>CM048848.1:2400000-3065352 GCA_026545225.1 Cornus controversa
ACACAATCTATGTATGTATATAAAGGTCCCCAATAATTAAAACAATCAAACCATTGATGCTTTGTTAGGGCTACATCAAAACCCTAGTGGATGAACTAGCCGCTCATGATAGAAGAAGAAGCTTCAACTGTTGAGGAAGAAGACATCATCTTTCTGAATTACGCGTATGACTTCGTTCTCCAATGGCTCTGCAATATGTTTCTGTTCTCTTCCCAGCCTTCTCAGACTCTCCAAGCTCTGTTCTCTCTGTCTAATCTTTCCCAATTCAGCCTCCAAGTCTTTACTTTATTTCCCAAGAGAATACACCAAAGTCCTAATCCAATTAGGAATAAATTAGGGTTTCCCGCAGCACTAATCAGGTGGGTTTTTCCTGCTGACTTCGTCCCGACTTTTGACCCACTAGAAGTCCGATTTACAGAATTTTTGTGAAATACAAAAGTGTGCAGAATCAAATTTCGTTCAACCCTACGCTTAAATAATGTCGATTTGAGGCTCAGAAATAAGACTTCTGGTCCATTTTCCAAAATGGGATTAAGACTGTGTTATGCGCAGATTTGGGCTTCAGGCCCGAAACCTTCTTAAGCAGTTGTAATTCTCTTGGACCTCTCTCTTGGGCTGATTTGAGTTGAAATAAATGGTTGAGTGAATCTCCTTGATGTAGGCTTCATCTCACCATCTTGGATGTCTTCTTTAAAAGCCCAAGAACTTGGTTTTAACTGAAATAATCATTAAGGCCCTGAAAATACAAAAAACACTAAAACAAAGTAAAATCACAAAATAATCTATCACTAAGAGAATAAAATACATAAGTTAAGAGGCTAGAATGCGTAACATTCAACGCCTATCACCAGTTCAGAGCCTTGGATGTGCAGTGATCTCGGCATTGTCAGCTTGTACATAATTCTTTTATCATGTTCTTTTCATGTACTTTTTGTTCCATTTAATGCTCGTGGTATCTAGTTGGTGTTCCGTGTAGGTTTTTCTCATTTACAGGATGACCGGCCGTGTTGGAATGCCATTTTTGTCGAGTTCTGTAGTCCCGATAATTTCTTTTCTTGTTCTTCTTGTCCAAGCATTGAGGAGAATGTTGCATCTAAGTTTGGGGGTGCGGTATGCTATACCACTTGCATATGCATGCAAATGTTCAATCTTTGTATTGATTGTCATTGTAGAGCAGTTTTTTTTTCTTGATATTTTTGCATGCTTGCTATGATGTCTTGCTTTTTAAGGGAAGATCATTCGAATAAATGTTCGAGGTAAATGCAGCAGGTAGTTAAGAGCTTTAACATTGTAAATACCCGCACTTTTGCAAGCTATGTAATAGGTTAGAACGGTCCACATTTTTGTTCAAATATGAATATGTACGATTCTTGCCGTAAATTTGTTCTTAACCGCACAAATTCGCACACATGCATTTTAAATTGTGGGGTATAAGTCTGATGGAGAATTTTGTAAATTTCTATTTTTATTTGAACAGCTTAAAGAATGAGTTCTTCCGGTTTCTTTTTTTTTAAAAAAAAAAAATGCAAAAAGCCTTCTCACTCAATAAATCGGATCTCTATGCCTCATTAAGCATGGAGTATTCGCGTACAAGTGTGCAAGGTTGAGCAATAATAAGCGGGTGGCTTGTTTAAGCTCATCGCCTTGTAAGCTCTGTTATTAAGTCCGAGGGGTGTTTCTTCACCTAATGCCCTAAAACCAATTGGTTTGGGAGTCATTGGCCCAATGACGCTACATGGGCTTGCAAGAAAGTAAAAAGAGCTAAGCATTGCACGGTCATCCGCACATGAGCATTCATGTATATTTTGCGATAATGAACAACAGTGTCGAGCTTTTTTAATAAGTTTTTCTTTTAAAAACAGATTTGTTTTTATCTTTCTCCAAATATGATAAAGCCACACATTAGAATGCATGTTCACTTTTCAAAGAGGATTTTGGGGTTGGAATCGGTATTTTTGTTCGGATTGGCCATTATGTGGGGACTGTTGTCTGTTTGTAGTTTGTGAAGGTCCATTTTTGCTAATGACCGCATAGTTCTGTAATACTTGTTGCATTTGTCAGGTGTGAAATGAACGGATAATCATCCTTTATCTAGTTGATGACTGGGCATGATTCAATTTTTGTATGAGATAGTTCATTTTATTTTTGTAACATTACATTGCTAAGGGACTAGCAATGTGTAAGTTTGGGAGTGTGATAAGTGTTCAATACTATGCATTTGAACCCTTTTTATTGCATATGTTAGTCCCGTTATTACATTTATCGAGGTACGTTTACGATATTTTTGTGTTTTTGATGTATTGCAGGTTTTGTACCAAAAAGAGCAATGTTTGAGGCCATTCGCAGTTGAAGAGCAGAATTCAGAAATGAAGCTAAGGCATCTCTGTCACGCCCCAGAATTCGGACCGCCGGGACTCCCCCGGACCGACCCGAATCCCGAGTCGCGAGCCCGTTTACCCAACCTCACCTTAATCTCATTATAATCTATTCTATTGCGGAAGCATTCTATATGCACACCCTTCAAGTGGCATTAGATCATTGATGCCCTTACAAAAGATTTTCACGAAAATCGGGCATGACCCATTCTGAATAATCAGCTCCTGGCATGCTACACCTGCTTTACAATTCAAATGGACACTTCTGGGCACGTGTCCCCCCAGCATTTACATCTACATGCATAAAATAATTAAAAGAATACATGTCTCAGTCCTTGAATGTCCGTATTATATACATACATCACATGAATAGAATACGACAGAAGGAACTAAATCTACATAATCGCCTCTTACATTTAATCCAAATGTAATACATTCATCTACTATCCTGAACATAAATTAGATTCTAAGGAATCTAACTACTACCTCTGCTACTGGTGCTATCAGTTTCCCCAACTGACTCCTTAATCGGCAATACCTGCAAAACCTGGGAGGGGGTGAGCTCAAAGGCCCAACAAGGTATGTAGAACCATACTATCATCGCAGCAGCAGGTCGATCCTCACATATTCCCAAAAAATATACATGCACTTAAATATATCACAATATTTAAAGTCATGCCCCTCCTAGCATACATGAACTAACAATGCACATGGCAGTTCCAGCACTTATGAACATTTAAATCAACTATACATGACTTGTGAAAATCATTTACAACATGTTCAAAAATAATAACCATCCAACGTCATTATGTATAGAAAACATATATGAACCGAGCATTTACATGAACAATGTAAATCAAATACCACATCACCAACTCAACAAGATCCATAGAGTCATGCATAAATGCACATTAAATCGCTACATGTCTACATCATATGTATACATGCTTTTTACCCGTAAACAATCACGTTTTTCAAATCATGCGTGATGCTTTCCACCTCAATGCATATACATAGATATATACATATATATATATATATATCAACTTGACAGTCACTTTTCATATATATATATATATATATATAACTCACACCACAAATTTCCAGAAATCAATTCAACTGAGGACTTCGCTTGTCACAATCCATAGTAAGGGTCGCATTGGGACCACATACTCTGCTCACGCTTTTCGGGCTACTAACCCGACGGAAGCGACACCCGCTTGGCCAAGTTTTGGGTCTTGCACCCTAGAGTTCAATACCCTATTAATTCTCACACATGCCCCAAAAACTCGCTTTTCACGTAGTGCACATAATCACATCAATGCACTTATCCACACCATGAATGCATTTTTGTCAAATCAATGCATTTTCCTTTCTCTTCAAGATTGTCACAGTGTCATCACACTCACATCATGGAAATCATCATGCTTATGCATTTTTCAAGAAAGTTATGTCTTTCATGCATAAATCTATAAACATCACATTTTCACGTTTTTCACTAATGAACACACTTTTCACAGAAATCATTCATAGTCACATTTGCACATACACAACATATACAAGTCACATCCTGCATATAATCACATATATACGTACATTAGCATAAATATAATCATGCTTTCATTCCAGTCCTGCATTTGCTACGAGCAACCAACATGCATTCATACAACCATATGCAATCACGCAATATATGTATATGTACATCATGTCACTCATATAGGTAGTAAAAACATATATAACACTTCACATATTTCATGCTTTTCCAATGCCCTTCTATGTCATAACAAATTTAACATGCATTCCTACTACTGCACCAAATATATAATAACATATATATTCACGTATACTTAACTCATGCATAAGAATCATATATGCATGCAAGGCAACCTCTAACTAAATATACATATGTAATTTAGCATACTTTACATGGTTCAATCCAAAAATATGCATATAATAATGCAATTCAGCATTTGAATTTAACAATGCTCTAATCCTCCAAGCCCACACATATATATATACCCACATGTATTTATCCTCACATCCCACGTATATATATATATATAAACACCTTTATATATATATATATATATGTGCACATATATATATATGCAAACGCCACATATGACTAAATTAAGCACATATGTAAAATTAATCAGCATAATTAAAATATACATAGAGATAGAGGCAAGAATCAACTTGCCTTATGTCCCGCTCTGAACCAGTCTGTGTCTGCAAATCGGCCTGTGCCAAGTCCGGTCCCGTCCCAGGTCAAAGCCCACACGACAACCTTTTGAACCCCTTCCTTCCCCTTTTGGAATTCCATACTTGGATCAAATTTAAGTGCAAGGTCAATTCAAAACCCAATCTTCTTCCCAAACCCATTTCACTAATTCAAGTCTCGGGCCTAAGGACAAAACCATATGCTAGCAGCCCAAGTTCTGCCATATACACCACCATCATAGATAATCACCATTTACCATGAAACTTCACCCACCGAAGCCACCACAAACCAAACCAGCGAAATCCACAAATCAGCCACCACAAGCTCTACCAATCCAAGACAAAATAGCCCAAAACCGAGCCATCATCTTGCTGCCAAACAATCCAAAACCAGCCCCTATTTCGCTGCCGTCGGGCCACCTTTGACACAGCTATCAACCACCAGCCGAGCAAAACGCCGCCGTGTCACGGCCAAACCCAACATAAACCACTGGCCACTATCACCGGCAGCCCCTAATCCGCTACCTTCACCCATGCCGTGAAACCATTCCTTCCATATAAACAAAACCCCCAAACGGTCACAACCGAAGCCACCGTGAGCCACCACGGGTCGCCGAAACTATCAGCCACCATGCAGCCACAACCGGCCACTCCTCATCGGTACAGCCACAGCTGACCACCAACCAAACCGAGAACCCAAAAACCAGCCCCTTCGGCACCTCCATGGAGTACACCCATGGTTGAACCAAACGCACCCCAGCTGCGTTTCTTCTGCGCACGAACCCACCTATTGAAGTAACACAAAAAAATCCGAAGGCTTCAACCCATTCAAATTGAAGACCCATAGTCGAACCCAGTCGAGCCCAATCCCCAAATCGGACCAAACACCACCTTGAGAACCCACCCAAACACAACCCAATCACTTACCGCCGGAACAGTCGTCGTCCTCACCACCGGCCGAAGCTCACCAAGGCAACTCACCACCGTCGGAGCGTCAACTGGACCTCAAGAGCCACCAACGTCAGCCGTAACACCCGTGTAAACCGAGCCCCTTGGTCGCTACCGGAGCACCACCCCCCGCCGATCTCACCTTCGTGAAATCGAAGGTCCACCGCCGGAGCTCCTCCTCTCTCACTATTCCACCTTCTCTCCTTCGGCCTCTCTCTCTTTCTCCCGATTTTTCTCTCCTCTCTCAGTTTCCCCTTTTCTTCTTTTCTTTTCTTTTTTTTTCTTCTTTTCTCTTTCTTTTCTTTTCTTTTCTTTTTTTTTTCTTCTTTTCTCTTTCTTTTCTTTTCTCCTCTCGGCTGATCACTCCCTTCCTTATCTTCTCTTCTTTCTTAAATCTTATCCTATTCTAATACCCACCACATGCTGTGTGCATTACCCTCAGCCACACAAGTTGTAAATATCTAATATATTACATATGTATATAATACTATATACACTATTTCATATATTAAATATCCCTCACATGGTTTCTCTCTCTCTCTACACTTCCGGTCCACATACATATAACAACATATATATGCATCTACAAGTATTTATAATTAAAAATAAACACACTCGCTACATATATATATATATATATATATATATTTTCTTCAACTATATATATAATCCTATATATATATATATAGGTATCCATATCCTCCACCTCCATATAAATATATATATAATTTCATCTATATATATATATATATATATATTCGCATTTTCGAATTTAATTAATTCGAAAAAAAATAACCCGGTCCAAAAATAATCCGAAACCGGTTAAAATTATTCCGGTCCTTACAATCTCGATCAATCGAGATCTTGATTGATCGAGTCATGCACTTCGATTAATCAAAATCTCGATCAATCGAGATTCTGCAGACCCACTTGCCCACTTGCTCACCTGCTCTCCCACTTGCAACAAAATCCACCTTTTTGCACGACTTGGATGGATTTTCTGACTTGAAGAAGACACATGGAGATATTATTGATTTAGTTGGTATATATATTGCTATATATATATACATGGTGGGTCCCAAGGATGAAAAATAGCCAAATATACACAAAAGGAGCCATTTCTCTCATATATCACATACCATACAATAGAGACTTTCGGGAGAGGAGAAGGAGAAGCTAAACCAGACCTTGAAGCTTCATTTTCTCCATCAATGGAAGAGTGCAAGGCTGCCATGATCAACTAACTTCTCTACTAGGGTCTGGGTGAAACCCCTAGCCATGTAAACTTGTTCATTTTTGTAGCATTATTTGGGATTTGTATTTAAATGTTGATTAATTAGTCTAGTGATGATGTACACTTATACATTTCTTATATATATTCATATGATGTTGTTTTTATTCTTGTCTTAGAGTATAATCCATCTTATAAATGCACAACACTTGCATCTTCCACAAGAAATGCAAATGATGGCTAGGTAATGGTATTTAAATTGAATGTGTTGTTCTTGCTTGTATAAACCATGCCAAGATGACGTAGTTTGGATGCATTTAGGTTCACTTAGAGAGTAGGGTAATTAGTTAGGTTGAAGAACTATGCTTGTTGAAGATGGATTATGATAGGTTTGCACACACATTGATCTTTTGATATGTTGTTGAGGTCACAAGCCTAATGACATTATTAGACATTTAATTTTATAAATCCCAAGCTTACTACATCTATGGAAATGTGAATGGCTAAAGGTGGAAACCACCCCTACTTCTCTCTCCCAACTTACAACTCTTTAAATTTAGTGTTTTTACATTTCATGCAATAGTTTTAAAACAAAATCAAAACCTTGTTTTTAGAATTAAAGTGGAATTAATCTCTCTTCAAGACAATTAACAACTAGTCATCGTGGGATCGATACCCTCTATATAGAACCGTATCTACAAAGATTCGTGCTCTTGCGAGTCGTTAAATTATATTTTGAAAAAGGGCAAAAAGAAGCTTACAATTACAATCAAGTTTAGCCACATCAATGTGATTATGTGCACTATGTGAAAAATGAGATTTTTGGGGCGTGACAACATTGAGAATTAAGATAAGGGGATGACCCCTAGGATGAAAGACCTAGAACTTGGCCAAACGGATGGCGCATCCATCGGACTAGTAAACTGTGAAGCGTAAGCAGAGTTTGGGTGCCGAAGAGACCCTTACTATGGAGGTGGTGTGATGAGATAGTCCCCATTGAATTGATTTTTGAATTTATGTGGTGTGAGTTATATATTTTAATTGTAACTTGTCCAATTTGATATATAAATGTATATGCATTGAAATGTGAAGCATCATGCATGGTTTGAAAAATGTGATTGTTTATGGGTAAAAAGCATGGATAACTATCATGTAGAAATGTAATGATTTCATATGCATTCATGCATGATCGCCTGAGTTAGAGCAGAGTTGGGTGGATCATTCCTACTGAACCGTAGTGGTGTTCACCCCCTATTTATAATTTTTTTTCAGATAAAGCATCACCAGAGGATGAGGCTTAGAGTGCTAGAGTGATTTGAAGGAATACTTTAGAATTTATTTTTGGATATAATGTTCTGAATTGTATTTTTGGCTATCCATGTCGGCATATGACATGTGGATTATATTGATGTGAGATAGCAATTACATTTATGTAACTTGTGTTTATGTGGGTCTATGGATATTGGAAATGTGAATATTTGGATATTTTTTGTGCAAGACTTGTATAGAGATTATGAGGTTGTAGAGACACAAATTGGCGATTTAGAATATATATGTATTGAGCTTCCGCACTTGTATGGAATTGTTGTGAGGTAATGAAGTGACAACCTTGTTCACCCTTGGATTTCGGGAGAACCGAAAATTGGGGCGTGACAACTTCTCTTGGAATGGGGTTCTCGAATCTAAACAACTCAAACAAAACAAGTTTAAAATCGTTGATAGTAGACTAATAGTTTCCTTTAGATGTCTAAACGGTCGAATTTGGAACAAAGCACCATACTGTTGTGTTCAAGATCGGATTGACACGGTCGTCATTTCTTTTGGACGTTTTGATGGTCTAATTTAGAAAAAAGCAACGTACGATTCTGATTATAGAACGACTTCTCCAGGAATGGGGTTTTTGAATCATAACAACTCAAACTAAACTTGTTTAAAATCGTCGATAGCTTGCTAATTGTTTCTTTTAGTTGTCCAGATGGTCGAATTTGGCACAAAGCACCATACGATTGTGATCATTCATGAGTGCAGCAAGGAATTACTCTTTTTGATTCAGGACATCCTCACGGTCGAATTTGGCATAAAGCAACGTATAATTTTAAGTATGGCACGATTTCACTTGGATTGGGAATTTTTGAATCAAAACAAGTCAAATGAAACAAGTTCAAAACCGTTGTTGT
Organism: Cornus controversa; assembly: GCA_026545225.1. Classification (NCBI taxonomy): domain Eukaryota; kingdom Viridiplantae; phylum Streptophyta; class Magnoliopsida; order Cornales; family Cornaceae; genus Cornus; species Cornus controversa. The sequence continues at coordinate 2,408,952 of CM048848.1, forward strand.
CATTCTCTATTCTTTTGGACATCCAGACGGTGGATTCTAGCACAAAGTACCATACGGTTGTGGTTATGCCTGATTTTTGCAAGGAATTGTTCTTTTCAACTCAGAATAACTCAAACAAACTTGGATGAAGATCGGATTGACTTGCTCGTCATTTCTTTTGGATGTCTTGACGATCTAATTTGGTAAAAAGTAATGTACGATTCTAATTGTGGGATAATTTCTTTAGGAATGAAAATTTTCAAATCATTGATAGCGTGTTAATTGTTTCTGGTAAATATTTAGACAGTAGAATCTGGCACGAAACACCATACGGTTGTGATGTTTCACGATTTTTCTAATGACTTGCTCCTTTCGAATCATAATGGCTCAAACAAAACTAGATGAAGATCGGATCGACATGCTCGTCATTTCTTTGGGACACTTTGACGGTTTAAGTTTAAAAAAAATAATGTACGATGCGTATTATGGCACGACTTCTCCTAGAATGGGGTTTTCGAATCAAAACAACTCAAACGAAATAAGTTTAAAATCATTGGTACCTTGCTAATTGTTTCCTTTAGATGTCTAAACAATTGAATTTGGAACAAAGCACCATACGGTTGTGATGAAGATCAGATTGACATGGTCGTCGTTTCTTTTGGATGCCTTGATGGTCTAATTTGGAAAAAAAGCAACGTACGATTCTGATTATGGCACGACTTCTCCAGGAATGGAGTTTTTGAATCAGAACAACTCAAACAAAACCTATTTAAAATCGTCGATAGCCTGTGAATTGTGTCTTTTAGTTGTCCAGATGGTCGAATTTGGCACAAGGCACCATAAGGTTGTGATCATTCATGAGTGTAGCAAGGAATTGCTCTTTTCGATTCAGGACGTCCTCACAGTCGAATTTGGCATAAAGCAATGTATAATTCTAAGTATAGCACGATTTTACTTGGATTGGGACTTTTCGAATCAAAACAAGTCAAACGAAACAAGTTCAAAACCGTTGTTGTCATTCTCTATTCTTCTGGACATCCAGATGGTCAATTCTAGCACAAAGCACCATACGGTTGTGGTCATGCCTCATTTTCGCAAGAAATTGTTCTTTTTGACTCAGAACAACTCAAAGAAACTTGGATGAAGGTTAGATCAACATGCTCGTCGTTTCCTTTGGATGTTTTGACGGTCTAATTTGGTAAAAATAAATGTTCGATTCTAATTGTGGGATAATTTCTCTAGGAAGGGGGAATTTCAAATCAAAACAAATCAAATGAAACAATTTCAAATCATTGATAGCGTGCTAACTGTTTCTGTTAAATGTTCAGACTGTAGAATCTGGCATGAAACACTATATGGTTATGATGTTACACGATTTCCCTAATGACTTGCTCTTTTCAAATCATAATGACTCAAACAAAACTGGATGAAGATCGGATCGACATGCTCATCGTTACTTTGGGACAATTTGACAGTTTAATTTTGAAAAAAGTAACGTACGATTCATATTATGGCACGACTTCTCCTGGAATGGGGTTTCCTAATCAAAACAACTCAAATGAAACAAGTTTAAAATCGTTGGTAGCTTGCTAATTGTTTCCTTTAGATGTCCAAACGGTTTAATTTGGAACAACGCACCACACGGTTGTGATGAAGATCGGATTGACATGGTCATCATTTCTTTTAGACGTTTTGATAGTCTAACTTGAAAAAAAGCAATGTACGATTCTGATTATGGCATGACTTCTCCAGGAATGGGGTTTCTAAATCAGATCAACTCAAACTAAACTTGTTTAAAATAGTCGATAACCTGCGAATTGTGTCTTTTAGTTGTCCAGATGGTCGAATTTAGCACAAAGCACCATACGGTTGTGATCATTCATGAGTGCAGCAAGGAATTGCTCTTTTCGATTTAGGATGTCCTCACGGTCGAATTTGGCATAAAGCAACGTATAATTCTAAGTATGGCACGATTTCACTTGGATTGGGACTTTTCGAATCAAAACAAGTCAAATGAAACAAGTTCAAAACCATTGTTGTCATTCTCTATTGCTCTGGACATCCAGATGGTCAATTCTAGCACAATTCACCATACGGTTGTGGTCATGCCTGATTTTTGCAAGGAATTGGTCTTTTCGACTCAAAACAACTCAAACAAACTTAGATGAAAATCGAATCGACATGCTCATCGTTTCTTTTGGATGTCTTGACGGTCTAATTTGGGAAAAAGCAATGTACGATTCTAATTGTGGGATAATTTCTCTAGGAATGGGGAATTTTAAATCAAAACAACTCAAAGGAAATAATTTCAAATCACTTATAGTGTGCTAATTATTTCTGTTAAATGTTAAGACAATAGAATCCGGCACGAAACACTATACGGTTGTGAAGTTGCACTATTTCTCTAATGACTTGCTCTTTTTGAATCACAATGACTCAAATAAAACTGGATGAAGATCGGATTGACATGCTCGTCGTTTCTTTGGGACGATTTGACAGTTTAATTTTGAAAAAAGCAACATACGTTTTGTATTATGGCACTTCTTCTCCTGGAATGGGGTTTTCAAATCAAAACAACTCAAATGATACAAGTTTAAAATCATTCGTAGCTTGCTAATTGTTTCCTTTAGATGTCCAAACGGTTGAATTTGGAACAACGCACCACACGATTGTGATGAAGATCGGATTAACATGGTCGTCATTTCTTTTAGACGTTTTGATGGTCTAACTTGAAAAGAAGCAGCGTACGATTCTGATTATGGCAGGACTTCTCTAGGAATGGGGTTTCTAAATCAGATCAACTCAAACTAACCTTGTTTAAAATAGTCGATAACCTGCGAATTGTGTCTTTTAGTTGTCCAGATGGTCGAATTTGGCACAAAGCACCATACGATTGTGATCATTCATGAGTGCAACAAGGAATTGCTCTTTTCGATTTAGGATGTCCTGACAGTCGAATTTGGCATAAAGCAACGTATAATTCTAAGTATGGCAGGATTTCACTTGGATTGGGACTTTTCGAATCAAAACAAGTCAAACAAAACAAGTTCAAAACCGTTGTTGTCAGTCTCTATTGCTCTGGACATCCAGATGGTCAATTCTAGCACAATTCACCATACGGTTGTGGTCATGCCTGATTTTTGCAAGGAATTGGTCTTTTCGACTCAGAACAACTCAAACAAACTTAGATGAAAATCGAATCGACATGGTCATCGTTTCTTTTGGATGTCTTGACGGTTTAATTTGGGAAAAAGCAATGTACGATTCTAATTGTGGGATAATTTCTCTAGGAATGGGGAATTTCAAATCAAAACAACTCAAAGGAAGTAATTTCAAATCACTTATAGTGTGCTAATTGTTTCTGTTAAATGTTAAGAGAATAGAATCCGGCACGAAACACCATACGGTTGTGAAGTTGCACTATTTCTCTAATGACTTGCTCTTTTCGAATCACAATGGCTCAAATAAAACTGGATGAAGATCGGATCGACATGCTCGTCGTTTCTTTGGGATGATTTGACGGTTTAATTTTGAAAAAAGCAACATACGTTTAGTATTATGGCACTTCTTCTCCTGGAGTGCGGTTTTTAAATCAAAACAACTCAAACGATACAAGTTTAAAATCATTCGTAGCTTGCTAATTGTTTCCTTTAGATGACCAAACGGTTGAATTTGGAACAACGCACCACACAATTGTGATGAAGATCGGATTGACATGGTCGTCATTTCTTTTGGACGTTTTAATGGTCTAACTTGGAAAAAAGTAGCGTACGATTCTGATTATGGCACGACTTCTCCAGGAATGGGGTTTCTAAATCAGATCAACTTAAACTAACCCTGTTTAAAATAGTCGATAACCTGCGAATTGTGTCTTTTAGTTGTCTAGATGGTCGAATTTGGCACAAAGCACCATACGGTTGTGATCATTCATGAGTGCAACAAGGAATTGCTCTTTTCGATTTAGGATGTCCTGACAGTCGAATTTGGCATAAAGCAACGTATAATTCTAAGTATGGCACGATTTCACTTGGATTGGGACTTTTCGAATCAAAACAAGTCAAACAAAACAAGTTCAAAACCGTTGTTGTCAGTCTCTATTGCTCTGGACATCCAGATGGTCAATTCTAGCACAATTCACCATACGGTTGTGGTCATGCCTGATTTTTGCAAGGAATTGGTCTTTTTGACTCAGAATAACTCAAACAAACTTAGATGACAATCGAATCGACATGCTCATCGTTTCTTTTGGATGTCTTGACGTTCTAATTTGGGAAAAAGCAATGTACGATTCTAATTGTGGGATAATTTCTCTAGGAATGGGGAATTTCAAATCAAAACAACTCAAAGGAAATAATTTCAAATCACTTATAGTGTGCTAATTGTTTCTGTTAAATGTTAAGAGAATAGAATCCGGCACGAAACACCATACGGTTGTGAAGTTGCACTATTTCGCTAATGACTTGCTCTTTTCGAATCATAATGGCTCAAATAAAACTGGATGAAGATCGGATCGACATGCTCGTCGTTTCTCTGGGATGATTTGACGGTTTAATTTTGAAAAAAGTGACATACGTTTTGTATTATGGCACTTTTTCTCCTGGAATGGGGTTTTCAAATCAAAACAACTCAAATGATACAAGTTTAAAATCATTCGTAGCTTGCTAATTGTTTCCTTTAGATGTCCAAACGGTTGAATTTGGAACAACGCACCACACGATTGTGATGAAGATCGGATTAACATGGTCGTCATTTCTTTTAGACGTTTTGATGGTCTAACTTGAAAAGAAGCAGCGTACGATTCTGATTATGGCAGGACTTCTCCAGGAATGGGGTTTCTAAATCAGATCAACTCAAACTAACCTTGTTTAAAATAGTCGATAACCTGTGAATTGTGTCTTTTAGTTGTCCAGATGGTCTAATTTGGCACAAAGCACCATACGATTGTGATCATTCATGAGTGCAACAAGGAATTTCTCTTTTCGATTTAGGACTTCCTCACAGTCGAATTTGGCATAAAGCAACGTATAATTCTAAGTATGGCACGATTTCACTTGGATTGGGACTTTTCGAATCAAAACAAGTCAAACGAAATAAGTTCAAAACCGTTGTTGTCATTCTCTATTGCTCTAGACATCCAGATGGTCAATTCTAGCACAAATCACCATACGGTTGTGGTCATGCCTGAATTTTGCAAGGAATTGGTATTTTCGACTCAGAACAACTCAAACAAACTTGGATGAAGATCGGATCGACATGTACATTGTTTCTTTTGGATTTCTTGACGATCTAATTTGGAAAAAAGTAATGTACGATTCTAATTGTGAGATAATTTCTCTAGGATTTGGGAATTTCAAATCAAAACAACTCAAATGAAACAATTTCAAATCATTGATAGCGTGCTAATTATTTCTGTTAAATGTTTAGATAGTAGAATCTGCCATGAAACACCATACGGTTGGGATGTTGCACGATTTCTCTAATGACTTGCTCTTTTCGATTCATAATGCCTCAAACAAAACTGGATGAAGATCGGATCGACATGCTCGTCGTTTCTTTGGGACGATTTGACGGTTCAATTTTGAAAAAAGCAACGTACGATTTGTATTATGACACGACTTCTCCTAGAATTGGGTTTCTGAATCAAATCAACTCAAATGAAAGAAGTTTAAAATCGTTGGTAGCTTGCTAATTGTTTCCTTTAGATGTCCAAATGGTCGAATTTGGAACAACGCACCATACGGTTGTGATGAAGATCGGATTGACATGATAGTCATTTCTTTTGGACGCTTTGATGGTCTAATTTGGAAAAAAGCAACGTAAGATTCTGATTATGGCACAACTTCTCCAGGAATGGGGTTTCTGAATCAGATCAACTCAAACTAAACTTGTTTAAAATCGTCGATAGCTTGCTATTTGTTTCTTTTAGTATTCCAGATGGTCGAATTTGGCACAAAGCACCATACGGTTGTGATCATTCATGAGTGAAGCAAGGAATTACTCTTTTTCATTCAAGACGTCCTCACGGTCGAATTTGGCATAAAGCAACTTATAATTCTAAGTATGCCACGATTTCAGATGGATTAAGACTTTTCGAATCAAAATAAGTCAAACGAAACAAGTTCAAAACTGTTGTCATTCTCTATTCCTCTGGACATCCAGATGGTCAATTCTAGCACAAATCACCATACGGTTGTGGTCATGCCTAATTTTTGCAAGGAATTGTTCTTTTCGACTCGGAACAACTCAAACAAACTTGGATGAAGATCGAATCAACATGCTTGTTGTTTCTTTTGGATGTCTTGATGGTCTAATTTGGTAAAAAGCAATGTATGATTCTAATTGTGGTATAATTTCTCTAGGAATGGGGAATTTCAAACCAAAAAAACTCAAATGAAACAATTTCAAATCATTGATAGCATGCTAATTGTTTCTGTTAAATGTTCAGATAGTAGAATCTGGTACGAAACAACATACAGTTATGGTGTTGCACGATTTCTGTAATGACTTCCTCTTTTCGAATCATATTAGCTTAAACAAAACTGGATGAAGATCGGATCAACATGCTCGTCATTTCTTTGGGACGATTTCAATTTCGAAAAAAGCAATGTACGATTCATATTATGGCACGACTTCTCTTGGAATGGGGTTTTTGAATCAAAATAACTCAAATGAAACAAGTTTAAAATCGTTGGTTGCTTGCTAATTGCTTCCTTTGGATGTCCAAAAGGTCGAATTTGAAACAATGCACCATACGGTTGTGATGAAGATCGAATTGACATAGTCGTCATTTCTTTTGGACGCTTTGATGGTATAATTTAGAAAAAAGAACGTACGATTCTTGGCACGACTTCTCCAAGAATGGGGTTTCTGAATCAAATCAACTCAAAATAAAGTTGTTTAAAGTCATCGATAGCTTGCTAATTGTTTCTTTTAGTATTCCAGATGGTCGAATTTGGCACAAAACACCATACGGTTGTGATCATTCATGAGTGAAGCAAGGAATTGCTCTTTTCCATTCAAGACGTCCTCACGGTTGAATTTGGCATAAAGCAACTTATAATTCTAAGTATGCCACGATTTCAGATGGATTAAGACTTTTCGAATCAAAATAAGTCAAACGAAACAAGTTCAAAACCGTTGTTGTCATTCTCTATTCCTCTGGACATCCAGATGGTCAATTCTAGAACAAATCACCATACGGTTGTGGTTATGCCTGATTTTTGCAAGGAATTGTTCTTTTCGACTCAGAACAACTCAAACAAACTTGGATGAAGATCGAATCGACATGCTTGTCGTTTCTTTTGGATGTGTTGATGGTCTAATTTGGTAAAAAGCAATGTATGATTCTAATTGTGGTATAATTTCTCTAGGAATGGGGAATTTTAAACCAAAAAAACTCAAATGAAACAATTTCAAATCATTAATAGTATGCTAATTGTTTTTGTGAAATGTTCAGACAGTAGAATCTGGAACGAAACAACATACAGTTATGGTGTTGCACGATTTCTGTAATGACTTGCTCTTTTCGAATCATATTGGCTTAAACAAAACTGGATGAAGATCGGATCAACATGCTCATCATTTCTTTGGGATGATTTGACGGTTCAATTTCAAAAAAAGCAATGTACGATTCGTATTATGGAACGACTTCTCTTGGAATGGGGTTTTCGAATCAAAATAACTCAAATGAAACAAGTTTAAAATCGTTGGTTGCTTGCTAATTGTTTCCTTTGGATGTCCAAAAGGTCGAATTTGAAACAATGCACCATACGGTTGTGATGAAGATCGAATTGACATAGTCGTCATTTCTTTTGGACGCTTTGATGGTATAATTTGAAAAAAAGAACGTACGATTCTTGGCACGACTTCTCCAGGAATGGGGTTTCTGAATCAAATCAACTCAAAATAAACTTGTTTAAAATTATCGATAGCTTGCTAATTGTTTCTTTTAGTATTCCAGATGGTCAAATTTGGCACAAAGCACCATTAGTTGTGATCATTCAATAGTGCAGCAAGGAATTGCTCTTTTTGATTCAGGACATCCTCACGGTTGAATAAGGCATAAAGTAACTTATATTTCTAAGTATGCCACGATTTCATTTGGATTGGGACTTTTTGAATCAAAACAAGTCAAATGAAACAAGTTCAAAACTGTTATTGTCATTCTCTAATAATTTGGACATCCAGACGGTCAATTCTTGCACAAGGCACCATACGGTTGTGGTCATGCCTAATTTTTGCGAGGAATTATTCTTTTCATCTCAGAACAACTCAAACAAACTTGAATGAAGATCGAATCAACATGCTCGTCCTCTCTTTTGAATGTCTTGACGGTCTAATTTGGTAAAAAGCAATGTATGGTTCTAATTGTGGGATAATTTCTCTAGGAATGCAGAATTTCAAATCAAAACAACTCAAAGGAAATAATTTCAAATCACTTATAGTGTGCTAATTATTTCTGCTAATTGTTAAGACAATAGAATCCGGCACAAAACACCATATGGTTGTGATGTTGCACGATTTCTCTAATGACTTGCTCTTTTCGAATCATAATGGCTCAAATAAAATTGGATGAAGATCGAATTGACATGCTCGTCGTTTCCTTGGGATGATTTGACGGTTTAATTTTGAAAAAAGTAACATACGGTTCGTATTATGGCACACCTTCTCCTGGAATAGGGTTTTCGAATCAAAACAACTCAAACGAAACAAGTTTAAAATCGTTGGTAGCTTGCTAATTGTTTCCTTTAGACGTCCAAATAGTTAAATTTGGAACAACGCACCACACGGTTGTGATGAAGATCGGATTGACATAGTCGTCATTTCTTTTAGACGTTTTGATGGTCTAACTTGGTAAAAAGCAACGTACGATTCTGATTATGGCGTGACTTCTCCAGGAATGGGGTTTCTGAAAAAAATAAACACAAACTAAACTTGTTTAAAATAGTCGATAGCCTGCGAATTGTGTCTTTTAGTTGTCCAGATGGTCGAATTTGGCACAAAGCACCATACGATTGTGATCATTCATGAGTGCAGTAAGGAATTGCTCTTTTCGATTCGGGACGTCCTCACGGTCGAATTTGGCGTAAAGCAACGTATAATTCTAAGTATGGCGTTATTTCACTTGGATTGGGACTTTTCGAATCAAAACAAGTCAAACGAAACAAGTTCAAAACCGTTGTCATTCCCTATTGCTTTGGACATCCAGATGGTCAATTCTAGCACAAATCACCATACGGTTGTGGTCATGCCTGATTTTTGCAAGGAATTGTTCTTTTCGACTCAGAATAACTCAAACAAACTTAGATGGAAATTGGATCGACATGCTCATCGTTTCTTTTGGATGTCTTGATGGTCTAATTTGGAAAAAAGCAATGTACGATTCTAATTGTGGGATAATTTCTCAAGGAATGGGGAATTTCAAATCAAAACAACTCAAATGAAATAACTCAAATCATTGATAGGGTGCTAATTATTTCTGTTAAATGTTCAGACAATAGAATCTGCCACGAAACACCATACGGTTGTTATGTTGCACGATTTCTCTAATGACTTGCTCTTTTCAAATCATAATGGCTCAAACAAAACTGGATGAAGATCGGATCGACATGCTCGTTGTTACTTTAGAATAATTTGACGGTTTAATTTCAAAAAAAGTAACGTACGATTCATATTATGGCACGACTTCTCCTGGAATGGGGTTTTTGAATCAACATAACTCAGATGAAACAAGTTTAAAATTGTTGGTAGCTTGCGAATTGTTTCCTTTAGAAGTCCAACCGGTCGAATTTGGAACAATGCACCACACGGTTGTGATGAAGATCGGATTATCAAGGTCGTCATTTCTTTTGGACACTTTGATGGTCTAACTTGGAAAAAAGCAACGTACGATTCTGATTATGGCACGACTTCTCCAGGAATGGGGTTTTTGAATGAGAACAACTCAAACTAAACTTGTTTAAAATCATCGATAGCTTGCTAATTGTTTCTTTTAATTGTCCAGATGGTCGAATTAGACACAAGGCACCATACGATTGTGATCATTCAACAGTGCAGCAAGGAATTACTCTTTTCGATTCAGGACGTTCTCATAGTCGAATTTGGCGTAAAGGAACGAATAATTCTAAGTATTACACGATTTCACTTGGATTGGGACTTTTCGAATCAAAACAAGTCAAACGAAACAAGTTCAAAACTGTTTTTGTCATTCTCTATTCCTCTGCACATCCATATGGTCAATTATAGCACATATCACCATACGGTTGTGGTCATGCCTGATTTTTGCAAGGAATTGTTCTTTTCGACTCATAACAACTCAAACAAACTTGGATGAAGATCGGATCGACATACTCATCGTTTCTTTTGGATGTCTTGACGGTCTAATTTGGGAAAAAGCAGTGTACAATTCTAATTGTGGGATAATTTCTCTAGGAATGGGGAATTTGAAACCAAAACAACTCAAATGAAACAATTTCAAATCATTGATAGCGTGCTAATTGTTTCTGTTAAATGTTCAGACAGTAGAATTTGGCACGAAACAACATGCAGTTGTGATGTTGCACGATTTCTCTAATGAGTTGATCTTTTCAAATCATAATGGCTCAAACAAAATTGGATGAAGATCAGATCGACATGCTCGTCATTAATTTGGGACAATTTGACTGTTTAATCTCAAAAAAAGTAACGTACAATTCATATTATGGCACGACTTTTCCTGGAATGGGGTTTTCGAATAAAAAAAACTTAGACGAAACAAGTTTAAAATTATTGGTAGCTTGCGAATTGGTTCCTTTAGAAGTCCAACCGGTCTAATTTGGAACAAAGCACCATACGGTTGTGATGAAGATCGGATTGACATGGTTTTCATTTCTTTTGGATGCTTTGATTGTCTAATTTGGAAAAAAGCAATGTACGATTCTGATTATGGCATGAGTTCTCCAGAAATGGGGTTTTTGGATCAGAACAACTCAAACTAAACTTGTTTAAAATCGTCGATAGCTTGCTAATTGTTTGTTTTAGTATTCCAGATGGTCGAATTTGGCACAAGGCTCCATACAGTTGTGATCATTCATGAGTGCAGCAAGGAATTACTCTTTTCGATTCAAGACATTCTCACAGTCGAATTTGGCATAAAGCAACGTATAATTATAAGTATGGCACTATTTCACTTGGATTGGGACTTTTCAAATCAAAACAAGTCAAACGAAACAAGTTCAAAACCGTTGTTGTCATTCTCAATTGCTCTGGACATCCAGACGGTCAATTCTAGCACAAATCACCATACGGTTGTGGTCATTCCTGATTTTTGCAAGGAATTGTTCTTTTCGACTCAGAACAACTCAAACAAACTTAGATGAAAATCGAATCGACATGCTCATCGTTTCTTTTAGATGTCTTGACGGTCTAATTTGGGAAAAAGCAATGTATGATTCTAATTATGGGATAATTTCTCTAGGAATGGGGAATTTCAAATCAAAACAACTCAAATGAAACAATTTCAAATCATTGATAGCGTGCAAATTGTTTCTGTTAAATGTTCAGACAATAGAATCTGCCAAAAAACACCATACGGTTGTGATGTTGCACGATTTCTCTAATGACTTTCTCTTTTCAAATCATAATGGCTCAAACAAAACTAGATGAAGATCGGATCGACATGCTCGTTGTTACTTTGGGAAAATTTGACGGTTTAATTTCAAAAAAAGTAACGTACGATTCATATTATGGCACGACTTCTCCTGGAATGGGTTTTCGAATCAAAATAACTCAGACAAAACAAGTTTAAAATTGTTGGTAGCTTGCAAATTGTTTCCTTTGGAAGTCCAACCGGTCAAATTTGGAACAAAGCACCATACGGTTGTGATGAAGATCGAATTGACATGGTCGTCATTTCTTTTGGACGTTTTGATTGTCTAACTTGGAAAAAAGAACATACGATTCTGATTATGGCACGACTTCTCCAGGAATGGGGTTTCTAAATCAGATCAACTCAAAATAAACTTGTTTAAAATCGTCGATAGCTTACTAATTATTTCTTTTAGTATTCCAGATGGTCAAATTTGGCACAAAGCACCATACGGTCGTGATCATTCAAGAGTGCAGCAAGGAATTGCTCTTTTCGATTGAAGATGTCCTCACGGTCGAATTTGGCATAAAGCAACTTATAATTCTAAGTATGCCACGATTTCACTTGGATTGGAACTTTTCGGATCAAAATAAGTCAAACGAAACAAGTTCAAAACCGTTGTTGTCATTCTCTACTCCTCTGGACATCCAGATGGTCAATTCTAGCACAAATCGCTATACAGTTGTGGTCATGCCTGATTTTTGCAAGGAATTGTTCTTTTCAACTCAGAACAACTCAAACAAACTTGGATGAAGATCGGATCGACATGCTCATCATTTCTTTTGGATGTCTTGATGGTCTAATTTGGGAAAAAGCAATGTACGATTCTAATTGTGGGATAATTTCTCTAAGAATGGGGAATTTCAAATCAAAACAACTCAAATGAAACAATTTCAAATCACTGATAGCGTGCTAATTGTTTCTGTCAAATGTTCAGACAGTAGAATCTGCCACGAAACACCATACGGTTGTGATGTTGCACGATTTCTCTAATGACTTGCTCTTTTCGATTTATAATGGCTCAAACAAAACAGGATGAAGATCGGATCAACATGCTCGTCATTTCTTTGGGATGATTTGACGGTTCAATTTCGAAAAAAGCAACGTACGATTTGTGTTATGGCACGACTTCTCCTAGAATGGGGTTTCTGAATCAAATCAACTCAAACGAAAGAAGTTTAAAATCGTTGGTAGCTTGCTAATTGTTTCCTTTAGATGTCCAAACGGTCAAATTTGGAACAACACACCATACGGTTGTGATGAAGATCAGATTGACATGGTAGTCATTTCTTTTGGATGCTTTGATGGTGTAATTTGGAAAAAAGCAACGTAAGATTCTGATTATGGCACGACTTCTCCAGGAATGGGGTTTCTGAATCAGATCAACTCAAACTAAACTTGTTTAAAATCGTCGATAGCTTGCTATTTGTTTCTTTTAGTATTCTAGATGGTCGAATTTGGCACAAAGCACTATACGGTTGTGATCATTTATGAGTGAAGCAAGGAATTGCTCTTTTCGATTCAAGACGTTCTCACGGTCGAATTTGGTATAAAGTAACTTATAATTCTAAGTATGCCATGATTTCACTTGGATTGGGACTGGCACGCCCCAGTTTCCGACACCCGGTTAGGAGCGAGAGAAACGGGGGTGACTCCGTAATTTCACCTCAAGTTCACACCTTACTCTCATTTTAATCTATTCTATTGCGGAAGCATTCTATATGCACACCCTTCAAGTGGCATTAGATCATTAATGGCCCTTACAAATGATTTTCACGAAAATCGGGCATGACCCATTCTGAATAATCAGCCCCTGGCATGATACACCTGCTTTACAATTCCAATGGACACTTCTGGGCACATGTCCCCCCAGTATTTATATCTAACAATCAAAATGGACACTTCTGGGCTCGTGTCCCCCCAGCATTTCTACTACATGCATAATATAATCAAGAGAATACATGTCTCTGTCCTCGAATGTCCGTATTATATACATACATCACATGAATAGAAAACGATAAAAGGAACTGAATCTACATAATCGCCTCATACATTTAATCTAAATGTAATACATTCGTCTACTGTCCTGAACATAAATTAGGTTCTAAGGAATCTAACTACTACCTCTGCAACTGGTGCAATCAGTTTCCCCAACTGACTCCTTAATCGGCAATACCTGCAAAACCTGGGAGGGGGTGAGCTCAAAGGCCCAACAAGGTAAGTAGAACCATACTATCATCGCAGCAGCAGGTCGATCCTCACATATTCTCAAAAATATACATGCACTTAAATATATCACGATATTTAAAGTTATGCCCCTCCTAGCATACATGAACTAACAATGCACATGGCAGTTCCAGCACTTATGAACATTTAAATCAACTATACATGACTTGTGAAAATCATTTACAACATGTTCAAAAACAATAACCATCCAACGTCATTATGTATAGAAAACATATATGAACCGAGCATTTACATGAACAATGTAAATCAAATACCACATCACCAACTCAACAAGATCCATAGAGTCATGCATAAATGCACATTAAATCGCTACATGTCTACATGATATGTATACATGTTTTTTACCCGTAAACAATCACGTTTTTCAAATCATGCGTGATGCTTTCCACTTCAATGCATATACATAGATATATACATATATATATATATATATATCAACTTGACAGTCACATTTCAAATATATATATATATATAACTCACACCACAAATTTCTGGAAATCAATTCAACTGAGGACTTCGCTTGTCACAATCCATAGTAAGGGTCGCTTTGGGACTACATACTCTGCTCACGCTTTTCGGGCTACTAACCCGACGGAAGCGACACCCGCTTGGCCAAGTTTTGGGTCTTGCACCCTAGAGTTCAATACCCTATTAATTCTCACACATGCCCCAAAAACTCGCTTTTCACGTAGTGCACATAATCACATCAATGCACTTATCCACACCATGAATGCATTTTTTGTCAAATCAATGCATTTTCCTTTCTCTTCAAGATTGTCACAGTGTCATCACACTCACATCATGGAAATCATCATGCTTATGCATTTTTCAAGAAAGTCATGTCTTTCATGCATAAATCTATAAACATCACCTTTTCACGTTTTTCACCAATGAACACACTTTTCACAGAAATCATTCATAGTCACATTTGCACATACACAACATATACAAGTCACATCCTGCATATAATCACATGTACATGTATATAAACATGAATATAATCATGCTTTCATTCCAATCCTGTATTTACTATGAGCAACCAACATGCATTCTTACAACCATATGCAATCACGCAAATATATATGTATATGTACATCATGTTACTCATATAGGTAGTAAAAACATACATAATACTTCACATATTTCATGCTTTCCAATGCCCTTCTATGCTATAATCACTTTAGCATGCATTTCAACTACTACACCAAATATATAAACACATATATATTTATGTATACTCAACTCATGCATAGGAATCATATAAGCATGCAAGACAACATCTAGCTAAATATACATATCTAATTTAGCATACTTTACATGGCTCAATCCCTAAACACGCATATAACAGTGCAAATCAATATTTGAATTTAACAACGTTCTTACCCTCCAAGCCCACACATATATATGTATATATATATCTACCCACATATATATATATATATCCTCACATCTCACATATGTATATATATATATACAATCCACCATTATATATATCTATGTACATATATATATATGCAAAGGCCACATACGATCAAATTAAGAGCATACGTAAAATTAACCAACATAACCAAAGTATTTATAAGAGATAGAGGCAAGAATCAACTTGCCTTAGGTCCCGCTTTTACTGTGCCCGCGCCTGCAAAGCGGTCCATTTCCAAGTCCCGGTCCAGTCCCGTGTCCAAGTCACATTTGAACCAATTTCCTTTCGATTTTATTTCCATGCTTGGTTCAATTTAAACATGGCAGCCCAATAATCCAATTTATTGCAGGTCCAACTAACCTGACCCAATAGATCATAACCAATTTCAGCCCATTTCTATCCACTTTCCAAGCCAATGCCAACCACAATCCAATATGAGATTAATTGGAAGCCAAACCCAAGTTTAAATCCAACCCAACTCCAAGGTCCAAGCCCGCTATTAATGAGGGCCTAAATCACAAACCATTATTTTCCAGCCCAATCTATAATGTAGACCCATATAAATAGGCATATAAATAGGCAGACCAAAAATAATTATCTAGCCTAAACGATGATTGTCCAAACACTAAGTTTATACAACCAATCCAATCTCATGAACAAGGCCCAACTCAAGCTGCCAAAACCATCATCTGCCAAACAGCCCACATTTATCTTCTTCATTCTTCACAGCCGAAGCCAACCGTGAGTAGACCCATAATCGGTCAACCGCTGCCACCACCTTGGACCACCATGCATCAACCATGAGAAGCCCAACTAAAACCCAGCTAAAATCATGCCCAGCCACCAGCCGAACATCCGACATCACCCACTTCAATCACAAATTGTCCGAACCCATTATCACGCCATAACCGCAGTTGCCACCAGGTTTTGGCCAGCCACTATCGGAGCTCCAAACAAATAACCCACAACCTTCACCATGTTCGGCCAGCCAAGTGAAGACCCAACAAGAACCCGTGAACCGCTATGGCCTCCACCAACCTTCAATTTCCTTCACCAAGAAACAAGTATGAAAGCACCATGGTAGCTACAATCAAGAACCAGACCCAATTCACATCAGCCGAAGTCTAATCAAGTCTCGCCGGCAGCATCACTCCAACCACCGCCTCTACACACGGCCACCACAAGCTGCCAAACAGCCTAAAATGGCTACTACCCAGCCGTATCACCAACCCGTCAAGCCCAAGCTCCCATGGAACTAACTCCGGCCAACTCCATTTCCAGCGTTAGCAACCTCATCGCCATTGAAGACCCAACTGTGAGAACTCATTCGGAGATCCAACGCAAGCAAACCGGTGACCGAACCCAGCCGGCATCGCCCGTCGGACAGCCGCCACCATGAAACCAAAAACCCACCGTCGGAGCACCATGGTCGCCACCACCAAGCTCCTCCCTCTCTCTCGGCTTCGCTCTCGGTTTCTCTCTCTTCCCTCTTTCTTCTTCTCTTTTCTTTTTCCTTTTTCTTTTCTCTTTCTTTTCTTCTTTTCTCTTTTTCTTTTCTTCTCTTTTTCTTGGTCTGCCGACCACCCATTCTTCTCTTCTTATCTTTATCTCCTTAGGAAAAAGAAAATCTTAGACTTCCTTTATTTTTGAATCCTATCCTAATTTCTGTCCACATGTCCAACAACCATTCTCATCCACTCAAATGTTATGTATATTATATATCTACATATATTTATAACATCACCTAATAATAATACATGTATTCCCATGTACTCCCGCCACACATATGCATAAATACATATATGTCTTTCAATTCTTTTATAATAACGTGTAAACCCCACATACTCCTCCACATACATTTTTAATAATAGACATGTATGCAAATATATTTATAATTAAATATAAATATATCTATTATATATATATATATCTCCATATATATATATGCATCCTCCCTCCATAATATAATTTCTCATACATATACTTTCTCTCTATATATATATAATTCCATTTATATATATATATATGCATCTTTCCGAAATAATTAATTCAAAAAAAATTAATCCGGTCCAAAAGTAATCCGGAACCGGTCAAAAATAACCCGGTCCTTACAGGGACTTTTTGAATCAAAACAAGTCAAACGAAACAAGTTCAAAATCATTGTTGTCATTCTCTATTCTTCTGGACATCCAAACGGTCAATTCTAGCACAAAGCACCATACGGTTGTGGTCATGCCTGATTTTTGCAAGGAGTTGTTCTTTTTGACTCAGAACAACTCAAACAAACTTGGATGAAAATTGAATTGACATGCTTGTCATTTCTTTTGGATGTCTTGACGGTCTAATTTGGTAAAAAGTAATGTATGATTCTAATTGTGGTATAATTTCTCTAGGAATGGGGAATTTCAAACGAAAATAACTCAAATGAAATAATTTTAAATCATTTATAGCGTGCTAATTGTTTCTGTTAAATGTTCAGACAGTAAAATCTGGCACGAAACAACATATGGTTGTGGTATTGCACGTTTTCTCTAATGACTTGCTCTTTTTGAATCATATTGGCTTGAACAAAGCTGGATGAAGATCGGATCAACATGCTCGTCATTTCTTTGAGACGATTTGACGGTTCAATTTCGAAAAAAGTAATGTACGATTCGTATTATGGCACGACTTCTCTTGGAATGGGGTTTTTGAATCAAAATAACTCAAATGAAACATGTTTAAAATCATTGGTTTCTTGCTAATTGTTTCCTTTAGATGTCCAAACGGTCGAATTTGAAACAACGCACCATACGATTGTGATGAAGATCGAATTGACATAGTCGTCATTTCTTTTGGACGCTTTGATGGTATAATTTGGAAAAAAGAATGTACGATTCTTGGCACAACTTCTCCAAGAATGGGGTTTCTGAATCAAATTGACTCAAAATAAACTTGTTTAAAATTGTCGATAGCTCGCTAATTGTTTCTTTTAGTATTCCAGATGGTCGAATTTGGCACAAAGCACCATCAGTTGTGATCGTTCAAGAGTGCGACAAGGAATTGATCTTTTCGATTCAAGACGTCCTCACGGTTGAATAAGGCATAAATCAACTTATAATTCTAAGTATGCCACGATTTCACTTAGATTGGAACTTTTCGAATCAAAACAAGTCAAATGAAACAAGTTCAAAATCGTTGTTGTCATTCTTTATTCTTTTGGACATCCAGACGGTCAATTCTTGCACAAGGCACCATACGGTTGTGGTCATGCCTGATTTTTGCAAGGAATTATTCTTTTCGACTCAGAACGACACAAACAAACTTGCATGAAGATCGGATCGACATGCTCGTCCTTTCTTTTGGATATCTTGACGGTCTAATTTGGTAAAAAGTAATGTATGATTAATTTCTCTAGGAATGGGGAATTTCAAATCAAAACAACTCAAAGGAAATAATTTCAAATCACTTATAGCGTACTAATTGTTTCTGTTAAATGTTAAGACAATAGAATTCGGCACGAAACACCATACGGTTGTGATGGTGCACGATTTCTCTAATGACTTGCTCTTTTCAAATCATAATGGCTCAAATAAAACTGGATGAAGATCAAATCGACATGCTCGTCATTTCTTTGGGACGATTTGACGGTTTAATTTTGAAAAAAGTAACATACGTTTCGTATTATGGCACACCTTCTCCTGGAATGGGGTTTTCGAATCAAAATAACTAAAATGAAACAAGTTTAAAATCGTTGGTAGCTTGCTAATTTTTTCATTTAGACGTCCAAATGGTTGAATTTGGAACAACGCACCACACGGTTGTGATGAAGATCGGATTGACATGGTCGTCATTTCTTTTGGACGTTTTCATGGTCTAACTTGGTAAAAAGTAACGTACGATTCTGATTATGGCATGACTTCTCCAGGAATGGGGTTTCTGAATAAAATAAACTCAAACTAAACTTGTTTAAAATAGTTGATAGCCTGCGAATTGTGTCTTTTAGTTGTCCAGATGGTCGAATTTGGCACAAAGCACCATACGGTTGTGATCATTCATAAGTGCAGCAAGGAATTGCTCTTTTCGATTCAGGACGTCCTCATGGTCAAATTTGGCATAAAGCAATGTATAATTCTAAGTATGGCACTATTTCACTTGGATTGGGAATTTTTGAATCAAAACAAGTCAAACGACACAAGGTCAAAACCGTTGTTGTCATTCCCTATTGCTCTGGACATCCAGATGGTCAATTCTAGCACAAATCACCATATGGTTATGGTCATGCTTGATTTTTGCAAGGAATTGTTCTTTTCGACTTAGAACAACTCAAACAAACTTAGATGGAAATCGAATCGACATGCTCATCGTTTCTTTTGGATGTCTTGACGGTCTAATTTGGGAAAACGCAATGTACAATTCTAATTGTGGGATAATTTCTCTAGGAATAGGGAATTTCAAATCAAAATAACTCAAATGAAACAATTTTAAATCATTCATAGCGTGCTTATTGTTTCTGTTAAATGTTCAGACAATAGAATCTGCCACAAAACACCATATGGTTGTTATGTTGCACGATTTCACTAATGACTTGCTCTTTTCAATTCATAATGGCTCAAACAAAACTAGATGAAAATCGGATCGACATGCTCATTGTTACTTTGGAACTACTTGACGGTTTAATTTCAAAAAAAGTAATGTACGATTCATATTATGGCACGACTTCTCCTGGAATGGGGTTTTTGAATCAAAACAACTCAGATGAAACAAGTTTAAAATTGTTGGTAGCTTGCGAATTGTTTCCTTTAGAAGTCCAATCGGTCGAATTCGGAACAAAGCACCATACAGTTATGATGAAGATCAAATTGACATGGTTGTCATTTCTTTTGGGCGCTTTGATGGGCTAATTTAGAAAAAAGCAATGTACGATTCTGATTATGGCATGAGTTCTCCAGGAATGGGGTTTTTGAATCAGAACAACTCAAACTAAACTTGTTTAAAATCGTCGATAGCTTGCTAAATGTTTCTTTTAATTGTCGAGATGGTCGAAATTGGCTCAAGGCACCATACGGTTGTGATCATTCATGAGTGTAGCAAGGAATTACACTTTTCGATTCAGGACGTTCTCACAGTCGAATTTGGCATAAAGCAACGTATAATTCTAAGTATGGCACGATTTCACTTGGATTGGGACTTTTTGAATCAAAACAAGTCAAATGAAACAAGTTCAAAATCGTTGTTGTCATTCTCTATTCTTCTAGACATCTAGACGGTCAATTCTAGCACAAAGCACCATACGGTTGTGGTCATGCCTGATTTTTGCAAAGAATTATTCTTTTCGACTCAGAATAACTGAAATAAACTTGGATGAAGATTGGATCGACATACTCATCGTTTCTTTTGGATGTCTTGACGGTCTAATTTGGGAAAAAGCAGTGTACAATTCTAATTGTGGGATAATTTCTCTAGGAATAGGGAATTTGAAATCAAAACAACTCAAATGAAACAATTTCAAATCATTGATAGCATGCTAATTGTTTCTGTTAAATGTTCAGACAGTAGAATTTGGCACGAAACACCATACGGTTGTGATGTTGCACGATTTCTCTAATGACTTTCTCTTTTCAAATCGTAATGGCTCAAACAAAACTGGATGAAGATCGGATCGACATGCTCGTTGTTACTTTGGAAAAATTTGACGGTTTAATTTCAAAAAAAGTAACGTACGATTCATATTACGGCACGACATCTCCTGGAATGGGTTTTCGAATCAAAATAACTCAGACGAAACAAGTTTCAAATCGTTGGTAGCTTGCAAATTGTTTCCTTTGGAAGTCCAACCGGTCGAATTTGGAACAAAGCACCATACGATTGTGATGAAGATCGAATTGACATGGTCGTCATTTCTTTTGGACGTTTTGATGGTCTAATTTGGAAAAAAGAATGTACGATTCTGATTATGGCATGAGTTCTCCGGGAATGGAGTTTTTGAATCAGAACAACTCAAACTAAACTTGTTTAAAATCGTCGATAGTTTGCTAATTGTTTGTTTTAGTATTCCAGATGGTCGAATTTGGCACAAGGCTACATACGGTTCTGATCATTCATGAGTGCAGCAAGGAATTACTCTTTTCGATTTAGGACGTTCTCACAGTCGAATTTGGCATAAAGCAACGTATAATTATAAGTATGGCACTATTTCACTTGGATTGGAACTTTTCGAATCAAAACAAGTCAAACTAACAAGTTCAAAACTGTTATTATCATTCTCTACTCCTTTGGACATCCAGATGGTCAATTCTATCACAAATCACCATACGGTTGTGATCATGCCTTATTTTTGCAAGGAATTGTTCTTTTCGACTCAGAACAACTCAAACAAACTTAGCTCAAAATTGAATCGACATGCTCATTAGTTCTTTTGGATGTCTTGACGGTCTAATTTAGGAAAAAGCAATGTACGATTCTAATTGTGGGATAATTTCTCTAGGAATGGGGAATTTCAAATCAAAACAACTCAAACGAAACAATTTCAAATCATTGATAGCGTGCAAATTATTTCTGTTAAATGTTCAGACAATAGAATCTGCCACAAAACACCATACGGTTGTGATGTTGCACAATTTCTCTAATGACTTTCTCTTTTCAAATCATAATGGCTCAAACAAAACTAGATGAAGATCGGATCGACATGCTCGTTGTTACTTTGGGAAAATCTGACGGTTTAATTTCAAAAAAAGTAACGTACGATTCATATTATGGCACGACTTCTCCTGGAATGGGTTTTTGAATCAAAATAACTCAGACGAAATAAGTTTAAAATCATTGGTAGCTTGCAAATTGTTTCCTTTGGAAGTCCAACCGGTCGAATTTGGAACAAAGTACCATACGGTTGTGATGAAGATCGAATTGACATGGTCGTCATTTCCTTTGGACGTTTTGATTGTCTAATTTAGAAAAAAGCAATGTACGATTCTGATTATGGCATGAGTTCTCCAGGAATGGGGTTTTTGAATCCGAACAACTCAAACTAAACTTGTTTAAAATCATCGATAGCTTGCTAATTGTTTTTTTTAGTATTCCAGATGGTCGAATTTGGCACAAGGCTCCATACGGTTGTGATCATTCATGAGTGCAGCAAGGAATTACTCTTTTCGATTCAGGATATTCTCACAGTCGAATTTGGTAGAAAGCAACGCATAATTATAAGTATGGCACTATTTCACTTGGATTGGAACTTTTCGAATCAAAACAAGTCAAACTAACAAGTTCAAAACCGTTGTTGTCATTCTCTACTCCTCTGAACATCCAGATGGTCAATTCTAGCACAAATCATCATACGGTTTTGGTCATGCCTAATTTTTGCATGGAATTGTTCTTTTCGACTCAGAACAACTCAAACAAACTTAGATGAAAATTGAATCGACATGCTCATCGTTTCTTTTGGATGTCTTGACGGTCTAATTTGGGAAAAAGCAATGTACGATTCTAATTATGGGATAATTTCTTTAGGAATGGGGAATTTCAAATCAAAACAACTCAAATGAAATAATTTCAAATCATTGATAGCGTGCTAATTGTTTCTGTTAAATGTTCAGACAGTAGAATCTGCCACGAAACACCATACAGTTGTGATATTGCATGATTTCTCTAATGACTTGCTCTTTTCGATTCATAATGGGTCAAACAAAACTGGATGAAGATCGGATTGACATGCTCGTCGTTTCTTTGGGACGATTTGACGGTTCAATTTGGAAAAAAGAAACGTACTATTTTTATTATGGCAGGACTTCTCCTAGGATGGGGTTTCTGAATCAAATCAACTCAAATGAAAGAAGTTTAAAATCGTTGGGAGCTTGCTAATTGGTTGCTTTAGATGTCCAAATGGTCGAATTTGGAACAACGCACCATACGATTGTGATGAGGATCGGATTGACATGGTAGTCATTTCTTTTGGACGCTTTGATGGTCTAATTTGGAAAAAGCAACGTAAGATTCTAATTATGGCACGACTTCTCTAGGAATGGGATTTCTGAATCAGATCAACTCAAACTAAACTTGTTTAAAATCGTCGATAGCTTGCTATTTCTTTCTTTTAGTATTCCAGATGGTCGAATTTGGCACAAAGCACCATACGGTTGTGATCATTTATGAGTGAAGCAAGGAATTGCTCTTTTCGATTCAAGACATCCTCATGGTCGAATTTGGTATAAAGTAACTTATAATTCTAAGTATGCCCTGATTTCACTTGGATTGGGACTTTTTGAATCAAAACAAGTCAAATGAAACAAGTTCAAAATCGTTGTTGTCATTCTCTATTCTTCTGGACATCTAGACGGTCAATTGTAGCACAAAGCACCATACAGTTGTGGTCATGCCTGATTTTTGTAAGAAATTGTTCTTTTCGACTCAGAACAACTCAAACAAACTTGAACGAAGATCGGATCGACATGCTCGTCCTTTCTTTTGGATGTCTTGACGGTCTAATTTGGTAAAAAGCAATGTGTGATTCTAATTGTGGGATAATTTCTCTAGGAATGGGGAATTTCAGATCAAAACAACTCAAAGGAAATAATTTCAAATCACTTATAGCGTGCTAATTGTTTCTGATAAATGTTAAGACAATAGAATCCGGCACAAAACACCATACGGTTGTGATGTTGCATGATTTCTCTAATGACTTGCTCTTTTCGAATCATAATGGCTCAAATAAAACTGGATGAAGATCGGATCGACATGCTTGTCGTTTCTTTGGGACAATTTGGCGGTTTAATTTCAAAAAAAGCAACATAGTTTCGTATTATGGCACACCTTCTCCTGAAATGGGGTTTTCGAATCAAAACAACTCAAACGAAACAAGTTTAAAATCGTTGGTAGCTTGCTAATTGTTTCCTTTAGACGTCCAAACGGTTAAATTTGGAACAACGCACCACACGATTGTGATGAAGATCGGATTGACATGGTTGTCAATTCTTTTAGGCGTTTTGATGGTCTAACTTGGTAAAAAGCAACGTATGATTCTGATAATGGCATGATGTAGAGACTGTGCCCAATTTTGGCCGATTTTTGAATTTTTCATCATTTATTGCGTTAAGTGCATTTTTAATGATGTTTAAGATGTTATGATATGTTTTGTGAACTTGATGTGGATTGATTACATTTTGTTTACCTGATAATTATATATGTGTTGAATTTATCTCATATGAATTGTTGGTTCTTAGAGTTGATTATTGTAAACTGTGAATGTGAGCATGCTAGTTAATTAGAATTAATTAACTTTCTTTATATATATATATATATATATATATATATATATGAGATTATGAGGTGAGATCAATGATAAGTGCACAAAACTTGCTATTTTATATCTCAAAATAAGTCTTTAATTACTATTTTACTTCATTTAAATGTTCTTATCTTTGCATTTTATGTTTTACAGGGATTGATTTCCAAATAAGAAGAAAAGCAGCAAAAAAGGGTTAAAAAGAATATATATAGCCAAATATGAACATAAGAAGAATTGTAGGAGAGATGGTATTCTGTGCAATTTACTTCACAATTGGTCTCAAGTTCAAAACTTTGCAAAATACTTTTCGCACGGCCACGTCTGCAGTCCAGAATTCAAATTAAAGATATAGAGATCAAATATTAGATATTTAAATTCAAAATTTTGAATTTTGTATTTTAAATTTTGAATTTTTGTTTTTAAATTTTGTATTTTGAATTTCGTATTTTAAATTTTTCCCACCTAAACCATTCCCTTCTAACTCTATAAATAGGAGGTCTTAGGAGATAGTGAAGGGAGTTAGAAATTGTAAAAAAAATAAAGTGTAGTTGTAAATATTTTTTTTGTATTCATTTTCCTTTTCTTATAAACACAACTCTCAAGGGAGTGATGAAGCCATTCTGATGAAATATAAGTTATTTTATTTTCTTGTCTAATTTTTCCTCCCAAGAGCATTCTTCTACTCTTCTATTCTGGATTTTTCTTTTCTAAAATTAGAAGGAGGATTCTTCGTGTTTGCCAAATAATGGTAATTCAGATAATGCCTACCTATGTTTACCTACCCAATGTGCATCAAATTAAGTAAAGAAATGTCTCTCTCATATATAATCAAGTTAGTCTTTTTTATTTCATATTTTCCTTCATCTTTCAAATTCTAATTGGATTGGTGAAGTGTATTGATTATTGGAGGAAAAACTAGATAAGAATATTAGAAAATTTATTTATGTGGATTCGTGGTGGTGGATTCCCTTCCCTTGAGATTTATTTTATTATTATAGTTTTATTTATTCATTATAATTCCAAAATAAAAAATGTTTTAAAAAAAATAATTTTCATTCCATAAATTAGTGTGTGAATTTGAGCTCATTCGAAATCTCACTTGAGAGTGGTTCGACCCTGCTTATTATTATACAATTTTTAGTAGAGTTTTTGCAGGTTTTATTTTTGTGCGAAGTGTAGAGAAGCAACGATAAACATCCACTAATCTACACCCATCAAATGGCGCCGTTGCCAAATCAAGTTTGAGAATTCGAAGCCCAAATATTATACACCCGTCAAATGGCGCCGTTGCCAAATCAAGTTTGGAAATTCGGAACACAAATATTCAACACTACAATTTTTTTTGGGAGCCCACCCAAACTTTCCTTCCCTTACTCCTATTCTTTTATTTTTTATTTTATTTTTTTAGTTTCTTTTTATTTTTATTTTTATTTAAAGAAAATAATGAAAAAAAAAAATTTCCATGGCAGGTTCTTATGATGAATTGCATCTGTTGATGCTACCATCAAACACTTTTAGAAGAGGAACAATAGCTGTCATATAGGTAAGTACCTAATTCTTTTACATCATTTTTCTTTTCTTTTAGATTAGGAATGTAAGGACCGGAATTAATTTGACCGGTTCCGGGTGAATTTTGACCGGATTAAATTTTTTCGGATTAATTAAATTTCGAAAGGGTGTGGATATATATATGTTTTCATATAAGTGGAAGGTGTATGTATATATATATACATATATATATGTATATAGTACATATATTTATATTTAATTATAAATATATGGGTGTACATGTGCGTACTTATAAGTAGATGGAGAAGAATGTTTTTGTACAAGTATATGTGTAGTATTATGTATATATATATAATATATACATATACATATATATGATATATACATATACATATATATGTGGACAAAAGAGGGGTTAGTGAGAATGTGTGGACCAAATAAAAGAGGGTTGAAAATTAAATTTAAAGTGGACCAAATGTGTGGACCAAATAAAAGAGGGTTGAAAATTAAATTTAAAGAGGACCAAATGTGTGGTTAGCCGAAGAGGAGAAAAAGAAAAAGAAAAAGAAAGGAAGAGAAAGAAAAAGGAAAAAAGAAAAGAAAAGAAAAGAAGAAAGGGAAAGTAGAGAAATCGGGGAGAGAGGAATCGAGGGAGAGAAAGGGGGATTGGTTCTGGCAGCTCGTGGGTCCGTTCGGCAGTAGCTGTTCTGGCGTAGTTGTGGTTGGGCACAACTGGGTTCGACTGTGATGTTCGGACGAGTGGTCTGTGGTGCGTGATCGAAGGTAGATGGTGTGTATGGTGGTTTCGGTTATAGCGGCCGAAGGTGGTGGTAGAGCGAAGACACGACTGGGTCGTGTTGGTTTTGGCTGAATACGGCCGTTGAGGTGGTACTCCGGCGACAGCTCGAGGTGGCTTCGCTTGGTTCGGTTCTGGATTGAGCTCAAGTGGTTCAATTGCGGGTTCGAATGGGTCTCCCGTGTTGGGTGACCGGATGGCGGTTGGCTGTGGGTTCGGACTTGTGGCCTTGAGTCGTGGGTCGATTTACAGAGGCTTCGAATGGGTCTGTGGTGGTTGGATCTTGGTAGTGCTGAACATGGATTCTGGCAGTGGGTTTCAAAATTGGGTTTGTGTAGGGGTGGATCTCGCGGTGAGTTTTGGCTGTGGGTCCTCCCATGTGGGTTCGATTGATGCTTGAGGTTAACGATGGTAGTCATTGGGTCAGCTGGTGTATGCCGAAGGTGGAGATTGGTTTGGCTTCATAGGGGTGGCCTATTTTGGTGGTCACAGTGGTAAATCACGGTGGGGCTGATTGGTTTGGATCGTTGGGTCTGTTGAGGTGAGTTGATTTGGATCTAATTTTTTGGGACTTTTGGGTGGTCTCATTTCATTCTGGGTCCAATTTTGTGGCATGTTTGGGTGGTCTCAGTGTGGCCATGGCGGGATGGCCGGGATGGTTGGCGATGTGGCTGGACAATGGTTGTTTTGGGTTGTTTGGCAACAAGGTAATGGCTTGGTTAGGGGCTGTTTTAGCTTGGACTTGCGGAACTTATGGTGGTGTAATACCCCGCTTCAACACATGGTATGATATTGAGCACCCTGTACCCTGTCAGTGTGGTAGCTCAGCCCAGTGTCTATCTTCGCACCCGCCCACTCACACCCGTCCACAAGGGTTACTACAGGTGGCTGATCATGGAGGTTGAATTTGGGTTCGACTTTGGAGTCGACAATAGTACCGAAGCTTAGGGCTTTGATTGGGTGGTTTGGTGGTGCCGGCCTTGGTGTTGGCTTGATGGGTCTTGCATAACAGGATGTTATGGCTTGTATTTTGGGTTGGATTGTGAAGAATTGGGCTGCCATATTTAAATTGGGCCAAGCATGGAAATAAAAAGGAAAGAAAGCGGGTTCATGTGTGACTTGGACACGGGATAAGACCGGACTTGGTATAGGTCAATTTGCAAGCACGGACCGGTTGAGAGCTGGACCTAAGGCAAGTTGATTCTTGCCTCTATCTCCTATGTATTTATTTTAAATACGTTGTTAATTTTACGTATGTTCTCTTAATTGTTCATATGTGGTATTTATATATATATATAGGTGCTTATATATATATATAAATGTGGTTATGGTATATATATATGGGTATATATATATATATGTTGGGATATGAAAGCATGCTAGATTTAAAGGCTTGTGTACATTACGATAGGTATATGCCTAGATTGAGCCCATGTGAAGCATGCTAATCATACATGTTTAGCTATGTGTTGTATTGTATGCATAGGTGGCTTTTATGCATGGTGTTAAATATATATGTAATTATATATATTTGAGGTAGTAGTAGAAATGCATGCTTTATATTTGAATATGGTATTGGTGAGCATTTGAAAAGCATGATTATGATGTGCTAAATGTTTTATATGTTCTTAATACATATATGGTGACGGAATATATATGTGGCTGTATATATGGTGAATGAAAAACATGCTAGTTACTTGTAGTAAATGCACGTCTTGAGTGGAAGCATGATTATATTTATGCTAGTATATGTGCATATGTGACTATATGCAGGACGTGACATATATGTGTTTGTATGTGGGAATGTGGATATGAGATGCATGCTGACTTTACATATATATCGAATGTATGCATTGGTTATAGCATGATAAAAATGTGCTGAAGTTGAAGTGTTTTGCATATGTGAGGTGTTATGCAAGTCTTGGAACATGTATGCGCTATATGTGTTGGAATGTGATAAGTAGCATGCCAAATACTTCTTTTTAGTATTCATAAGCATGGGTTGAAGCATGAAAGTATTATGCTATATATATATGCATCCATATTGCATATATGGGAGGGAAATGACACATACGTAGTTATATGTGGGTTTATGTAGAGAGAAATGCATGCTATGTACTTTAATACTAGCGAGTGCATTGGGATAGCATAAAATTAAATGCTTGATTATGTATGCATCCACATTGCATATATGGGAGGTTACGGGAAAATTAATGCAAAAAGAGGTGCACGGGACTTCGGAGTGGTCCAACCGTGTCACGAGAAGTGGTATAATAATCCACTACGTATGGCCCTCGGAGTGGACCCGCCATACGAAGGCTTTATGCCTAGAATCGGAGTGTGTCCAATATTAGTGAGCTTTCTGAGTTGCCCCCTCACAAATAGGCAAAACCAATATATTGCCATCGGAGTATGTCCAGAGTTTTATGACCCCTCGAAGTGGTCCCGGTCATCAGGTTGTATCGGAGTATGTCTAACAAGTATGGCCCTCAGAGTGGACCCGCCATGCTTAGGCTTAATGCCTGGAATCGGAGTATGTCCAACAAATGTGAGCCTCAGAGTTGTCCCCTCACACAATGGCAATCCTATACATTGCCAGGGAAGAATGACACTTTCGGAGTGGTCCAGGTCATAGGATGGTTATCGGAGTTGTCCTAGGTCACATGATCCTCGGAGCGGGCCAATCATGTGGGGTATCGGATGAGGGCCGAGAGTGAGAGTATGTGCAAGCCTTGATGCTTGTATTATGTATCGGATTATGACCGTGGGAGGTGAAAATACCTTTATGCTTATGTGTTTATCTGTTAAGCATGTTTTCTATTTAAATGCATCTATATTGCATTTGAGGTGAGCTACTTGACGAGTAGAAGATGTGGTTATTGATTTACATTGTTTATGTAAATGTTTTGACATATATGATCTGTATACATATTGATATTGGATATGTATTGCTTTTGAGCATGTTCTAAATGATTTTTCCAAGTCATGTGCAGTAGATTTTGTATGTTTATATGTGCTAAAGTAGCCATATACATTGTTGGTTCATGCATGCTAGGAGGAGCATGGTCTTAAATATTGTGATATATTTAAATGTGTATGTTTTTGAGAATATGTGAGGATCAACCTGCTGCAGCGGTGATAGTATGGTTCTACATACCTTGTTGGGCCTTTGAGCTCACCCCCTCCCAGGTTTTGCAGGTATTGCTGATTACGGAGTTAGTTAGGGGACTCATATTACCAGTTACAGAGGTAGTGATTAGACTCCTTAGAATTTAATGTATGTCCAGGATAATGGATAGATAGATGCATTACATTTAGATTAAATGTATGGAGCGATTATGTAGATTCAGTTCCTTCAGTTGTATTTTATTCATGTGATGTATGTATATAATATGGATATTCAAGGACTAGGACATGTATATTTTTGATTATATTATGCAGGTTGTAGAAATGCTGGGGGGACACGTGCCCAGGAGTGTCCATTTTTATTATTAGATATAAATGCTGGGGGGACACGTGCCCAGAAGTGTCAATTTGAATTTAAAGCAGGTATAACATGCCAGGATCTGATTTATTAGAATGGGTCATACCCAATTTATGTGAAAATAATAGGTGTAATACCCCACTCCAACACATGGTATGATATTGTCCGCTTTGGGCCTGAGCCCGCACGGTTTTGCTATTGGGTTTACCCCAAAAGGCCTCATACCATTTGAAGAGAACATACTACATATAAGCACATCCCCTTTTCCACACCCAGGCGATGTGGGATTGAGCACCCTGCACCCTGTCAGTGTGGTAGCTCAGCCCAGTGTCTGTCTTCGCACCCGCCCACTCACACCCGTCCACAAGGGTTACTACAATAGGAAATTGAGGTTGTATGATCAGGTGATGGTTATGTCATGAGGGTGATCTCACGGAGTTCACACTTCGGTTTTTGGGCCTCGAGAATCGGGGCGTAACAGAATGGTATCAGAGCGCTAAGTTAGAATACCTAGGGACGATGGTGATGGACGTATCATGTGTATGGTTGAGAAGGTTGGATTATGTACCTAATACCAGAATGCTATGAGAGCACTAGGTTGGAATACCTAGGGGCGACGGGTAAAGGTTAAGGATTTGAGGAACTCTGGATTGCTGTTAAAGCATTAGGTTTGAAAACCTAGGGTATCAAAGTCGTAGGTTCGAATACCAAAGGACGAAGGATCAAATCACGTGGTGGTTTGGAGATAGGCAATGGTTGATAGTTGTCTAGATGATAGGTTTGATTACCTATGGACGGTAGTGGAATGATTTGCTTGGTTTGAGCAATCCAAATGAAAGAACGAAGTGTTGATATGAAATTAAATTTGGTTGGTAAAACTCCCAGAGTTGGTTGAGTTTAGACCTTCGACTTGGTGATTAAGTCTAGTTAGTGAGTAACGAACAGATACCGCAATGGATATTGCGAGTGTTTGAGTCCTTAGAGATACTTAGGGACTTATGATGTGTTGTTGGTAAGTGTTTTGTCGGGGTTGACAATTGAGATTAGATGAGATATAAGGAAGGCATGTTGCCGGAGTTGGGCTAACTGGAAAAAATGGCCTGGCCAGACAGTTTTCTTGGATTAGTGCTTCTCTTACAATACGCTGGCTCTTATGGTTGTTGGAGTTGTTTCGTCTGGATGACGACAGATAAAGAATTCCCAATAGTAGGGATATGTCACTGAAAGTGATTGGTGTAGATAGTCAAGGATACTACCTTCGATTACAGATGTGGATAGATTGGTAGGTGTTTACCAATGAGTATAGAGGATAAGAGTAGGTTGGTTTGAACCACTCCAGATTTTGTGTTCTAGTATGTGTGTGTACTAGAGGGACTGGGCGGTGTTTTCACTCTTGCTCAGGCAGAGGAGGTACCAGGACCGTGTATGGTCAGGGGTATTTTCCTGGTATTAGCCCGAGGGCTAGGGTATTGATTTATGCATCATATGTCATATCATGCATGGTATGTGTTTATTTGATTAGCATGTTGTGTGTTATATACTATGTGGTAGATATGATTCATGTGACTAAGCATTGCATTTTAGTGTTGCATTTTGTGTCACATGGTTAGTAGTGACATGTAGTCACCTAGCGATTTCAGTTTTGAGATTGGTAAACCTGGGTAGAGGTTTGAACCCGAGTGGACTGTGATGTTGAAATAGACATGTAGTGATAGACTTTGAAAGTATGAATCTGGAATTGTTGGAAAAGGTGTGATTTACCTTGTAGTTTTCCAAACCAAGAGTTTTGTGATTTAGATTTGCGTTGTAATCATTGCACAAGGATTGAGGACTTGGAATTGACCTAATTCTTGGAGTCAGCAGACATGTGATGACTTTGATGATGCATTGATGATGCATCGTAATGCCTAGATACTGATTAATGCAATAGTGATGCATGGAAAGATTTGTGGGGTCCTAGACGAAGCAGTCAGGATCTTGGGGTGTCAAGTGAGATGCTGGAAAGGAATGGATAAATACCCGAGAAGTCAAAAACGTCCGTTAGGATCAATAGACGGGTAAGTGAGATTCATTCATCTAGGAATGAGATTGACCTCAGTTGCGTGCTGTGATATACGCATGATTGATGCAATTGGATCATAGTGTAGATATGATGTTAAGAGAAGGATGGGTTGATAGTGGATGAGGATCCTGACATATGGTATCTGAAATGAGGATAATTTCTTGCCGTGAAGGGGAGAGGTGGACGCAGTGGACGTGTAGACGCAGTGGGCTGCGGCCACCGTATGGCTGCTGTTTGGCTACTGTAGGTGACCTCAAACTTTCATTGGTAAGGGTTGTCTAAAGTGATGTGCTAATATGAAAGAATTCTCTCTAATTGTCAACTGGCTCCTTAGTGTGAAGGATGAAAAAGGATAAATGTTTCTCCTCTTGAGTGATGAGATTGTGAAATCAGTGGGATGTGAGATCCTGGACTTCGCATTTGATTCCAGTGGGTGGTAGTCTATGAGACTGGGCAGGATTATGTGGCTTGCTGCGGCGAGAACATTGTTATGTGGTTTGTATCAGCAAGTACACTGTCATGTGCCTTGCTGGTGACTGCATTTGTGATGTGCACTAGATTGACGTGGTTTGTGTTGTGATGGGGCCCAGGATATTGGACTAAGCCCTTGAATGGTATGTCAGAGATTGAAAGTCATGTTTAACAATGATAGAATGACTTTGAGTATTGATGATCCCAGATGATAGGGATGTATCACTGTGAGTGATTGGAATGATTAATCAAAGGTGTTGCCTTAGACTAGAGATAGAGATGGACTGGATAGGTCTTGAGGTAGAGACTGTGGATTCTACAAAGCAAGTGCTTCGAAGGATTTAGTGAGTGAACCGTACATGGGCTTAGGAGTCACTCAGCCATGTCACGGAAGTGGTTATATTGCCTTACGGCAGTTGAGACGCACTGATTGTGCCAGACTTGAGTGTTATGAGTTAGGTGTTGCAAGTGTAGTGCCTAGGGTATGTGGAGAGAGAAAGTGACAATTATTGATGAGAATAACGTCATGTATGGATTAGTTTTGGAAAGACCATGACTATGCTAATTTCGAGGACGAAATTCCTTGAAGGAGGGGAGTTTGTAAGGACCGGAATTAATTTGACCGGTTCCAGGTGAATTTTGACCAGATTAAATTTTTTCAGATTAATTAAATTTCGAAAGGGTGTGGATATATATATGTTTCCATATAAGTGGAAGGTGTATGTATATATATATACATATATATATGTATAAAGTACATATATTTATATTTAATTATAAATATATCGATGTACATGTGTGTACTTATAAGTAGATCGAGGAGAATGTTTTTGTACAAGTGTATGTGTAGTATTATGTATATATATATATATAATATATACATATACATATACATATATATGATATGTACATATACATATATATGTGGACAAAAGAGGGGTTGGTGAGAATGTGTGGACCAAATAAAAGAGGGCTGAAAATTAAATTTAAAGAGGACCAAATGTGTGGTCAGTCGAAGAGGAGAAAAAGAAAGGAAGAGAAAGAAAAAGGAAAAAAGAAAAGAAAAGAAGAAAGGGAAAGTAGAGAAATCGGGGAGAGAGGAACCGAGGGAGAGAAAGGGGGATTGGTTCCGGCAGCTCGTGGGTCCGTTCGGCAGTAGTTGTTCCGGCGTAGTTATGGCTGGGCATAGCTAGGTTCGGCTGTGATGTTCGGACGGGTATCTATGGGCGTGACAAGGAAAACATAGTTTTTTTTAGGTTGATAACTTTCATATGCAAACTCTACGATAGAATAACTTAGAAATATACCTATGGTCACACTTTCTTCATTTTTTTTCTTTTATTTTTTATTCTTTTTGTTAAAAAAAAAAGAAGGAGAAAGATCACACACTCACTCATTTTTTTATTTTTATTTTTATTGCTTATTTTGTTTGTACATCTTTAAATTAACATTTTTTTGTGAATTTTAATTTAGCATTTTTGTAGTAATGCTCTTTTTGTTGTTTAATTTTTTTTATAAAAGTAGAGCTAACTCTTGGTAACTCCAGTGAGCACCTTCCAACTTCACAATGTCTAGGAAAGTTATGTCTAAGGAATGTGGATGTTCCGTCATTCAGCAGGCCAAGTGCCTCTCCACACTTTCCTGGGAACTTTCCTGGTTGTGCTGCTGGTAGACCTTAGCTGGTAATCCTTGAGTTACTCTACAAAAAATTATAGTAAGAGTTGTACTTATTTGTTGAAAAAGAAAAAGAAAAAAAAATTGCATTTTTTCGTACATAATCTTGAACTTTCATGTGATTACTAATACTTCATTTTTGTTTGATGAAAATTTAAAGCAAATCAATTCATTCTGATTAAGGTGATATTCTTCCGAACCTTCTATTTGTGCTTAATTATTATTTTGTCCAATATTGAGGACAATGTTGAGTTTAGGTTTGGGGGTATGATATTAAATTTTTAAATTTTCAGAGAAGTGTTGAATTTGTAATTTTTTAGAATATGTTTTGGGATAATGGTAGTTTTCACACTGTGATTTGATTCTTTTTATATTAAATGTGCATAAAATTTTAAAATAAAATCTTTAAGCTTTAGTGCATGAATAAGTTCATAAAAGTTAAGATTTTATCCTATCTTTCAGTTAAAACAATTTCATGAATTTCTAAAACTCAGAAGAAAAAAAACTTCACTAAAGCCCCGTAATACAATTTGAAATTGATAAGTGACTGCATGTTAAAGATTTGACGAATAAAAGTGGAGATTTAACCCAGTGAGGTATTGTACCATTCTTTTTATTTTGAGGGTTATATACTAATTACTCTGTTTTTTTCTTGAAATCCACATAATTTTGTTGATTAGTCTCATTATTTCGTTCTTTTGGTCAAATATTAAGAATTCATCATGTTATGCCACATAATTTTTTTTTGAGCTCATGTATGTTGAAGAACTATACCTCTCATTGAGAAATGATTTTAGGCCGCCTGTCACTGGTTTGAGCCATTCAAAATTATTTTTTTCTTTCTTAGTTATGAATTTCACTTGTTAACCAGTTGAGCTTTTTTCCCATCCTTTCTTTTATAACCACATTTTTATGGTTTTTCGAGAATGGATGCGATAATCAGTTAAAATTTTTGGTCCAACCTTTCTTTTATAACCATTTTTAGATTTTCCGAGAATGGATGTGATCAATGTACAAGCGGCTGAAAAAAAAAAGAAAAAAGGAAAGCATAGAAAAAAGAAAAAGAAAAAAAAAAGGGAGTATAATTGTTGATGAGATTTGAGAAGTGTATATTAAAAAAAAAGTGAAATAGAAAGCGCTTAAATGACAAAATTTTGGAAGAAAAAGTTGAAAATAATATACTCTAAGTGAGTTACTTTTTCCCAAGCATTCTCGAATAAACCTTACCATTATCATTATCATTATTACTTATTTATCTTCCTTTTACCTAAAGTTACATCCTAATAAAAGACCTTTTTGATCTTAAGGATAGTATAGTTCGGATATGGACATGACTGAGTTATATTGTTGTGTGGTATATATTCTTAATATTTGATATTCCTTTCATGAGACCATATGCACACTACAAGAAATTAGGATTTTAACGACAGACTTTTTACGACGGGCCCGCATGGCCCCTTGTGAAAAACAATTTTCTACGACGGGCCCGCATAGCCCCTTGTAGAAAATCACTTTCTACAACGAGCTCGCATGAGCCGTTGTAGAAATTAGTTTTCCACGACGGGCCATGTAGGCCAGTTGTAGAAAGTTGGTTTTCATGACGGGCTAATGGCCCGTCGTAGAAAGCTTTATTCTTATTACGGGCTTTGCCCGTAATTGAAATGTTTTTTAAAAATAATTTCATGTTATTATTTTGGTTTCGCGCGATACACTCTTCCTCTCTCTCATGGGCGCGTTCAATTTTCTCTCTCACTTCAGACCTTCTCTCTCATTCCATCTCTACTCAAAATCTCAACCTATAATCTCTATTCCTCAACCAAATTTAAACTCAATCTCACCAGACTATTGAAGCCCTAACCCAATCTCACTCACCGATCGAAACCCTAACCCAATCCCACTCACCAATCGAAGCCCTAACCCAATCTCTTTCCCTTCGGTGAAAGCCCTAACCTAATCTCACTCCTTGATTGATTGAGTCAGCCCACAACTCCATGAGTTCATCATGTTCTCCAGCACCGGCAAACTCCATGAGTTCATCAGTCCTTCCATCTCGTGTATATTCCTTTCTCTCTCTCTCTCTATACTCTCTTTCTCTCACTATAATATTAGCTTATTTTATTTTATTTTTATGTATATTTTGAGAATGAAGACAATGTTTGATCAGTACCAAAAGACTTTGGGGATCGATCTGCGGAACTCACACTATGAGGTCTCTCTCTGTTTCTAATACGTGTGTGTGTGTGTGTGTGTGTATATATATATATATATATATATATATATATCGTTGTGTTATACTTATATATGTTGATTGATGCTTTGCAGAGAATGAAAGAAAATTTGTAGAAACTCAAAGACATTAATAGGAAATTTCTGAGGGAAATTAGGTGATATTTAGGAGAAGTTTTTACTTACTTAATTTGCTCTGTTACGTTGTTGAAATTTTTTGAAAATTTAAATTGTGTTTTGCGTGTGTTGATATTTTTGATGAATTTTCTTAATTCGGTAGGCAAAAGACAGGTGAGAGTTTGAACGATTTGAGTTATGAGGACCTGCTTCGTCTTCATGAAGATGGCCTCTCTCGACGACTCTGCCTTGGTTGGGCTCCCCATGTCTATCTTCAAGAAGCTATCAATAACTTCAGGATCACTGGTACGTTTTCTTTATTTCTTTTTATGATTGTTTTGAATTTTGTTATAATTAGTTATTTTATGACCTTGTTTGGTTGCCAGAAAATATAAGAGAAGAAAAGAAAATAGAACTGGATAATATTTTATGTAATCTTGGTTTCCCAAATGTGAAAGATTTGTTACTTTCCCCAACAAAAAAAAAAATTGAAAGATTTGTTCACGACTCAATTGATCAAAGTAGTTGTATCATGCTTAGATAACTGGAGAATTTTGTTTTCTTAAGTTCAAGATAATTAAAAGATTCAGATAACTTTTAAAATAAGATTCAATAACCGAACCTCTTTACTTTTTTACAGTTTATCTGAAAACCAAACAGAGGATATAAAATTTTTCTAAGAGTTTTAGTTCATGCTTTACATGTGATGATTTATCGATGTATATCCAGACAGCTTATATTTGTTGACAGATTGATATTTTATGTTAGTTTATTCATGCACAAAAGAAAAATGAAAAATCCACTACTTTTCATTTCATTGCAGAGAAATATAGAATTAGAAAAAAGAGCACTTGGAACTTGCAATAGTCTGGGTTGAAGTGGCTATTGCATTGTTCTTACTTTTCTTATCTTTTCATTATAACTCTTGATACATCACTAGAATAAAGTATGGAAATTCTAAAAATGTATTGGTGGTGGGGGTGGATAACGTAAGAGTCACATGTTTTCTTTTCTTTTTTATTTTCAGTTTCCTTTTTTATATATCATCATTAGTGATGACTGGTGCTGTAACTCAACTGCTCTTTTCTTAATAGGTTTGACAAGAAATAAAATATATATCCGACAAGCATATATGCCCCATCGAAAATGTGCACATCCTACAACAAATATGCATACATATGTATAAGCTGAAAAAGTGTGGATTTACATGTACAGTATGCTCATAGAACTGCAAGAAAAGTAAATTGAATAGTGGCTTTAATATACTTGTATGTCATTTATGCATGCAATAGCTTGGATGTAATTATGCATATTTGGCAAAATCCTTTCTTCGTAATTACTTAATTATTCAATTGTAACCTAATTCTTTATCTACATTATCATTTACACAAGTTTTTTTTATTTAGTGTCCTAGATTGATGAAACAATTGATTTTTTCCTTTTTTCTTTTTCTTCTTTTAAATATGTATTAGATACTTGTCAAGAATGTTGAGATAAACATTTAGAGAATTGGCTAAGCTATCGTTCTTGATCCTCCCAAGACCCATGAACACTCATTGGATAGTAGATTACCCATTTCCCAGTCTTCTCGAGTAATGCTAGTTTTTCCTTCATATAGTCTCCCTCAAATTCATAGTGTGTTGTTGGATTAAGAAGTTGCCTATCTATTCCTCCTGGCATTTAACCTTAGTTTGCATGTATCATGCTTGAAATTGCTTGTTCATCAAGGGAAAGAGGCTTTGGCATCTTTATTTGAAGTTAATGTGGATGATGAAACAAATGCAAAAAGGGATGAGGCCTCTATCATCAGTGTTGGACTTGAACCTTTGGCTCCATTACCAAGATATGCCTCACACTTGAGGGTTTCTTGTGTGAAAATACCAGAATGTGGTACCTTTGAATCTCTTAAACAAAGTTTGTCTATTGAAGCTGAAGATCGTCAAGAAATGATTGATCTAGCACTACATAATTACTTTGAAATAGATAGATATCTTGCCAAAGGTGATCTTTTCAGTATTTGCATCAATTGGAATTGCAGTTCAGCTTTATGCATTCCTTGCAGCCAAAAGATGCAAAATACCAATGGCACCATCATCTAGACTCTTATTTCTAAGTAGTTTCTTGGCCTCAGGTTGTGGCTATGGAACCCTCAGATGAACCAGTTCTCAGAGTCAATCGTACTCAAACTACCCTCGTGCTTGGAGGGAATGTTCCTTCTGCTATTCCTCCAGATGTGTTGATTGCTGGAACTAAAATTTTTGTGCCTGTACAAGGAGATACAGTAAAGACTTTGGCCTCTATACTGACACCACCTCTGTGTCCATCAGCACTTTCGTCAAAACTCAGGTTTGCTATTCTATTATATAGTTTGCCTAGTGAGTTTTGTGGTTTACAATTTTTTGTTCAGATTTAATGAGATTTTATTAAAATAAATAAATTAAAAGCTTCCTGATGTTGTTGATTAGGGAGTCAACGCTATAGCCTTAGGGACTCTTGTTAGTCATAATTTGCAACACAGACTCGAAGGATTTGATAAAAAATGAAGGGACTGTTATGTGCAGTGACTTGATATCCTAAAAACTGGATTCATAGACAAGGTTTTTGAATGATTATGGTGAGTTGAATAACCTCTAAGTGAAACAGTAAAATGTCTTATTTTTCTATTCTGCTATTACACACATATTTATATGCATTCATGTGACTATGTAATTGTTGCTATGTACTGATTCAGTACTTTTTGCAGGGTGTGGGAAGAGGACTGTGGTTAAATATGTTGCTCACCGTTTGGGCCTGCATGTAGTGGAATATAGTTGTCATAATCTAATGGCATCCTCTGAAAAAAATATGTCTATTATGCTATCTCAAGCTTTCAGTGCGGCTCGCAGGTACTATGGCAGATTTTAGTTGCTCTTTAGTATGATCCATGCATGTTATTGTTGCATAACCTAAGACTGTAGTGTTAAACAAGACCACAAAAAAAAAGGAATATTGAAGAAGAATATAGGATCTTTCTACCCTTCTTTTTCTTGTTTAATTGATTTTTTTCTTCTAAACAACATAGGCAAAGTCGAGATTATTATTTCTTCAAAAAATTATTTTTAAAGATTTTTTTTTCATTTGGCTTCTTTATTATCCTGATATGTTGGCAATCGATAGGTAGTTAACCCATCTTGCATCTCATCCTCTCACTTCATCCATTTTTTAATTATAAAATGATTCAACTTCATCTTGGTTCTATACTTCTATTTTGGCGATCATTTTTCACTTTCTATGAAAACCTATCTACTGTTGAACATGAAAACTAGGCTTCAAGTAATTGTCACTGATTACTATTGTCTGTAGATAATGGAAGGGGTAGTGAAATATGTACAGGACATCAATTAGAAATTAGTGGCATGGGCATTGAATATAATGGTAACACCATGAAAAGGATTATCTCAAGAATAGTTTGGATATGGATATGTGCTTGTTGAAGACTAAGTTTTGCTTTTAGTACTTTTCTTTTTCATTATTTCAGTTTGATCTTTTTTTATAGAAATGCTTTCTATATGATTTGGGTTTACTTTTTTTTAACTTGATTTGAGGTCTTTTATTTTTTTTGGTAGGTGTATAGAAAAGGATGGCAGAAGACGCATAAGAGGTCAAGTCATTTAAAGACCTGGGAGTATGTGAGCAATTAGTGGAAGATTGTGATAATTTGGGCTGGAAAGACCCGTCCAAGATACGGGCTGAAGCTATTCCTCATGCATTGGAAGGTCCGTTCTCTTTATTTTTTCATCTTATATATTGATATTTGTTATTTATATTTAGTTTTTTACAGGAAGTCTCTTTTTAAGTATATTTCTAGTATCTAAATGATAACTATTTTCTTTTTTAAGTCATCCATTTATATTTGTTGGAGTCATCCATACTTTATGGGACATCATGCTGGTTCTACTCTATGGATTTTGTGATTTAGGAAAGGACCTGATAGGACTTGCACAGACGGGTTCTGGTAAAATTACATCTTTTGCACTCCCTATCCTAGCCTCCAAGCCCTTTTAGGAACTCCACAGGCGTTCTTTGCATGTGTGCTCTCTCCAACATGGTTTGTCATCTGATTTGTTGGTTTAAGTTTGTGAAAGAAATTAATATTTGTACATCTTGTGTTATAATTGGATTCTATTTAGAATTTGATGTGCTTTATATCACTCATTGTATTTTCCTTTATTCTAGAGAGCTTGCTATTCAGATCACTGAGCAATTTGAAGCTTTAGGATCTGGCATTGGTGTAAAGTGTGCAGTGGTGAGCTTTCTATAAATGTATTAGATGATATATAAATATATGTGTGTGAATATATATTCAAAGTCCAAGGTTCACAGTCTTCCTTGTGTCAGATTTCACTTATTCTTCCGATGCAAATGCTGGTATTTGTTGTATGTTATGTTAATTAGGTTGTAGCCTTATGTTGAAAAGTCAATTTGATTGCTTGTTTTGATGAAGGTAGTTAAACCTTTTTCATATTTTTACAAGGGAAATCCTGGAGTTCTCTTGTTAAACTTTTTTCATATTTTTACAAGGGAAATCCTGGAGTTCTCCTTGACTATCACTTTTGATCTTCACCTACTCAAACTGCTATAAGGGAAGACTTGAATTTGACACTAGTTGAGGTTTGTCTGATTTTCATTTCCTTCTCCCTCGTTAGAAGCAATACCATATATCATATGAATTGGAACTAATTTTCTATCACCTTGTAGTACTCCACATTTGGTTCATACTAAGTTACTAACAATTGGAGCGATGATTGGTGCTATAACAAGTGGGAAAATAGCAGACTTCCTAGGTCGAAAAGGGGTGTGTAATGCTTAAAATTCTTCTAAATTCATATCTAAGCTCAATTGTTTTCTAATAATTGTATTTTCTTTGGTGTGTTGATGGAAGCAGGCAATGAGAATGTCAACTGGTTTTTGCATTACCGGATGGCTTGCAATCTACTTCTCCAAGGTATATACTATTTGCACATTTTTTATTCTTTAGAACTTGGTCAAAATATAAAAATTAAATCACTCGGTGTTATTTTTCTTTGTATCATGATTCTTGTATAGGGAACATTGTCACTTGACATGGGAAGGATTTTCACAGGATATGGCATTGTCATCTTCTCTTATTTGGTAAATACTTAACAACTGAATAATTTACAAATAACTTAACAAGGTTATTTACTTGGTTTGAATTTATGTTTTCTTGCACTGTCCCATGATCTAACAAACTATTTATTTAATTGAATAAATAGATCACAATATTTATAGTAGCATCAAAGAATCTCCGGGGAGGACTCACAACCATTAAATCTGGTAGGAGAGTCATAATGCTAGATTTTTATGTAATTCAGATTCAAAGGATTTGATCATTGACATCTCTTTTCTCTTCTGTAGCTCATGATAATGGCTCATTGGTTGCATTCTTGATTGGAACAATGATAACATGGCAAACACTAGCTCTGTTAAATTATAATTTTGCATAGTTTATAATTCTATGATGACATATGGTATAAGTTTAAAAAATTTGTAAAATTTAATACCCAAAAAAGGACATGTAGAAACTGATTAATTGATTTGAATTGAAAGACCTGCTCCATGCATTGTCTTGCTTGTGGGGCTGTTCTTTATTCCAGAGTCCCCTAGATGGCTAGTGAGTGAAGAAAAAATTATGCTTTTACAAATATGGTTTTAATGAGAAAATTGGTGTTAAATGAAACTAAAAATTGAAAATTGCAGGTGTTTTGCACTCTATGCTGTCTTTCCATGTCTGCGAAGTTTGATGCCGTCTTTGGACCACTAGTACTCTTTCATATTTTTTAACAACTTCTGTAGAATTGGGTGACAAAGGGTAGGTGCATAACTACTGTTCCAATGGAGTCTTTTTTGCAGTTCTATTAATTTTTGGTAGCTTTTGATTTAATAAAACTCAATTAATTTATCCAAAAAAAAAAGATTGCAATATTGTGAGTTTGGTCCACATTATCGGGATATGCTGAGGCCCCCATCTTGAGTCAGTCCCTCACATATTAACACTTAGAGTTTTAGATAAAGCATGGATAATGCAAATTTGTCTCATTTATTGGCATGTCACCATTTTTTTTGATCTTCAGCAAGATGTTTCTATTCAACCAAATCTTAAATGGGTCACTCAGGTCATTAGTGTATGATTATAAATTGAACTTGGTGTATCCTGGTCATGGCCTTGTTAATATTGCTTTATTATTTTTTGGTGAAGATTAGTTATGTTATAATTATACATTCTTCATGTTTAAAAGTTAAATAAGCATACCATTCTAGCTACACAAGTTTGGTACATGTCATTTATAATCTGCCTATTGATAAAGTTGACTTACAAACTCAACTTATACTGAATAAGGAATGGCCAGAGGATTACATAATTAATTCTTAGATAAAAATAATGTGATTGAAAATTTTATGAATTGTGTTATTTTGATGTTTGCTTCTAGTTGAAATACAGTTCGGAATACGGAAAGCTATCCCATTTTACTATGAACTGAATATTTGAAATGTCACTAAGATAATTTATGTTATGTTTCTTTTGGTTGCTGGTCTATAAGGTTGAAGTTGGACTCTTTTCTTATAGGTTTATTGTGGAAAGAGACAACTTTGCAATTATTTTTGCTTACTTTTCTTGGCTTAACTATTGAAATTATTTTCAAATTGGAGTATTTTAGAAATTATTGTGGTGTATTTTTGTAATTTGTCACGAGATTTATTTGTGGCGATCAATTATTTATTAATATTAGTAATAGAATAGCCACAAATTAATTTTGTGGTAGAAAACAAACTTTTTGCCACGACAAATACTTCTGTGGCAAAGAGTTGAATTAGCAACGACTAGTTCCTGTATTGAGATTGCTAATGGTTGGTCTTCTGTGAAGGATGATACAAATAGTTCAAGTCAAGATAAAAACTTGAATGATACATCGAAGGTATACCTTGTTTACTTACTCTTAGTATGAGCAGAAAGTCCTGAGTACTGTTTTGTCGTTGCTAAGAATTTATTGCAACTAAAGATCACTTTCAGATTTATATTTTTTTGGTCAATTACTGTATAATTTTCAATATTACTAGTGGAGCAACAATTATTATTGTAAATTTCAATTTCTTTTCATGTCTGATGTGCAAGATTTTTTCTTTCAGATTTTTGTCATGTTGAATTTCTAGCCAAGCCTTTAGAACTCAGTAATCTGGATACTGGAGTGAGAAATCTAGGTTCAATTCAATGATCTGGATGTTGCTCTTGTCAAAAGGAGAGACCCTCATTGTAACTTTTTCCTACAATAGATATACATGTATAAATAGTCATGC
Organism: Cornus controversa; assembly: GCA_026545225.1. NCBI lineage: Eukaryota > Viridiplantae > Streptophyta > Magnoliopsida > Cornales > Cornaceae > Cornus > Cornus controversa. Next base: position 2,453,178 of record CM048848.1, read on the forward strand.
TCTACCATTACAGTATTATTGTAATTAAGTTAGTATTGCTACTTGAATTAAGGTGCTGTTTGTGTGCATGATAATGCAATTTTTTTTGTCCTTGCAATATAAAACTTTATTTAATCAGAAGCACCATTACATTCATCATTAGGCACATTTAAAAAACAAATAGGAAACACATGCCTGTTACAGACTCTAGACACCCATTGCAGCACTGCCCCCAAAACACTGCAAGAGTTGTAACTAGAGAAACCTTTGAAATAGACATTTTCATTGCAGTTTAGAACTTACAATGAAGTTAAATTTTAAGCGAGAACATTTCATTTACAATTGAACACTAAGCACTTAAGTGGGTCCTCACTTGTGCAACACACTCTTGATGTTCTAAAAAAAACTATTTTAATATTTAGAAAAGTCCTTTAGTGCTTAGAAAAGGAAAAAAATCAACATTATTTTATGCACACACTCAAATCTAAATAGAACAAGACATTAAATGATACAATTCAAATCAAATTGAAAGCTTGCATGCTAGAAAATTGCAATTAAATTTCATTATATATTGATCTTTTTTTGCCTTCTCTCCTGTTGTACTTGCTCCATTGATCCTCTCTCCTTAACTCCCAGGATAATGAACCAGCGCAGCAGTAGCAGCAACAGCAGCAGTACCAGTAGCAGTAGTCTTCTCTCCTGTTGTACTTGTTCTATTGCACCATTTTGTTTCGATTGCCTCTAAACTACGTCTTCAAGTTCAGTGTTTTGCTTAAGTTCATTTATAGCTAGAATGTCTTTTAAATGTTCACTATATCTAGAAATATTTGTTAATGATTGTAATTTTTAAGCATGCTAAATCATTTGAATGTACTAGCTTTGAAAGGATGCAAATTAGATATTGATATTGTATGGAAGCACATACTTTTGGGTTGGAATGAAAGTTATTCACACTGTGTTTTTGGGTTGACTTTCATTTGAATATGTTAGCTTCGAATGCAAATTGGATGTTGGTATTGTATGGTTTCATAGGTTTTTGGATTGGGTTTCACAGGTTTTTGGAATGGGGTATTAGAAAAAGGAATATTTCACAAAAAAAAAAAAAAAACCTTTATAAGGCGGACAATGGCCGCCTTTAATAATATGAGGCTTATCTTTTAAGGCGGGCCAAAGCTGCCCTTAATATTAAGCTTTTAAGGCGGGCCATAACCGCCCTTAATATTATGTGGTTTAGTTTCTAAGGCGGGCCAAAGCCGCCCTTAATATTATGTGGTTTAGCTTTTAAGGCGGGCATGGGCCGTCCTAAATAATTGAGATTTTAAGGCAGAAACTAACCGCCGTTAATAATTGAGATTCTAAGGCAATAATTGACCGCCCTAAATAATTACACTTCTATGACGTGTAACGACCGCCTTGAATAATGGAACTTTTAAGACACTAAAGAACCGCCTTGAAAAATTCTTTTAAAGGCGTTTATGAAATTATTAAAGGCAGTTTCTGACTGCCTTTAAAAAAATTTTGCATGCCTTTAAAAAAACTTAGTAATCATAACGCCTTAATAGAGGACAGGCCAGGGAGCGCCTTAAAAAGTCATTTAAGGCAGTTTTGGCCCGTCGTAAAAGACTAATTTTCTTGTAGTGGCATTTTCTTGAAAAATTCGTTATTCATTGAAAAATATGTGAGATAATTTGCATTTGTTCTATATTATTCTACTCACATATACTTGAGTGCAAAATTAGCCAATCTCTTAGTGTTCAATTTTGAGTGAATATCATAAGTGAGATTTGAAATCAAAGCTAATTTTCTAAGTAAATCTGAAATGCAGTTGGTTTAAAATTGAGAATTATATTACTGGTAGCTATTCACACACACTTTGAGTCAAGAATAGTAATGAAATTTTTTAACTTTTGAATAGTATTTAATCTTTTCTTTTAATTTTTTATTACGCACTAAAGTGGAATAGTTGAGTTATTCTTGATTTATACACATTAATAGAGAAAAACAAATCTTTGAGTGTTAATTACCATTTTTTATGCTTGTGGCTATCATCACTGAAACCCTCACGAGGCTATAGCTCGTCCACTAGGGGTAACCTAGGGGTTTAAGGCCTTATTGCATATGGTAAATGCAATCGAAACAGCCTGCGAAAGTGGCACACCTTTAGTTAGGAGTTAAATAAAAGTAGCAGTTTTGTGCACTAATTTCTTTTGCTTGTATTTGCTAGAGGACTAACAAAAGCTCGTTTGGGGGTAATTTGATAAGTGCACAAAATTTGCTATTTTATATCTCAAAATAAGTCTTTAATTACTATTTTACTTCATTTAAATGTTCTTATATTTGCATTTTATGTTTTACAATGATTGATTTTCAAATAAGAAGAAAAGCAGCAAAAAATGGCTAAAAAGAATATATATAGCCAAATATAAACATTAGAAGAATTGTAGGAGAGATGGTATTCTGTGTGCAATTTACTTCACAAGAGGTCTCAAGTTCAAAACTTTACAAAATACTTTTTGCACGGTCACGTTTGCAGTCTAGAATTCAAATCAAAGGTATGGAGATCAAATATTAGATATTTAAATTCAAAATTTTGTATTTTAAATTTTGAATTTTTGTTTTTAAATTTTGTATTTTGAATTTTGTATTTTAAATTGTTTTCACCTAAACCATTCCCTTCTAACTCTATAAATAGGAGGTCTTAGGAGATGGTGAAGGGAGTTAGAAATTGTAGAAAAAAATAAAGTGTTGCTGTAAATATTTTTTTTGTATTCATTTTCCTTTTCTTATAAACACAACTCTCAAGAGAGTGATGAAGCCATTATGATGAAATATAAGTAAATTATTTTATTTTCTTGTCTAATTTTTTCTCCCAAGAGCATTCTTCTATTCTGGATTTTTATTTTCTAAAATTAGAGGGAGGATTCTTTGTGTTTGCCAAATAATGGTAATTCAAATAATGCCTACCTCTGTTTATCTACCCAATGTGCATCAGATTAAGTAAAGAAATGTCTCTCTCATATATAATCAAGTCATTCTTTTTTATTCCATATTTTCCTTCATCTTTTCAAGTTCTAATTGGATTGGTGAAGTGTATTGATTATTGGAGGAAAAACTAGATAAGAATATTAGAAAATTTATTTATGTGGATTCGTGGTGGTGGATTCCCTTCCCTTGAGATTTATTTTATTATTATAGTTTTATTTATTCATTATAATTCCAAAATAAAAAATGTTTTAAAAAAAAATAATTTTCATTCCATAAATTAGTGTGTGAATTTGAGCTCATTCGAAATCTCACTTGAGAGTGGTTCGACCCTGCTTATTATTATACAATTTTTAGTAGAGTTTTTGTAGGTTTTATTTTTGTACGAAGTGTAGAGAAGTAACGACAAACATTCACTAATCTACACTCGTCAATCAACTTGTTAAATGATGATTTTGTTTAGCAATTTCTTGCTGAGCTCACTCACTCCCAGAGTGAACTTTGAAGAGATGGGGATAATGAAAGTTCAGTGGTGGCAGTGGTTGTGGCTTTGGTGCATAGTGCTGTGGTGGCCATGGTTGAGGCTACGGTGCACGGTGGTTTTGACGCGCTGTGGTGCAACTTGGGTCTCAAGTGCTACACTTCAATGAGTAAGAAGACAAAAGAAAATTTTGAGTGTCAAAAATTTGAGATTAATCAATCAAAAGTGTATATTCTTGGCCTTGATATGAAATGTATATCCATGGGTCTGATATATATCCACTGCAAAAGTGTATCATCAAAAGTGTATGTATATCCAAATTGTTCCCAAAACTAATCAAAACTAAATCCCAAAATCAATCTTTCTTGGTCTGAAGTCCTCCCATGGATCTGATATATATATATTCACGGGTCTGATATAGTGAAATGCTAAGTCATAGGTCAATTTAAAGTGTATACGTATATAAATTTGATATGTTAATTCATGGTGAGGATTTTTTGGGCATTCTCTGCTGGTGCGTCATGGGTGACCGTGGGTTTAGGTCCGATTAGTTCGCATAAGAGGGACGGTTGTTGAAGATGAAATTGGTGGTGGTTGAGGATACATTCACTCAAGGTTGCCGGAGATGGCGAGGATGGTGATGCCGTATTTTGAGGTGAAGTTCATAATTGTTCAAACCCAAAACAGAAGTGATAAGGTTGTAATCTCAAGAGAGAGGGAATTAATTATTGGATTTATCAAGTAAGGGCAAAAATGACTTTTTATTTATTTTGGATGATTACGTTAGCTATGATGCATGCATTTGGGTAATAAACAGAATGGTATAATGGTAAAAGCGCATGAATTAATTCTGACAGGGGGTGTCAAAGCCAATTTTGACACAAGTATTTCATGAGCAATAAACATAAATATCAGGGGGTGTTAGATCATTTTACCCATAGTTTAATTTTTTTAAGAATTGCTATAATAGTAGTTTTTACTTTCTTATGGATATATTTTATTCTTTGCAATACTCCATAGTAAGTAAGATGTGACTAATATAAGATTTATTTGTTTCAATATATTTTATTTACATATATAGGGTTTTATTTATCTTTATTGTACTTTATCCTTGTTTTTGTATTTCCATATTTAAGACTGGGAAACTGTTAGGTTTTATTCTTTTAATTCCAAAATTATTCCTTCTTGACTATTCGGGAGCTACTAATGAAATTTCCTCCTTTCGTGTACTAGTTAATTGTAATTATTTTGTGTCTTATCTGATCATCTGGTTGGTTGTTTATGTTTATCATTCTATAATTTTGATTTTGAACTGGGTTATTTTTTCCTCAATCCCATAGGTCCTAATATCGTGAAAGGAGGATCTGGAGGCTGAGGCACCATTGTCCCATGCAATGGATGCTACAATAAGAGTGTTTAAACGTGTCAGTGGATTACCTGAGAATGAGAATAGGAATGCACCTAGTGTTGCTTGGGTTGCGTTTCGTTCAATCAGGTTACTGGTGGCATCTACACAAGCCATTAATTTAATAGGCAAGGAATGCTCTATAATTAAGTCGATGCAAGAGAGCACTGGTGCCTCTGTTCGGGTTCTCTCAAGTGGTATGTTTTAAATGTTTCAAAAATAATGAATTGTTCTGTTTCTTATAGAATTGTTATATGGCATTATTTGGTGTAATAGTAAAAGCTCACATTGAATAAGCATAATAATATCACATTTAATAGGCAAGGAAGGCTCTATAGAATTGTTATATGGGCCAACTTCTTGCTCCAAATATTTATATATATATATCTATATTTTTTTTTTTATAAGTGAAGTATTATAAACAACGCTCAAGAGAGGAGCGCATCCAAAGCTACACAATTCTAGTATTTATATTCTACCCAAGGGCCAAATAGATTCCTTTGAAGACAGCATTTATATTCCTTCAAGACTCACTGTACCCATGCCAGAAGTGCTAATTGTTCCAAAAGACTGGACAGCTATAGTTCTTGCTCTATGGAAATGAACAACAGATCCTTCAATAAGGCCTTCAACTAGGACATCCTCCACTCGGCATACCTGAAGAAGGAAATGAATAAGAAAATTTCAATAAACCGAAATAAATATTTATTTATCCTACTACTGCGCAACGTTACTAATTAAAACACCTGGAGAGTAAAGGACAGTGAAGAGTTCACATTGCAATCTTCAGGCGGACGAAGTAGTTCAATAGGGCAGTCTTGAAGTTCACAGTTTAGCCTTGGTGTCCTGTTATGCATCAAATATGAGTATTTTAGCAAAATCGAAAGGGAGTCATTTAAAGGAATCTTATCAAAGGATAGTACACCCAAATCCAAACTTACACAGCATCAGCCGGTGCATTCTTTAGAGGACCATGTAAAACAGATCCAGGTCCAACCTTCATGTGGAAGGCCCCAAAAAAATAAATTATATTCGTTTAATAGCAATATGTTGCATGCTATATAAAACAAGTTATACATCTAAAGTATTCATCAGGTATATCTTACAAACTGAGGGATGATTTAAAACAATTATTCAGCCAATTTGCCATTTACACAAATCTATTTGATGCTGATATAAATCAAATTAGCGAGGGAGTAGACGAAAAAATCTAGCATCATTACTTGTTATTGCACAATGATCACAAATAAGATAATGTCAGGTTGACAGCAAGCTTGGACTTAATTGTGTTAAAAAATCAATGGTGGGCAACGTGAAAGGCCATTGAAATGTCTAAAGAGTGAAAATTGGCAAATGAAGGTCAATATCAAGGGAAACATTGATCACATTGGACCTAAGATCAGGTCATGGAACATATTTCGGACCTGGCTTTAGAGGCAGTTGGTCTACAAGCAAGTCAATTGTTCATCTTCTGCTTGCTATTTTGCCGAAAGAAATTAAAGTTAAGGTTTTAAGCTCATAACAGAATAGCAGATTAGATCCACATATTTGTGGTGGTCACATCCTGAAAGGAATCTGATCATGGAAAGTTAAATTGGATCAGCAGCTGTCGCAGCAACAGACATTCAGAGGGACAACTCATCAGATGACAAAATGGCTATGGAAAAGATATTGCTAGTTTTATCAACTGTTACTATCAAGAAAAACCCTATTTTAAGTAGACAAGAAGATAAACACACTGAGTAATAACTGTGAGTTCGAGTCAGGAAAGCAATGATGAGAGAGAACAAGGAGAGAGCAGGTCATGTTTTTACATAGAGAAACTCAGAGAGAGAGAGAGACAGGAGGTTGAGGATGATTATATCCAGCCGTAGATAAGATGAAGTGGAAAGAGAAGAAAAAAAGTCAAGTTTACTGCAAAATGTACAAAGGACACCACCAAAAGGAAATTGAGAATAAAGGAGACCATGTAAAACCAAGGATTAATCAACCTGCTTGACCAAAGCAGGACAAGGATACTATGTTGTTAACTGACAAGGATACAATCCTCATTTTCAGCCTAAACTAGAAAGTTAGAAACATGTACACACACTAATACAAAAAGGATAAAAAATAATAATAAAGAACACATCAATAACTAGTCACCTTGGCTTTGGAAAAAAAGAAGATTGAAATGATAAACCACCTGTACTCAACCTATGTTTTGAACCTTGAAAGAAATCTATATAATTAACAATTATAGTGATATATCAGCTTACATGGATACTGTAAAACAGTGATAAAACCAGATATTGTGCTTGAATACAATCTCCTGGTCCAGATAAATTTAGTAAGCCTTGTCCATTGACTCCCAAATTTGCATTGGATTGTATGACAGATGATTCCTGATAAAGAAAAATATAAAGCAAACCATATATAACTAACTACCTGACGAGGAACATACTATAGAATGGCAAAAATATAATTGGTAGAAACCTTGAGAATTACTAGATTGCTAGCCCCAAGCAAGGACATCTCAACATTTGCATCTCCACCGCCATCTAGAATCATTGTTGAATTCCACATCAAAAACATTTTTACAGACATCCGTAGAGCTCCATAAACCTGAAATCATTGAGCTCAGTGTCAAATATACATACTATGAAACTTACCAAAAAATATATATATACATATTATAAAATTTAAAAAAAAAAAAGAGTTTGGGGAACAAGAAGCATCAAATGTCATAGTGCATCACACCAAGCAGAAACATGATGCAGTGTCAGCATGGGGATTGCTAGAGTGGTGAAAATAAACAAATATAAAATCGCGTCTTGTGATTACTTTTGACTTAGAGCTGTGTGCACAAAGGAACACTGATAGTGTTACAACAGAATTTTATAAGGATCAGAAAGCAAATGAGGGAACAATTAGAAAGAGCACAACAAAGCAAGCAATCAATAGAGATTGTGATTTAACTTTGGAGTTTCCATCATAAATGAATTCTATTATAACTAAATCAGATATTGAGGGGTGAAACCGGCTCATAGTTCCACTATTCTAATTATTGTTCATTAGTTCATCAATGATTGGATTTCTTTCACTAATATACACTTGTAAATAACTATTTAATAAATAATGGCAATGGACCTATGGTAGTTATTTAGGTCATCCTGTTTATTTGAATTAATAAGATTCCATTAGAAGACATATTAACATGTGGTATATCAAAGGTTATGAACCCAAACAAAATGAATTGGCGAAACGGGATTCATGCAGCCTTCTCCTGTTAGTTTGGAAAAGGCTTTGCACAATGGTGAAAAAAGATTCATGTAGCTATATAAGATATTTTACATGTGCACATCTCTGACCCATTAAGTAGGGCAACTATACCAATAATTACCCTAATCATGTGTTTTAGCTAATTGTTTTACAAAATTCATAAGAAGCGTTTTTTAAGATCATCAAATCATATAATGACTTGGCTAAGATGGAGATATAGTGGCTAAAATTATCAAATCATGATTAAAGGAGAACCATATATCTGCATCCAGATATATCGTAAATGAGTTTCTAAGTAGCGTCAGACTGAAGATTAACATCCAGAAGAGCGAGATTGTCCTGACGGGGATAATTCGCAACATATCCTCCCAAATGAGATCTTGGGTTATAGGATTGGAGCCTTCCCGGTATCGCATTCGGGCTTTCCGTTGAGATCTTCTTCGAGGATGTCATCAAAATGGGAGCCAGTGGTGGAAAGATTTGAGAAAAGGCTTCTTAGGTGGAAGAAACAATACCTCTCAAAGGGAGGTCGTCTCACTCTCATCAAAAGTACTTTGTTGAATTTCCCAACTTACTATATTTCTCTATTCCAGATCCCCTTCTTCATGATAAAAAGGTAAGAGAGGTAGCAAAGAAATGAGTTTAAATATCATTTGGTGAAGGGTGGGCGGTCTAGGCATAAGAAAATTTATCTTGTTTAATTAAGCCTTGCTGGGAAATGGTTGTGGAGATATAGAGTGAAAAGATAAATTATGGAGGAGGATTATAAAGAGCAAGTTTGGGCAGGACCACGGTGGGTGCTATTCTAAGGAGTTGATTGTTCCAGTAGGTGTTGGCCTTTGGAAGAACATTTGCAAGGGACGAAATGACTATCTACGCTATGTTTGTTTCAATGTGAGAAGTAGAAGATGCATTCATTTTTTGATGGATATTTGGTGTGGGGAGGACCGGCTTCTAGCTTGCTTATTTCTGAGAATGTTCAAGATAGCGGTGGGCAACTTAGTGGCTAGATTTGTTACCATCTTGAAAATGGGGAGCTATCATGAGATATTCAGTTCGAGAGGAATGTCCAAGACTGGGAAATTGAGGAAGTGCTCGTCCTTTTAGATTTTCTATATTAGCAAGCCATCCAGAGGAAGGGTGATGATGGGAGGAGTTGGGTGGGCTCTAAGCATGGGAGATTCATAGCGAGATCTATCCATCGGATGCTTCCCCTAGAAAGAGGTGTGGACAACAAAAGCTTCCCTTAAGGTAGTGTTCTTTGGCTAGACAGTGACTTTAGAAGGGTTTTGAAATTGGATAACTTGAGGAAGAGGCGTCATGTCGTGATTAATTGGTGTTGTATGTGTAAGAGGGCAAAGAATAAGTGAGCTATCTCTTGTTGCATTGCCCTGTTGCTGGGGATATTTAGGCTATGTTCTTTGCTATTTTTGGGGTGCAGTAGGTTATGCGGGGTTGCGCAATGGATGCACTCTAGTATTGGAGGGGATGTACGTAGGGAACCATGCTCGAGATGCATGGAGGGTAGGACCTTTCTGAATATGGTGGGGTCTGTGGCGTGAGAGAAACGTGTGGTCTTTTAATAGTATAGAAGCTCCAATTTGGGTTCTGAAACACCATATGTTGAGTTCTATTCTTTTTGGGTTTTAGAGAGGATATGCAAATCTGTAGAGTTGTTAGTCGAGTTTTTGGATAGTACGAGGCTATAGAGGTATACCCTTTTATATAGTCATTTTGGGGTGCGCTCCCCTTTCATCTGAGTGCCAATAGAACTTACATTTGTAAATGGAGAAGACCATAACTAGTGTGTGTGTGTTCACATAGTAAAATTTCAAGAGAAAAACATTTATTCACATGATAGAACGCACATACAAATCATACAAATTTGTGAGTTCTACACTTGGGAGAGCCCGGGTGGGGGGGGGTGTGGTGGAACAAAAAATGGAAACATGATAGAATTTTACAGAGTTGTCCAATCTACCCACATAAATAAATTAAACTATATAAGAGAATCTACAAAAGGTCAACTGCATAGAAAGGTTATATAGAGAGTTCAACAAATAACGAAGCCAGGAATTATACAGGGATATGCACAAAATGGTCACTACCTTCATTACAGATTCACTCATTAATAGCTCTTCTGTCAATGACTCAAATTCTGATAAAGCATAATGTGCTAACCCAAAGCTCAAAACACCATGACACAAGAGACTAATTTCTCCTTGGACTTGAATGATGATCAAGAGAGAAGGCTGAATTAGATATATGCTACATAAATCTATCTCCATATATCTATTCTAAAACAGCAAAGTGAGTGTCACCAAAGGAGACAGATTTACAATTGGATGAGCTTTGAGAGGTGCTTCGAGGTGGCATCTAATTGGAGCCTCTTCAAGTATTAGAAGTGCATCTTCCACTGTAAAAGTAAAAGGAGGAGCTATAGACTTGCTGGTATAGACCCTTCCATCAAAGGAAAGAAGATATGGTATTTGGATATCCTGCTTCAAGCTAAAAGGTCATGCTCATGGAATCTGAGCATTATTTTTCCTCATACAGCTCTGTTTAATATGATATTACTTGCACTAACCCAGAAAATACATACATGAGGCAAAGATAAAGAAAAAAGTAATTAAGCAAACGGTAGAGGGTATTAATTCAAGGGAAATGCGCCCAACACGTGCAAATGAACATGCATGGTCTGACAAAGAAAAACAGGAACGTGTTCCTTGTCTTGCAAGATGTTCATAGATATGCATCCTAATATGTTCATATGTTATAATGTTACAGAAGCTATATTACCATATGGACATGCTATGCTATATAGGATTTTCACTTCCTGTGATGCACAGGGAGAAACCTAGACACATATCCATGAACTGAAATGCATGTTTTAGAACATATCCTGGAGGTGGAAAATAAGGATGCACATTTCACGGACCTGAACATGACTCCAAAGCAAAGGAACAATGGCTTTGGCATGATTTCGGATATAAACATTTGTCATAAGCGGTTGAATAGGGAACTCCAAAAGTAGTGTGTCAGTATCTGTTGACATGTTGTCATTGTTAACGATAAGGGTTTGCGGAACAACATCATAAAAAGTCCCAGCAGCACTCGAGTTTTTTGGGCAGCCACTACTACTTCCTCCTGCAAACATACTAAAGCCTCAAGATTTGCACAAAATGACAAAATATACAAGGTTTTCCCAAAAGCAACGCAATCCTTTAAGAGAGGAATATAAAGCTCATATCCAACAAATAACCAAGCATCCTTAAATACTTAATAAAGAAGCGAACTGGTTGGGCCGACTTATAAAATACAAAGCAAAATGTTCCAGATAGTAAAGCCATGTAATGAAGCAAGTCCAAATGGTACGTTATAGAAGGTGATACAGTGAATGCTCAAAAGAAATAGTGAAGAAAAGAGCTTCACATGATCACATCTTTTGGGTTGCTGCAACCCTCTAATATGAACTGCAAGAACATAGCCCAAAATTCCGCATGGAGATGATGCCAATTGACATTTGAGATGTTAAGGATCTTCTCTTTCCAACAAGCACAAACAGCTGCCCAAAATAATGCAACAAAATCATAACAATCAACACCCAATATACTAATGTAACATTGTGCTGAAACATGAGAAAAAATTTCGTGGATTAATTAATTTTTTATTCCATAGCATTAATTTTCTATTTTCCCCTTATCATTAATTAATTTTCATTTCATGTGTAACAAAAAGAAAAATAGAATTACAATTTCTCTAAGTTTTTTATTCAACAACATCATGTATCTAAAATTCAATTGCAAAGCACAACATATGTGATTTCTAGTAATATCTATTAGTATGAGATCAAATTAACATATGTTCATGGATCATACAATACAGAGGATAGTAAGATCAAATGTTTATTCAATCATTTGATATGATCAGTGCATATAATGAGAACATTCCACAAATCGAAAACCCCCAAATTGCAAATTTTATATAAAAAAAAGTAATAAAAAATGAATTGCATGAGATGAATAGAAAAAGATAGAGCAAGTCACCTTATTTGCGAAGAAGAGAATTGGCAGGAAGAAAAAGAGTATGTCTCTGTCCTTTGAAGATGGACTCAAAAGGCATTATGAAGATTAGGGTTTCTTCAAACACTTAAAGCAGTTTTGTTTTTTTTTATTAATTTTGAAGCAAAAATTGATAATGTAAAGTAAAGAAAAAAAAAATCTCCAAACCAAAGGTTGAAATGATTTAGTTCTCTAAGGTGCCATTACATACCGAGACATTACATTAAGATTGTGTTAGGGCATACAATTCAAACTTAACATCAGACATTTGTGAATGTCCCTAACTCCTTGGCAATGCATACAACATGTCGTTGAGATCCAGATTTCTTATAATAAAATTCAACATCATATCATAAAATCTATACAATACATTCTAGTAAACTAAATTCAATTTTAGACAATAATTCATAAAACTTAGATCAATCGACAAAGAGAACAATAAACTGCTCCAATAACATTCAAATAGAGAACTTATAGAATCAAGGTTTGGAAAGAGTACAAATAATACAACGTCATGAACAAGGTTATAAAGCTGTTGATAATGCACTTTGAACCAAACAAAACTACTATAGAGCATAATACAACCCTTAGAAGAAGCATCAAAAGAGAACGGAGCCTATGGAAATATTACCAGGTAAACATCAAAATAGGCATGAAAATACCAACGTGAGACAAATCCCAATTTCGACAACAGAAGCCATATTCACAACATATAGAGCATAGAGGAAACCAGCCCAAATAAATAGTAGGAATATCATAAGTTGTCATATAAAAACTATGATCAACAATTGATTTTTCTTTTTCTCTTAATCTTTCTTACATTTTCTCATGAATCAACCAAAGACTAAGAACCAAACACCAAGGAATCAAAAACTAGCTGATTCGTGTGTGAGTGTGACTCAAAAAGTATATCAATTAAAAATTACCACACTTCGCAATAGAACGAATTCCTTGTAGAATAGGGCTATAGAAAGGAATGGGTATCGTACCTCAGGGACTGTGGTCTGACTGTGTTGGATATAAGGAATTAATTCTAATTAAATTTAAAAGAAGTAAATTCTGATTTTTAAATCTAAATTAACTAATGAAGCAATTGAACAAAAGCAAGAGAAACTGAGGAGTGTAGAGAATATAAGATAAGTCTAGGGTAATTGATTTCACCACTAACTTCACAATCAATGGTCAATTGAACTAACTATGGGGCATTATATCATGCATAAGTGGTGTCGGTGGCTACAAGCTCACGTTCATCCGTCAAGAAGATAACATATGATTAAGGCTAAGTCATGGACTATCTTCGATTGGCATGGGCCATCTGCCTAACTACTCTACTCTAGGGTGCAGTATGGTTCATCTTCTCTAGGCATAATCCATCAAAGCTTTTAATGATATATTTAATGAAAACTATTGTGTAATAATCACTCTCATGATCACAGAAAACAAGAGGGACGAGTTCAATAACAATAATCAAGTATCTAAGACAAGATAAGAAATCATTGAAACTGAATTTATAAGACTTTTATTGCTCAATTCTATAAGAAGAATCCTCTAAATTACACAATATATGAATGAATACAAAAATTCCCAATAATTAGAACAATCAAACCAGTGATGTTTAGTTAGGGCTCCATCAGAACCCTGGTGGCTGAACTAGCCGCTCATGATACGCCTTGTTCTCCAATGATTCTCTATTCCAAAAGCTCTTCAAAGCTGCTGCCAAGCCTCCTCAATACAGCCCTAATTTGTCACTTTAAATAGCCAAGAGAATACATCAAAGTCCTAATCCAATTAGGAATTAATTAGGTTTTCCCGCAGCACTAATCAGGTGGGTTTTTCCTGCTGACTTCGGCCCAACTTTTGACCCACTAGAAGTCCGATTTACGGAATTTTCGTGAAATACAAAAGTGTGCAGAATCAAATTTTGTTCAACCCTGAGCGAGAATAATGTCGATTTGAGGCTCGAAAATAAGACTTCTGGTCCGTTTTCCAAAACGGGATTAAGACTGCATTATGCGCAGATTTGGGCTTCAGGCCCGAAACCTTCTTAAGCTGTTGTAATTCTCTTGGACCTCTTCCTTGGGCTGATTTGAGTTAAATTATGGAGTTGAATGGATCCCTTTGGAGTAGGCTTCATCTAACCATCTTCGATGTCATCTTTAAAAGCCCAAAATCTTGGTTTTAACTGAAATAATCATTAAGGCCCTGAAAATACAGAAAACACTAAAACAAAGTAAAATAACAAAATAATCTATCACTAAGAGAATAAAATACATAAGTTAAGAGGCTAGAATGCGTAACATTCAACGCCGATCACACCCCCAAACTTACATATTGCTAGTCCCTTAGCAATAGAATAAAACAAAACTAAAATAAAGGAAACTAACAAATACTAACTAAACTACCTAACTCCACTTTCGTGGGAGAAACGATTGCATTTAGCATATGTAACAAGCCTTTAAACCCCTAGGTTCCCCCTAGTGGACGAGTATAGTCTCGTGAGGGTTTCCAGAAATGTTACCCACAAACATTCAAAATTCTGTTTCAACATTAATTCAAGAAGAAGATTACAATATATAGTTACAAACTTGCATTCAAGAATAGTTTCAAACTTTCAAATTCTATAATTCAAAGCAATGGTCCCCATACATAATTCACATCAACATATCTCAAAATAATCAACTCTAGCTCCCTCGTGTAAAGTGAACTAGCAATCATCTTATGTAGCATAACCAAGTTCTGAATATATTAAGGCACATACCCCTTCAACTCACTAGCTCCCCTTATTGAACTCATACTTCCCAACATGCATACATGACTTTTTCATCATTTTTTTCTTTTCATTCCCTTTTTTTTTTCCTTGCTTTATTGGTTGTGCAATGTCTTGATTTATTAAGCTTTCTGAAAGATCCATGTAGCAAGCTTTCAGTCAGTGACTCCCAAACCAGATGGCTTTAGGGCACTAGGCTTTGAGATACCCCGAAGACCTAATTGCTCGAATCAGTCAGGCTACAAATCAAGACAACCAATGCTCATCTTTTCTCACCTTTTCACTTTTGACGCGAACACTCCGTGCTTCCTGAGGCATAGAGGCCCGGTTACTCATGAAAAGGATCAAATTGATTTGCTTATTCATCACTTTTTCCTTTTCTTTTTTTTTTCTTTTTTCATTGAAGTCAAGTAAAACACATCATCGGTACTCATTCTCAAGAGATACTAATTAATATCAAGCATATGTAACTCAATAACTCAAAACCAAAGTTTATACCCCCACAAGACTATGCTAGTGTGTTTGTGCATGTAAGGAAACTACAATTAATCACTTCAAAATATGTTATTGCAAACCATGATTAAAACCACTTAATTTAAACCATAGTTTTCAAGAATTTAAAACATACTCAAAAATTGCAAGTTAAGCACCTACATAAGGTATTAATCCCTTGAATAATGTTAAAACGTTCTATCTAAAAACAAAACAAAAGAAAATAAAGAAATAAACTAAGAAAATAAAATAAACTAAAATCCTAATACAAGAAGAATTTCACAAATTTTCTCCCATAATGCAATAAAGCACAAAAATAGGCATCGCCTCACCCCCAAACTTAAACTGTACATTGTCCTCAATGTACTACCAATCGAAGCATAGAGAAAAGTAAAAACGATGTTACCATGATCATGGAGTAGTGGCGAGAAAATATAGCAAACCAATAGCAAGAAGGCAAGGCAAGCACACCCCCAAACTTGAATGCAACAACCTGTCAAAACAAACCACTATACCCCCAAAGACCAAGTGAAATAATATGGGTGAAAATAAAAATGAAATAAATTTTTTTTTTTTCTGAAGAAAGAAAGAAAGAAAAAAAACAATATGAAAAATAAAATAAAGAAGAAAAAAAATAAAATAAAAATAAAAATACAAAAGATAGTTACCTCCGAAAAATCAAGGAGAATGTGGTGTCGGAGCATCTAGGTCATGGCCGGAATGTTGCATCAAAATCAACCAACTAGTCCACATTTAATGTGCAATGTCCTCCCCCCACAAAACCTCTCAAAGAAATCCAACCAATTTTTCAAACAAAGTCTACTTCCTTGTGAAGAAGAAACTTGAGAAAATTGATCATTGAATGAGGATGGAGAAAAATAGATTGGAATGGATGATGATGGTGATGAATGATGATGATCAAGTAGTGTTATGGCAATAAAATTGGAAGATTTTGGAGTGTATATTGATGTAGGAGAGGCACCAAGGCTTAAATTTTCCAAGTGGGAGCAAGGAGGCATGAAAGGAGCCTTAAATAAGCAAAATTGAAGCAGATTGGCATGTGGGGGGCTGGGGCGATCGATCCCCCCAGGGCTGGGCGATCGATCGCCCAGCTGGTCGTGGGGTTCCCTTCAAAAATTCAAGGGGCGATCGATCCCCCTTCAAAGGGGCGATCGATCCCCCCTGCTGGGTGCTCTTCGGGTCTCTATCGCCCAAGGTCGACCGGGAATGAAATTTTTGGAGGGTCCATCGCCCAAGGTCGACCGAGACCTCTTTTTTTTCACCCGTCTTGAGTTCAAATACCTCGGTACACCTCTTGGCATCCTCCGGAAGCAACTTACACATCAAAAACTCAAAAAAACACATTAAAACACAACTAATAATGGAAGAAAATAAAGAAAAACATAAACTAAAAATTAAAAATTAAAATAAAATAAAATAAAATAAAAAGAAAACTAAAGAAATTAAAGGATAGAAATACATACAAATCCTACAATTTAACGTCCGTAGGAGACGGTCATCGACTTCAATTGAAAGTTCACCCAATGCCACATCTCTTGAGGAGATTTAACTTTGTCCCTCCTATATGATCCTCACCTCCTTGTGTCGAACTCAAAGTGACCGGAATGGTGTCATTGGCTTCAAAAAATACATCTCTCTCCCTTGACGGAACATGTTTCAATTTTACCCATGGAGGAGACTCTAATGATGGCATTGAAGGAGTGCTAGAAAGAATAGGCAATGGCTCAATCGGAATCCTCCAAGGTGGAGTATTTTTCATGGTCACTACATCAAGTAAATCATTCACCCCCTCAATGGACTTCTCAACATCATGTGATAGAGCAACCGGATCAATTTCTTCAACATAATCATCAAAACCTTCCATGAAGAAACATTCACTCTCATCTAGAGGATGTTGAATGGCATTAAAATTATTCAATTTCACCTTAGGCTCATGAGAAATTTCAAAATTAGGACTCTTTGGCACCTCTTCTTCATCAAGCTTCTTCTCCCCCACCTTGTTGTCACTTATTTCTCCACTTCTAAGAGTGGTGATGGCTTGAAATTTTTCAAGGTGTGGGTTGCTCAAAGAAGAAATATTGTTGAGGACATGAACCCCTCTTGGGTTGGCAATTGGTTGGCTTGGCAGTTTTCCCTCTTCTCTTTTACTCACGGAATTGACAAGTTGTCCAAACTGAGATTCCAGTTTGGCAATTGATTGAGAATGAGAATGAACCAGTTGAACAGTGGATTGAAATGTTGCTGCAGTAGCTTCCACCATCTCAACAATGGAGTCAAGCTTCTCAAGTTTTTCTAGGACAATTGTCATCTTGTCCTCAATGGCTGAATACCTCTGTAGCATAGGAACTTGTTCTTGATATGATTGTGAAGGCACATAGTTCTGAGGCTGAAAAGTGGGCTGAATTGCTACCCCTTGCTCTTGTGGAAGATTGAAAAACTGCCCAAGTGAAGGGCAATTATTCACATGATGCATAGAACTCGAGCAAAAATCACATGGCTCAAAAATAAAAGGGTAAGAATATTGATTAGGAACATGACCAGCCGCCATGAGTTGCACCACTCTCTGTGACACAGCATCCACAATGGTAGACATAGCATCTGAAGAACCACTCTCAAAAATACTATCAACCTTCCTTGAATGGGTTGGTCTGCTTGAATGAGATGAAGACACATGTTGTAAAGAATTGTCACTGAGGTTCTCGAACAAAGTCCAAGCTTCCTCTTCACTTTTTAACATAAAAGTGCCTCCACATGATGCATCTACCATCTGTTTGTTACCTTCAGTTAGCCCTTCATAGAAACATTGCACTAACTGCCACATTGGAACTTGATGATGAGGACACTTCCTAAGAAGGTCCTTCAATCTCTCCCATGTCTCAAAAAATTGTTCCCCCTCAAATTGAGAGAAACCAGTGATAGCACGTCTGAATTGATTGGTCCTCCCTATCGGAAAATATTTCTTCAAGAACTCACTTTGCATTTGAGTCCATGTAGTGATAGAGCTCGCCGGTAGAGATCTGAACCAATACTTGGCCTTTTCTTTTAGAGAGAATGGAAAGAGTCGCATCCGAAAAGCATCTTCTGAGAAGTTATGAATTTTTGTTAATGAGCAAACTTCTAAAAATTCATCCAAGTGCTTGTACGGATCCTCATGAGTCAACCCAAAATAGGATGGCAACATATGAATGATATTGGGCTTGATCTCATAGTTCAGTGCAGTGACATCAGGCAATTGAAAATCAACTCATGAATTATAAGTCTCTGGGACATAGTAGTCTCTGATCAATCTCACTTTTTCCACAACAGCATTAGGCACAATATTGTTGTCCTCATTATTACCACGCACACCATCCATGATGTAAATAATCTCTTCCTCTTGCTCAATGATATGGTGATTGATGTACCGGAAAGGAAAAAAATAAATAAAAATAAATTAGGTTAGTAGGAAAAAAAAAATTCTAAACTAAAAAATAAAAGAAAACTAATTAGTAATTGAAAAGAAAACAAAAGAAATAAAATAAAAATAAAAAGTAAAAGAAAAAAAAAAAAATTCCTAAACTAAAAATCTAATTAGAACTAATTCTAAAAATCCAAACAATCAAATAGACAGTCCCCGGCAACGGCGCCAAAAATTGATTCGTGTGTGAGTGTGACTCAAAAAGTATATCAATTAAAAATTACCACACTTCGCAATAGAACGAATTCCTTGTAGAATAGGGCTATCGAAAGGAATGGGTATCGTACCTCAGGGACTGTGGTCTGACTGTGTTGGATATAAGGAATTAATTCTAATTAAATTTAAAAGAAGTAAATTCTGATTTTTAAATCTAAATTAACTAATGAAGCAATTGAACAAAAGCAAGAGAAACTGAGGAGTGTAGAGAATATAAGATAAGTCTAGGGTAATTGATTTCACCACTAACTTCACAGTCAATGGTCAATTGAACTAACTATGGGGCATTATATCATGCATAAGTGGTGTCGGTGGCTACAAGCTCACCTTCATCCGTCAAGAAGATAACATATGATTAAGGCTAAGTCATGGACTATCTTCGATTGGCATGGGCCATCTGCCTAACTACTCTACTCTAGGGTGCAGTATGGTTCATCTTCTCTAGGCATAATCCATCAAAGCTTTTAATGATATATTTAATGAAAACTATTGTGTAATAATCACTCTCATGATCACAGAAAACAAGAGGGACGAGTTCAATAACAATAATCAAGTATCTAAGACAAGATAAGAAATCATTGAAACTGAATTTATAAGACTTTTATTGCTCAATTCTATAAGAAGAATCCTCTAAATTACACAATCTATGAATGAATACAAAAATCCCCAATAATTAGAACAATCAAACCAGTGATGTTTAGTTAGGGCTCCATCAGAACCCTAGTGGCTGAACTAGCCGCTCATGATACGCCTTGTTCTCCAATGATTCTCTATTCCAAAAGCTCTTCAAAGCTGCTGCCAAGCCTCCTCAATACAGCCCTAATTTGTCACTTTAAATAGCCAAGAGAATACATCAAAGTCCTAATCCAATTAGGAATTAATTAGGTTTTCCCGCAGCACTAATCAGGTGGGTTTTTCCTGCTGACTTCGGCCCAACTTTTGACCCACTAGAAGTCCGATTTACGGAATTTTCGTGAAATACAAAAGTGTGCAGAATCAAATTTCGTTCAACCTTAAGCGAGAATAATGTCGATTTGAGGCTCGGAAATAAGACTTCTGGTCCGTTTTCCAAAACGGGATTAAGACTGCATTATGCGCAGATTTGGGCTTCAGGCCCGAAACCTTCTTAAGCTGTTGTAATTCTCTTGGACCTCTTCCTTGGGCTGATTTGAGTTAAATTATGGAGTTGAATGGATCCCTTTGGAGTAGGCTTCATCTAACCATCTTCGATGTCATCTTTAAAAGCCCAAAATCTTGGTTTTAACTGAAATAATCATTAAGGCCCTGAAAATACAGAAAACACTAAAACAAAGTAAAATAACAAAATAATCTATCACTAAGAGAATAAAATACATAAGTTAAGAGGCTAGAATGCGTAACATTCAACGCCGATCACACCCCCAAACTTACATATTGCTAGTCCCTTAGCAATAGAATAAAACAAAACTAAAATAAAGGAAACTAACAAATACTAACTAAACTACCTAACTCCACTTTCGTGGGAGAAACGATTGCATTTAGCATATGTAACAAGCCTTTAAACCCCTAGGTTCCCCCTAGTGGACGAGTATAGTCTCGTGAGGGTTTCCAGAAATCTTACCCACAAACATTCAAAATTCTGTTTCAACATTAATTCAAGAAGAAGATTATAATATATAGTTACAAACTTGCATTCAAGAATAGTTTCAAACTTTCAAATTCTATAATTCAAAGCAATGGTCCCCATACATAATTCACATCAACATATCTCAAAATAATCAACTCTAGCTCCCTCGTGTAAAGTGAACTAGCAATCATCTTATGTAGCATAACCAAGTTCTGAATATATTAAGGCACATACCCCTTCAACTCACTAGCTCCCCTTATTGAACTCATACTTCCCAACATGCATACATGACTTTTTCATCATTTTTTTCTTTTCATTCCCTTTTTTTTTTCATTGCTTTATTGGTTGTGCAATGTCTTGATTTATTAAGCTTTCTGAAAGATCCATGTAGCAAGCTTTCAGTCAGTGACTCCCAAACCAGATGGCTTTAGGGCACTAGGCTTTGAGATACCCCGAAGACCTAATTGCTCGAATCAGTCAGGCTACAAATCAAGACAACCAATGCTCATCTTTTCTCACCTTTTCACTTTTGACGCGAACACTCCGTGCTTCCTGAGGCATAGAGGCCCGGTTACTCATGAAAAGGATCAAATTGATTTGCTTATTCATCACTTTTTCCTTTTCTTTTTTTTTTCTTTTTTCATTGAAGTCAAGTAAAACACATCATCGGTACTCATTCTCAAGAGATACTAATTAATATCAAGCATATGTAACTCAATAACTCAAAACCAAAGTTTATACCCCCACAAGACTATGCTAGTGTGTTTGTGCATGTAAGGAAACTACAATTAATCACTTCAAAATATGTTATTGCAAACCATGATTAAAACCACTTAATTTAAACCATAGTTTTCAAGAATTTAAAACATACTCAAAAATTGCAAGTTAAGCACCTACATAAGGTATTAATCCCTTGAATAATGTTAAAACGTTCTATCTAAAAACAAAACAAAAGAAAATAAAGAAATAAACTAAGAAAATAAAATAAACTAAAATCCTAATACAAGAAGAATTTCACAAATTTTCTCCCATAATGCAATAAAGCACAAAAATAGGCATCGCCTCACCCCCAAACTTAAACTGTACATTGTCCTCAATGTACTACCAATCGAAGCATAGAGAAAAGTAAAAACGATGTTACCATGATCATGGAGTAGTGGCGAGAAAATATAGCAAACCAATAGCAAGAAGGCAAGGCAAGCACACCCCCAAACTTGAATGCAACAACCTGTCAAAACAAACCACTATACCCCCAAAGACCAAGTGAAATAATATGGGTGAAAATAAAAATGAAATAAATTTTTTTTTTTTCTGAAGAAAGAAAGAAAGAAAAAAAACAATATGAAAAATAAAATAAAGAAGAAAAAAAATAAAATAAAAATAAAAATACAAAAGATAGTTACCTCCGAAAAATCAAGGAGAATGTGGTGTCGGAGCATCTAGGTCATGGCCGGAATGTTGCATCAAAATCAACCAACTAGTCCACATTTAATGTGCAATGTCCTCCCCCCACAAAACCTCTCAAAGAAATCCAACCAATTTTTCAAACAAAGTCTACTTCCTTGTGAAGAAGAAACTTGAGAAAATTGATCATTGAATGAGGATGGAGAAAAATAGATTGGAATGGATGATGATGGTGATGAATGATGATGATCAAGTAGTGTTATGGCAATAAAATTGGAAGATTTTGGAGTGTATATTGATGTAGGAGAGGCACCAAGGCTTAAATTTTCCAAGTGGGAGCAAGGAGGCATGAAAGGAGCCTTAAATAAGCAAAATTGAAGCAGATTGGCATGTGGGGGGCTGGGGCGATCTATCCCCCCAGGGCTGGGCGATCGATCGCCCAGCTGGTCGTGGGGTTCCCTTCAAAAATTCAAGGGGCGATCGATCCCCCCTGCTGGGTGCTCTTCGGGCCTCTATCGCCCAAGGTCGACCGGGAATGAAATTTTTGGAGGGTCCATCGCCCAAGGTCGATCGAGACCTCTTTTTTTTCACCCGTCTTGAGTTCAAATACCTCGGTACACCTCTTGGCATCCTCCGGAAGCAACTTACACATCAAAAACTCAAAAAAACACATTAAAACACAACTAATAATGGAAGAAAATAAAGAAAAACATAAACTAAAAATTAAAAATTAAAATAAAATAAAATAAAATAAAAAGAAAACTAAAGAAATTAAAGGATAGAAATACATACAAATCCTACAATTTAACGTCCGTAGGAGACGGTCATCGACTTCAATTGAAAGTTCACCCAATGCCACATCTCTTGAGGAGATTTAACTTTGTCCCTCCTATATGATCCTCACCTCCTTGTGTCGAACTCAAAGTGACCGGAATGGTGTCATTGGCTTCAAAAAATACATCTCTCTCCCTTGACGGAACATGTTTCAATTTTACCCATGGAGGAGACTCTAATGATGGCATTGAAGGAGTGCTAGAAAGAATAGGCAATGGCTCAATCGGAATCCTCCAAGGTGGAGTATTTTTCATGGTCACTACATCAAGTAAATCATTCACCCCCTCAATGGACTTCTCAACATCATGTGATAGAGCAACCGGATCAATTTCTTCAACATAATCATCAAAACCTTCCATGAAGAAACATTCACTCTCATCTAGAGGATGTTGAATGGCATTAAAATTATTCAATTTCACCTTAGGCTCATGAGAAATTTCAAAATTAGGACTCTTTGGCACCTCTTCTTCATCAAGCTTCTTCTCCCCCACCTTGTTGTCACTTATTTCTCCACTTCTAAGAGTGGTGATGGCTTGAAATTTTTCAAGGTGTGGGTTGCTCAAAGAAGAAATATTGTTGAGGACATGAACCCCTCTTGGGTTGGCAATTGGTTGGCTTGGCAGTTTTCCCTCTTCTCTTTTACTCACGGAATTGACAAGTTGTCCAAACTGAGATTCCAGTTTGGCAATTGATTGAGAATGAGAATGAACCAGTTGAACAGTGGATTGAAATGTTGCTGCAGTAGCTTCCACCATCTCAACAATGGAGTCAAGCTTCTCAAGTTTTTCTAGGACAATTGTCATCTTGTCCTCAATGGCTGAATACCTCTGTAGCATAGGAACTTGTTCTTGATATGATTGTGAAGGCACATAGTTCTGAGGCTGAAAAGTGGGCTGAATTGCTACCCCTTGCTCTTGTGGAAGATTGAAAAACTGCCCAAGTGAAGGGCAATTATTCACATGATGCATAGAACTCGAGCAAAAATCACATGGCTCAAAAATAAAAGGGTAAGAATATTGATTAGGAACATGACCAGCCGCCATGAGTTGCACCACTCTCTGTGACACAGCATCCACAATGGTAGACATAGCATCTGAAGAACCACTCTCAAAAATACTATCAACCTTCCTTGAATGGGTTGGTCTGCTTGAATGAGATGAAGACACATGTTGTAAAGAATTGTCACTGAGGTTCTCGAACAAAGTCCAAGCTTCCTCTTCACTTTTTAACATAAAAGTGCCTCCACATGATGCATCTACCATCTGTTTGTTACCTTCAGTTAGCCCTTCATAGAAACATTGCACTAACTGCCACATTGGAACTTGATGATGAGGACACTTCCTAAGAAGGTCCTTCAATCTCTCCCATGTCTCAAAAAATTGTTCCCCCTCAAATTGAGAGAAACCAGTGATAGCACGTCTGAATTGATTGGTCCTCCCTATCGGAAAATATTTCTTCAAGAACTCACTTTGCATTTGAGTCCATGTAGTGATAGAGCTCGCCGGTAGAGATCTGAACCAATACTTGGCCTTTTCTTTTAGAGAGAATGGAAAGAGTCGCATCCGAAAAGCATCTTCTGAGAAGTTATGAATTTTTGTTAATGAGCAAACTTCTAAAAATTCATCCAAGTGCTTGTACGGATCCTCATGAGTCAACCCAAAATAGGATGGCAACATATGAATGATATTGGGCTTGATCTCATAGTTCAGTGCAGTGACATCAGGCAATTGAAAATCAACTCATGAATTATAAGTCTCTGGGACATAGTAGTCTCTGATCAATCTCACTTTTTCCACAACAGCATTAGGCACAATATTGTTGTCCTCATTATTACCACGCACACCATCCATATGTAAATAATCTCTTCCTCTTGCTCAATGATATGGTGATTGATGTACCGGAAAGGAAAAAAATAAATAAAAATAAATTAGGTTAGTAGGAAAAAAAAAATTCTAAACTAAAAAATAAAAGAAAACTAATTAGTAATTGAAAAGAAAACAAAAGAAATAAAATAAAAATAAAAAGTAAAAGAAAAAAAAAAAAATTCCTAAACTAAAAATCTAATTAGAACTAATTCTAAAAATCCAAACAATCAAATAGACAGTCCCCGGCAACGGCGCCAAAAATTGATTCGTGTGTGAGTGTGACTCAAAAAGTATATCAATTAAAAATTACCACACTTCGCAATAGAACGAATTCCTTGTAGAATAGGGCTATCGAAAGGAATGGGTATCGTACCTCAGGGACTGTGGTCTGACTGTGTTGGATATAAGGAATTAATTCTAATTAAATTTAAAAGAAGTAAATTCTGATTTTTAAATCTAAATTAACTAATGAAGCAATTGAACAAAAGCAAGAGAAACTGAGGAGTGTAGAGAATATAAGATAAGTCTAGGGTAATTGATTTCACCACTAACTTCACAATCAATGGTCAATTGAACTAACTATGGGGCATTATATCATGCATAAGTGGTGTCGGTGGCTACAAGCTCACCTTCATCCGTCAAGAAGATAACATATGATTAAGGCTAAGTCATGGACTATCTTCGATTGGCATGGGCCATCTGCCTAACTACTCTACTCTAGGGTGCAGTATGGTTCATCTTCTCTAGGCATAATCCATCAAAGCTTTTAATGATATATTTAATGAAAACTATTGTGTAATAATCACTCTCATGATCACAGAAAACAAGAGGGACGAGTTCAATAACAATAATCAAGTATCTAAGACAAGATAAGAAATCATTGAAACTGAATTTATAAGACTTTTATTGCTCAATTCTATAAGAAGAATCCTCTAAATTACACAATCTATGAATGAATACAAAAATCCCCAATAATTAGAACAATCAAACCAGTGATGTTTAGTTAGGGCTCCATCAGAACCCTGGTGGCTGAACTAGCCGCTCATGATACGCCTTGTTCTCCAATGATTCTCTATTCCAAAAGCTCTTCAAAGCTGCTGCCAAGCCTCCTCAATACAGCCCTAATTTGTCACTTTAAATAGCCAAGAGAATACATCAAAGTCCTAATCCAATTAGGAATTAATTAGGTTTTCCCGCAGCACTAATCAGGTGGGTTTTTCCTGCTGACTTCGGCCCAACTTTTGACCCACTAGAAGTCCGATTTACGGAATTTTCGTGAAATACAAAAGTGTGCAGAATCAAATTTCGTTCAACCCTAAGTGAGAATGATGTCGATTTGAGGCTCGGAAATAAGACTTCTGGTCCGTTTTCCAAAACGGGATTAAGACTGCATTATGCGCAGATTTGGGCTTCAGGCCCGAAACCTTCTTAAGCTGTTGTAATTCTCTTGGACCTCTTCCTTGGGCTGATTTGAGTTAAATTATGGAGTTGAATGGATCCCTTTGGAGTAGGCTTCATCTAACCATCTTCGATGTCATCTTTAAAAGCCCAAAATCTTGGTTTTAACTGAAATAATCATTAAGGCCCTGAAAATACAGAAAACACTAAAACAAAGTAAAATAACAAAATAATCTATCACTAAGAGAATAAAATACATAAGTTAAGAGGCTAGAATGCGTAACATTCAACGCCGATCACACCCCCAAACTTACATATTGCTAGTCCCTTAGCAATATAATAAAACAAAACTAAAATAAAGGAAACTAACAAATACTAACTAAACTACCTAACTCCACTTTCGTGGGAGAAACGATTGCATTTAGCATATGCAACAAGCCTTTAAACCCCTAGGTTCCCCCTAGTGGACGAGTATAGTCTCGTGAGGGTTTCCAGAAATGTTACCCACAAACATTCAAAATTCTGTTTCAACATTAATTCAAGAAGAAGATTACAATATATAGTTACAAACTTGCATTCAAGAATAGTTTCAAACTTTCAAATTCTATAATTCAAAGCAATGGTCCCCATACATAATTCACATCAACATATCTCAAAATAATCAACTCTAGCTCCCTCGTGTAAAGTGAACTAGCAATCATCTTATGTAGCATAACCAAGTTCTGAATATATTAAGGCACATACCCCTTCAACTCACTAGCTCCCCTTATTGAACTCATACTTCCCAACATGCATACATGACTTTTTCATCATTTTTTTCTTTTCATTCCCTTTTTTTTTTCATTGCTTTATTGGTTGTGCAATGTCTTGATTTATTAAGCTTTCTGAAAGATCCATGTAGCAAGCTTTCAGTCAGTGACTCCCAAACCAGATGGCTTTAGGGCACTAGGCTTTGAGATACCCCGAAGACCTAATTGCTCGAATCAGTCAGGCTACAAATCAAGACAACCAATGCTCATCTTTTCTCACCTTTTCACTTTTGACGCGAACACTCCGTGCTTCCTGAGGCATAGAGGCCCGGTTACTCATGAAAAGGATCAAATTGATTTGCTTATTCATCACTTTTTCCTTTTCTTTTTTTTTTCTTTTTTCATTGAAGTCAAGTAAAACACATCATCGGTACTCATTCTCAAGAGATACTAATTAATATCAAGCATATGTAACTCAATAACTCAAAACCAAAGTTTATACCCCCACAAGACTATGCTAGTGTGTTTGTGCATGTAAGGAAACTACAATTAATCACTTCAAAATATGTTATTGCAAACCATGATTAAAACCACTTAATTTAAACCATAGTTTTCAAGAATTTAAAACATACTCAAAAATTGCAAGTTAAGCACCTACATAAGGTATTAATCCCTTGAATAATGTTAAAACGTTCTATCTAAAAACAAAACAAAAGAAAATAAAGAAATAAACTAAGAAAATAAAATAAACTAAAATCCTAATACAAGAAGAATTTCACAAATTTTCTCCCATAATGCAATAAAGCACAAAAATAGGCATCGCCTCACCCCCAAACTTAAACTGTACATTGTCCTCAATGTACTACCAATCGAAGCATAGAGAAAAGTAAAAACGATGTTACCATGATCATGGAGTAGTGGCGAGAAAATATAGCAAACCAATAGCAAGAAGGCAAGGCAAGCACACCCCCAAACTTGAATGCAACAACCTGTCAAAACAAACCACTATACCCCCAAAGACCAAGTGAAATAATATGGGTGAAAATAAAAATGAAATAAATTTTTTTTTTTTCTGAAGAAAGAAAGAAAGAAAAAAAACAATATGAAAAATAAAATAAAGAAGAAAAAAAATAAAATAAAAATAAAAATACAAAAGATAGTTACCTCCGAAAAATCAAGGAGAATGTGGTGTCGGAGCATCTAGGTCATGGCCGGAATGTTGCATCAAAATCAACCAACTAGTCCACATTTAATGTGCAATGTCCTCCCCCCACAAAACCTCTCAAAGAAATCCAACCAATTTTTCAAACAAAGTCTACTTCCTTGTGAAGAAGAAACTTGAGAAAATTGATCATTGAATGAGGATGGAGAAAAATAGATTGGAATGGATGATGATGGTGATGAATGATGATGATCAAGTAGTGTTATGGCAATAAAATTGGAAGATTTTGGAGTGTATATTGATGTAGGAGAGGCACCAAGGCTTAAATTTTCCAAGTGGGAGCAAGGAGGCATGAAAGGAGCCTTAAATAAGCAAAATTGAAGCAGATTGGCATGTGGGGGGCTGGGGCGATCTATCCCCCCAGGGCTGGGCGATCGATCGCCCAGCTGGTCGTGGGGTTCCCTTCAAAAATTCAAGGGGCGATCGATCCCCCCTGCTGGGTGCTCTTCGGGCCTCTATCGCCCAAGGTCGACCGGGAATGAAATTTTTGGAGGGTCCATCGCCCAAGGTCGATCGAGACCTCTTTTTTTTCACCCGTCTTGAGTTCAAATACCTCGGTACACCTCTTGGCATCCTCCGGAAGCAACTTACACATCAAAAACTCAAAAAAACACATTAAAACACAACTAATAATGGAAGAAAATAAAGAAAAACATAAACTAAAAATTAAAAATTAAAATAAAATAAAATAAAATAAAAAGAAAACTAAAGAAATTAAAGGATAGAAATACATACAAATCCTACAATTTAACGTCCGTAGGAGACGGTCATCGACTTCAATTGAAAGTTCACCCAATGCCACATCTCTTGAGGAGATTTAACTTTGTCCCTCCTATATGATCCTCACCTCCTTGTGTCGAACTCAAAGTGACCGGAATGGTGTCATTGGCTTCAAAAAATACATCTCTCTCCCTTGACGGAACATGTTTCAATTTTACCCATGGAGGAGACTCTAATGATGGCATTGAAGGAGTGCTAGAAAGAATAGGCAATGGCTCAATCGGAATCCTCCAAGGTGGAGTATTTTTCATGGTCACTACATCAAGTAAATCATTCACCCCCTCAATGGACTTCTCAACATCATGTGATAGAGCAACCGGATCAATTTCTTCAACATAATCATCAAAACCTTCCATGAAGAAACATTCACTCTCATCTAGAGGATGTTGAATGGCATTAAAATTATTCAATTTCACCTTAGGCTCATGAGAAATTTCAAAATTAGGACTCTTTGGCACCTCTTCTTCATCAAGCTTCTTCTCCCCCACCTTGTTGTCACTTATTTCTCCACTTCTAAGAGTGGTGATGGCTTGAAATTTTTCAAGGTGTGGGTTGCTCAAAGAAGAAATATTGTTGAGGACATGAACCCCTCTTGGGTTGGCAATTGGTTGGCTTGGCAGTTTTCCCTCTTCTCTTTTACTCACGGAATTGACAAGTTGTCCAAACTGAGATTCCAGTTTGGCAATTGATTGAGAATGAGAATGAACCAGTTGAACAGTGGATTGAAATGTTGCTGCAGTAGCTTCCACCATCTCAACAATAGAGTCAAGCTTCTCAAGTTTTTCTAGGACAATTGTCATCTTGTCCTCAATGGCTGAATACCTCTGTAGCATAGGAACTTGTTCTTGATATGATTGTGAAGGCACATAGTTCTGAGGCTGAAAAGTGGGCTGAATTGCTACCCCTTGCTCTTGTGGAAGATTGAAAAACTGCCCAAGTGAAGGGCAATTATTCACATGATGCATAGAACTCGAGCAAAAATCACATGGCTCAAAAATAAAAGGGTAAGAATATTGATTAGGAACATGACCAGCCGCCATGAGTTGCACCACTCTCTGTGACACAGCATCCACAATGGTAGACATAGCATCTGAAGAACCACTCTCAAAAATACTATCAACCTTCCTTGAATGGGTTGGTCTGCTTGAATGAGATGAAGACACATGTTGTAAAGAATTGTCACTGAGGTTCTCGAACAAAGTCCAAGCTTCCTCTTCACTTTTTAACATAAAAGTGCCTCCACATGATGCATCTACCATCTGTTTGTTACCTTCAGTTAGCCCTTCATAGAAACATTGCACTAACTGCCACATTGGAACTTGATGATGAGGACACTTCCTAAGAAGGTCCTTCAATCTCTCCCATGTCTCAAAAAATTGTTCCCCCTCAAATTGAGAGAAACCAGTGATAGCACGTCTGAATTGATTGGTCCTCCCTATCGGAAAATATTTCTTCAAGAACTCACTTTGCATTTGAGTCCATGTAGTGATAGAGCTCGCCGGTAGAGATCTGAACCAATACTTGGCCTTTTCTTTTAGAGAGAATGGAAAGAGTCGCATCCGAAAAGCATCTTCTGAGAAGTTATGAATTTTTGTTAATGAGCAAACTTCTAAAAATTCATCCAAGTGCTTGTACGGATCCTCATGAGTCAACCCAAAATAGGATGGCAACATATGAATGATATTGGGCTTGATCTCATAGTTCAGTGCAGTGACATCAGGCAATTGAAAATCAACTCATGAATTATAAGTCTCTGGGACATAGTAGTCTCTGATCAATCTCACTTTTTCCACAACAGCATTAGGCACAATATTGTTGTCCTCATTATTACCACGCACACCATCCATGATGTAAATAATCTCTTCCTCTTGCTCAATGATATGGTGATTGATGTACCGGAAAGGAAAAAATAAATAAAAATAAATTAGGTTAGTAGGAAAAAAAAAATTCTAAACTAAAAAATAAAAGAAAACTAATTAGTAATTGAAAAGAAAACAAAAGAAATAAAATAAAAATAAAAAGTAAAAGAAAAAAAAAAAAATTCCTAAACTAAAAATCTAATTAGAACTAATTCTAAAAATCCAAACAATCAAATAGACAGTCCCCGGCAACGGCGCCAAAAATTGATTCGTGTGTGAGTGTGACTCAAAAAGTATATCAATTAAAAATTACCACACTTCGCAATAGAACGAATTCCTTGTAGAATAGGGCTATCGAAAGGAATGGGTATCGTACCTCAGGGACTGTGGTCTGACTGTGTTGGATATAAGGAATTAATTCTAATTAAATTTAAAAGAAGTAAATTCTGATTTTTAAATCTAAATTAACTAATGAAGCAATTGAACAAAAGCAAGAGAAACTGAGGAGTGTAGAGAATATAAGATAAGTCTAGGGTAATTGATTTCACCACTAACTTCACAATCAATGGTCAATTGAACTAACTATGGGGCATTATATCATGCATAAGTGGTGTCGGTGGCTACAAGCTCACCTTCATCCGTCAAGAAGATAACATATGATTAAGGCTAAGTCATGGACTATCTTCGATTGGCATGGGCCATCTGCCTAACTACTCTACTCTAGGGTGCAGTATGGTTCATCTTCTCTAGGCATAATCCATCAAAGCTTTTAATGATATATTTAATGAAAACTATTGTGTAATAATCACTCTCATGATCACAAAAAACAAGAGGGACGAGTTCAATAACAATAATCAAGTATCTAAGACAAGATAAGAAATCATTGAAACTGAATTTATAAGACTTTTATTGCTCAATTCTATAAGAAGAATCCTCTAAATTACACAATCTATGAATGAATACAAAAATCCCCAATAATTAGAACAATCAAACCAGTGATGTTTAGTTAGGGCTCCATCAGAACCCTGGTGGCTGAACTAGCCGCTCATGATACGCCTTGTTCTCCAATGATTCTCTATTCCAAAAGCTCTTCAAAGCTGCTGCCAAGCCTCCTCAATACAGCCCTAATTTGTCACTTTAAATAGCCAAGAGAATACATCAAAGTCCTAATCCAATTAGGAATTAATTAGGTTTTCCCGCAGCACTAATCAGGTGGGTTTTTCCTGCTGACTTCGGCCCAACTTTTGACCCACTAGAAGTCCGATTTACGGAATTTTCGTGAAATACAAAAGTGTGCAGAATCAAATTTCGTTCGACCTTAAGCGAGAATAATGTCGATTTGAGGCTCGGAAATAAGACTTCTGGTCCGTTTTCCAAAACGGGATTAAGACTGCATTATGCGCAGATTTGGGCTTCAGGCCCGAAACCTTCTTAAGCTGTTGTAATTCTCTTGGACCTCTTCCTTGGGCTGATTTGAGTTAAATTATGGAGTTGAATGGATCCCTTTGGAGTAGGCTTCATCTAACCATCTTCGATGTCATCTTTAAAAGCCCAAAATCTTGGTTTTAACTGAAATAATCATTAAGGCCCTGAAAATACAGAAAACACTAAAACAAAGTAAAATAACAAAATAATCTATCACTAAGAGAATAAAATACATAAGTTAAGAGGCTAGAATGCGTAACATTCAACGCCGATCACACCCCCAAACTTACATATTGCTAGTCCCTTAGCAATAGAATAAAACAAAACTAAAATAAAGGAAACTAACAAATACTAACTAAACTACCTAACTCCACTTTCGTGGGAGAAACGATTGCATTTAGCATATGTAACAAGCCTTTAAACCCCTAGGTTCCCCCTAGTGGACGAGTATAGTCTCGTGAGGGTTTCCAGAAATGTTACCCACAAACATTCAAAATTCTGTTTCAACATTAATTCAAGAAGAAGATTACAATATATAGTTACAAACTTGCATTCAAGAATAGTTTCAAACTTTCAAATTCTATAATTCAAAGCAATGGTCCCCATACATAATTCACATCAACATATCTCAAAATAATCAACTCTAGCTCCCTCGTGTAAAGTGAACTAGCAATCATCTTATGTAGCATAACCAAGTTCTGAATATATTAAGGCACATACCCCTTCAACTCACTAGCTCCCCTTATTGAACTCATACTTCCCAACATGCATACATGACTTTTTCATCATTTTTTTCTTTTCATTCCCTTTTTTTTTTCATTGCTTTATTGGTTGTGCAATGTCTTGATTTATTAAGCTTTCTGAAAGATCCATGTAGCAAGCTTTCAGTCAGTGACTCCCAAACCAGATGGCTTTAGGGCACTAGGCTTTGAGATACCCCGAAGACCTAATTGCTCGAATCAGTCAGGCTACAAATCAAGACAACCAATGCTCATCTTTTCTCACCTTTTCACTTTTGACGCGAACACTCCGTGCTTCCTGAGGCATAGAGGCCCGGTTACTCATGAAAAGGATCAAATTGATTTGCTTATTCATCACTTTTTCCTTTTCTTTTTTTTTTCTTTTTTCATTGAAGTCAAGTAAAACACATCATCGGTACTCATTCTCAAGAGATACTAATTAATATCAAGCATATGTAACTCAATAACTCAAAACCAAAGTTTATACCCCCACAAGACTATGCTAGTGTGTTTGTGCATGTAAGGAAACTACAATTAATCACTTCAAAATATGTTATTGCAAACCATGATTAAAACCACTTAATTTAAACCATAGTTTTCAAGAATTTAAAACATACTCAAAAATTGCAAGTTAAGCACCTACATAAGGTATTAATCCCTTGAATAATGTTAAAACGTTCTATCTAAAAACAAAACAAAAGAAAATAAAGAAATAGACTAAGAAAATAAAATAAACTAAAATCCTAATACAAGAAGAATTTCACAAATTTTCTCCCATAATGCAATAAAGCACAAAAATAGGCATCGCCTCACCCCCAAACTTAAACTGTACATTGTCCTCAATGTACTACCAATCGAAGCATAGAGAAAAGTAAAAACGATGTTACCATGATCATGGAGTAGTGGCGAGAAAATATAGCAAACCAATAGCAAGAAGGCAAGGCAAGCACACCCCCAAACTTGAATGCAACAACCTGTCAAAACAAACCACTATACCCCCAAAGACCAAGTGAAATAATATGGGTGAAAATAAAAATGAAATAAATTTTTTTTTTTCTGAAGAAAGAAAGAAAGAAAAAAAACAATATGAAAAATAAAATAAAGAAGAAAAAAAATAAAATAAAAATAAAAATACAAAAGATAGTTACCTCCGAAAAATCAAGGAGAATGTGGTGTCGGAGCATCTAGGTCATGGCCGGAATGTTGCATCAAAATCAACCAACTAGTCCACATTTAATGTGCAATGTCCTCCCCCCACAAAACCTCTCAAAGAAATCCAACCAATTTTTCAAACAAAGTCTACTTCCTTGTGAAGAAGAAACTTGAGAAAATTGATCATTGAATGAGGATGGAGAAAAATAGATTGGAATGGATGATGATGGTGATGAATGATGATGATCAAGTAGTGTTATGGCAATAAAATTGGAAGATTTTGGAGTGTATATTGATGTAGGAGAGGCACCAAGGCTTAAATTTTCCAAGTGGGAGCAAGGAGGCATGAAAGGAGCCTTAAATAAGCAAAATTGAAGCAGATTGGCATGTGGGGGGCTGGGGCGATCGATCCCCCCAGGGCTGGGCGATCGATCGCCCAGCTGGTCGTGGGGTTCCCTTCAAAAATTCAAGGGGCGATCGATCCCCCCTGCTGGGTGCTCTTCGGGCCTCTATCGCCCAAGGTCGACCGGGAATGAAATTTTTGGAGGGTCCATCGCCCAAGGTCGATCGAGACCTCTTTTTTTTCACCCGTCTTGAGTTCAAATACCTCGGTACACCTCTTGGCATCCTCCGGAAGCAACTTACACATCAAAAACTCAAAAAAACACATTAAAACACAACTAATAATGGAAGAAAATAAAGAAAAACATAAACTAAAAATTAAAAATTAAAATAAAATAAAATAAAATAAAAAGAAAACTAAAGAAATTAAAGGATAGAAATACATACAAATCCTACAATTTAACGTCCGTAGGAGACGGTCATCGACTTCAATTGAAAGTTCACCCAATGCCACATCTCTTGAGGAGATTTAACTTTGTCCCTCCTATATGATCCTCACCTCCTTGTGTCGAACTCAAAGTGACCGGAATGGTGTCATTGGCTTCAAAAAATACATCTCTCTCCCTTGACGGAACATGTTTCAATTTTACCCATGGAGGAGACTCTAATGATGGCATTGAAGGAGTGCTAGAAAGAATAGGCAATGGCTCAATCGGAATCCTCCAAGGTGGAGTATTTTTCATGGTCACTACATCAAGTAAATCATTCACCCCCTCAATGGACTTCTCAACATCATGTGATAGAGCAACCGGATCAATTTCTTCAACATAATCATCAAAACCTTCCATGAAGAAACATTCACTCTCATCTAGAGGATGTTGAATGGCATTAAAATTATTCAATTTCACCTTAGGCTCATGAGAAATTTCAAAATTAGGACTCTTTGGCACCTCTTCTTCATCAAGCTTCTTCTCCCCCACCTTGTTGTCACTTATTTCTCCACTTCTAAGAGTGGTGATGGCTTGAAATTTTTCAAGGTGTGGGTTGCTCAAAGAAGAAATATTGTTGAGGACATGAACCCCTCTTGGGTTGGCAATTGGTTGGCTTGGCAGTTTTCCCTCTTCTCTTTTACTCACGGAATTGACAAGTTATCCAAACTGAGATTCCAGTTTGGCAATTGATTGAGAATGAGAATGAACCAGTTGAACAGTGGATTGAAATGTTGCTGCAGTAGCTTCCACCATCTCAACAATAGAGTCAAGCTTCTCAAGTTTTTCTAGGACAATTGTCATCTTGTCCTCAATGGCTGAATACCTCTGTAGCATAGGAACTTGTTCTTGATATGATTGTGAAGGCACATAGTTCTGAGGCTGAAAAGTGGGCTGAATTGCTACCCCTTGCTCTTGTGGAAGATTGAAAAACTGCCCAAGTGAAGGGCAATTATTCACATGATGCATAGAACTCGAGCAAAAATCACATGGCTCAAAAATAAAAGGGTAAGAATATTGATTAGGAACATGACCAGCCGCCATGAGTTGCACCACTCTCTGTGACACAGCATCCACAATGGTAGACATAGCATCTGAAGAACCACTCTCAAAAATACTATCAACCTTCCTTGAATGGGTTGGTCTGCTTGAATGAGATGAAGACACATGTTGTAAAGAATTGTCACTGAGGTTCTCGAACAAAGTCCAAGCTTCCTCTTCACTTTTTAACATAAAAGTGCCTCCACATGATGCATCTACCATCTATTTGTTACCTTCAGTTAGCCCTTCATAGAAACATTGCACTAACTGCCACATTGGAACTTGATGATGAGGACACTTCCTAAGAAGGTCCTTCAATCTCTCCCATGTCTCAAAAAATTGTTCCCCCTCAAATTGAGAGAAACCAGTGATAGCACGTCTGAATTGATTGGTCCTCCCTATCGGAAAATATTTCTTCAAGAACTCACTTTGCATTTGAGTCCATGTAGTGATAGAGCTCGCCGGTAGAGATCTGAACCAATACTTGGCCTTTTCTTTTAGAGAGAATGGAAAGAGTCGCATCCGAAAAGCATCTTCTGAGAAGTTATGAATTTTTGTTAATGAGCAAACTTCTAAAAATTCATCCAAGTGCTTGTACGGATCCTCATGAGTCAACCCAAAATAGGATGGCAACATATGAATGATATTGGGCTTGATCTCATAGTTCAGTGCAGTGACATCAGGCAATTGAAAATCAACTCATGAATTATAAGTCTCTGGGACATAGTAGTCTCTGATCAATCTCACTTTTTCCACAACAGCATTAGGCACAATATTGTTGTCCTCATTATTACCACGCACACCATCCATGATGTAAATAATCTCTTCCTCTTGCTCAATGATATGGTGATTGATGTACCGGAAAGGAAAAAAATAAATAAAAATAAATTAGGTTAGTAGGAAAAAAAAAATTCTAAACTAAAAAATAAAAGAAAACTAATTAGTAATTGAAAAGAAAACAAAAGAAATAAAATAAAAATAAAAAGTAAAAGAAAAAAAAAAAATTCCTAAACTAAAAATCTAATTAGAACTAATTCTAAAAATCCAAACAATCAAATAGACAGTCCCCGGCAACGGCGCCAAAAATTGATTCGTGTGTGAGTGTGACTCAAAAAGTATATCAATTAAAAATTACCACACTTCGCAATAGAACGAATTCCTTGTAGAATAGGGCTATCGAAAGGAATGGGTATCGTACCTCAGGGACTGTGGTCTGACTGTGTTGGATATAAGGAATTAATTCTAATTAAATTTAAAAGAAGTAAATTCTGATTTTTAAATCTAAATTAACTAATGAAGCAATTGAACAAAAGCAAGAGAAACTGAGGAGTGTAGAGAATATAAGATAAGTCTAGGGTAATTGATTTCACCACTAACTTCACAATCAATGGTCAATTGAACTAACTATGGGGCATTATATCATGCATAAGTGGTGTCGGTGGCTACAAGCTCACCTTCATCCGTCAAGAAGATAACATATGATTAAGGCTAAGTCATGGACTATCTTCGATTGGCATGGGCCATCTGCCTAACTACTCTACTCTAGGGTGCAGTATGGTTCATCTTCTCTAGGCATAATCCATCAAAGCTTTTAATGATATATTTAATGAAAACTATTGTGTAATAATCACTCTCATGATCACAGAAAACAAGAGGGACGAGTTCAATAACAATAATCAAGTATCTAAGACAAGATAAGAAATCATTGAAACTGAATTTATAAGACTTTTATTGCTCAATTCTATAAGAAGAATCCTCTAAATTACACAATCTATGAATGAATACAAAAATCCCCAATAATTAGAACAATCAAACCAGTGATGTTTAGTTAGGGCTCCATCAGAACCCTGGTGGCTGAACTAGCCGCTCATGATACGCCTTGTTCTCCAATGATTCTCTATTCCAAAAGTTCTTCAAAGCTGCTGCCAAGCCTCCTCAATACAGCCCTAATTTGTCACTTTAAATAGCCAAGAGAATACATCAAAGTCCTAATCCAATTAGGAATTAATTAGGTTTTCCCGCAGCACTAATCAGGTGGGTTTTTCCTGCTGACTTCGGCCCAACTTTTGACCCACTAGAAGTCCGATTTACGGAATTTTCGTGAAATACAAAAGTGTGCAGAATCAAATTTCGTTCGACCTTAAGCGAGAATAATGTCGATTTGAGGCTCGGAAATAAGACTTCTGGTCCGTTTTCCAAAACGGGATTAAGACTGCATTATGCGCAGATTTGGGCTTCAGGCCCGAAACCTTCTTAAGCTGTTGTAATTCTCTTGGACCTCTTCCTTGGGCTGATTTGAGTTAAATTATGGAGTTGAATGGATCCCTTTGGAGTAGGCTTCATCTAACCATCTTCGATGTCATCTTTAAAAGCCCAAAATCTTGGTTTTAACTGAAATAATCATTAAGGCCCTGAAAATACAGAAAACACTAAAACAAAGTAAAATAACAAAATAATCTATCACTAAGAGAATAAAATACATAAG
The DNA here is from genome assembly GCA_026545225.1 of Cornus controversa. Taxonomy (NCBI): domain Eukaryota; kingdom Viridiplantae; phylum Streptophyta; class Magnoliopsida; order Cornales; family Cornaceae; genus Cornus; species Cornus controversa. The sequence goes on from CM048848.1 coordinate 2,491,690, forward strand.
TTAAGAGGCTAGAATGCGTAACATTCAACGCCGATCACACCCCCAAACTTACATATTGCTAGTCCCTTAGCAATAGAATAAAACAAAACTAAAATAAAGGAAACTAACAAATACTAACTAAACTACCTAACTCCACTTTCGTGGGAGAAACGATTGCATTTAGCATATGTAACAAGCCTTTAAACCCCTAGGTTCCCCCTAGTGGACGAGTATAGTCTCGTGAGGGTTTCCAGAAATGTTACCCACAAACATTCAAAATTCTGTTTCAACATTAATTCAAGAAGAAGATTACAATATATAGTTACAAACTTGCATTCAAGAATAGTTTCAAACTTTCAAATTCTATAATTCAAAGCAATGGTCCCCATACATAATTCACATCAACATATCTCAAAATAATCAACTCTAGCTCCCTCGTGTAAAGTGAACTAGCAATCATCTTATGTAGCATAACCAAGTTCTGAATATATTAAGGCACATACCCCTTCAACTCACTAGCTCCCCTTATTGAACTCATACTTCCCAACATGCATACATGACTTTTTCATCATTTTTTTCTTTTCATTCCCTTTTTTTTTTCATTGCTTTATTGGTTGTGCAATGTCTTGATTTATTAAGCTTTCTGAAAGATCCATGTAGCAAGCTTTCAGTCAGTGACTCCCAAACCAGATGGCTTTAGGGCACTAGGCTTTGAGATACCCCGAAGACCTAATTGCTCGAATCAGTCAGGCTACAAATCAAGACAACCAATGCTCATCTTTTCTCACCTTTTCACTTTTGACGCGAACACTCCGTGCTTCCTGAGGCATAGAGGCCCGGTTACTCATGAAAAGGATCAAATTGATTTGCTTATTCATCACTTTTTCCTTTTCTTTTTTTTTTCTTTTTTCATTGAAGTCAAGTAAAACACATCATCGGTACTCATTCTCAAGAGATACTAATTAATATCAAGCATATGTAACTCAATAACTCAAAACCAAAGTTTATACCCCCACAAGACTATGCTAGTGTGTTTGTGCATGTAAGGAAACTACAATTAATCACTTCAAAATATGTTATTGCAAACCATGATTAAAACCACTTAATTTAAACCATAGTTTTCAAGAATTTAAAACATACTCAAAAATTGCAAGTTAAGCACCTACATAAGGTATTAATCCCTTGAATAATGTTAAAACGTTCTATCTAAAAACAAAACAAAAGAAAATAAAGAAATAAACTAAGAAAATAAAATAAACTAAAATCCTAATACAAGAAGAATTTCACAAATTTTCTCCCATAATGCAATAAAGCACAAAAATAGGCATCGCCTCACCCCCAAACTTAAACTGTACATTGTCCTCAATGTACTACCAATCGAAGCATAGAGAAAAGTAAAAACGATGTTACCATGATCATGGAGTAGTGGCGAGAAAATATAGCAAACCAATAGCAAGAAGGCAAGGCAAGCACACCCCCAAACTTGAATGCAACAACCTGTCAAAACAAACCACTATACCCCCAAAGACCAAGTGAAATAATATGGGTGAAAATAAAAATGAAATAAATTTTTTTTTTTTCTGAAGAAAGAAAGAAAGAAAAAAAACAATATGAAAAATAAAATAAAGAAGAAAAAAAATAAAATAAAAATAAAAATACAAAAGATAGTTACCTCCGAAAAATCAAGGAGAATGTGGTGTCGGAGCATCTAGGTCATGGCCGGAATGTTGCATCAAAATCAACCAACTAGTCCACATTTAATGTGCAATGTCCTCCCCCCACAAAACCTCTCAAAGAAATCCAACCAATTTTTCAAACAAAGTCTACTTCCTTGTGAAGAAGAAACTTGAGAAAATTGATCATTGAATGAGGATGGAGAAAAATAGATTGGAATGGATGATGATGGTGATGAATGATGATGATCAAGTAGTGTTATGGCAATAAAATTGGAAGATTTTGGAGTGTATATTGATGTAGGAGAGGCACCAAGGCTTAAATTTTCCAAGTGGGAGCAAGGAGGCATGAAAGGAGCCTTAAATAAGCAAAATTGAAGCAGATTGGCATGTGGGGGGCTGGGGCGATCGATCCCCCCAGGGCTGGGCGATCGATCGCCCAGCTGGTCGTGGGGTTCCCTTCAAAAATTCAAGGGGCGATCGATCCCCCTTCAAAGGGGCGATCGATCCCCCCTGCTGGGTGCTCTTCGGGCCTCTATCGCCCAAGGTCGACCGGGAATGAAATTTTTGGAGGGTCCATCGCCCAAGGTCGACCGAGACCTCTTTTTTTTCACCCGTCTTGAGTTCAAATACCTCGGTACACCTCTTGGCATCCTCCGGAAGCAACTTACACATCAAAAACTCAAAAAAACACATTAAAACACAACTAATAATGGAAGAAAATAAAGAAAAACATAAACTAAAAATTAAAAATTAAAATAAAATAAAATAAAATAAAAAGAAAACTAAAGAAATTAAAGGATAGAAATACATACAAATCCTACAATTTAACGTCCGTAGGAGACGGTCATCGACTTCAATTGAAAGTTCACCCAATGCCACATCTCTTGAGGAGATTTAACTTTGTCCCTCCTATATGATCCTCACCTCCTTGTGTCGAACTCAAAGTGACCGGAATGGTGTCATTGGCTTCAAAAAATACATCTCTCTCCCTTGACGGAACATGTTTCAATTTTACCCATGGAGGAGACTCTAATGATGGCATTGAAGGAGTGCTAGAAAGAATAGGCAATGGCTCAATCGGAATCCTCCAAGGTGGAGTATTTTTCATGGTCACTACATCAAGTAAATCATTCACCCCCTCAATGGACTTCTCAACATCATGTGATAGAGCAACCGGATCAATTTCTTCAACATAATCATCAAAACCTTCCATGAAGAAACATTCACTCTCATCTAGAGGATGTTGAATGGCATTAAAATTATTCAATTTCACCTTAGGCTCATGAGAAATTTCAAAATTAGGACTCTTTGGCACCTCTTCTTCATCAAGCTTCTTCTCCCCCACCTTGTTGTCACTTATTTCTCCACTTCTAAGAGTGGTGATGGCTTGAAATTTTTCAAGGTGTGGGTTGCTCAAAGAAGAAATATTGTTGAGGACATGAACCCCTCTTGGGTTGGCAATTGGTTGGCTTGGCAGTTTTCCCTCTTCTCTTTTACTCACGGAATTGACAAGTTGTCCAAACTGAGATTCCAGTTTGGCAATTGATTGAGAATGAGAATGAACCAGTTGAACAGTGGATTGAAATGTTGCTGCAGTAGCTTCCACCATCTCAACAATAGAGTCAAGCTTCTCAAGTTTTTCTAGGACAATTGTCATCTTGTCCTCAATGGCTGAATACCTCTGTAGCATAGGAACTTGTTCTTGATATGATTGTGAAGGCACATAGTTCTGAGGCTGAAAAGTGGGCTGAATTGCTACCCCTTGCTCTTGTGGAAGATTGAAAAACTGCCCAAGTGAAGGGCAATTATTCACATGATGCATAGAACTCGAGCAAAAATCACATGGCTCAAAAATAAAAGGGTAAGAATATTGATTAGGAACATGACCAGCCGCCATGAGTTGCACCACTCTCTGTGACACAGCATCCACAATGGTAGACATAGCATCTGAAGAACCACTCTCAAAAATACTATCAACCTTCCTTGAATGGGTTGGTCTGCTTGAATGAGATGAAGACACATGTTGTAAAGAATTGTCACTGAGGTTCTCGAACAAAGTCCAAGCTTCCTCTTCACTTTTTAACATAAAAGTGCCTCCACATGATGCATCTACCATCTGTTTGTTACCTTCAGTTAGCCCTTCATAGAAACATTGCACTAACTGCCACATTGGAACTTGATGATGAGGACACTTCCTAAGAAGGTCCTTCAATCTCTCCCATGTCTCAAAAAATTGTTCCCCCTCAAATTGAGAGAAACCAGTGATAGCACGTCTGAATTGATTGGTCCTCCCTATCGGAAAATATTTCTTCAAGAACTCACTTTGCATTTGAGTCCATGTAGTGATAGAGCTCGCCGGTAGAGATCTGAACCAATACTTGGCCTTTTCTTTTAGAGAGAATGGAAAGAGTCGCATCCGAAAAGCATCTTCTGAGAAGTTATGAATTTTTGTTAATGAGCAAACTTCTAAAAATTCATCCAAGTGCTTGTACGGATCCTCATGAGTCAACCCAAAATAGGATGGCAACATATGAATGATATTGGGCTTGATCTCATAGTTCAGTGCAGTGACATCAGGCAATTGAAAATCAACTCATGAATTATAAGTCTCTGGGACATAGTAGTCTCTGATCAATCTCACTTTTTCCACAACAGCATTAGGCACAATATTGTTGTCCTCATTATTACCACGCACACCATCCATGATGTAAATAATCTCTTCCTCTTGCTCAATGATATGGTGATTGATGTACCGGAAAGGAAAAAAATAAATAAAAATAAATTAGGTTAGTAGGAAAAAAAAAATTCTAAACTAAAAAATAAAAGAAAACTAATTAGTAATTGAAAAGAAAACAAAAGAAATAAAATAAAAATAAAAAGTAAAAGAAAAAAAAAAATTCCTAAACTAAAAATCTAATTAGAACTAATTCTAAAAATCCAAACAATCAAATAGACAGTCCCCGGCAACGGCGCCAAAAATTGATTCGTGTGTGAGTGTGACTCAAAAAGTATATCAATTAAAAATTACCACACTTCGCAATAGAACGAATTCCTTGTAGAATAGGGCTATCGAAAGGAATGGGTATCGTACCTCAGGGACTGTGGTCTGACTGTGTTGGATATAAGGAATTAATTCTAATTAAATTTAAAAGAAGTAAATTCTGATTTTTAAATCTAAATTAACTAATGAAGCAATTGAACAAAAGCAAGAGAAACTGAGGAGTGTAGAGAATATAAGATAAGTCTAGGGTAATTGATTTCACCACTAACTTCACAGTCAATGGTCAATTGAACTAACTATGGGGCATTATATCATGCATAAGTGGTGTCGGTGGCTACAAGCTCACCTTCATCCGTCAAGAAGATAACATATGATTAAGGCTAAGTCATGGACTATCTTCGATTGGCATGGGCCATCTGCCTAACTACTCTACTCTAGGGTGCAGTATGGTTCATCTTCTCTAGGCATAATCCATCAAAGCTTTTAATGATATATTTAATGAAAACTATTGTGTAATAATCACTCTCATGATCACAGAAAACAAGAGGGACGAGTTCAATAACAATAATCAAGTATCTAAGACAAGATAAGAAATCATTGAAACTGAATTTATAAGACTTTTATTGCTCAATTCTATAAGAAGAATCCTCTAAATTACACAATCTATGAATGAATACAAAAATCCCCAATAATTAGAACAATCAAACCAGTGATGTTTAGTTAGGGCTCCATCAGAACCCTGGTGGCTGAACTAGCCGCTCATGATACGCCTTGTTCTCCAATGATTCTCTATTCCAAAAGCTCTTCAAAGCTGCTGCCAAGCCTCCTCAATACAGCCCTAATTTGTCACTTTAAATAGCCAAGAGAATACATCAAAGTCCTAATCCAATTAGGAATTAATTAGGTTTTCCCGCAGCACTAATCAGGTGGGTTTTTCCTGCTGACTTCGGCCCAACTTTTGACCCACTAGAAGTCCGATTTACGGAATTTTCGTGAAATACAAAAGTGTGCAGAATCAAATTTCGTTCAACCCTGAGTGAGAATAATGTCGATTTGAGGCTCGGAAATAAGACTTCTGGTCCGTTTTCCAAAACGGGATTAAGACTGCATTATGCGCAGATTTGGGCTTCAGGCCCGAAACCTTCTTAAGCTGTTGTAATTCTCTTGGACCTCTTCCTTGGGCTGATTTGAGTTAAATTATGGAGTTGAATGGATCCCTTTGGAGTAGGCTTCATCTAACCATCTTCGATGTCATCTTTAAAAGCCCAAAATCTTGGTTTTAACTGAAATAATCATTAAGGCCCTGAAAATACAGAAAACACTAAAACAAAGTAAAATAACAAAATAATCTATCACTAAGAGAATAAAATACATAAGTTAAGAGGCTAGAATGCGTAACATTCAACGCCGATCACACCCCCAAACTTACATATTGCTAGTCCCTTAGCAATAGAATAAAACAAAACTAAAATAAAGGAAACTAACAAATACTAACTAAACTACCTAACTCCACTTTCGTGGGAGAAACGATTGCATTTAGCATATGCAACAAGCCTTTAAACCCCTAGGTTCCCCCTAGTGGACGAGTATAGTCTCGTGAGGGTTTCCAGAAATGTTACCCACAAACATTCAAAATTCTGTTTCAACATTAATTCAAGAAGAAGATTACAATATATAGTTACAAACTTGCATTCAAGAATAGTTTCAAACTTTCAAATTCTATAATTCAAAGCAATGGTCCCCATACATAATTCACATCAACATATCTCAAAATAATCAACTCTAGCTCCCTCGTGTAAAGTGAACTAGCAATCATCTTATGTAGCATAACCAAGTTCTGAATATATTAAGGCACATACCCCTTCAACTCACTAGCTCCCCTTATTGAACTCATACTTCCCAACATGCATACATGACTTTTTCATCATTTTTTTCTTTTCATTCCCTTTTTTTTTTCATTGCTTTATTGGTTGTGCAATGTCTTGATTTATTAAGCTTTCTGAAAGATCCATGTAGCAAGCTTTCAGTCAGTGACTCCCAAACCAGATGGCTTTAGGGCACTAGGCTTTGAGATACCCCGAAGACCTAATTGCTCGAATCAGTCAGGCTACAAATCAAGACAACCAATGCTCATCTTTTCTCACCTTTTCACTTTTGACGCGAACACTCCGTGCTTCCTGAGGCATAGAGGCCCGGTTACTCATGAAAAGGATCAAATTGATTTGCTTATTCATCACTTTTTCCTTTTCTTTTTTTTTTCTTTTTTCATTGAAGTCAAGTAAAACACATCATCGGTACTCATTCTCAAGAGATACTAATTAATATCAAGCATATGTAACTCAATAACTCAAAACCAAAGTTTATACCCCCACAAGACTATGCTAGTGTGTTTGTGCATGTAAGGAAACTACAATTAATCACTTCAAAATATGTTATTGCAAACCATGATTAAAACCACTTAATTTAAACCATAGTTTTCAAGAATTTAAAACATACTCAAAAATTGCAAGTTAAGCACCTACATAAGGTATTAATCCCTTGAATAATGTTAAAACGTTCTATCTAAAAACAAAACAAAAGAAAATAAAGAAATAAACTAAGAAAATAAAATAAACTAAAATCCTAATACAAGAAGAATTTCACAAATTTTCTCCCATAATGCAATAAAGCACAAAAATAGGCATCGCCTCACCCCCAAACTTAAACTGTACATTGTCCTCAATGTACTACCAATCGAAGCATAGAGAAAAGTAAAAACGATGTTACCATGATCATGGAGTAGTGGCGAGAAAATATAGCAAACCAATAGCAAGAAGGCAAGGCAAGCACACCCCCAAACTTGAATGCAACAACCTGTCAAAACAAACCACTATACCCCCAAAGACCAAGTGAAATAATATGGGTGAAAATAAAAATGAAATAAATTTTTTTTTTTCTGAAGAAAGAAAGAAAGAAAAAAAACAATATGAAAAATAAAATAAAGAAGAAAAAAAATAAAATAAAAATAAAAATACAAAAGATAGTTACCTCCGAAAAATCAAGGAGAATGTGGTGTCGGAGCATCTAGGTCATGGCCGGAATGTTGCATCAAAATCAACCAACTAGTCCACATTTAATGTGCAATGTCCTCCCCCCACAAAACCTCTCAAAGAAATCCAACCAATTTTTCAAACAAAGTCTACTTCCTTGTGAAGAAGAAACTTGAGAAAATTGATCATTGAATGAGGATGGAGAAAAATAGATTGGAATGGATGATGATGGTGATGAATGATGATGATCAAGTAGTGTTATGGCAATAAAATTGGAAGATTTTGGAGTGTATATTGATGTAGGAGAGGCACCAAGGCTTAAATTTTCCAAGTGGGAGCAAGGAGGCATGAAAGGAGCCTTAAATAAGCAAAATTGAAGCAGATTGGCATGTGGGGGGCTGGGGCGATCGATCCCCCCAGGGCTGGGCGATCGATCGCCCAGCTGGTCGTGGGGTTCCCTTCAAAAATTCAAGGGGCGATCGATCCCCCTTCAAAGGGGCGATCGATCCCCCCTGCTGGGTGCTCTTCGGGCCTCTATCGCCCAAGGTCGACCGGGAATGAAATTTTTGGAGGGTCCATCGCCCAAGGTCGACCGAGACCTCTTTTTTTTCACCCGTCTTGAGTTCAAATACCTCGGTACACCTCTTGGCATCCTCCGGAAGCAACTTACACATCAAAAACTCAAAAAAACACATTAAAACACAACTAATAATGGAAGAAAATAAAGAAAAACATAAACTAAAAATTAAAAATTAAAATAAAATAAAATAAAATAAAAAGAAAACTAAAGAAATTAAAGGATAGAAATACATACAAATCCTACAATTTAACGTCCGTAGGAGACGGTCATCGACTTCAATTGAAAGTTCACCCAATGCCACATCTCTTGAGGAGATTTAACTTTGTCCCTCCTATATGATCCTCACCTCCTTGTGTCGAACTCAAAGTGACCGGAATGGTGTCATTGGCTTCAAAAAATACATCTCTCTCCCTTGACGGAACATGTTTCAATTTTACCCATGGAGGAGACTCTAATGATGGCATTGAAGGAGTGCTAGAAAGAATAGGCAATGGCTCAATCGGAATCCTCCAAGGTGGAGTATTTTTCATGGTCACTACATCAAGTAAATCATTCACCCCCTCAATGGACTTCTCAACATCATGTGATAGAGCAACCGGATCAATTTCTTCAACATAATCATCAAAACCTTCCATGAAGAAACATTCACTCTCATCTAGAGGATGTTGAATGGCATTAAAATTATTCAATTTCACCTTAGGCTCATGAGAAATTTCAAAATTAGGACTCTTTGGCACCTCTTCTTCATCAAGCTTCTTCTCCCCCACCTTGTTGTCACTTATTTCTCCACTTCTAAGAGTGGTGATGGCTTGAAATTTTTCAAGGTGTGGGTTGCTCAAAGAAGAAATATTGTTGAGGACATGAACCCCTCTTGGGTTGGCAATTGGTTGGCTTGGCAGTTTTCCCTCTTCTCTTTTACTCACGGAATTGACAAGTTGTCCAAACTGAGATTCCAGTTTGGCAATTGATTGAGAATGAGAATGAACCAGTTGAACAGTGGATTGAAATGTTGCTGCAGTAGCTTCCACCATCTCAACAATAGAGTCAAGCTTCTCAAGTTTTTCTAGGACAATTGTCATCTTGTCCTCAATGGCTGAATACCTCTGTAGCATAGGAACTTGTTCTTGATATGATTGTGAAGGCACATAGTTCTGAGGCTGAAAAGTGGGCTGAATTGCTACCCCTTGCTCTTGTGGAAGATTGAAAAACTGCCCAAGTGAAGGGCAATTATTCACATGATGCATAGAACTCGAGCAAAAATCACATGGCTCAAAAATAAAAGGGTAAGAATATTGATTAGGAACATGACCAGCCGCCATGAGTTGCACCACTCTCTGTGACACAGCATCCACAATGGTAGACATAGCATCTGAAGAACCACTCTCAAAAATACTATCAACCTTCCTTGAATGGGTTGGTCTGCTTGAATGAGATGAAGACACATGTTGTAAAGAATTGTCACTGAGGTTCTCGAACAAAGTCCAAGCTTCCTCTTCACTTTTTAACATAAAAGTGCCTCCACATGATGCATCTACCATCTATTTGTTACCTTCAGTTAGCCCTTCATAGAAACATTGCACTAACTGCCACATTGGAACTTGATGATGAGGACACTTCCTAAGAAGGTCCTTCAATCTCTCCCATGTCTCAAAAAATTGTTCCCCCTCAAATTGAGAGAAACCAGTGATAGCACGTCTGAATTGATTGGTCCTCCCTATCGGAAAATATTTCTTCAAGAACTCACTTTGCATTTGAGTCCATGTAGTGATAGAGCTCGCCGGTAGAGATCTGAACCAATACTTGGCCTTTTCTTTTAGAGAGAATGGAAAGAGTCGCATCCGAAAAGCATCTTCTGAGAAGTTATGAATTTTTGTTAATGAGCAAACTTCTAAAAATTCATCCAAGTGCTTGTACGGATCCTCATGAGTCAACCCAAAATAGGATGGCAACATATGAATGATATTGGGCTTGATCTCATAGTTCAGTGCAGTGACATCAGGCAATTGAAAATCAACTCATGAATTATAAGTCTCTGGGACATAGTAGTCTCTGATCAATCTCACTTTTTCCACAACAGCATTAGGCACAATATTGTTGTCCTCATTATTACCACGCACACCATCCATGATGTAAATAATCTCTTCCTCTTGCTCAATGATATGGTGATTGATGTACCGGAAAGGAAAAAAATAAATAAAAATAAATTAGGTTAGTAGGAAAAAAAAAATTCTAAACTAAAAAATAAAAGAAAACTAATTAGTAATTGAAAAGAAAACAAAAGAAATAAAATAAAAATAAAAAGTAAAAGAAAAAAAAAATTCCTAAACTAAAAATCTAATTAGAACTAATTCTAAAAATCCAAACAATCAAATAGACAGTCCCCGGCAACGGCGCCAAAAATTGATTCGTGTGTGAGTGTGACTCAAAAAGTATATCAATTAAAAATTACCACACTTCGCAATAGAACGAATTCCTTGTAGAATAGGGCTATCAAAAGGAATGGGTATCGTACCTCAGGGACTGTGGTCTGACTGTGTTGGATATAAGGAATTAATTCTAATTAAATTTAAAAGAAGTAAATTCTGATTTTTAAATCTAAATTAACTAATGAAGCAATTGAACAAAAGCAAGAGAAACTGAGGAGTGTAGAGAATATAAGATAAGTCTAGGGTAATTGATTTCACCACTAACTTCACAATCAATGGTCAATTGAACTAACTATGGGGCATTATATCATGCATAAGTGGTGTCGGTGGCTACAAGCTCACCTTCATCCGTCAAGAAGATAACATATGATTAAGGCTAAGTCATGGACTATCTTCGATTGGCATGGGCCATCTGCCTAACTACTCTACTCTAGGGTGCAGTATGGTTCATCTTCTCTAGGCATAATCCATCAAAGCTTTTAATGATATATTTAATGAAAACTATTGTGTAATAATCACTCTCATGATCACAGAAAACAAGAGGGACGAGTTCAATAACAATAATCAAGTATCTAAGACAAGATAAGAAATCATTGAAACTGAATTTATAAGACTTTTATTGCTCAATTCTATAAGAAGAATCCTCTAAATTACACAATCTATGAATGAATACAAAAATCCCCAATAATTAGAACAATCAAACCAGTGATGTTTAGTTAGGGCTCCATCAGAACCCTGGTGGCTGAACTAGCCGCTCATGATACGCCTTGTTCTCCAATGATTCTCTATTCCAAAAGCTCTTCAAAGCTGCTGCCAAGCCTCCTCAATACAGCCCTAATTTGTCACTTTAAATAGCCAAGAGAATACATCAAAGTCCTAATCCAATTAGGAATTAATTAGGTTTTCCCGCAGCACTAATCAGGTGGGTTTTTCCTGCTGACTTCGGCCCAACTTTTGACCCACTAGAAGTCCGATTTACGGAATTTTCGTGAAATACAAAAGTGTGCAGAATCAAATTTCGTTCAACCCTGAGTGAGAATAATGTCGATTTGAGGCTCGGAAATAAGACTTCTGGTCCGTTTTCCAAAACGGGATTAAGACTGCATTATGCGCAGATTTGGGCTTCAGGCCCGAAACCTTCTTAAGCTGTTGTAATTCTCTTGGACCTCTTCCTTGGGCTGATTTGAGTTAAATTATGGAGTTGAATGGATCCCTTTGGAGTAGGCTTCATCTAACCATCTTCGATGTCATCTTTAAAAGCCCAAAATCTTGGTTTTAACTGAAATAATCATTAAGGCCCTGAAAATACAGAAAACACTAAAACAAAGTAAAATAACAAAATAATCTATCACTAAGAGAATAAAATACATAAGTTAAGAGGCTAGAATGCGTAACATTCAACGCCGATCACACCCCCAAACTTACATATTGCTAGTCCCTTAGCAATAGAATAAAACAAAACTAAAATAAAGGAAACTAACAAATACTAACTAAACTACCTAACTCCACTTTCGTGGGAGAAACGATTGCATTTAGCATATGTAACAAGCCTTTAAACCCCTAGGTTCCCCCTAGTGGACGAGTATAGTCTCGTGAGGGTTTCCAGAAATCTTACCCACAAACATTCAAAATTCTGTTTCAACATTAATTCAAGAAGAAGATTATAATATATAGTTACAAACTTGCATTCAAGAATAGTTTCAAACTTTCAAATTCTATAATTCAAAGCAATGGTCCCCATACATAATTCACATCAACATATCTCAAAATAATCAACTCTAGCTCCCTCGTGTAAAGTGAACTAGCAATCATCTTATGTAGCATAACCAAGTTCTGAATATATTAAGGCACATACCCCTTCAACTCACTAGCTCCCCTTATTGAACTCATACTTCCCAACATGCATACATGACTTTTTCATCATTTTTTTCTTTTCATTCCCTTTTTTTTTTCATTGCTTTATTGGTTGTGCAATGTCTTGATTTATTAAGCTTTCTGAAAGATCCATGTAGCAAGCTTTCAGTCAGTGACTCCCAAACCAGATGGCTTTAGGGCACTAGGCTTTGAGATACCCCGAAGACCTAATTGCTCGAATCAGTCAGGCTACAAATCAAGACAACCAATGCTCATCTTTTCTCACCTTTTCACTTTTGACGCGAACACTCCGTGCTTCCTGAGGCATAGAGGCCCGGTTACTCATGAAAAGGATCAAATTGATTTGCTTATTCATCACTTTTTCCTTTTCTTTTTTTTTTCTTTTTTCATTGAAGTCAAGTAAAACACATCATCGGTACTCATTCTCAAGAGATACTAATTAATATCAAGCATATGTAACTCAATAACTCAAAACCAAAGTTTATACCCCCACAAGACTATGCTAGTGTGTTTGTGCATGTAAGGAAACTACAATTAATCACTTCAAAATATGTTATTGCAAACCATGATTAAAACCACTTAATTTAAACCATAGTTTTCAAGAATTTAAAACATACTCAAAAATTGCAAGTTAAGCACCTACATAAGGTATTAATCCCTTGAATAATGTTAAAACGTTCTATCTAAAAACAAAACAAAAGAAAATAAAGAAATAAACTAAGAAAATAAAATAAACTAAAATCCTAATACAAGAAGAATTTCACAAATTTTCTCCCATAATGCAATAAAGCACAAAAATAGGCATCGCCTCACCCCCAAACTTAAACTGTACATTGTCCTCAATGTACTACCAATCGAAGCATAGAGAAAAGTAAAAACGATGTTACCATGATCATGGAGTAGTGGCGAGAAAATATAGCAAACCAATAGCAAGAAGGCAAGGCAAGCACACCCCCAAACTTGAATGCAACAACCTGTCAAAACAAACCACTATACCCCCAAAGACCAAGTGAAATAATATGGGTGAAAATAAAAATGAAATAAATTTTTTTTTTTTCTGAAGAAAGAAAGAAAGAAAAAAAACAATATGAAAAATAAAATAAAGAAGAAAAAAAATAAAATAAAAATAAAAATACAAAAGATAGTTACCTCCGAAAAATCAAGGAGAATGTGGTGTCGGAGCATCTAGGTCATGGCCGGAATGTTGCATCAAAATCAACCAACTAGTCCACATTTAATGTGCAATGTCCTCCCCCCACAAAACCTCTCAAAGAAATCCAACCAATTTTTCAAACAAAGTCTACTTCCTTGTGAAGAAGAAACTTGAGAAAATTGATCATTGAATGAGGATGGAGAAAAATAGATTGGAATGGATGATGATGGTGATGAATGATGATGATCAAGTAGTGTTATGGCAATAAAATTGGAAGATTTTGGAGTGTATATTGATGTAGGAGAGGCACCAAGGCTTAAATTTTCCAAGTGGGAGCAAGGAGGCATGAAAGGAGCCTTAAATAAGCAAAATTGAAGCAGATTGGCATGTGGGGGGCTGGGGCGATCGATCCCCCCAGGGCTGGGCGATCGATCGCCCAGCTGGTCGTGGGGTTCCCTTCAAAAATTCAAGGGGCGATCGATCCCCCTTCAAAGGGGCGATCGATCCCCCCTGCTGGGTGCTCTTCGGGCCTCTATCGCCCAAGGTCGACCGGGAATGAAATTTTTGGAGGGTCCATCGCCCAAGGTCGACCGAGACCTCTTTTTTTTCACCCGTCTTGAGTTCAAATACCTCGGTACACCTCTTGGCATCCTCCGGAAGCAACTTACACATCAAAAACTCAAAAAAACACATTAAAACACAACTAATAATGGAAGAAAATAAAGAAAAACATAAACTAAAAATTAAAAATTAAAATAAAATAAAATAAAATAAAAAGAAAACTAAAGAAATTAAAGGATAGAAATACATACAAATCCTACAATTTAACGTCCGTAGGAGACGGTCATCGACTTCAATTGAAAGTTCACCCAATGCCACATCTCTTGAGGAGATTTAACTTTGTCCCTCCTATATGATCCTCACCTCCTTGTGTCGAACTCAAAGTGACCGGAATGGTGTCATTGGCTTCAAAAAATACATCTCTCTCCCTTGACGGAACATGTTTCAATTTTACCCATGGAGGAGACTCTAATGATGGCATTGAAGGAGTGCTAGAAAGAATAGGCAATGGCTCAATCGGAATCCTCCAAGGTGGAGTATTTTTCATGGTCACTACATCAAGTAAATCATTCACCCCCTCAATGGACTTCTCAACATCATGTGATAGAGCAACCGGATCAATTTCTTCAACATAATCATCAAAACCTTCCATGAAGAAACATTCACTCTCATCTAGAGGATGTTGAATGGCATTAAAATTATTCAATTTCACCTTAGGCTCATGAGAAATTTCAAAATTAGGACTCTTTGGCACCTCTTCTTCATCAAGCTTCTTCTCCCCCACCTTGTTGTCACTTATTTCTCCACTTCTAAGAGTGGTGATGGCTTGAAATTTTTCAAGGTGTGGGTTGCTCAAAGAAGAAATATTGTTGAGGACATGAACCCCTCTTGGGTTGGCAATTGGTTGGCTTGGCAGTTTTCCCTCTTCTCTTTTACTCACGGAATTGACAAGTTATCCAAACTGAGATTCCAGTTTGGCAATTGATTGAGAATGAGAATGAACCAGTTGAACAGTGGATTGAAATGTTGCTGCAGTAGCTTCCACCATCTCAACAATAGAGTCAAGCTTCTCAAGTTTTTCTAGGACAATTGTCATCTTGTCCTCAATGGCTGAATACCTCTGTAGCATAGGAACTTGTTCTTGATATGATTGTGAAGGCACATAGTTCTGAGGCTGAAAAGTGGGCTGAATTGCTACCCCTTGCTCTTGTGGAAGATTGAAAAACTGCCCAAGTGAAGGGCAATTATTCACATGATGCATAGAACTCGAGCAAAAATCACATGGCTCAAAAATAAAAGGGTAAGAATATTGATTAGGAACATGACCAGCCGCCATGAGTTGCACCACTCTCTGTGACACAGCATCCACAATGGTAGACATAGCATCTGAAGAACCACTCTCAAAAATACTATCAACCTTCCTTGAATGGGTTGGTCTGCTTGAATGAGATGAAGACACATGTTGTAAAGAATTGTCACTGAGGTTCTCGAACAAAGTCCAAGCTTCCTCTTCACTTTTTAACATAAAAGTGCCTCCACATGATGCATCTACCATCTGTTTGTTACCTTCAGTTAGCCCTTCATAGAAACATTGCACTAACTGCCACATTGGAACTTGATGATGAGGACACTTCCTAAGAAGGTCCTTCAATCTCTCCCATGTCTCAAAAAATTGTTCCCCCTCAAATTGAGAGAAACCAGTGATAGCACGTCTGAATTGATTGGTCCTCCCTATCGGAAAATATTTCTTCAAGAACTCACTTTGCATTTGAGTCCATGTAGTGATAGAGCTCGCCGGTAGAGATCTGAACCAATACTTGGCCTTTTCTTTTAGAGAGAATGGAAAGAGTCGCATCCGAAAAGCATCTTCTGAGAAGTTATGAATTTTTGTTAATGAGCAAACTTCTAAAAATTCATCCAAGTGCTTGTACGGATCCTCATGAGTCAACCCAAAATAGGATGGCAACATATGAATGATATTGGGCTTGATCTCATAGTTCAGTGCAGTGACATCAGGCAATTGAAAATCAACTCGTGAATTATAAGTCTCTGGGACATAGTAGTCTCTGATCAATCTCACTTTTTCCACAACAGCATTAGGCACAATATTGTTGTCCTCATTATTACCACGCACACCATCCATGATGTAAATAATCTCTTCCTCTTGCTCAATGATATGGTGATTGATGTACCGGAAAGGAAAAAAATAAATAAAAATAAATTAGGTTAGTAGGAAAAAAAAAATTCTAAACTAAAAAATAAAAGAAAACTAATTAGTAATTGAAAAGAAAACAAAAGAAATAAAATAAAAATAAAAAGTAAAAGAAAAAAAAAAAAATTCCTAAACTAAAAATCTAATTAGAACTAATTCTAAAAATCCAAACAATCAAATAGACAGTCCCCGGCAACGGCGCCAAAAATTGATTCGTGTGTGAGTGTGACTCAAAAAGTATATCAATTAAAAATTACCACACTTCGCAATAGAACGAATTCCTTGTAGAATAGGGCTATCGAAAGGAATGGGTATCGTACCTCAGGGACTGTGGTCTGACTGTGTTGGATATAAGGAATTAATTCTAATTAAATTTAAAAGAAGTAAATTCTGATTTTTAAATCTAAATTAACTAATGAAGCAATTGAACAAAAGCAAGAGAAACTGAGGAGTGTAGAGAATATAAGATAAGTCTAGGGTAATTGATTTCACCACTAACTTCACAGTCAATGGTCAATTGAACTAACTATGGGGCATTATATCATGCATAAGTGGTGTCGGTGGCTACAAGCTCACCTTCATCCGTCAAGAAGATAACATATGATTAAGGCTAAGTCATGGACTATCTTCGATTGGCATGGGCCATCTGCCTAACTACTCTACTCTAGGGTGCAGTATGGTTCATCTTCTCTAGGCATAATCCATCAAAGCTTTTAATGATATATTTAATGAAAACTATTGTGTAATAATCACTCTCATGATCACAGAAAACAAGAGGGACGAGTTCAATAACAATAATCAAGTATCTAAGACAAGATAAGAAATCATTGAAACTGAATTTATAAGACTTTTATTGCTCAATTCTATAAGAAGAATCCTCTAAATTACACAATCTATGAATGAATACAAAAATCCCCAATAATTAGAACAATCAAACCAGTGATGTTTAGTTAGGGCTCCATCAGAACCCTGGTGGCTGAACTAGCCGCTCATGATACGCCTTGTTCTCCAATGGTTCTCTATTCCAAAAGCTCTTCAAAGCTGCTGCCAAGCCTCCTCAATACAGCCCTAATTTGTCACTTTAAATAGCCAAGAGAATACATCAAAGTCCTAATCCAATTAGGAATTAATTAGGTTTTCCCGCAGCACTAATCAGGTGGGTTTTTCCTGCTGACTTCGGCCCAACTTTTGACCCACTAGAAGTCCGATTTACGGAATTTTCGTGAAATACAAAAGTGTGCAGAATCAAATTTCGTTCAACCCTGAGTGAGAATAATGTCGATTTGAGGCTCGGAAATAAGACTTCTGGTCCGTTTTCCAAAACGGGATTAAGACTGCATTATGCGCAGATTTGGGCTTCAGGCCCGAAACCTTCTTAAGCTGTTGTAATTCTCTTGGACCTCTTCCTTGGGCTGATTTGAGTTAAATTATGGAGTTGAATGGATCCCTTTGGAGTAGGCTTCATCTAACCATCTTCGATGTCATCTTTAAAAGCCCAAAATCTTGGTTTTAACTGAAATAATCATTAAGGCCCTGAAAATACAGAAAACACTAAAACAAAGTAAAATAACAAAATAATCTATCACTAAGAGAATAAAATACATAAGTTAAGAGGCTAGAATGCGTAACATTCAACGCCGATCACACCCCCAAACTTACATATTGCTAGTCCCTTAGCAATAGAATAAAACAAAACTAAAATAAAGGAAACTAACAAATACTAACTAAACTACCTAACTCCACTTTCGTGGGAGAAACGATTGCATTTAGCATATGTAACAAGCCTTTAAACCCCTAGGTTCCCCCTAGTGGACGAGTATAGTCTCGTGAGGGTTTCCAGAAATGTTACCCACAAACATTCAAAATTCTGTTTCAACATTAATTCAAGAAGAAGATTATAATATATAGTTACAAACTTGCATTCAAGAATAGTTTCAAACTTTCAAATTCTATAATTCAAAGCAATGGTCCCCATACATAATTCACATCAACATATCTCAAAATAATCAACTCTAGCTCCCTCGTGTAAAGTGAACTAGCAATCATCTTATGTAGCATAACCAAGTTCTGAATATATTAAGGCACATACCCCTTCAACTCACTAGCTCCCCTTATTGAACTCATACTTCCCAACATGCATACATGACTTTTTCATCATTTTTTTCTTTTCATTCCCTTTTTTTTTTCATTGCTTTATTGGTTGTGCAATGTCTTGATTTATTAAGCTTTCTGAAAGATCCATGTAGCAAGCTTTCAGTCAGTGACTCCCAAACCAGATGGCTTTAGGGCACTAGGCTTTGAGATACCCCGAAGACCTAATTGCTCGAATCAGTCAGGCTACAAATCAAGACAACCAATGCTCATCTTTTCTCACCTTTTCACTTTTGACGCGAACACTCCGTGCTTCCTGAGGCATAGAGGCCCGGTTACTCATGAAAAGGATCAAATTGATTTGCTTATTCATCACTTTTTCCTTTTCTTTTTTTTTTCTTTTTTCATTGAAGTCAAGTAAAACACATCATCGGTACTCATTCTCAAGAGATACTAATTAATATCAAGCATATGTAACTCAATAACTCAAAACCAAAGTTTATACCCCCACAAGACTATGCTAGTGTGTTTGTGCATGTAAGGAAACTACAATTAATCACTTCAAAATATGTTATTGCAAACCATGATTAAAACCACTTAATTTAAACCATAGTTTTCAAGAATTTAAAACATACTCAAAAATTGCAAGTTAAGCACCTACATAAGGTATTAATCCCTTGAATAATGTTAAAACGTTCTATCTAAAAACAAAACAAAAGAAAATAAAGAAATAAACTAAGAAAATAAAATAAACTAAAATCCTAATACAAGAAGAATTTCACAAATTTTCTCCCATAATGCAATAAAGCACAAAAATAGGCATCGCCTCACCCCCAAACTTAAACTGTACATTGTCCTCAATGTACTACCAATCGAAGCATAGAGAAAAGTAAAAACGATGTTACCATGATCATGGAGTAGTGGCGAGAAAATATAGCAAACCAATAGCAAGAAGGCAAGGCAAGCACACCCCCAAACTTGAATGCAACAACCTGTCAAAACAAACCACTATACCCCCAAAGACCAAGTGAAATAATATGGGTGAAAATAAAAATGAAATAAATTTTTTTTTTTTCTGAAGAAAGAAAGAAAGAAAAAAAACAATATGAAAAATAAAATAAAGAAGAAAAAAAATAAAATAAAAATAAAAATACAAAAGATAGTTACCTCCGAAAAATCAAGGAGAATGTGGTGTCGGAGCATCTAGGTCATGGCCGGAATGTTGCATCAAAATCAACCAACTAGTCCACATTTAATGTGCAATGTCCTCCCCCCACAAAACCTCTCAAAGAAATCCAACCAATTTTTCAAACAAAGTCTACTTCCTTGTGAAGAAGAAACTTGAGAAAATTGATCATTGAATGAGGATGGAGAAAAATAGATTGGAATGGATGATGATGGTGATGAATGATGATGATCAAGTAGTGTTATGGCAATAAAATTGGAAGATTTTGGAGTGTATATTGATGTAGGAGAGGCACCAAGGCTTAAATTTTCCAAGTGGGAGCAAGGAGGCATGAAAGGAGCCTTAAATAAGCAAAATTGAAGCAGATTGGCATGTGGGGGGCTGGGGCGATCGATCCCCCCAGGGCTGGGCGATCGATCGCCCAGCTGGTCGTGGGGTTCCCTTCAAAAATTCAAGGGGCGATCGATCCCCCTTCAAAGGGGCGATCGATCCCCCCTGCTGGGTGCTCTTCGGGCCTCTATCGCCCAAGGTCGACCGGGAATGAAATTTTTGGAGGGTCCATCGCCCAAGGTCGACCGAGACCTCTTTTTTTTCACCCGTCTTGAGTTCAAATACCTCGGTACACCTCTTGGCATCCTCCGGAAGCAACTTACACATCAAAAACTCAAAAAAACACATTAAAACACAACTAATAATGGAAGAAAATAAAGAAAAACATAAACTAAAAATTAAAAATTAAAATAAAATAAAATAAAATAAAAAGAAAACTAAAGAAATTAAAGGATAGAAATACATACAAATCCTACAATTTAACGTCCGTAGGAGACGGTCATCGACTTCAATTGAAAGTTCACCCAATGCCACATCTCTTGAGGAGATTTAACTTTGTCCCTCCTATATGATCCTCACCTCCTTGTGTCGAACTCAAAGTGACCGGAATGGTGTCATTGGCTTCAAAAAATACATCTCTCTCCCTTGACGGAACATGTTTCAATTTTACCCATGGAGGAGACTCTAATGATGGCATTGAAGGAGTGCTAGAAAGAATAGGCAATGGCTCAATCGGAATCCTCCAAGGTGGAGTATTTTTCATGGTCACTACATCAAGTAAATCATTCACCCCCTCAATGGACTTCTCAACATCATGTGATAGAGCAACCGGATCAATTTCTTCAACATAATCATCAAAACCTTCCATGAAGAAACATTCACTCTCATCTAGAGGATGTTGAATGGCATTAAAATTATTCAATTTCACCTTAGGCTCATGAGAAATTTCAAAATTAGGACTCTTTGGCACCTCTTCTTCATCAAGCTTCTTCTCCCCCACCTTGTTGTCACTTATTTCTCCACTTCTAAGAGTGGTGATGGCTTGAAATTTTTCAAGGTGTGGGTTGCTCAAAGAAGAAATATTGTTGAGGACATGAACCCCTCTTGGGTTGGCAATTGGTTGGCTTGGCAGTTTTCCCTCTTCTCTTTTACTCACGGAATTGACAAGTTGTCCAAACTGAGATTCCAGTTTGGCAATTGATTGAGAATGAGAATGAACCAGTTGAACAGTGGATTGAAATGTTGCTGCAGTAGCTTCCACCATCTCAACAATAGAGTCAAGCTTCTCAAGTTTTTCTAGGACAATTGTCATCTTGTCCTCAATGGCTGAATACCTCTGTAGCATAGGAACTTGTTCTTGATATGATTGTGAAGGCACATAGTTCTGAGGCTGAAAAGTGGGCTGAATTGCTACCCCTTGCTCTTGTGGAAGATTGAAAAACTGCCCAAGTGAAGGGCAATTATTCACATGATGCATAGAACTCGAGCAAAAATCACATGGCTCAAAAATAAAAGGGTAAGAATATTGATTAGGAACATGACCAGCCGCCATGAGTTGCACCACTCTCTGTGACACAGCATCCACAATGGTAGACATAGCATCTGAAGAACCACTCTCAAAAATACTATCAACCTTCCTTGAATGGGTTGGTCTGCTTGAATGAGATGAAGACACATGTTGTAAAGAATTGTCACTGAGGTTCTCGAACAAAGTCCAAGCTTCCTCTTCACTTTTTAACATAAAAGTGCCTCCACATGATGCATCTACCATCTGTTTGTTACCTTCAGTTAGCCCTTCATAGAAACATTGCACTAACTGCCACATTGGAACTTGATGATGAGGACACTTCCTAAGAAGGTCCTTCAATCTCTCCCATGTCTCAAAAAATTGTTCCCCCTCAAATTGAGAGAAACCAGTGATAGCACGTCTGAATTGATTGGTCCTCCCTATCGGAAAATATTTCTTCAAGAACTCCCTTTGCATTTGAGTCCATGTAGTGATAGAGCTCGCCGGTAGAGATCTGAACCAATACTTGGCCTTTTCTTTTAGAGAGAATGGAAAGAGTCGCATCCGAAAAGCATCTTCTGAGAAGTTATGAATTTTTGTTAATGAGCAAACTTCTAAAAATTCATCCAAGTGCTTGTACGGATCCTCATGAGTCAACCCAAAATAGGATGGCAACATATGAATGATATTGGGCTTGATCTCATAGTTCAGTGCAGTGACATCAGGCAATTGAAAATCAACTCGTGAATTATAAGTCTCTGGGACATAGTAGTCTCTGATCAATCTCACTTTTTCCACAACAGCATTAGGCACAATATTGTTGTCCTCATTATTACCACGCACACCATCCATGATGTAAATAATCTCTTCCTCTTGCTCAATGATATGGTGATTGATGTACCGGAAAGGAAAAAAATAAATAAAAATAAATTAGGTTAGTAGGAAAAAAAAAAATTCTAAACTAAAAAATAAAAGAAAACTAATTAGTAATTGAAAAGAAAACAAAAGAAATAAAATAAAAATAAAAAGTAAAAGAAAAAAAAAAAAAATTCCTAAACTAAAAATCTAATTAGAACTAATTCTAAAAATCCAAACAATCAAATAGACAGTCCCCGGCAACGGCGCCAAAAATTGATTCGTGTGTGAGTGTGACTCAAAAAGTATATCAATTAAAAATTACCACACTTCGCAATAGAACGAATTCCTTATAGAATAGGGCTATCGAAAGGAATGGGTATCGTACCTCAGGGACTGTGGTCTGACTGTGTTGGATATAAGGAATTAATTCTAATTAAATTTAAAAGAAGTAAATTCTGATTTTTAAATCTAAATTAACTAATGAAGCAATTGAACAAAAGCAAGAGAAACTGAGGAGTGTAGAGAATATAAGATAAGTCTAGGGTAATTGATTTCACCACTAACTTCACAATCAATGGTCAATTGAACTAACTATGGGGCATTATATCATGCATAAGTGGTGTCGGTGGCTACAAGCTCACCTTCATCCGTCAAGAAGATAACATATGATTAAGGCTAAGTCATGGACTATCTTCGATTGGCATGGGCCATCTGCCTAACTACTCTACTCTAGGGTGCAGTATGGTTCATCTTCTCTAGGCATAATCCATCAAAGCTTTTAATGATATATTTAATGAAAACTATTGTGTAATAATCACTCTCATGATCACAGAAAACAAGAGGGATGAGTTCAATAACAATAATCAAGTATCTAAGACAAGATAAGAAATCATTGAAACTGAATTTATAAGACTTTTATTGCTCAATTCTATAAGAAGAATCCTCTAAATTACACAATCTATGAATGAATACAAAAATCCCTAATAATTAGAACAATCAAACCAGTGATGTTTAGTTAGGGCTCCATCAGAACCCTGGTGGCTGAACTAGCCGCTCATGATACGCCTTGTTCTCCAATGATTCTCTATTCCAAAAGCTCTTCAAAGCTGCTGCCAAGCCTCCTCAATACAGCCCTAATTTGTCACTTTAAATAGCCAAGAGAATACATCAAAGTCCTAATCCAATTAGGAATTAATTAGGTTTTCCCGCAGCACTAATCAGGTGGGTTTTTCCTGCTGACTTCGGCCCAACTTTTGACCCACTAGAAGTCCGATTTACGGAATTTTCGTGAAATACAAAAGTGTGCAGAATCAAATTTCGTTCAACCCCACTCAAGAATAATGTCGATTTGAGGCTCGGAAATAAGACTTCTGGTCCGTTTTCCAAAACGGGATTAAGACTGCATTATGCGCAGATTTGGGCTTCAGGCCCGAAACCTTCTTAAGCTGTTGTAATTCTCTTGGACCTCTTCCTTGGGCTGATTTGAGTTAAATTATGGAGTTGAATGGATCCCTTTGGAGTAGGCTTCATCTAACCATCTTCGATGTCATCTTTAAAAGCCCAAAATCTTGATTTTAACTGAAATAATCATTAAGGCCCTGAAAATACAGAAAACACTAAAACAAAGTAAAATAACAAAATAATCTATCACTAAGAGAATAAAATACATAAGTTAAGAGGCTAGAATGCGTAACATTCAACGCCGATCACTAGCCAGACAAAATCAAAATAATTTTGGGGAAAACAAAAATCAAGGGATGCAAATAGCTCACCTATTTTTGGATCGCTGTAGCAGCCCCACAATCCGGTAATGCCATTTGTACTATGGCAATTACGCTTGGGAAAATGGCGGTGTCAGGAGCAGACTTCGAAAAAAATAGCCATTTTTCGAGTGTCAATCCTGGGTAAATTCTTTTCCACCACATACCAAAAGCTGCTCAAACTTGATTGTGGATTTCATCAGAAATAATGATTGAATCAGCCTCTGACCTGTCAAGCATGTAATCTTGATGCGCTCGCATGAGAAAATCTAAACGCTCTTTCGTTGTCAATATGGCAGCATGTCTTGCTAATTGACATTCCTTTTCACTGAAAATAATAAATAAATAAAATAGTTTAATTGGTTATTAATTGATTTGAAAAAATAAATAAATAAATACTCACACATATACAGTATCCTGGAGAAGATTGATGAAATAATCATCAGTAGGCAATGGATTATTTTCAAAAATTTGCCTTATAACTCTCCCAAGTCTTTTATAGTCCATCAGGAACATATCATTCATGTCCATCAACTGTGGTTGGAATAACGGATAAGCATCATATCTGACCATGGGACATGTGAGAACTGGACGGTTTCCAACCATGATAATATCAGAAGTACTGATATCCCATTCCTCTATGGTTACAAACCCATGCTCATGCATTTTGAGTAATGTGAGTGTTAAATCCCTATTGAAAAAAAAAATAGAAAAATGGTTGAAAATAGAAAAAAAAAAAGGGTGCAGATGCAATCAGAATAAAATAAATAAATAAAGAGATTATACGAGGTAGTGGAAATCAAAGCATTCAACTAGCAAAACAAGAAATCTAAATAAAAACAATTAATTTTAAAAGACTTCTGGTATAAAATGAATCCAACGAACCCATGTGTTTAATGCATTCTTATATATATATACATTGCTTGTGTATGAACATGGTATATGTTGGATGATACATGTAATGTGGTGAGATGCATTCATGTAGGTCGTGTCGAGTCGGCACTTAAGTGGGTTGGGGTGTCTCTATTTTACTGCAGTGGTGCTCACCCCTTTATTCTAAACTATAAGGCGCCGATGACTGATGAGACTTGAGTGTCCAAGCGGGACTTTAGTAGCATTTTTGATATATTTTGGATATTGTATATTTGGCTATCCGTGCTGGCTTGTAGCACGTTATCTACGTAGTTGTAGTCATGGTTGAATTTTTTGGCATTTTGGGACCTTATGCATGAAATCCTTGTAATGACTATATACTTGGAATCTATATGTATTGTGGTTATTTCTTAGACTAAACTCAATTATGGATTGTAAAGTTATGGTTTCCTTTTATATTATAACTTTATGTTTGGACTTTTCTCAAGTATAAGAGTTGGGAGTGAATGGAAAGGATATGTAGTTTGAATCGATGGATTTTAATTGTGGGTTTATATAATTATGGTTGAAGAATGATTTGGATGGAATGGAAGATTTGGAATGCAAAGATTATGAAATTATGTTTTCATTCACATGCTATAAATAATGTGAATATTTTTTATGCTAGTTGAAGGATTAGAATAACCATTGGGGGAAACACATACCCAAGAGTGTTCATTTTGAATCCATAGAGTATTCATGATGATTTTGACTATTTTTGGTGGGTTTTAATCATGGTTTGAGTCTTGATTTAAGTTGGATTATGGTTTGGTGAGGTGATATGATGCTTTGAGGCTTGGAAAAATAGGTTTTGAGGCATTTTTACACTTTCAGTCGAGTGCTCTCTGCATCGGTCGACCGAAAGTGCAAGATCCTGAGAGTTGGAATGGCTGGGAACAGGTTTTGGTCGACTGAATAGTGTTTTGGTCAACTGAAAGTCCTCTTTCGGTCGACCGACTCTACCCATCAGCCGACCGAAAGAAACCTGGGCAACTCCATTTGCATCCGAACTTCAAACGGGTGTAAATTCTTCGTTTGAGATAGAAATTGAGTGCCATTTTTTTTGAAATTGAGTGTTTTTAAATCCTCTATCCAATGGTGTGGGTTAAAGCTACAATTAAGGATCACACAGGTTTGCATGTGTGAAAATATGTAGGCCGCAACTAGTTGGTTATACAACCAAGGCATGGTTTGGGGGCCCATGGTGGTTGATTAAGGTTAAATGATGTATATCTTTATGAAAGGTAAATTTAAGCTTTCATGGTAGTTATAAAAAGAAAAATGGTCCATTGGGATTAGTGGATGGGTTAACCTCCAGTCTCCCGAGAGTTTGGGAAATGGGACGTTACAGGAAGTATCTCTACACCATTTGTGAAATCTAAAGATCAATTGGCTGATATGTTCACTAAGGCTCTATGTCACAATCGTCTGAACTCTATTTATTTCAAGCTGAGATTATATGATATATATTCTTTAGTTTGAGGGGGAGTGTTAGAATAGTCACAGTAGGGCACATATGTAATTGATATACCCCACAGGGGTATTTTAGCCTTTTTCCTTGTTTGTATATTATTACATGTGTGTATATATATATATATGATATTAGGGTGAGAGAGAGTAGGTTACGAGTATCACACCAATTCTCTAATTCTCTCATATTCACTCTCTCTTCTTCTTAATCGTTTGACTTAACCCTAATTAAATAAACATAAATTCTACAAATCTGAATTGGATAAAATATCACCACCAATTCCAGTATATTTCCACTTCAATTTTATGTAAAGCCATCTAAGAATGGGTAAGATGGGATTTATAATTGCTCTTGCTAAAAAAAGGGAAAATTCATCACATTGCATCAGAAGAATGAGAACATGGGCTTATAAGAGAACTTCACCGATAATTTTTCTTTCTCACCCTTTCTCATTGTCTTCACTGTTATGCTTATGGTAGGACAAAGAAAACCTAATCACATTAAAAGATCTAAATAGATCAAACCTTCCTAGGACAAGGAAACTAATTATGCACATTTGTATGTATGACTAAACTAAAGGAAATAGGGTATTACTCAGGAGGAGCTAATAAGCAAGTTTAACTTACCATTTGTTATAGAAAATTCCACACCCTCATCGAAATTAGAGAGAACTATTCTATCCTAAAGCATTGCACACTTAACTACAACAACAAACTATATCACAAACTCCAACCATTCAATTCAAAATGGAATTCGTACAATACTTGGATATTAATGACACCCTTTAACATGATTGTCGAATCATAACTGATACTCTTTAGTTAAACGCATTGAAATCCATGCTTCCATTATGTGGAGGTGAAAATGCTCTTTCATTTAAACAACCAATACATTGATTTTGAATTTTAAAATGAATAAACTAAATTAGCTTACTTAAAATTTGAAAGATCCCAGGGGTAAAGGAAATATGACTTAAAGAACTTTTGGTTTATCAACCGGCCAAAAAAAGCGTAGTAGATTCAACAAACTTTGAGAACGTGCCCAAATTTAGACCTGCTTAAATAAGTTTTATCCACACTTCTATGCTAGCAATTGATTTTTCATTGAAGGAATATATAAAACTTAAGCAAAATCCAATTGGTCAAGGAAATAATATATAAATATAAAATCAAAATTGAAGGTTAAAAAATTGATATACAAGTTTGACCATGTTTATATTACAATTATCAACCACCTTTCTCATATTATTTATTAAGTGCAATCTTCTTTGTCTATTTTATGAACATTTGAAAAGGAAATTTCTAACAATCATTTCCAATCTTTTCCTTTCTTCTTCTATCTTCCATTGAAAACATCAAGTCGGAATAAAAAATCACCACTGAAACATATTGAACATTAAGTTAGAAACTTGGGACATTACCAAAAACTTCATCAGCATCTTTAGGAGTAGCCCATCCCTCACCCTCCCTTGTTATCTTCTTAGTATTCCTCCATCCCAGTTATATCTCTTATGGTGTTCCATGATACCAACTCCACATCAAAAATAAGTGTTGAATTTAGTGGAATGAGAGGTTGAGAACCAAGCTCTCTATAGGCCAAATCTGGTGGTATAGTGAAAATTACATTTTCCCCCTTCTTCCTATTCCCTCATCAAACCTTTGATAACTTCACCTGAAATCCAAATTGTGAACAAACCCCATTTCTAAACCTTTAAGAAAATTGTCAAACATAACCACAATGTATTCCTCTTTAAAATTTACAATAGAACAGAAACATTTTCTTTTCATTCAAATTCACTATGTTTATCTATCTAAACTGCTTGGTTGGTAAATTTCAGTGGCTCAAATATGTTTAAGGTCACTAAAATGGATAAGGATCCTCTCCAGAAAAATCTATCTCCTAAACTCCGTAGACCTTAATCTTGCGATTTAAATTCAACCACCTCATCATCTTGTTCAATTTTAGTACTTACCAATTTAGTTGTAATTAAAATTTCAATTTTGAATTTAACAAGATGATGATGTAGCTGAATCTGAATCGTATAATTGTGGTCTGCGGAGTTCAGGAGAGAGATTTGGCTGAAGAGGATCCTTGTCCCTTCAAAAAATTGAAACTCTTTAAGAGGAATTTAAAACAATAATGGGCCAGAGAGACTGTTGGGAATACAAGGACTAAAATTATGGAATGTGAAGCACGGCTGAATTTTTTTAAAGAATTATATGATGATACAAAGTCAGATGTGATTAGAGTTACGGAAAACATCTCAAGTATCTTTGGAATGAAGAGGAAATTTATTGGAGGCAAAAGAGAAGAATTGATTGGTTGAGATTGGGGGATAAAAACATACATAAAAATCACTCAACAACTGTTAGTAGGAGAAGAAAAGCATGCATCAGTGGTTTAGAGGACACTAATGGGAACTGGCAGGAGGATGAACAGAGGATTCAAGATTCCATTTTGTAGTACTTTTCCTTTATCTATTCTACATGTAATTCTGTTTCTTATTCTAACATCCTTAATTCTAGTCATATTTTAAAAAGTATTAACCATACCAACATTTCTTTGATTCCCAAAGTTAAGAACCCCACCAAGGTATCTCAGTTTAGACCAATTTACTTGTGCAATGTTGTTTATAAAATTATTTCCAAGGTTTTGACAAATAGACTCAAACCTATTCTTAGTAAGATTATTGGTGAAAGCCATTGTGCTTTTGTGCAAGGAAGACATAATCCTTGTCAAGCTTGATATGAGTAAAGCATATGATAGGGTTGAATGGGGTTTTCTTTGTGCAATGCTAGCAAAATTGGGATTTAGTGGTCATGCAATCAAATTGATGTACTCTTGTATATCCACTATCTCTTATTCTATGGTTAAATGATTGTCCCCAAGGATTTATTAGACTCTCTAGAGGATTGAGACAGGGGATCCATTATCCCCCTATTTATTTTTTGCTTTGTACTCAAGTATTTTCAAGTGCTCTACAAGATGCTGAAGCCAAAAAGTGGACCACGGGAGTTAAGATTTGCAGAGGCGCACCTACAATTTCTCACTTATTTTTTGTAGAGGATTCCATCATATTCTGCAAAGCCACGGAGAATGAAGTGAGGAACCTAAAGAAAGTCATTCAATGGTATGAAGAAGGCTCTGGTCAGCTAGTTAATATGGAAAAAAAACTTCATTATTTTTCAATAAAAATACTAAAGCTGATGTGAAGAATAGTTTGTGCTCTATGTATGGCATTTCTCAAGAGGGGTTGAAGGATAAGTATTTGGGGTTACCTGCTATCATTGGTAGATCAAAGAGGGATGTTTTTCAATTCATTGAGAAGTGATTAAAGGATAAAATCATGGGTTAAAACAACAAGTGGTTGTCACTAGCTGGGAAGGAAGTGTGTATCAAGTTTGTACTGTCTGCCATTCCCACCTATGGAATGTCATGCTTCAAGTTACCAAGACTTTGTTTCAATTAATTGAAAAGATCTATCAAAAATTTTGGTGGGGCGATACAAAGGAAAAAATAAGTTGTCATTGGTTGAAATAGGATTTTCTTTGTGCAACCAACGATTTTAGCGGTTTGGGATTTAGAAACTTTGAAGCTTTCAACATTGCTTCATTGGCCAAACAGTGTTGGAAGTGGGAAGTCCTGAGGGAGGGGTAATGTTACAAGCTTTTTGAGTCAAAGTATTTCCCAGATTCTTCTTTTATGGAAGCCAAACATGGTCAACAAGGTTCATGGGCTTGGTTGAGTGTTTTATCTGCTAGGAAAGTATTGTCTAGGGGTTTAAAGTGGAGAATATTTGATGGATAAAAGGTTAAAGTTTGCGAAGATAGTTTGGTGGACTGTTTTGAGAATAAAATTCATACTCCTTTAAATGATCAACTAAGTATTACTTTTGTTTCTTATCTTATTGATGATGTGTGGAAATGTTGGAAAGCTGATTTTTTAAAAGCTCATTTTCTTCTTATTGATGTGGAAAAGATCTTTCAAATCCTTATTGGAACCACCATAGGTGAAGATCAGATCTACTGGGCTAGAGAAAAATATGGTAATTTTTCTGTTAAATCCGCTTATGATTTGGCAACACATGTTTTAACAGGCACACATTTAGATGTTGCAAATTCTAGTTCTAGTGGGAACCAAAAATGGCTTTGGAGAAGTATATGGCATGCTTCAACAAAGGAAAAAATTAAGAATTTTTTGTGGAGATGCTATCATGATAGCTTGGCTGTGAATTATAACTCAATCAAAGGAGGATTGTTGGTGGATGTTTACTACCCAGTGTGTGGTTTAGAGGTTGAAAGACTGGAACACTTGTTTTTGAGACGTGAAAATGCAGTTATGGTTTGAAAATTTTGTCCTTTTAGACTTGATATATCTAAGTATACTTCTCTAAGTTGGATTGATTGGTGGAAGAGTTTGCATCAGTTATTGAGTGGCGATATAGATGAATATGATTTATTTGGTTTGGTTACTTTTATTCTTTGGCTTCTTTGGAAAGCAAAGAATTCTTGGGTGTTTAAAGGGGATCAATGGGAGGTAAACCAAATTAATGATGAGTTGTTTTCCAATGTTTAGAATTTAATGATGCAAGACTTCTTGGGCTTCATGATTTTTCTATTTGTTAGTCCTCTACCGTGCACACAAATTTGAATGGTTGGAAGCTTCCAAGTTATAGTTATTTTAAATGTAATGTGGATGCTTCTTTCTTTGCTCAAGAGAACAAGCGATTTGGGGATTTAGTGGTAAGGGATTATGATGGTGAAGTGCTGCTTCCAACAGTGATCTCAATGGACATTGTTGAGTGTGCTCTTGTAGCTAAATGTCTTACTTTGCAGTTTTCCATCACTCTGATTTGCTCAAAAGGATGGAGAACGTTCATTTTGAGGGTGATGCCCAGGTTGTATATTCGGCCTTACAAATGAATGGTGTGGCTCACATAATGATCCAATCTTTGTTGGTAGACATTAGAATTTAGTTTCCTCACTTAATGTATGTCTCTTCTCTTATGTACATAGAAAAGCCAATAAAGTGGCTCATGCATTGGCTAATTTGCGTATAGAGACGGGAAGGGAAGATTTACTATCAGATGTTCCTCTTTCTATAGTCCTATAAGTTGATAAGGATTGTAATGTTTAAATTTTTGCAATGAAATATTCTTTTCTTTGCCAGGTTGTAGAGGGTGAAAATTGTATTAAGGGGAAGCTTTTTAGAACAAGCTCAAAATCTAGAAAATCACATAAAAAAATAGTTAGCATATAATAAGTAATTATTCTGTATATTGGTGTTTCCTTATTTAGCTAGGAATTAGTTGTCTAATTGATACTGATTGACTATCCTAAAATAGGATTGTATATCATTTATAAATACCCTTATGATATATGAAAAAATAATAAGCCTTTTCAATTCAATTTGGTATCAGAGCTAAGGCAGAGAACTTCCGTTGATGCCTTTTTCTTTTCCCCGCTAAAACCCTAATCCCAAAAAACTGCAGCTACTGCCATTTTTTCATCTCATACTGCCTGCCTATCTTCCATCACCGCCTTACTCTAAACCCTAGCCGCCACCTTATCAATCTTTCCAACCCTTGACGCCACTTTGTTACATGATCATGTCTGCAAAAATAAATACAAGTAATTCTGACAGCAAGAAGCCTTCTATGGTGACCATTCATGAGACTTCCTCTTCAATTCCTTCTATTAAATTGGATAGTGCTAATTATCGTGTTTGGTCTCCAATTTTGGAAATGCATATTGCTGGCAGAAAGAAGAAGGGCTATATTATAGGGAGAAAGGCTGCACCCGCAGAGAGTGATCCAAGCTATAATGAATAGGAGGCTGAAGACGCTCTAGTCAAGTCTTGGCTCATCAATTCCATAACTGACAAGCTGATGTCACACTTTGTGTAGTGAAGAACGACTAAGGAGGTTTGGGATGCGGTCAAGAAGAGCTATCTTGACGTTTCTGATTCTTCTCAAGTTTATGAATTGATGAAAAAATTCTTTCAATCACGTCAGGGTGGTCTCCCTCTTGTAGAATATTAGAATGAGTTAAACTCAATATTCACGGACCTTGATTATCGTAGGCCAAATGATATGATGTGTCCAATTGATATTGAGAAACAAAGGAAGCGTACTGCTGAGGATCAGGTCTATATGTTTCTTGCAGGACTTGATCCTAGTTTGGATCAGGTTAGCAGTCGTGTCTTGGCTACCTCTCCTTTACTAAGCCTGGAGGAAGCCTATTTTCTTGTCCGTCATGAAGCACAGAGAAAAGTCACTATGGGAATGAAAGATCACTCTAAGGCCTTCGCAATGGCTGTCCAAATGAATAATACTCGGCCAGCATTTTTTGCTCCTTCTACCGACTCTTTCTCTCGCTTCTGCCCCCATTGCAACAGCACCAAACATACAGTAGATGTTTGCTGGAAGAAGCATGGTTATCCAGAGTGGTATAAGCTTAAGCAAGCTGAGAGAAAAAATAAGAAATTTGCTCAGGTTGCCCTCTCCGACACTACTTATGCTTCTATTTCTTATGTTTCTCGATTATATTCTCAATAAGGTAATTTTGGTTTGGTTTTTATTTTTGCTGCCTCTAACACTTGGGTTATTGATTTAGGGGCCACTGATCATATGACTAGTAAATCTTCCTTGATTGACTCTCTAATGCCCTCACCTGTTAAGTTTGTTCAGGTTACTAATGAAACTCCTATGCCAATTTCAGGGGCGGGAAATGTCTCACTTTCTTCCAATCTCTCCATGTCTTCTATCTTACTTATGCATAACCTCTCTAATAGTCTTCTTTCCATTAGCAAGATTACCAAATATCTTAATTGTTCTGTAACCTTTCACTCTACTCATTGTGTGTTTCAAGACAATCTTACGATGATAATGATTGGCATTGGTAAGGAAAGGGGAGGACTTTACTATTTGGAGGGGCAGGGGAGTTGCAATCTGAATCTGGTTGTGGTTTTCAAGTAGCAAGAGAGACCTCTGATAGAGAGAAGATTCTTTTATGGCATTGTCGTTTGGGTCATCCATTTTTTTCTTATTTAGAACGTTTATTTCCTCAGTTGTTTCGGAATGTTTCTGTTTTTACTTTAAGGTGTGAATAATGCATTTCTCCTAAAAATTATCGTGTACCTTTCAAAATAAGTTTCAATAAAAGTTTGATTCCTTTTAATCGTGTTTATATTGATGTTTGGGGTCCTTTTTCTACTCCTTCTGCTTCGGGTCATAAATATTTTGTGTCTTTTATTGATGACTATACTAGAGTGAGCTAGGTATATTTGCTGAAGTTTAAGAGTGATGTTATACATGTTATCCCTCAATTTTCCACAATGATTACCACACAATTTCATACGTAGGTTCAGGTCTTTCACTCTGAGAATGGTCGTGAGTTTGTGAATTAGTCTCTTGTTGATTTATTCAAAGAACATGGCATTCTCCACTAAACAACATGTATATACATGCCACAATAGAACGGCATAGCGGAGTATAAGAACTGCGACATTTTAGAGGTGGCCCGGGCTTTATGCTTTACTATGCGTGTTCCCAAACATTTCTAGGTTGAGGCTATTATAACCGCTGTCTTTCTCATCAACCGAATGCCTGCTCGTATCATTGACTATCAAACTCCTTTGAGAATGTTATCACGGTTTCACCCTATTCCTTCTATTTTAAATCTTTATCCTAAGGTGTTGGTTATGTGTGTTATATTCATGTGCACTCTCATCAAAGGGATAAGCATAATCCTCGTGCTCTTAAGTGTGTCTTTCTTAGATACTCTAATTCCTAAAAAGGCTATAAATGCTTTCATCCTCCTAGAGGAAAATACTATGTCTCCATGGATGTTCAGTTCTGTGAACAGTAGTCTTATTTTTCTGGTGATGTGTCTCTGGTTCCTCTTTAGGGAGAGATTAGTAGTAAGGAAGACGAACGGTTATGGTTAGAAGAGAAGAGGTTATGGATTTTGGTTGGGATGTAAGTGGGTGTTTTCAGTAAAATACAAGTCTGATGGGGCAATTGACAGGTACAAGGCTAGTTTGGTTACCAAAGATACACCCAAACTTATGGGATCGACTATCAAGAGACCTTTGCTCCTGTAGCCAAGATAAATACTCTATATTGCAGTCAATCTGGACTGTCCATTAAGACAGTTTGATGTGAAGAATGCTTTCCTCCACGGTGATCTGATAGAGGTGTGCATGGATCCCCCTTCAGGGTTTACACCAAAAGGAGGTAAGGTATGCAAACTGAAGAAGGCTCTGTATGGGCTGAAGCAGTCGCCAAGGGCATGGTTTGGCAGGTTAAGCTACTCAATGATGAAGTATGGTTTTAAGCAAGCTTTGGCAGACCACACTCTATTCTATAAGAGAGATGGTGATTACATTACTTTGCTTATTGTTTATGTTGATGACATGATTGTTACAGGTAGTAACTCTGGTGAAATGGAAAAGCTTCGGAGATATCTGGCCAAGAAATTTGAAATGAAGGACTTGGGGGCTCTAAAATACTTCTTGGGCATTGAAGTGTCTCGGTCCAAACAAGGACTCTTCCTCTCACAACGAAAGTATACGTTAGATCTCTTAGCTGAAACTGGTAACTCTGCCTGTGAACCTGTAGATACTCCCATTGAGGAGAATCACGACCTGTTTATCTATCCTGATCATATTCCAACGAACAAAGAGAGATATCAGAGACTAGTGGGAAAATTGATCTATTTAACTCACACTAGACCTAACTTATCATATGCAGTTAGTGTTATAAGTTAACTCATGCATAATCTGAGTGACTGACACATGAATGCAGTGAATTGTATCCTGGCTTATCTAAAGTCCTCTCAAGGCAAAGGAATTATGTTCTCCAAACATGGACATCTTGATATTGTGGGTTACACAGACTCTGACTTTGCTGGATCCAGATTGGATAGGAAGTCTACTTTAGGGTATGTGTCATTTGTAGGAGGTAATTTGGTGACTTGGAGGAGTAAGAAATAGAATGTGGTATCATTGTCTAGTGCAGAAGCTGAATACCATGTGCTCCATCATGCGACTACAGAACTTACTTGGCTAAGAATTCTCTTAAATAAGCTCGAGTTTGGTTCAAATAAACCTATGGTGCTCTTTTATGATAACACGACAACTATTGAGATTGCAACTAACCCAGCACAGCACGACCGAACGAAACATGTTGAGATTAACAGGAACTACATTAAAGATAACCTAGATTTTGGTATAATAAAGGTTTCCTACATTAAAAGTGCAGATCAACTGGCTGATATGATGACCCATGTTGTTACTAGTGGTCCATTTTATACATTATTATCCAAGTTGGGCATGTGCTATATCTATGCACCAGCTTGAGGGGAGAGTTAGCGTATATTAAGAAATTATTCTGTATATTGGTGTTTCCTTATTTAGCTAGGAATTAGTTATGTAATTAATTCTGACTGATTGTATGATTGACTATCCTAAAATAGGATTATGCATCATGTATAAATACCCTCGAGATATATGGAAAAATAATAAGCCTTTTGAATTCAATTGAAATGAAAGACAAGAGAAAGGAGCAAGAACCCCAACCATTGTTAGATGCCAAAGGAAAGGCATAGAGCTTAAAGATGCCTCTTCTCTCTACCCAAGTCTCCTTGTCCAAATCTGACTGACCTCTTCTTTTGACTGCTTACTATTTATCTACCATCGGGTTGTTATGCTCTCCACATATAATGGCACCCACCTCTTAAGAGAAAATAGAAAATATTCTCTTTTAGGGACTAATCATCTACATTCCCCTTATAATGGCAATCCTGTGATTCTACCCTCTAATCCACATATTCCTTTCATTCCTGGCATAATGTGGGAACTACGTTAAGTTACACATCTATCACAGTCCCTAGCATTATGTGGCTATGATCGGATCGTGATACTACCGATCGTGTCCCAATGACTACAAGTGGTGTGTGCACCCACCTCCTGTAGTCATGCATAATAATGAGAATCACCCCAAGATACCACCACGGAATCTGATTCGTGTGTGAGTGTGACTCAAAAAGTATATCAATTAAAAATTACCACACTTCGCAATAGAACGAATTCCTTGCAGAATAGGGCTATCGAAAGGAATGGGTATCGTACCTCAGGGATTATGTTCTGATGAGTTGGAACACAGAACTAATTCTAATTAAATTTATAAGAAAAGAATTCTGATTTTTAACTAATTAAAAAGATAAAATAAAATAAATCAAAGGTAAACGGATAATGAAGATAATAAGAGAGAAACCTAGGGTGTTTGACTTCACCACTAACTCCACAATCAATGGTCAATTGAATCAACTATAGGGGAATTACATCATGCATAACTGGTGTCGGTGGCTACAAGCTCACCTTCATCCGTCAAGAAGATAACATATGATTAAGGCTAAGCCATGGACTATCTTCGATTGGCATGGGCCATCTGCCTAACTACTCTAATCTAGGGTGCAGTATGGTTCATCTTCTCTAGGCATAATCCATCAAAGCTCATAACAATATATTCAGTGATTACCATTGTGTAATAATCTCTCTCATGATCACAGAAAACAAAAGAGATTGAGTTCAATAACAACAACTAAATATCTAAGACAAGATAAGAAATCATTGAGATTGAATTTACAAGACTTTTATTGCTCAATTCATTAATAAGAATCCTCACAATTACACAATCTATGCATGTATATAAAGGTCCCCAATAATTAAAACAATCAAACCATTGATGCTTTGTTAGGGCTACATCAAAACCCTAGTGGATGAACTAGCCGCTCATGGTAGAAGAAGAAGCTTCAACTGTTGAGGAAGAAGACATCATCTTTCTGAATTACGCGTATGACTTCGTTCTCCAATGGCTCTGCAATATGTTTTTGTTCTCTTCTCAGCCCTCTCAGACTCTCCAATCTCTGTGTGTAAGCTCTCTCTCTTCAGCCTCCAAGTCTTCCTTTTATTCCCCAAGAGAATTCACCAAAGTCCTAATCCAATTAGGAATTAATTAGGGTTTCCCGCAGCACTAATCAGGTGGGTTTTTCCTGCTGACTTCGGCCCAACTTTTGACCAACTAGAAGTCCGATTTACGGAATTTTCGTGAAATACAAAAGTGTGCAGAATCAAATTTCGTTCAACCCTACGCGAAAATAATGTCGATTTGAGTCTCGGAAATAAAACTTCTGGTCCATTTTCCAAAATGGGATTAAGACTGTATTAAATGCAGATTTGGGCTTCAGGCCCGAAACCTTCTTAAGCAGCTGTAATTCTCTTGGACCTCTTTCTTGGGCTGATTTGAGTTGAAATAAATGGTTGAGTGAATCTCCTTGATGTAGGCTTCATCTCACCATCTTGGATGTCTTCTTTAAAAGCCAAAAATCACGGTTTGAACTGAAATAATTATTAAGGCCCTGAAAATACAGAAAACACTTAAACAAAGTAAAATCACAAAATAATCTATCACTAAGAGAATAAAATACATAAGTTAAGAGGCTAGAATGCGTAACATTCAACGCCTATCACACCCCCAAACTTACATATTGCTAGTCCCTTAGCAATAGAATAAAACAAAACTAAAACAAAGAAACTACTAAACATTAACTAAACTACCTAACTCCACTTTCGTGGGAGAAACGATTGCATTTAGCATATGCAACAAGCCTTTAAACCCCTAGGTTCCCCCTAGTGGACGAGTATAGTCTCGTGAGGGTTTCCAGAAATGTTACCCACAAACATTCAAAATTCTGTTTCAACATTAATTCAAGAAGAAGATTACAATACATAGTTACAAACTTGCATTCAAGAATAGTTTCAAATTTTCAAATTCCATAATTCAAAGCAATGGTCCCCATGCATAATTCACATCAACATATCTCAAAATAATTAACTCTAGCTCCCTCGTGTAAAGTGAACTAGCAATCATCTCATGTAGCATAACTCAGCTCTGAATATATTAAGGCACATACCCCTTCAACTCACTAGCTCCCCTTATTGAACTCATACTTCCCAACATGCATACATGACTTTTTCATTTTTTTTTTCATCATTCTTTTTTTCATTCTCCTTTTTTTTCTCATTGCTTTATTGGTTGTGCAATGTCTTGATTTATTAAGCTTTCTGAAAGATCCATGTAGCAAGCTTTCAGTCAGTGACTCCCAAACCAGATGGCTTTAGGGCACTAGGCTTTAAGATACCCTGGAGACCTAATTACTCGAATCAGTCAGGCTACAAATCAAGACAACCAATGCTCATCTTTTCTCACCCTTTCACTTTTGACGCGAACACTCCGTGCTTCCTGAGGCATAGAGGCCCGGTTACTCATGAAAAGGATCAAATTGATTTGCTTATCAATATATTCTTTTTTTTTCTCTTTCTTTTTCTTTTTTTTTTCATTGAAGTCAAGTAAAACACGTCATTGGTACTCATTCTCAAGAGATACTAATTAATATCAAGCATATGTAACTCCATAACTCAAAACCAAAGTTTATACCCCATAAGATTATGCTAATGTGTCTGTGCATGTAAGGAAACTAAAATTAATCACTCCAAAGCATGTTATTGCAAACTATGATTAAAACCACATACTTTAAATCACAGGTTTCAAAAATTCAAAACATACTCAAAAATTGCAAGTTATGCACCTACATAAGGTATTAATCCTTTGAATCATGTCAAAACATACTATCTAAAAATAAAACAAAATAAAATAAAAAACAAACTAAGAAAATAAAATAAATATAAGAAAATAAAATAAATAAAAATCCTAATACAAGAAGAATTTCACAAATTTTCCCCATATGCAATAAAGCACAAAAATAGGCATCGCCTCACCCCCAAACTTAAACTGTACATTGTCCTCAATGTACACCCAATCAAAGCATAGAGAAGGGTAAGAATGATATTACCAAGATCATGGAGTAGTGGAAAGAAAATAGAGTACATCACGAGCACGAAGGCAATGCAAGCACACCCCCAAACTTGGATGTTTCAATCTGTTAAAACAAACCACTATAACCCAAAGATCAAGTGAAAATAGTATGGGTGAAAATAAATATGAAAGAGAAAAATCCCAAAAAAAATAAAATATAAAATATTTTTTTTCATTTTTCAATTTTTTTTTTTGTTCATAATAAAAATCTAACTACAAAAAGAGAAATAAAAAGAAAAATAAAAACTAAAAATAAAATAATATACAAAAGATGGTTACCTTCCTATCAAGGATGTGGTGGTGACTGAGCATCTGGATCTAAGTTTGCTTGGCGCATCAGTGCACGCATCATCCTCCTCATCTCTAGTTGCTCTTGGCGAGTGTCACGAAAGTGATCCGCCATCTCTGCTCTCATTGCACCAAACTGTGTGGAGACCTCTGTCTGTAAGGTGCCAAACTGGGCTGTCAACCCAGCAATCTGCCCTTCTAAGTATTGATAATCATGGCCACCAGCCTGTGCATGCACTTCCTCTTCCTCTGCCTCCATCTCCTCTGGATCGTCCACCGGTGGTGGTACATCTACATGATACCTCACTAGGCGCCGCTATGACTCTCTGGTGCATATGAGATCGACTCAAGTTCCAGTCATGCGTGCCATAATGAAGGTCATGTGGAAAGGCAAGCTCGTCCTCGTGGACTGCATACCCCTGTGATACAAGCAACTGGTGAATAATAGTAGGGAATGGAAACTCTCAGTCACTTGCACTGTCTGGTACCTTGGCCACAACCTTGGAATAGAATTTCTCCATCTGGCCCCAGACAATCTGTGGGAATGACAGCCAATGCCCAAAATGTATGGCATATAAGGCTCTGAGGAACTCTTGACGTCTTTCGGTTTTATGTCCAATTGGACATACATTCTTGAGTAGCACAGCGTCAAGGAACCATAAATGATTTGGCATTGAAGACTTTGAAGCTGCATTCCTTTTTGGCCCAGAAAATTGGTTGGCAGACAATCGTGCAACCACATTGCCCACCAACAACTCGTCGGGTAAAGGAGTGTAGATATGAGATAAATCAGCTGGGCATTCATGAGGACAACCCATGGCAATGGCAATGGATGACATGTCCACTCGAACTATTGTTCCATCTACGGAAGAAGTAAGCACATCCCGCTCATTAGGTTTCGGCATCAAGTTTTGATAAAATACCTTGACAAGCCTCGGGTAAATGGTAGATGAGAGTGGAACAAAAATGGATGCCGACCGACGACGACGGATGTCGGAAATCCCCCATCGTGTCTCGAGAAACATACCATACAGTTCGGCTATGTCAAACGTTGTTTCATAGTTCAACGCCCTTGGATGCCATCTCTCTTGAATACCGTCTCGGCGAGATCGTGAAGAACCTGTGGTCGGATCATTCCTCGCTCGGCGAGGATTACGTGAACTTGAAGCATCTTGGTGACTTGCTCTCTTTGGTGCCATAGAAGTAGAAAAAGTGTAATTGAGGAATTAAATCGAACACTTGGTGTGCACAATTCTTTTGTAACCTTCAACCTCCTTTTTTCGGCAATTTTTCCACCCAAATCGAACAAGTAATTGCACCAAATTGATCCCCCAAACTTGGTCTTCAAAAGCCCTCAAAAAGATTTGAACAATTTCTTCAAGGAAAAACTTCACTTACTTCGATGTTGAACTTGAAAAAGTGTGAGCTTCCTTTGAGAACTAGTGATTTTTGATCCACTTTGATGTTGAAGTTGATGTTGATCAATGTTGAATCCTTGTATAATAATCACTAATTGAAGAAATTATTTTTCTGGATGATATAGGACTTGAATTGGAGTTCAAAGAGGCTTAGGATGCAAGTAGTAGCAACATAGGAGGATTGGGTGTCCATCTATAAGGAGAACTCTCGGCCAGCCCATGTTTTGGGCTTGGGCGATCGATCCCCCCAAGGATGGGTGATCGATCGCCCACCTGATGATGCTCCTCCTTCCAAAATATGGAGGGGCGATCGATCCCCCTCAATTGGGGCGATCGATCCCCCTCCTGTAGACCTGTTTGACCCTCCATCGCCCAAGTTCGACCGAACCTTGATAATTTTGAGTCTCCATCGCCCAAGGTCGATCGAGAGCACGATTTTTCACCCGTCTTGAGTCTAAATACCTCGGTACACCTCTTGGCATCCTCTGGAAGCAACTTATACATCAAAAACTCAAAGAAAAAACATTAAAACGCAACTAGAATTGAAGAAAAACTTAAGAAAACTAAAACCACAAATTAAAATTAAAGAAAACTAAAGGAAATAAAGTATAGAAATACATACAAAACCTACTATTTAACGTCCGTAGGAGACGATTGACTCTCCGAAGAGATTAAGTCGGATAGACGGGATCCGTCAAGTCGACGGACTCCACGTCTCTTCTTGGCACACATCCTTCCACACAATGTTTCAACCTTTGGCCATTAACTTTCATCAAAGTAGTTTCAAACAATTGCTCATCCGGGAATGAGTCTCGAATAGGTAATGCACCGAATACCGGCTCAGACTCGATTCGAGATAAATGATCCGCTACCACATTCTCCGTCCCCTTTTTGTCTTTTATTTCCAAATCAAATTCTTGCAGCAATAAAATCCACCGAATAAGACGCGGTTTGGTTTCTTTCTTTGCCAATAAGTGTCTCAATGCTGCATGATCAGAGTAGACAACCACCTTGGACCCCAATAAATAAGAACGAAATTTGTCCAAGGCAAACACTACAGCTAGAAGCTCTTTCTCTGTGGTTGTATAATTGAGTTGGGCATCAGAGAGAGTCTTACTAGCATAGTAGATGACATGTGGTCGTTTCTCTTCTCTCTGTCCCAACACGGCTCCTACTGCATAATTAGAGGCATCACACATGATTTCAAAAGGTATAGCCCATTTTGGAGACTGCATAATTGGTGCAGAGGATAACAGAGATCGAAGCTTTTCAAAAGCTTTCACACAATCTTCATCAAAGATAAAGGGAACATCTTTAGATAACAAATGGCATAATGGTCGAGCCACTTTACTGAAATCCTTGATGAATCTTCTATAGAACCCGGCATGGCCTAAGAAAGATCGAACTTGCCTTACCGAAGTTGGATGAGGCAAAGTTGCAATTAGGTCGATCTTTGCTTTATCAACTTCAATGCCCCTCTCTGAAACAATATGGCCCAATACAATACCCTCTTTCACCATAAAATGGCTCTTCTCCCAACTAAGTACCAGATTCCGTTCTCGACACCTCTGAAGCACAAGTGATAAATTGCTCAAACAATGTTCAAAAGATGATCCAAAAACAGAGAAATCATCCATAAACACCTCCAAGAATTTTTCCACCATGTCAGAAAAGATGGCCATCATACACCGTTGGAATGTAGCCGGAGCATTAC
Organism: Cornus controversa; assembly: GCA_026545225.1. Taxonomy (NCBI): domain Eukaryota; kingdom Viridiplantae; phylum Streptophyta; class Magnoliopsida; order Cornales; family Cornaceae; genus Cornus; species Cornus controversa. The sequence continues at coordinate 2,534,654 of CM048848.1, forward strand.
ATAATCCAAAAGGCATAATATGATACGCAAAAGTACCAAAGGGACAAGTGAAAGTGGTCTTCTCTTGATCTTCTGGATCCATAGCTACTTGGTTATAACCAGAGTAACCATCCAGAAAGCAATAATAGCTCTGACCAGCTAACCTTTCAAGTATTTGGTCCATGAATGGAAGGGGGAAATGATCCTTTCTTGTCATAGAATTGAGCTTTCTGTAATCAATGCAAACACGCCAACCTGTGGCAGTACGTTGTGGAACAAGCTCTCCCATGGAGTTAGGGACAATGGTAAGACCAGATTTCTTTGGAACCACTTGTGTCGGACTCACCCATGTGCTATCAGAAATTGGATAAATGATTCCTGCATCAAGCAACTTGACAACCTCTTTCTTTACCACCTCCTTCATGTTGGGGTTCAACCGCCTCTGTGCCTCTCTGGTTGGCTTACATCCTTCTTCCAAATGGATTTTGTGCATGCAAACTGAGGGATCAATGCCCTTAAGATCAGCAACACTCCATCCAATTGCTTCCCGATGTTGGTATAAAACCTCTACTAAGCTCTTCTCTTGAATTTCTGTTAGATCAGAGGCAATTATAACAGGAAGAGTTTTCTGTGCCCCCAAGAATACATACTTCAATTTGTCAGGCAAAGGCTTCAACTCTAATTCTGGAGGGGACTCCAATGAAGGCACTAAGGGAGTGCTAGAGAGAAAAGGTAGTGGCTCAATTGAAATTCTCCATGGTAGAGTATTCTGAATAGCATCCACTTCCAGCATAGCATGCAATTCTTCACACAACCCTTCATCATTAATGTTCTCAAAGTCATAGAAAGACTTACATACCTCCAGGGAGTTTCGAGATATAGAGGATGAGACAAATTCCTCCACACATTCATCAATATCATCCATGCAGAACACATCTCTCTGATCTGGAGGGTGTTGGATAGCATTGAACACATTAAGCTTAACCTTCATGTTGCCAAAGGAAATATCCATGATCCCTGACCTACAATTTATGCAAGCATCAGCAGTAGCTAAGAAAGGTCGACCAAGGATCACAGGAATGTGCCTCTTCGGATTATGAACCGGCTCAGTGTCAAGTACAATGAAATCAACAGGAAAGTAGAACTTGTCCACTTTAATGAGCACATCTTCTATGATTCCTCGGGGTTGCTTTGTTGATCTGTCTGCAAATTGTAATACCACCGAGGTAGGCTTCAATTCTCCCAAGCCCAATTGTAAGTAAACTGAATAGGGTAGCAAATTCACACTCGCACCCAAATCAAGAAGAGCTTTATCCACATGGTGTTCCCCAATAATGCATGAGATAGTTGGAGCACCAGGATCTTTGTACTTGGGAGGAGTACACTGCTGAATTATTGAACTTACTTGTTGTGGCAGCATTACTTTCTTTGGCACATGACTTTTAGAACGCCTTTTCTGAGTGCACAAGTCCTTCAAAAATTTTGCATAAGGAGGAATTTGCTTGATGGCATCAAGGAGTGGCAAATTAATCTTCACTTGGCGAAACACCTCCATCATGTCATGCAGCTTGTCCCCTTGCTTCCCCAATTTAGATGCTTCAAGAAAATGTTGTGGGAAAGGAGCCTTGGGCTCATAAGGAATTTCAGCACTTGGACTTGTGATCACTTTTTCTTCTTCTTTCTTTTCACCCACCTTATTGTCAATTATTTTCCCACTTCTCAAAGTGGTAATGGCTTGAACTTGCTCATGGTGTGGGTTGCTTGTGGAAGCTTGCATCCCTCTTGGATTAGCAATTGGTTGACTAGGGAGCTTCCCTTCTTCTCTTCTACTTAATGAAGTAGCAAGCTGTCCAAACTGAGATTCCAGTTTGGCAATGGATTGAGAATGCGAGTGCACTAGCTGAACTGTAGATTGTACTGTTGCTGCAGTAGCTTGCACTGTCTCTATAAGAGAATCAAGCTTGTCAAATTTAGACAAGGTAAGAGTCAGCTTGTCTTCAATAGCAGAAATTCTTTGGGCCATAGGACTTTGTGTTTGATATTGCTGTTGAGGCACAAAAGTCCTAGGTTGATATGATGGTTGCATTGCTGCCCCTTGGTTACTGTAAGAAAAACCAAGATGATTCCTCCATGTGGGATTGTAAGTATTACCTCGTGGAGGATTCATTGGTCCAGTGAAAGTGGCTTGAACTTGCTCATGTTGAATATCAGAAAATTGCCCCATTGAAGGACAATTGCTCACATTATGCATAGGACCAGAGCAAAATTCACAAGGGCCTAGCAATGAAGAATTTGAAGCAGAAGGAGTTTGATTGGCAGCCATAATTGCTGCTACCTTCTGTGCAATTAAATCTATATCAGTTGGCATAGCTTCTGAAGCACCAACCTCAAAAATTCCATCAGCCTTCCTGGTAGTGGCAGGTCTGCTAGAACGAGTAGAGGACACATGTTGTAGAGAGTTGTCACTAAGATTTTCAAATAAGGTCCATGCCTCTTCTTCACTCTTCAATATAAAAGTACCTCCACATGACGCATCAACCATCTGTCTGTTGGCTTCTGTGAGCCCTTCATGAAAACTCTGCACAAGTTGCCACTTAGGAACTTGATGATGGGGACACTTCCTAAGAAGGTCCTTGAATCTTTCCCATGTCTCATAAAATTGTTCCCCCTCATGTTGGGAGAAACCAGTGATAGCACGTCTGAACTGATTGGTCTTCCCTATCGAAAAATACTTCTTGAGAAACTCATGTTGCATCTGAGTCCAAGTCGTGATAGAACCAGCCGGTAGAGAGTTGAACCAATACTTTGCTTTGTCTTTCAGAGAGAATGGAAAAAGTCTCATTCTGAAAGCATCTTCAGAGAAGTTGTGAATTTTTGTAGTTGAGCACACTTCAATGAAGTCATCCAGATGCTTGTAAGGGTCTTCTTGAGTCAGCCCAAAATAAGATGGTAGCATCTGAATAATGCTGGACTTGATCTCATAATTCTGTGCTGTGACATTGGGCAGTTGAAAACCTGCTGGCGAGGTATGTGTCTCAGGAACATAGTAGTCCCTAAGCAATCTAGCTCTTTCTCCATCAGCATTAGGAACAAGGTTATTATTCCTCTCTTCTGCCATGTTTTCAATTATTTCTTCCTCTTGCACAATGGTATCAACAGGGATGTTCCTCTGTTGTCTAAGAGTACGTTCAGGCTCAGGATCAAGAGGTATCAAAGGATCAGCCACAGAACGACGACCTTGCATATATTACTAAAAGCACCTGAAAAGAAAACAAAAACAAAATTAAAAATAAAATATAAAAATTTCCTAAACTAAAAATCCAATTAAAACTAATTCTGTAAAATCCAATCAATCAAATAGATAATCCCCGGCAACGGCGCCAAAAATTGATTCGTGTGTGAGTGTGACTCAAAAAGTATATCAATTAAAAATGACCACACTTCGCAATAGAACGAATTCCTTGCAGAATAGGGCTATCGAAAGGAATGGGTATCGTACCTCAGGGATTATGTTCTGATGAGTTGGAACACAGAACTAATTCTAATTAAATTTATAAGAAAAGAATTCTGATTTTTAACTAATTAAAAAGATAAAATAAAATAAATCAAAGGTAAACGGATAATGAAGATAATAAGAGAGAAACCTAGGGTGTTTGACTTCACCACTAACTCCACAATCAATGGTCAATTGAATCAACTATAAGGGAATTACATCATGCATAAGTGGTGTCGGTGGCTACAAGTTCACCTTCATCCGTCAAGAAGATAACATATGATTAAGGCTAAGCCATGGACTATCTTCGATTGGCATGGGCCATCTGCCTAACTACTCTAATCTAGGGTGCAGTATGGTTCATCTTCTCTAGGCATAATCCATCAAAGCTCATAACAATATATTCAGTGATTACCATTGTGTAATAATCTCTCTCATGATCACAGAAAACAAAAGAGATTGAGTTCAATAACAACAACTAAATATCTAAGACAAGATAAGAAATCATTGAGATTGAATTTACAAGACTTTTATTGCTCAATTCATTAATAAGAATCCTCACAATTACACAATCTATGCATGTATATAAAGGTCCCCAATAATTAAAACAATCAAACCATTGATGCTTTGTTAGGGCTACATCAAAACCCTAGTGGATGAACTAGCCGCTCATGGTAGAAGAAGAAGCTTCAACTGTTGAGGAAGAAGACATCATCTTTCTGAATTACGCGTATGACTTCGTTCTCCAATGGCTCTGCAATATGTTTTTGTTCTCTTCTCAGCCCTCTCAGACTCTCCAATCTCTGTGTGTAAGCTCTCTCTCTTCAGCCTCCAAGTCTTCCTTTTATTCCCCAAGAGAATTCACCAAAGTCCTAATCCAATTAGGAATTAATTAGGGTTTCCCGCAGCACTAATCAGGTGGGTTTTTCCTGCTGACTTCGGCCCAACTTTTGACCCACTAGAAGTCCGATTCACGGAATTTTCGTGAAATACAAAAGTGTGTAGAATCAAATTTCGTTCAACCCTACGCGAAAATAATGTCGATTTGAGTCTCGGAAATAAAACTTCTGGTCCGTTTTCCAAAATGGGATTAAGACTGTATTAAATGCAGATTTGGGCTTCAGGCCCGAAACCTTCTTAAGCAGCTGTAATTCTCTTGGACCTCTTTCTTGGGCTGATTTGAGTTGAAATAAATGGTTGAGTGAATCTCCTTGATGTAGGCTTCATCTCACCATCTTGGATGTCTTCTTTAAAAGCCCAAAATCACGGTTTTAACTGAAATAATTATTAAGGCCCTGAAAATACAGAAAACACTAAAACAAAGTAAAATCACAAAATAATCTATCACTAAGAGAATAAAATACATAAGTTAAGAGGCTAGAATGCGTAACATTCAACGCCTATCAATGTCCATACATATACACACTTTTATGTGTATATATTATAATGCATGTACTTAATAGATATATTTATAATTTAATATAAATATATCCCACATATACATATATATATATATCCATATATATAGATATACACGCATCCTCCGGCATTACTATAATTCCACGTACAAAATCTTCTCCATTCCTTTATATATATATAGTTCCATATGTATATATATATATATATATAACGTCTTTCCAAATTTAATTTGTTCGAAAAAAATCAATCCGGTCCAAAAATTCACCTAGAACCAGTCAAAATAAATTGCGGTCCTTACAATGTCGGACCTCCTAGGGGGTGGATTGTGGTGACCCTTGTGGGCAAGTATAATGTGGGCGAGTGCGAGAGACACTGGGTAAGCTACCACACTAGCAGACTATAGGGTGCTCAATCCCACATTACTTGGGTGTGGAAAATTATCAAGGTTCGGTCGAACTTGGGCGATGGAGGGTCAAACAGGTCTACAGGAGGGGGATCGATCGCCCCAATTGAGGGGGATCGATCGCCCCTCCATATTTTGGAAGGAGGAGCATCATCAGGTGGGCGATCGATCGCCCATCCTTGGGGGGATCGATCGCCCAAGCCCAAAACATGGGCTGGCCGAGAGTTCTCCTTATATATGGACACCCAATCCTCCTATGTTGCTACTACTTGCATCCTAAGCCTCTTTGAACTCCAATTCAAGTCCTATATCATCCGGAAAAATAATTTCTTCAATTAGTGATTATTATACAAGGATTCAACATTGATCAACATCAACTTCAACATCAAAGTGGATCAAAAATCACTAGTTCTCAAAGGAAGCTCACACTTTTTCAAGTTCAACATCGAAGTAAGTGAAGTTTTTCCTTGAAGAAATTGTTCAAATCTTTTTGAGGGCTTTTGAAGACCAAGTTTGGGGGATCAATTTGGTGCAATTACTTGTTCGATTTGGGTGGAAAAATTGCCGGAAAAAGGAGGTTGAAGGTTACAAAAGAATTGTGCACACCAAGTGTTCGATTTAATTCCTCAATTACACTTTTTCTACTTCTATGGCACCAAAGAGAGCAAGTCACCAAGATGCTTCAAGTTCACGTAATCCTCGCCGAGCGAGGAATGATCCGACCACAGGTTCTTTACGATCTCGCCGAGACGGTATTCAAGAGAGATGGCATCCAAGGGCGTTGAACTATGAAACAACGTTTGACATAGCTGAACTGTATGGTATGTTTCCCGAGACACGATGAGGGATTTCCGACATCCGTCGTCGTCGGTCGGCATCCATTTTTGTTCCACTCTCATCTACCATTTACCCGAGGCTTGTCCAGGTATTTTATCAAAACTTGATGCCGAAACCTGATGAGCGGGATGTGCTTACTTCTTCCATAGATGGAACAATAGTTCGCGTGGACATGTCATCCATTGCCATTGCCATGGGTTGTCCTCATGAATGCCCAGCTGATTTATCTCATATCTACACTCCTTTACCCGACGAGTTGTCGGTGGGCAATGTGGTTACACGATTGTGTGCCAACCAATTTTCTGGGCCAAAAAGGAATGCAGCTTCAAAGTCTTCAATGCCAAATCATTTATGGTTCCTTGACGCTGTGCTACTCAAGAATGTATGTCCAATTGGACATAAAACCGAAAGACGTCAAGAGTTCCTCAGAGCCTTATATGCCATACATTTTGGGCATTGGCTGTCATTCCCACAGATTGTCTAGGGCCAGATGGAGAAATTCTATTCCAAGGTTGTGGCCAAGGTACCAGACAGTGCAAGTGACTGAGAGTTTCCATTCCCTACTATTATTCACCAGTTGCTTGTATCACAGGGGTATGCAGTCCACGAGGACGAGCTTGCCTTTCCACATGACCTTCATTATGGCACGCATGATTGGAACTTGAGTCGATCTCATATGCACCAGAGAGTCATAGCGGCGCCTGGTGAGGTATCTCGGTTGGCCCAAGGAGGAGAGCATGTAGATGTACCACCACCGGTGGATGATCCAAAGGAGATGGAGGCAGAGGAAGAGGAAGTGCATGCACAGGCTGGTGGTCATGATTATCAATACTTAGAAGGGCAAATTGCTGGGTTGACAGCCCAGTTTGGCACCTTACAGACAGAGGTCTCCACACAGTTTGGTGCAATGAGAGCAGAGATGGCGGATCACTTTCGTGACACTCGCCAAGAGCAACTAGAGATGAGGAGGATGATGCGTGCACTGATGCGCCAAGCAAACTTAGATCCAGATGCTCAGTCACCACCACATCCTTGATAGGAAGGTAACCATCTTTTGTATATTATTTTATTTTTAGTTTTTATTTTTCTTTTTATTTCTCTTTTTGTAGTTAGATTTTTATTATGAACAAAAAAAAAAAATTGAAAAATGAAAAAAAATATTTTATATTTTATTTTTTTTGGGATTTTTCTCTTTCATATTTATTTTCACCCATACTATTTTCACTTGATCTTTGGGGTATAGTGGTTTGTTTTGACATATTGAAACATCCAAGTTTGGGGGTGTGCTTGCATTGCCTTCGTGCTCGTGATGTACTTTATTTTCTTTCCACTACTCCATGATCCTGGTAATATCGTTCTTACCCTTCTCTATGCTTTGATTGGGTGTACATTGAGGACAATGTACAGTTTAAGTTTGGGGGTGAGGCGATGCCTATTTTTGTGCTTTATTGCATATGGGGAAAATTTGTGAAATTCTTCTTGTATTAGGATTTTTATTTATTTTATTTTCTTAGTTTGTTTTTTATTTTATTTTGTTTTATTTTTAGATAGTATGTTTTGACATGATTCAAAGGATTAATACCTTATGTAGGTGCATAACTTGCAATTTTTGAGTATGTTTTGAATTTTTGAAACCTGTGATTTAAAGTATGTGGTTTTAATCATAGTTTGCAATAACATGCTTTGGAGTGATTAATTTTAGTTTCCTTACATGCACAGACACATTAGCATAATCTTATGGGGTATAAACTTTGGTTTTGAGTTATGGAGTTACATATGCTTGATATTAATTAGTATCTCTTGAGAATGAGTACCAATGACGTGTTTTACTTGACTTCAATGAAAAAAAAAAAAAGAAAAAGAAAGAGAAAAAAAAAAGAATATATTGATAAGCAAATCAATTTGATCCTTTTCATGAGTAACCGAGCCTCTATGCCTCAGGAAGCACAGAGTGTTCGCGTCAAAAGTGAAAGGGTGAGAAAAGATGAGCATTGGTTGTCTTGATTTGTAGCCTGACTGATTCGAGTAATTAGGTCTCCAGGGTATCTTAAAGCCTAGTGCCCTAAAGCCATCTGGTTTGGGAGTCACTGACTGAAAGCTTGCTACATGGATCTTTCAGAAAGCTTAATAAATCAAGACATTGCACAACCAATAAAGCAATGAGAAAAAAAAGGAGAATGAAAAAAAGAATGATGAAAAAAAAAATGAAAAAGTCATGTATGCATGTTGGGAAGTATGAGTTCAATAAGGGGAGCTAGTGAGTTGAAGGGGTATGTGCCTTAATATATTCAGAGCTGAGTTATGCTACATGAGATGATTGCTAGTTCACTTTACACGAGGGAGCTAGAGTTAATTATTTTGAGATATGTTGATGTGAATTATGCATGGGGACCATTGCTTTGAATTATGGAATTTGAAAATTTGAAACTATTCTTGAATGCAAGTTTGTAACTATGTATTGTAATCTTCTTCTTGAATTAATGTTGAAACAGAATTTTGAATGTTTGTGGGTAACATTTCTGGAAACCCTCACGAGACTATACCCGTCCACTAGGGGGAACCTAGGGGTTTAAAGGCTTGTTGCATATGCTAAATGCAATCGTTTCTCCCACGAAAGTGGAGTTAGGTAGTTTAGTTAATGTTTAGTAGTTTCTTTGTTTTAGTTTTGTTTTATTCTATTGCTAAGGGACTAGCAATATGTAAGTTTGGGGGTGTGATAGGCGTTGAATGTTACGCATTCTAGCCTCTTAACTTATGTATTTTATTCTCTTAGTGATAGATTATTTTGTGATTTTACTTTATTTTAGTGTTTTCTGTATTTTCAGGGCCTTAATAATTATTTCAGTTAAAACTGTGATTTTGGGCTTTTAAAGAAGACATCCAAGATGGTGAGATGAAGCCTACATCAAGGAGATTCACTCAACCATTTATTTCAACTCAAATCAGCCCAAGAAAGAGGTCCAAGAGAATTACAGCTGCTTAAGAAGGTTTCGGGCCTGAAGCCCAAATCTGCATTTAATACAGTCTTAATCCCGTTTTGGGAAAACAGACCAGAAGTCTTATTTCCGAGCCTGAAATCGACATAATTCTCGCGTGAGGTTGAACGAAATTTGATTCTGCACACTTTTGTATTTCACGAAAATTCCGTGAATCGGACTTCTAGTGGGTCAAAAGTTGGGCCGAAGTCAGCAGGAAAAACCCACCTGATTAGTGCTGCGGGAAACCCTAATTAATTCCTAATTGGATTAGGACTTTGGTGAATTCTCTTGGGGAATAAAAGGAAGACTTGGGGGCTGAAGAGAGAGAGCTTACACAGAGCTTACACACAGAGATTGGAGAGTCTGAGAGGGCTGAGAAGAGAACAGAAACATATTGCAGAGCCATTGGAGAACGAAGTCATACGCGTAATTCAGAAAGATGATGTCTTCTTCCTCAACAGTTGAAGCTTCTTCTTCTACCATGAGCGGCTAGTTCATCCACTAGGGTTTTGATGTAGCCCTAACAAAGCATCAATGGTTTGATTGTTTTAATTTTTGGGGACCTTTATATACATGCATAGATTGTGTAATTGTGAGGATTCTTATTAATGAATTGAGCAATAAAAGTCTTGTAAATTCAATCTCAATGATTTCTTATCTTATCTTAGATATTTAGTTGTTGTTATTGAACTCAATCTCTTTTGTTTTCTGTGATCATGAGAGAGATTATTACACAATGGTAATCACTGAATATATTGTTATGAGCTTTGATGGATTATGCCTAGAGAAGATGAACCATACTGCACCCTAGATTAGAGTAGTTAGGCAGATGGCCCATGCCAATCGAAGATAGTCCATGGCTTAGCCTTAATCATATGTTATCTTCTTGACGGATGAAGGTGAGCTTGTAGCCACCGACACCACTTATGCATGATGTAATTCCCTTATAGTTGATTCAATTGACCATTGATTGTGGAGTTAGTGGTGAAGTCAAACACCCTAGGTTTCTCTCTTATTATCTTCATTATCCGTTTACCTTTGATTTATTTTATTTTATCTTTTTATTTAGTTAAAAATCAGAATTCTTTTCTTATAAATTTAATTAGAATTAGTTCTGTGTTCCAACTCATCAGAACATAATCCCTGAGGTACGATACCCATTCCTTTCGATAGCCCTATTCTGCAAGGAATTCGTTCTATTGCGAAGTGTGGTAATTTTTAATTGATATATTTTTGAGTCACACTCACACACGAATCAGACATATATGTGTATAAGTGTATGGGTATATACATGTTGTATTATAAACACTTGTATATATACATATATGACTTGTGGAGGAGATTAGTTGAGGAACTTGTGGACCACAATAAGGCAAGAAAAGAGGATAAGAAATGAGAGGAGGAGAGGGAATCTACCGAAAAAGGAAAAGAAGAAAAGAAAAGAAAAGAAAAAGAGAAAAGAAGAAAAGAAAGAGAAAAGAAGAAAAAGAAGAAAGAAAAGAAAAAGGAAAGAGAGAGAGAAGGAGAAGTCGGGGAGAGAGAAAGAGGAACCGAGGAGAGGGATCGGGAGAGAGGAAAGAGAGCCGCGACGGCGGCAGGTGGGTTCTCACGGCGGGGCTTTGGCCGGCTATCAGCAACGGTGGTTACGTGGGGGAAGTTGCCCAGTGTCGCGTGGTGGCTCGGTGTGGCTGGGCTATTCGCGAATATGGGGTTGTTTGCAGCTGGGGTTTGTGGGTCGATACACAACTGGATCGTGTTTGGGTTGGCTTCGGGTGGTTCGATTTTGGGTTGAGCCCGAATGGATCTGTGGTGGTTGGATCTTGGTAGTGCCGAACCTGGGTTTCGGCAGTGGGTTTCAAAAAAATTGGGTTTCAGATTGTGGCTGTTCTGAGTTTAGTTTGGTGGCTCCGGTTGTGGCTGCCGAAGGGGGTGGTTTGACAGGGTGTTGACGGGGTTTCGGTTGACTGAGTTTTGGGTTCCCTCTCAGCAGCCGTGGCTGGTAGCGACGGTGGTGGAGCTTGTGGGTTGGTTCAGTTTGGGTTTTCTTATTCTTGGTTGTTCGTGACACATGGTGGAGCTTGTTGGCTCTGACGGATGTTGGTAACGGTGTGGGTTCAGCTATGGTGGCTGTTCACAGTGGCTGGACGACGTGTGGTTGGGTTCGGCTGGGTCTGTTCGGCTACATCAATTGGGGTTTTTTGTTGATGGCTTGGGGTGGTTTCGGCGAGAAGCTCGTGACCCATTTGGATGTGGTTGTGATGGTACAGTTGGGTTTGGTCGGCGATGGCATCAGGTTTGTGCATGGATTGTGTGAGTAGTTTAGATGGTTCCACGGGCTGAGTTCTCGGCTGAGTTGTAGGTGGGGATGGCTGATGTGGCTAAACTCGGATTATATTGTAAGCTTAATTTTGCTCTTTTTATCAAAATATAATTTAACCACTCGCAAGAGCACGAATCTTTGTAGATACGGTTCTATATAGAGGGTATCGATCCCACGAGGACTAGTCGCAATTGTCTTAAAGAAAGATTAATTCCACTTTAATCCTAAAAACAAGGTTTTGAGTTTTTGTTTATAAAACTATTGCATGAATGTAATAACAATAAAATTAAAGAGTAAAGTTGGGAGAGAGAACTAGGGTTGGTTTCCACCACTAGCCATTCACATGTTCATAAGTGTAGCAAGCATGGGATTCATTAATTAAATGCCTAACAATGTCATTAGGCTTGTGACCTCAATGACATATCAAAAGATCAATGTGCTTGTCCACCTATCATAATCCATCTTCAACAAGCATAACTCTTCAACCTAACTAACTATCTAATTACCCTACTCTCTAAGTGAACCTACATGCATCCAAACTACCTTATCTTGGCATGGTTTATACAAACAAACACAACATATTCATTTAAACACCATTATCTAGCCATCATTTGCATTTCTTGTGGAATATGCAAATGTTGTGCATTCACATGAAAGAATCTACTCTAAGACAAGAATAAACTCAACATCAAATGAATATATAAAAGAAATGTATTAGTGTACATGGTCACTAGGCTAAATAATCAACAATTAATTACAAATCCCAAGTGCTACAAAAATGAACATGTTTACATGGCTAGGGTCTTCAACAACACCCTAGTATAGAAGTTAGTTGCTCATGGTTGCCTTGCACTCTTCCATTGATGAAGAAGATGAAGCTTCTTAGTCTGGTTCAGCTTCTCCTCTTCCTCTCCCGAATGTCTCTCCTTGGATAATCTGATGTGTGTGAGAGATATATTAGAGATATGTGGCTTCTTTGTGTTTTAAGGCTCCTTTTTCAACCTTGGGGCCCACCATATATATATATATATCAATATATACACCCTTTATATCAAGAAGGTCCCCAAGGGTCTTGTTCAAGCCAGATAATCCCCCTAAGTCGTCCAAAAAGGGGGATTTTGTTGCAAGTGGGAGAGCAGGTGAGCAAGTGGGCAAGTGGCTTCTGCAGAATCTCGATCAATCGAGATTGGATCTCGATTGATCGAGATTTTGATCAATCAAAATGAGATCTCGATCAATCTGATAAGTGTTCAATTCTATGCATTTGAACCCTCTTTATTGCATATGTTAGTTCCATTTTTGCGTTTACCGAGATATGTTTACGGTATTTTTGTGTTTTTGATGTATTGCAGGTATTGGAGTAAATGGAGCAAAGTTGGAAGCTTTCTGCAGTCAAGAGATGAAATCTGAAAATGTTGCCAAGGCATCTCGATCAATCGAGATGTGGATTTCGATCAATCGAGATTTCGATTGATCGAAATCTCATTTCGATTGATCGAAATCTCGATCAATCGAAAGGTAATTTCGATCAATCGAAATGCTGCAGAGCCCACTTGGCCACTTGCTCACCTGCTCTCCCACTTGCAACAAAATCCCCCTTTTTGCACGACTTAGGGGGATTGTCTGACTTGAACAAGACTTTTGGGGGCCTTCTTGATACAAGAGATATATATAATGATATATATATATATATATGGTGGGCCCAAAGGAGCCAAAAAAGCATACAAAAAGCACCAAAAGCCACATATCTCATATCTCTCAACATACACATCAGAAGACAAAAAAGGGAGACCTTCAGGAGAGGAAGAGAAAAGCTGAACCAGACCAAGAAGCTTCATTCTCTTCATCAATGGAAGGGTGCAAGGCAACCATGAGCAACTAACTCTTCTACTAGGGTGTTGGTTTCAACCCCTAGCCATGTAAACTTGTTCATCTTTGTAGCTCTTGGGGATTTGTAATTAAATGTTGATTATTTAGCCTAGTGATTATGTACACAAATACATTTCTTATATATATATTCATTTGATATGGAATTTATTCTTGTCTTAGAGTAGGTTTTGTCACTTGAATGCACAACATTTGCATATTCCACAAGAAGTGCAAATGATGGCTAGATAATGGTGTTTAAATGAATGTGTGATGCTAGTTTGTATAGACCATGCCAAGACAAGGTAGTTTGGATGCATGTAGTGTTTACGTAGAGAGTAGAGTAATTAGGTAGTTAGTTAGGTTGAAGAGCTATGCTTGTTGAAGATGGATTATGATAGGTTAGCACACACATTGATCTTTTGATATGTCATTGAGGTCACAAGCCTAATGACATTGTTAGGCATTTAATTAATGAATCCCATGCTTGCTACACTTATGAACATGTGAATGGCTAGTGGTGGAAACCAACCCTAGTTCTCTCTCCCAACTTTACTCTTTAATTTTATCGTCATTTCATTTACGCAATAGTATTAAACACAAAACCAAAAACCTGTTTTTAGAATTAAAGTAGAATTAATCTTTCTTTATGATAATGAACGACTAGTCCTCGTGGGATCGATACCCTCTATATAGAACCTTATCTACAAAGATTCGTGCTCTTGCGAGTGGTTAAATTATATTTTGATAAAAAGGGCAAAATTAAGCTTACAATATAATTTAGTTCCGACCACATCACAATCGAGATCTCGATTGATCGAGATCAACATCTCGATTGATCGAGATGGCTTGGCTGCAATTTCTAACTTTTCTCTTCAACTGCAACAAGCCTCAAACTTTGCTCCTTTCACTACAAGACCTGCAATACATCAAAAACACAAAAATACCGTAAACATATCTCGGTAATCATAAAAATAGAACTAACATATGCAATAAAGAGGGTTCAAATGCATAGAATTGAACACTTATCACACCCCCAAACTTACATATTGCTAGTCCCTTAGCAATGCAATATTACAAAAATGAAATTAACTATCTTAAACAAAAATTTACTCATGCTCAGTCATCAACTAGATGAAGGGCGATCATCCGTTCATTTCACATTTGGCAAATGCAACAAGTATTACATAACTATGTGGTCATTAGCAAAAATGGACTTTCACAAGCTACAAATAAACGACGGTCCCCAGATAATGGCCAGTCCAAACAAACATACCAATTCCGACCCCAAAATCCTCTTTGAAAAGTGAACATGCGTTCTAACGCGTGACTTTTGTCATATTTGGAGAAGAACAAGAACAAATCTGTTTTTAAGAGAAAAAGTCATTGAAAAGCTCGACACAACTGTTCATTATCACAAAACATTCATGATTGCTCATGTGCGGATGATCGTGCAATGCTTAGCTCTTTTTGCTTTCTTGTAAGCCCATGTAGCGGCATTGGGCCAATGACTCCCAAACCAATTGGTTTTAGGGCATTAGGTGAAGAAACACCCCTCGGACTTAATAACCGAGCTTACAAGGCGATGAACTTAAGCAAGCCACCCACTTATTATTGCTCAACCTTGCACACTTATACGCGAACACTCCATGCTTTGAGGCATAGAAATCCAGTTTATTGAGTGAGAAGGCTTATTGCATTTATTTTATAATGTTTTTTTTTTTACAACAACCGGAAGAACTTATTCTCTAAGTTATTCAGATAAAAACAAAAATTTACAAAATTCTCCATCAGACTTATACCCCAGAATTTAAAATGCATGTGTGCGAATTTGTGCGGTTAAGGACAAATTTAGGGCAAGAACTATACGTGCTCATATTTGGACAAAAATCTAGACCGTTCTAGCTTACTATATAGCTTGCAAAAGTGCAGGTATTTACAATGTTAAAGTTCTTAACTACCTACTGCATTGACCTCGAACATTTATTCGAATGGTCTGCCTTTAAAAAGGAAGACATCATAGCAAACATGCAAAAATATCAAGAAAAGAAACTTGCTCTACAATGACAATCAATATAACGACTGAACATTGCATGCATATGCAAGTGGTATAGCATACCGCACCCCCAAACTTATATGCAACATTGTCCTCAATGTTTGAACAAGAAGAACAAGGAAAGAAAGTACCGGGACTGCAGAATGCGACAAAAATGGTATTCCAATAGTAATGGTCATCCTGCAAATAAGAAAAACCTGCACGGAACACCAACTGGATACCACGAGCATTAAAAGGAACAAAAAGTAAATAAATAGAACATAATAAAATAATTATGCACAAACGGACAATGCCAAGATCACTGTACATCTAAGGGTCTGAACTGGTGTTTCCCAATTGTCTAAGAGGTCTATGCGATAAGATATTGACTATCCAGGCACGCTAACGTATAGTATGCAAAGGGGCTGCCTTTCTTTATTAACGCCATACTGCGTTGAAGCAATCTCAACAGTATTAAAATTTTAAACCAGGCGGTAATAAACGGAAATCATCAACTGAATCGCATATAACAATTAGGCAAGTGGTACTACATACATAGTCAAAGTATAGAGAACAGAAATATTGACAGAAAGCAAAAATAAAGACAGAAAAGATAACACATCGTCTAAAAGAAGAGATAAATGTATTCCATATATATGAAAATGAGTTCAGTCAAAGCGTACATGGATGTGGAATACTCATAAAAAGAAAGAAAACATGGCCAACATGGCCTATTAAACATAAAGAAAGAAGAAGAAGAAAAGAAAATACAGAAAGTAAAATCGAAAGTGCAAATATATAGAGCTACTCGAGGGCGGGTGGTGGTGGTGGTGGCTCGGTGGGAGTAGAAGTGGAGGTGGAAGCTCTGCCTGCGAACAGGAACTGCAGGTCCTGTCGGAAGGCTTGAAACTCGTCTAGAATCGCCCTCTGACCATGTGCCAGAGAAGAAATGTCCAATTGAATGCCCTCCAGCTGACTCTGCGTCACCTGGACGTGCTCCTCAAAACCCTGCTGGAGCCGCTCAACATCGGCTGCCAGGCAGGAATAACCCATCGCTAGGATGTCATGCCGCTCTGCAGCAATATCCATCTCCTCGTCGGAAGACTCACCCGTGGCAGGCTCTCCCTCACCCATCCCCACCGGGGCATCCATATCTACATCGTCTGGTGGCTCACCCTGGTGGTCCTGTCGCTCTAAGTGTCGCCTCACCCACTCCCACTGAGTAGATGTGAAGCGGGTGGGCGGTGCCAACTAAATGTCAGTATCACTGACCGGTATACTGGCACGACTGAGAAAATCTACGACCAGTGATAAGTGTTCAATTCTATGCATTTGAACCCTCTTTATTGCATATGTTAGTTCTGTTTTTGCGTTTACCGAGATATGTTTACGGTATTTTTGTGTTTTTGATGTATTGCAGGTATTGGAGTAAATGGAGCAAAGTTGGAAGCTTTCTGCAGTCAAGAGATGAAATCAGAAAATGTTGCCAAGGCATCTCGATAAATCGAGATGTGGATTTCGATCAATCGAGATTTTGATTGATCAAAATCTCATTTCGATTGATCGACATCTCGATCAATCGAAAGGCAATTTCGATCAATCGAAATGCTGCAGAGCCCACTTGGCCACTTGCTCACCTGCTCTCCCACTTGCAACAAAATCCCCCTTTTTGCACGACTTAGGGGGATTGTCTGACTTGAACAAGACTTTTGGGGGCCTTCTTGATACAAGAGATATATATAATGATATATATATATATATGGTGGGCCCAAAGGAGCCAAAAAAGCATACAAAAAGCACCAAAAGCCACATATCTCATATCTCTCAACATACACATCAGAAGACAAAAAAGAGAGACCTTCGGGAGAGGAAGAGAAAAGCTGAACCAGACCAAGAAGCTTCATTCTCTTCATCAATGGAAGGGTGCAAGGCAACCATGAGCAACTAACTCTTCTACTAGGGTGTTGGTTTCAACCCCTAGCCATGTAAACTTGTTCATCTTTGTAGCTCTTGGGGATTTGTAATTAAATGTTGATTATTTAGCCTAGTGATTATGTACACAAATACATTTCTTATATATATATTCATTTGATATGGAATTTATTCTTGTCTTAGAGTAGGTTTTGTCACTTGAATGCACAACATTTGCATATTCCACAAGAAGTGCAAATGATGGCTAGATAATGGTGTTTAAATGAATGTGTGATGCTAGTTTGTATAGACCATGCCAAGACAAGGTAGTTTGGATGCATGTAGTGTTTACGTAGAGAGTAGAGTAATTAGGTAGTTAGTTAGGTTGAAGAGCTATGCTTGTTGAAAATGGATTATGATAGGTTAGCACACACATTGATCTTTTGATATGTCATTGAGGTCACAAGCCTAATGACATTGTTAGGCATTTAATTAATGAATCCCATGCTTGCTACACTTATGAACATGTGAATGGCTAGTGGTGGAAACCAACCCTAGTTCTCTCTCCAACTTTACTCTTTAATTTTATCGTCATTTCATTTACGCAATAGTTTTAAACACAAAGCCAAAAACCTATTTTTAGAATTAAAGTAGAATTAATCTTTCTTTATGATAATTAACGACTAGTCCTCGTGGGATCGATACCCTCTATATAGAACCTTATCTACAAAGATTCGTGCTCTTGCGAGTGGTTAAATTATATTTTGATAAAAAGGGCAAAATTAAGCTTACAATATAATTTAGTTCCGACCACATCAAAATTTTGGCGCCGTTGCCGGGGACTACTGTTTAATTGTCGCCATTGGAAGATTAAATCTGGTTTAATTCTTAGGCTAGAAATTCTTTCATTCTTTTTGTATATATCTTGTTCTTATATCTCAAACTTCTTGATTTTAGGTATACCACATTGCGGGCATCTAGAAGAATTCAAATTGGAACCCTTTGTGAGTATAACTTCAAAAATTGGTGGTTTGAATCATTCACATTCTTTTGTATATATTATTGTTACTTTGTGTGTAGAGGTGCTGTTCAATTGTTAATGCATGCTTGGTAGACGGTCATTGTCACTTCCTTTGCTTCCTTGTAATAGTGAACTTGAACGAACACTTAGACAACGTAGAGGAACCTCTAGGGACCCTATTTTGCCTAGAACTGAAAACATGGAACCAAATGAGAGACAACCTCCCGGTCTACCTCCTTTTAATCATGAACAACCACCTCCACCACCACCTCCTCAAGGAGAGTTGCTTATGGACTTTTACCTTCCGACTACATTTGAAGTACCTTCGTGTATTCAATTTCCGGATGTAGCGGCAAATCAATTTGAAATAAAGTCCTCCACCCTCAACCTTCTTAACAGCTTTCACGGTCTTCCTAATGAGGATCCATACCGGCACTTAGATTACTTCTTTTCCGTGTGTTCCACCATTCGTGTACCACACTTTACGGAGGATGATCTAAAGCTACGTATGTTTCCATTTTCCCTAAAAGATAAGGCTAGAAGTTGGTTCAATTCCCTAGAACCCAACTCAATCCATTCTTGGGCGGAAATGCAAATAGAGTTCTTAAAAAAATACTTCCCAATGGGTAAGACAAGTGATATTCGGCGAGCAATCACCGGATTCACCCAAATTGACCAAGAACAATTCCATGAGACGTGGGAGAGGTTAAAAGATCTCTTAAAATCTTGTCCGCATCATGCTGTCCCAAAATGGCAGCTAGTGCAAAGTTTTTATGATGGGGTGAGTGAGCAACATAGACAAATGATAGACTCCGCGTGTGGGGGTGGGTACCTTTTGAAAAGCCCCGATGAGGCATGGAAACTTTTTCAAACCCTAAGCAACAATTCAGCTCAACGCTCCTCCACTAGGAAAGGGAAGGCCACCCAACCTTGTAGAGGAGTGCATGAGATTTCACGGGTAGATGAGGTAGCCATGCAAGTAGAAGCCTTGTCCCAAAAAATGGATTTAATCATGAAAAATGGGCTACCTATTCCTAACCAATCTGTCCAAAATCAGGAGGGGTGTTCATTTTGCTATAGCACTTCGCATTTTGTGCGAGATTGTCCTATTGCCGGGCAATCTCCCGATTATGCTCAAGAGCAAGCGAATGCCTTGTACGCTAAACAAATGAATGATCCATATTCGAACACGTACAATCCTGGTTACAAGAATCATCTGACTTTTTCATGGAAGAATCAAGAATCAAGTCCCTCTTTCCAAGGGCAAAATTCTTTTAATTCTCAATCTCAACAGCCTCATTATAGGCCAAACCCTCAACCTTACAATCAAAGATCTAATTACCAACAACCACCACCTCCTCCGAGAAGCCAAAGCTTTGAAGAGCGAGTGATAAGCAATCTTGAGGCCAACACCCGCTTATTGCAAACTCACTCTCAATCAATCTCTAAGCTTGAGGCCAATGCTCAATCTATGGCTAGGTTAGAAGCTCAAATCGGGCAACTAGCTAATGCCTTAAATAGAAGGGAGGAAGGTAAGTTGCCAAGTCAACCGGTGGCGAATCCCAAGGGTGTGCATATGATTGAAGATCCATCATCTTCAACTTGTAATGCTCCTCCAGAGCAAGTTCAATCAATCACAACCTTGAGGAGTGGTAAAATCATTAACTCCAAAGTAGGGGAGGAAGAGAGAAAGGAATTTCAAGAGCAACCTAAAAATCCAAAAGAATCCCAATTAAATCCAAAATTATTTCCGTTAAATCCAAATTTGCAAAATACCCCTTCAAATCCAAAAGGAAAGGCAAGTGAAGTTGTGTCATCATCGATTCCAAATCTTGACACCTCTTATGAACCTCCGGTTCCTTTCCTTCAACGATTGAAGGAACCTTCTCATTTTGGGAAGCAAGGAGAGAAAATCCAAGACATGATGGAGATCTTCAAACAAGTAAAGATCAATCTCCCTCTCCTTGATGCTATTCGACAAATTCCCTCTTATGCGAAATTCTTGAAGGACTTATGCACTCAAAAGCGCAAATCTAGGAATAATGTTCCTAAGAAAGTCCTCTTAACTGAGCACATAAGCTCCATTTTCCAACACCAAGCCCCTCCTAAATTCAAAGATCCGGGTGCTCCGACCATTTCGTGCACCATCGGAAATCAATCTTTTGAAAAAGCACTTCTTGACATAGGGGCTAGTGTCAATTTGCTTCCATTCTCAGTTTACCAACAACTAGGTTTGGGGGAACTCAAGCATACCACGGTTGTGTTGCAACTTGCCGACCGTTCGGTGAAGCAACCACGTGGCATCATTGAGGATGTCATCATTCAAGTGGACAAATTCTATTTTCCGGTGGACTTCATAGTCCTTGACACAGAACCGGTCCAAAATCCGAATCATCATATTCCTATCATTCTAGGTCATCCATTCTTGGCCACGGCAAACGCTTGCGTTAATTGCCGTACTGGAGTGATGGACATCTCTTTTGGGAATATGAAAGTCCGCTTGAACATCTTCAATACTTCCCACCACACACCCGACGATGAAAGTGAGTGCTTTTGTGTCGATGTTGTGGACGACCTTGTTCAAGAAGCACTTCCTTCTATTCTTTCCACGGACCCTTTAGAGGCATGCCTAAATCATTTTAACTATGACGATTTTGACATTGAGCAATCCATATGTGAAGTCAATTCCATGCTCGATGTTAATATTGTCATGGATTTGCCTAAGTGGAGAGTTCCGAGAGAACCCTTGCCCCCTTTGTCCAAAACTCCCCAAACTCCTTCTTTAATTTTCCCACCACAACTTGAGCTCAAGCCTCTTCCAGCTACACTCAAGTATGTTTTCTTGGGCGCAAATGAGACCCTTCCAGTCATTATTGCTTCCAATCTCACAAATGATCAAGAATTGGAACTCATAAAGGTGCTCAAAGAGCACAAAGAAGCAATAGGATGGAGTGTGGTAGATCTTAAGGGAATAGACCCTTCTGTTTGTATGCATCGCATACACTTGGAAGAGGATGCAAAGACCTCAAGGGAGGCACAACGTCGATTGAATCCAAACATGAAGGACGTTGTAATGAAGGAGGTGGTGAAGTTACTAGATGCGGGGATCATATACCCCATCTCTGATAGCAAGTGGGTTAGTCCCACTCAAGTGGTTCCAAAGAAGTCTGGTATTACGGTGCAACCTAATGATAAGGGTGAATTAGTTCCCCAATGCACCACCACAGGATGGAGAGTGTGCATTGATTATAGGAAATTAAATTCAGCCACTCGGAAAGATCACTTCCCCCTCCCATTCATTGATCAAATATTGGAGAGATTGGCCGGGCAAAGCTTTTATTGCTTTTTGGATGGATATTCTGGCTATAATCAGGTTGCTATAGACCTGAGGGACCAAGAGAAAACCACCTTTACATGTCCCTTCGGCACATTTGCTTATAGACGCATGCCCTTTGGGTTGTGCAATGCACCGGCAACTTTTCAACGGTGTATGATGTCTATCTTCTCGGACATGGTGGAAAAATTCTTAGAAGTGTTCATGGATGATTTTTCCGTTTTTGGGCCTTCATATGAATCATGCCTCCAAAATCTAGCTTGTGTTCTCAAACGATGTCAAGAAACCAACCTAATTCTTAGTTGGGAAAAGAGTCACTTTATGGTTCAAGAGGGTATTGTCCTAGGGCACATTGTGTCTAAGCGAGGAATAGAGGTTGATAAAGCCAAGGTTGAACTCATTTCTAAACTTCCTCCACCATCAACGGTGAGAGAGATTCGTTCATTCCTTGGGCATGCGGGCTTTTATCGCCGTTTCATCAAAGACTTTAGCAAGATCTCTCGGCCTTTGTGTCGCCTTCTTGAAAAAGAGTCTTGCTTTACCTTTGATGAAACGTGCCTTATCGCTTTTGAAAAACTCCGCACCATGCTTACAACCGCTCCAATTCTAATCCCTCCAAATTGGGCTCTCCCATTTGAGATTATGTGTGATGCATCCGACTATGCCATGGGTGCTGTCTTAGGGCAACGAGTAGACAAACTGCCACATGTCATCTACTACGCAAGTAAAACCCTTTCCGAGGCTCAAATCAATTATACCACAACGGAAAAAGAATTGCTTGCGGTAGTATTTGCATTAGACAAGTTTCGAGCTTATTTATTAGGTTCAAAGGTCATTGTCTATTCGGACCATGCTGCCCTCCGGCATCTTTTGGCAAAAAAGGACACCAAGCCTAGGTTGATCCGATGGATACTCTTGTTGCAAGAGTTCAATTTTGAGATTAGAGACAAAAAGGGAACTGAAAATGTGGTAGCTGACCACCTTTCTAGAATTCTTGTTGAATCCCTCCATAATTCCATTCCAGTTTGTGAATCCTTCCCAGATGAACAACTCTTTGTCATCTCTCAAGAGAGTATCCCTTGGTATGCGGATGTGGTTAATTATTTGGCAACCGGTAAAATACCATCTTCTTGGACCAAACAAGAGAAGGATCGTTTTCTCTCCCAATCACGATCATATTATTGGGACGATCCTCAATTGTTCAAATACTGCCCCAATCAAATAATTCATAAGTGTGTACCCAACAGTGAATTCCAAAGCATTCTTAAATTTTGTCATACACTCGCTTGTGGGGGACACTTTAGTGCTAAGAAAACCGCAGCAAAAATTCTTCAATGCGGATTTTTCTGGCCGACACTTCATCGGGATGCATATTTATTCTGCTGCTCTTGTGAGCGATGTCAGCGCCTCGGCGCGATGTCTCGGAAGGACATGATGCCTCTTAACCCTATTCTTGTCATTGAAATATTTGATGTGTGGGGCATTGACTTCATGGGACCATTTCCACCCTCTACTGGTCATGAGTACATACTTGTGGTGGTGGACTACGTATCTAAGTGGATAGAGGCCGTTGCTACCAAAACCAACGATCACGCAGTCGTGGTTAAATTCATACAAGCTAACATTTTTAGCCGGTTTGGTACGCCTCGGGCCATCATCAGTGACGGAGGTAAGCATTTCTGTAACCGGTTCCTTCGAACCTTGCTTCTCAAATACTCCGTCACACACAAAGTAGCCACCCCCTACCATCCTCAAACTAGTGGCCAAGTAGAAGTATCCAATAGGGAGATTAAGAACATTCTTCAGAAAACTGTTCGGCCTGACCGGAAGGATTGGTCATTGCGACTAAATGACGCATTATGGGCATACCGAACCGCATATAAAACTCCCATTGGAATGTCACCTTATCGGTTAGTTTATGGCAAGGCGTGCCATCTTCCGGTTGAATTGGAGCATAAAGCTATGTGGGCCACCAAGACCTTCAATTTTGACATGAAAAAGGCCGGTTCTAATCGAAAGCTTCAATTAAATGAATTGGAAGAATTGCGACATGACGCTTATGAGAATGCGAAAATCTATAAGGCAAGGTCCAAAGCCTTTCATGATCGTAATATTCGAGTTAAAACATTTTCGCCGGGCCAAAAAGTTTGGTTGTACAACTCACGCCTCCATTTGTTTCCCGGAAAACTTCGCTCCCGTTGGGATGGTCCATTTTTGGTTAATTCCGTCGCTCCCCACGGAGCGGTGGAATTGAAGGACTTGAAAGATGGTTCGATATTCAACGTAAACGGGCAGCGCTTAAAAGTGTGCGTGGATGACCAAGTCACCACCGAATACGTGGATATCGTCACTTTGACGGATCCCGTGTATTTTGACTCATGAGCCGATCCGGACGTCGCGCCATAGACGTGTAAGGTGGCGAAGCCATGGTAGCTATCAAGCTTCCATGGTGTCCCTTTAATCCAAAGTAGGTTTGTATCTAAGCAATGTAGTATCTAATTCCCCAATATCCAAGTCCCTGAAGCATATTTTAAACTGACTGTTTTTGAGCATTTCGATTGATCGAAACCAAGATTTTGATCAATCGAAAATTTCTATTGATCAAAATTTTGGTTTCGATTGATCAAAAAATTGCAGAGATTTGCCAAGTCCAAAGTCCCGAGAGGTGGTATTCTTCGATTGCACTTCGATAGGTCTTCGATCGATCGAAACTTTCGATTGATCGAAATGGGATTTCGATTGATCGAAATAAAAGTTCGATTGCATCAATTAAATGTTCGATTGATCGAAGTAAAAATGTGATTCAGGGAAGGAATGTTTGATTGATCGAAGAGACAATCTCGATCCATCGAAGTTAGTTTCGATTGATCGAAGCAAGATTTCGATCAATCGAAATTTCGATTGATCGAAATGCACATTTCGATCAATCGAAATGCACGCGGAGCCTGCACGTGAGCCAAAAATCTATTTAAACCGTTGGGCTTCCCTCCCATTTTAAAAGACCATCCGACTTCTTCTCTTCCTCCGTGCGATCCAAGCCTTCTCCAAGCATTCCCGATCATCCGCCGCCATCCGACGCAGTCCGATCCGCCGCTAGCATCTGCGCGATCTTCTCTTCGCGGTTGCGCGTGGAGTTTTCTTCGGTTGAGCCGTTCATCTTCTTCCTCATGAGGTAAGCGATGCATGGGTACTTTTTGTTTATTCTCTCGCCATTTTTGATAGTTTTACAGCGGAATAAACATAGTTAGATCATGTTGGGGTGGATGGTTGCGATTGCGATGTCTGAATCAAGTTTTTGTGGGTTTCGGGGGGTAGGAATTCAAGCAGGAGTGGGATTTGGCATTTTCTTCGTTTCAAACGCTTAGTGTACGGTGTGTAACCGCGATACCTTCGTTTCGGCTGCACCCGTTCACATTGCCTCTTCGAGTGCAAATTTTTTTTTTGCATTTTTGTCAGTACCTTGGACTAGGACTACATTTTTATTTTTATTCTTTTAGTCTAGTAGTAGTTTAACTTTCTTCTTATTCATCTTTTATTTACGTACCTTTTGGAATCTAGTGCAGACTGTTCCGAGGCGATGGCGAGAGTGAAAAACGCCGCCGGTGCTGTTCGTGACGTGCCCGGGCGAGCCTTCCGGTCCCGGAAGTTCCACCCGGAGCAGGTTTTTGACTTAGCAGAGTTCGAGAGGCGTCCCGACACCGAGTGGACTGTTGCTGAGCTCAGGAGGCGTCGCCTCGACCGGCTATGTGTGCCTCCCACCGACGTAGCACACGAGCGCCTAGTGCAGGTCTTCTACGAGCATATGACCTACTCCTGCATAGCGCCAGATACACTCGAGACTACCGTGGCCACTGTCACGATCACGATTACGCCGAGCCGGATTGCTCATATGCTCGGCATTCCTCACCAGCAGCCGCCGGACATGGTTGGCCCGGACGGTCAGCCACTCTATAGTGCCGCGCTCCCAGCAGATACCACGCTCTTCTCGATAGTGATGGACATGTGTGGCGGGGCGTTTACCACGCCCAACCACAACTGCACGTCCAAGTCGATGTGCCCGAGCAGATATTGGTTCCTGGACACCGTTCTCCTCAAGAACGCGTGTCCGTTGCAGCACGTGGCTGAGCGCAGGGGTGACCTCCTCCGTTGCCTCTATGCTTTCCATACGGGTGCTTGGTTTTCTGTCCCATCGCTTATCTGGGGGCAGATGCACAAAGTTTGGGATGGCCTCGTCAACAAGAGGAAGAGGAGAGCAGCGAGTTGGCGGCTTCCCTTTCCATTCCTGATCGCTGCTTTTCTCAGCAGTGCCAGTATACCGGTCAGTCGGACTGACATTCAGTTGGCACCGCCCACCCGCTTCACATCTACTCAGTGGGATCGGGTGAGGTGACACTTAGAGCGACAGGACCATCAGGGTGATCCACCAGACGATGTAGATATGGATGCCCCGGTGGAGACGGATGAGGGAGAGCCAGCAGGGGCTGAGTCAGAGGACGAGGAGATGGAGGAGGAGGAGATGGATGTCGCTGCAGAGCGGCATGATATCTTAGCGACGGGCTATTCCTACCTGGCGGCTGACGTAGAGCGGCTCCAGCAGGGTTTTGACGAGCACGTCCAGGTGACGCAGAGTCAGCTGGCAGGTATTCGGACGGACATTTCTTCTCTGGTGCAGGGGCAGAGAGCGATCTTAGATGAGTTCTGAGCCTTCCGGCAGGATCTGCAGTTCCTGTTCGCAGGTCGAGCCTCCACCTCCACTTCTGCTCCCACCGAGCCACCATCACCACCACCCGCCCTCGAGTAGCTGCACTTTATTCACCTTTTATGCTTTACTTTCTGTATTTTTCTTTCTTTATTTTTGATAGGCCATGTTGGCCATGTTTAGTTTCTTTTTGCGTATTCCACCTACATGTACACTTTGTACTGAAACGCATTTTCATCTGTATGGAATACATTTATATTTTCTTTTATGACATGTGTTATCTTTACTTTCTTTTCTTTTTGCTTTCCGTCAATTTATCTGTTCTCTATACTTTGACTATGTATGTAGTACCACTTGTCTAATTGTTATATGCGATTCAGTTGATGATTTCCGTTTATTACCGCCTGGTTTTAATTCCCAATACTGTTGAGATTGCTTCAACACAGTATGGCGGTAATAAAGAAAGGCAGCCCCTTTGCGTGCTATACGTTAGCGCGCCTGGATAGTCAATATCTTGTCGCATAGACCTCTTAGACAATTGGGAAACACCAGTTCAGACCATTAGATATACAGTGATATTGGCATTGACTGTTTGTGCGTAATTATTTCATTTTGTTCTATTTATCTACTTTTTGTTCCTTTTAATGCTCGTGGTATCCAGTTGGTATTCTGTGCAGGTTATTCTTATTTACAGGATGACCGCCGCAGTGGAATACCATTTTTCTCGCCTTCGGCCATCCCGGTAACGTCTTTCCTTGTTCTTCTTGTCCAAACATTGAGGACAATGTTGCATATAAGTTTGGGGGTGCGGTATGCTATACCACTTGCATATGCATGCAATGTTCAGTCATTATATTGAGTGTCATTGTAGAGCAGTTTTTTTTCTTTGATATTTTTGCATGCTTGCTATGATGTCTTGCTTTTTAAAGGAAGATCATTCGAATAAATGTCCGAGGTAAATGCAGCAGGTAGTTAAGAACTTTAACATTGTAAATACCCACACTTTTGCAAGCTTTATAGTAGGCTAGAACGGTCTACATTATTGTCCAAATTCGAGCACGTATAGTTCTCGCCCTAAATTTGTCCTTAACCGCACAAATTCGCACACATGCAATTTAAATTGTGGGGTATAAGTCTGAGGGAGAATTTTTGAAAATTTCTGTTTTTATCAGAACAACTTAAAGAATAAGTTCTTCCGGTTGTTGTTAAAAAAAAAAAAAAAAAAAAGAGAATTAAAAAGAGAAAAATATGCAATAAGCCTTCTCACTAAATAAACCGGATTTCTATGCCTCAAAGCAGGAAATATTCGTGTAAAAGTGTGTAAGGTTGAGCAGTAATAAGCGGGTGGCTTGCTTACGCTCATCGCCTTGTAAGCTCGGTTATTAAGTCCGAGGGGTGCTTCTTCACCTAATGCCCTAAAACCAATTGGTTTGGGAGTCATTGGCCCAATGCCACTACATGGGCTTGCAAGAAAGCAAAAAGAGCTAAGCGTTGCACGGTCATCCGCACATGAGCAATCATGAATGTTTTGTGATAATGAAACAGCCGTGTTGAGCATTTTCAATGAGTTTTTCTCTTAAAAACAGATTTGTTCATTTTCTTCTCCAAATATGACATAAGCCACGCGTTAGAATGCATGTTCACTTTTCAAAGAGGATTTTGGGGTTAGAATTGTTATAGTGTTCGGGCTGGCTAGTATGTGGGGACTGTCGTTCATTTATAGCTTGTGAAAGTCCATTTTTGCTAATGACCACATAGTTCTGTAATACTTGTTGCATTTGCCAATTGTGAAATGAATGGATGAGCGCCCTTTATCTAGTTGATGACTGAGCATGATTAAACTTTTGTATAAGATAGTTGACTTCATTTTTGTAATATTGTATTGCTAAGGGACTAGCAATATGTAAGTTTGGGGGTGTGATAAGTGTTCAATTCTATGCATTTGAACCCTCTTTATTGTATATGTTAGTTCCGTTTTTGCGTTTACCGAGATATGTTTATAGTATTTTTGTGTTTTTGATGTATTGCAGGTATTGGAGTAAATGGAGCAAAGTTGGAAGCTTTCTGCAGTCAACAGATGAAATCAGAAAATGTTGCCAAGGCATCTCGATCAATCGAGATGTGGATTTCGATCAATCGAGATTTTGATTGATCGAAATCTCATTTCGATTGATCGACATCTCGATCAATCGAAAGGCAATTTCGATCAATCGAAATGCTGCAGAGCCCACTTGGCCACTTGCTCACCTGCTCTCCCACTTGCAACAAAATCCCCCTTTTTGCACGACTTAGGGGGATTGTCTGACTTGAACAAGACTTTTGGGGGCCTTCTTGATACAAGAGATATATATAATGATATATATATATATATATATGGTGGGCCCAAAGGAGCCAAAAAGCATACAAAAAGCACCAAAAGCCACATATCTCATATCTCTCAACATACACATCAGAAGACAAAAAAGAGAGACCTTCGGGAGAGGAAGAGAAAAGCTGAACCAGACCAAGAAGCTTCATTCTCTTCATCAA
The DNA here is from genome assembly GCA_026545225.1 of Cornus controversa. Lineage (NCBI taxonomy): Eukaryota > Viridiplantae > Streptophyta > Magnoliopsida > Cornales > Cornaceae > Cornus > Cornus controversa. The sequence continues at coordinate 2,563,478 of CM048848.1, forward strand.
TGGAAGGGTGCAAGGCAACCATGAGCAACTAACTCTTCTACTAGGGTGTTGGTTTCAACCCCTAGCCATGTAAACTTGTTCATCTTTGTAGCTCTTGGGGATTTGTAATTAAATGTTGATTATTTAGCCTAGTGATTATGTACACAAATACATTTCTTATATATATATTCATTTGATATGGAATTTATTCTTGTCTTAGAGTAGGTTTTGTCACTTGAATGCACAACATTTGCATATTCCACAAGAAGTGCAAATGATGGCTAGATAATGGTGTTTAAATGAATGTGTGATGCTAGTTTGTATAGACCATGCCAAGACAAGGTAGTTTGGATGCATGTAGTGTTTACGTAGAGAGTAGAGTAATTAGGTAGTTAGTTAGGTTGAAGAGCTATGCTTGTTGAAGATGGATTATGATAGGTTAGCACACACATTGATCTTTTGATATGTCATTGAGGTCACAAGCCTAATGACATTGTTAGGCATTTAATTAATGAATCCCATGCTTGCTACACTTATGAACATGTGAATGGCTAGTGGTGGAAACCAACCCTAGTTCTCTCTCCCAACTTTACTCTTTAATTTTATCGTCATTTCATTTACGCAATAGTTTTAAACACAAAGCCAAAAACCTGTTTTTAGAATTAAAGTAGAATTAATCTTTCTTTATGATAATTAACGACTAGTCCTCGTGGGATCGATACCCTCTATATAGAACCTTATCTACAAAGATTCGTGCTCTTGCGAGTGGTTAAATTATATTTTGATAAAAAGGGCAAAATTAAGCTTACAATATAATTTAGTTCCGACCACATCAACCAGGAAAGGAAAGGGAAGTCGCTAACTCGCTGCTCGCCGCATCCTCTTGTTGACGAGGCCGTCCCAGACCTTGAACATCTGCCCCCATACCAGCGATGGGACAGAAAATCACGTGCCCGTGTGGAAAGCATAAAGGCAACGGAGGAGGTTGCCCCTGCGCTCTGCCACGTGCTGCAGAGGACACGCGTTCTTGATGAGAACGGTGTCCAGGAACCATAATCTGCTCTGGCACATCGATTTGGACGTGCAATTGTGACTGGGCGTGGTAAACGCCCCGCCACACATGTCCATCATGATGGAAAATAGTGTCGAGTCTGCTGGAAGTGCGGCCTTGTAAATCGGTCGACCATCCTGATCAACCATATCTGGTGGCTGCTGGTGAGGGATGCCGAGCATCTGCACAATCCGGCTCGGCATAATAGTAATCGTAGTGGTGCCCACGAGCATCTCCAATGTGTCCGGCGCTGTGCAGGAGTAGGTCATGCGCTTATAGAAGACCTGCACTAAGCGATCGTGTGCCACATCAGTGGGAGGCACACACAATCGATAGAGGCGACGCCTCCTGAGCTCGGCGACAGTCCATGCGCTGTCGGGACGCCTCTCGAACTCGCCCAGGTCAAATATCTGTTCCGAGTGAAACTTTCAAGACCGGAAGGCTCGCCCGGGCACATCTCGAACAGAATCGGGGGCATTCTTCACCCTCGCCATAGACTCGGAACAATAAAGGGTTCCAACTTCAATTCTTTTAGATGCCTGCTATGTGGTATACCTAAAATCAAAAAATTTGAGAAATAAGAACAAGATATATACAAAAAGAATGAAAGAATTTCTAGCCTAAGAATTAAACCAGATTTAATCTTCCAATGGTGACAATTACACCGTAGTCCCCGGCAACGGCGCCAAAATTTTGATGTGGCTAAACATAAATTATATTGTAAGCTTAATTTTGCCCTTTTTATCAAAATATAATTTAACCACTCGCAAGAGCACGAATCTTTGTAGATACGGTTCTATATAGAGGGTATCGATCCCACGAGGACTAGTCGCAATTGTCTTAAAGAAAGATTAATTCCACTTTAATCCTAAAAATAAGGTTTTGAGTTTTTGTTTATAAAACTATTGCATGAATGTAATAACAATAAAATTAAAGAGTAAAGTTGGGAGAGAGAACTAGGGTTGGTTTCCACCACTAGCCATTCACATGTTCATAAGTGTAGCAAGCATGGGATTCATTAATTAAATGCCTAACAATGTCATTAGGCTTGTGACCTCAATGACATATCAAAAGATCAATGTGTTTGTCCACCTATCATAATCCATCTTCAACAAGCATAACTCTTCAACCTAACTAACTATCTAATTACCCTACTCTCTAAGTGAACCTACATGCATCCAAACTACCTTATCTTGGCATGGTTTATACAAACAAACACAACACATTCATTTAAACACCATTATCTAGCCATCATTTGCATTTCTTGTGGAATATGCAAATGTTGTGCATTCACATGAAAGAATCTACTCTAAGACAAAAATAAACTCAACATCAAATAAATATATAAAAGAAATGTATTAGTGTACATGGTCACTAGGCTAAATAATCAACAATTAATTACAAATCTCAAGTGTTACAAAAATGAACATGTTTACATGGCTAGGGGCTTCAACAATACCCTAGTATAGAAGTTAGTTTCTCATGGTTGCCTTGCACTCTTCCATTGATAAAGAAGATGAAGCTTCTTGGTCTGGTTCAGCTTCTCCTCTTCCTCTCCCGAATGTCTCTCCTTGGATAATCTGATGTGTGTGAGAGATATATCAGAGATATGTGGCTTCTTTGTGTTTTAAGGCTCATTTTTCAACCTTGGGGCCCACCATATATATATATATATCTATCAATATATACACCCTTTATATCAAGAAGGTCCCCAAGGGTCTTGTTCAAGTCAGACAATCCCCCTAAGTCGTGCAAAAAGGGGGATTTTGTTGCAAGTGGGAGAGCAGGTGAGCAAGTGGGCAAGTGGCTTCTGCAGAATCTCGATCAATCGAGATTGGATCTCGATTGATCGAGATTTCGATCAATTGAAATGAGATCTCGATCAATCGAGATCTCGATTGATCGAGATCAACATCTCAATTGATCGAGATGTCTTGGCTGCAATTTCTAACTTTTTTTTTCAGCTGCAACAAGCCTCAAACTTTACTCCTTTCACTACAAGACCTGCAATACATCAAAAACACAAAAATGCCGTAAACATATCTCGGTAATCATACAAATAGAACTAACATATGCAATAAAGAGGGTTCAAATGCATAGAATTGAACACTTATCAATGGCAGCCATTTGGGACGGTAATGGTGCACGATTTTGTAAACCCTTGATGCTCAATGGGTTGACTACTTAGGCATGGTAAGGGCTGTTTAGTAGCCATGAATTTTGTTTATGCATTGGGCCCTGATTGATGGTGGGCTTGGGCCTTGGAATTGGATTGAATTTGAATTTGGCAGTTGGGTTTGATCGTGACTGATGTTGGGCTGCCATAAAATTTAGTTCTGGTTTGGGCATCTATGTTTTAAGGCTTGGACTAGTCAAATTCATTGGGTCAAGCATAGAGATAAAAAGTAAAGAAAGCGGGTTCGTATGTGACTTGGATACGGGATTGGACTAGGCTGGTATGGACAGCTTTGCAGGCGCGGGCACAGTAAAAGCGGGACCTAAGGCAAGTTGTTTCTTGCCTCTATCTCTTATAAATACTTTTGTTATGTTGGTTAATTTTATGTATGCTCTTAATTTGATTGTATGTGGCCTTTGCATATATATATATGTACATATATATATATAAAGGTGGATCTTATATATATATATATACGTGGGATGTGAGGATATATATATGTGCGGGTAGATATATTTATATATATATATATATGTGTGTGTGTGTGTGTGTGGGCTTGGAGGGTAAAAGTATTGTTAAATTCAAATGTTGATTTGCATTGTTATATGCATATTTAGGGATTGAGCCATGTAAAGTATGCTAAATTACATATGTACATTTAGCTAGATGTTACCTTGCATGCATATACGATTCTTATACATGAGTTGAATATATGTAAGTATATACATGATTATATATGTGTGGTGCAGTAGTATAAATGCATGCTAAATTGATTATGGCTTAGAAGGACATTGGAAAAGCATGAAGTATGTGAAGTGTTATGTATGTTTTTACTACCTATATGGGTGACATGATATATATATATATATATATATATATACTTGCGTGATTGCATATGGTTGTAAGAATGCATGTTGGTTGCTCATAGTAAATGCATGATTGAAATGAAAGCATGATTATATTTATGCTAATATACGTATACATGTGATTATATGCAAGATGTGACATCTATATATATGTTGTGTATGTGCAAATGCGATTATGAATGATTTCGATGAAAAGTGTGTTTATTGGTGAAAACGTGAAGATGTGGTGTTTATAGATTTATGCATGAGAGATGTGATTTTCCTGAAAATGCATAAGCATGATGATTTCCATGATATGAGTGTGATGACATTGTGACAATCTTGAGGTGAAAGGAAAATGCATTGATTTGATAAAAATGCATTCATGGTGTGGATAAGTGCATGGGTGTGATTATATGCACTATATATATATGATTTTGGGGCATGAGTGTGAAATTAAGATAAGGGGAAGGCCCCTAGGGTGAAAGACCCAAAACTTGGCCAAGAGTAGGTGCTCCCTTTGGGTTAGTAACCCGATAAAGCACAAGCAGAGTTTGGGTGCCGAAGAGACCCTTACTATTGGAGTGATGAGAAAGCCCCCTATGAATTAATTTGGTGTGAGTTATATACGTATGTATTTGCACTTTATGTGAAGCATCATGCACGATTTGAAAAATGTGGATGTTTGGGTAAAAATGCATGAGCATGTGCATTTATGCATGATTCAATGGATCTTGTTGAGTAGGTGACGTGGTATTTGATTTTCATTATTCATGTAATGCCTCTATTTATATATGTTTTCTATACATATGAATGCTGGATGTGTATTGCTCTCGAACATGTTGTAAACGATTTTCATAAATCAAGTGTATTAGATTTAAATTTTCATAAGTGCTAGAACTGCCATGTGCATTGTTGGTTCATGTATACTAGGGGGGCCATGACTTTAAATATTGAGATATATTTAAGTGCATGTATATTTTTGAGAATATGTGAGGATCGACCTGCTGCTGCGATGATAGTATGGTTCTACATACCTTGTTGGGCCTTTGAGCTCACCCTCTCCCAGGTTTTGCAGGTATTGCTGATTACGAAGTCAGTTAGGGGACTCATAGTACCGGTTCTAGAGGTAGTAGTTAAATTCTTTAGAATTTAATGTATAACTAGGACATTGGATTGATGTTCCGCATTTAGATTAGATGTATGGAGTGATTATGTAAATTCAGTTCCTTCAGTTGTATTTTATTCATGTGATGTATGTATATATTACGGACATTCAAGGATTGAGACATGTATTTTTGATTATATTATGCATGTTGTAGAAATGCTAGGGGGACACGAGCCCAGAAGTGTCCATTTTGATTGTTAGATATAAATGCTGGGGGGACACGTGCCCAGAAGTGTCTAATTGAATTGAAAGCAGGTTTAACATGCCAGAATCTGATTATTTAGAATGGGTCATGCCCAATTTTCACAAAAATAATTGAAAATTGAGATTATATGATCAGGTGGTGGTTATAGCGTGAGGTTGAGTAAACGGGTTCGCGACTCGGAGTTCGGGTCGGTCTGGGGGAGTCCCGGCGGTCCAAATTTTGGGGCGTGACAGACATCCCCGTCAACACACTTCCGGCTGGGTCCAACTCTGATACCATTTGTAATAACCCACTCCACCTGATGGTATGATATTATCCACTTTGGGCCAAAGCGGACAATATCATACCATGTGGTGGAGCACTATATAGCCTGCTAGTATGGTAGCTCGCCCAGTGTATCTCGCACCCACCCACATCACACCTGCTCACAAGGGTCACCACAATCCACTCCCCTAGGAGGCACAATGTCCCCATAGGCACACTTTCGACTAGGCTTCGGCTCTAAAACCATTTGTAATAGCCCACTCTACTTGATGGTATGATGGGCCTAAGACCGCACAGTTTTGCTTTTGAGTTTTACCCCAAAAGGCCTCATACTGTCACGCCCCGGAACCTGGACCGACCAGCATCCCAGGTCGTGGACCCGTTCACTAAACTCCGTGAACGATCTCAACCACACTCATGCCATAGTATCGAGGTTTGATACGATGCTATAACGCCCCGATTTCTGACTCCCTGAGAATCGGAGGTTAAACAGTCTATTTAGCCCAATAGACCCTCATTACCCTCATTTACCACGGAAGCTTAACTCGATTTTTGCATATAAATGCACATAACTTAACATCAACCAATCGCAATGGGCCCCACATCAAGCCACATCTGCATGTTCCTCACAATCCTGACCTGCAACTTTTCGATCAATCGAAAAGTTCCTTTCGTACAATCGAAACTTCGATTATGCGAAACCTGAATTTCGCACAATCGAAGTGCTTGCGAAGTAGTATCGAAATTCTTCATCTCTCGGGACTTTTGTCCACTACCAAGACCTACATTATCTTGATTGTGCGAAACAGCCATTTTGCACAATCGAAACTTCGATCATGCGAAATGGTAATTTCGCACGATTGAAATTCTATCTATTGAGAATTTCTGCTATTTCACAACTTGGTCTTTTGATCCCAACTCCCACTCTAGTCGTCTAGAATCATCCATATACATCCATACAACCTCTCAAACATCAAATGAATGCTATAACATCATTCATGAAGTCTAACTGCTTACATTAGCACATTTCTCAAGGGTTACCAACCTTCTAAACATGGGAATCACCCAATCCCGGGACTCAATTCCTCTTATGAATGGAATTTTAATCTAACACTAACACCATTAGACAGAGAATTCAAAAATACTCAATTTAAAAAAAAAAACCACACTCGATTCAGATCTAAAACGAAGGAGTTACGCCCGTTTGAAGTTTAGGCACAACAGGAAATTTCGATTGTGCGAAATTGCCATTTCTATCCCCCTAGGACCATTCCCTCAACATGAAGATCATCTATACATGATATATCATCACACACAAACTCCAAATCACACATTTGGAGATTATGATCTCACCATTCTCATACATTTCTATCAAAATGCACATTTCATTGCATACATTCATAATATCCATACACCAACATCATTTGTTATACATACAAGGTCCAAATGAACATACAAGTTACATATAACGTGTTTGTAACTATAACTCAACATAATCCACATGCCACATGCCGGCATGGGTAGCCAAATACATATTTCACCCTCAAAACTTCAAATACACCAAATTGCTCCAATTTGTTCCAAGTGACCAAGCAAGTCCTTTTTCGTCCATCCATAATTGCCTTACCTAAAAAAAATATTTGGGGGAGCGGGGTGAGCACCACTGCGGCTCAGTAGAGATACCCCAACCCTCCTAAGTGTTGACTCGACACCGACCTACATGAAATGCATATGAATACACTGGATGCCACATCCACAATCTCACAAACCAATCAACAAATGCAATTAAAGAGGGTTGCATATTTCACGAATCATGTATAACATGTTCAAACATAAAAGTATTAAGGGAAGTAAATGCTCTCTCGCTCAGTCCTCATCTGAAACCCTACATGATTGGCTCGCTCCAAGGATCGCGTAACCTTGGACACCTCCGATAACCATCCAATGACCGGGGCAACTCTAAAGGGTTATTCTACCATAGCAATGTATAGGATTGCCATAGAGTGAGGGGACAACTCTGAGGCTCACAAATCTTGGACATTCTCCGATAACTATCCTATGACCGGGACAACTCCGAGGGGTCATTAGTATTGGACATACTCTGATCTTACACATTAACCCTTAGTATGGCAGGTCCACTCCGAGGGCTATACATAGTGGATAATTTTACCACATTTCACAATACGGTTGGACCACTCCGAAGCCCCGTGTACCTCATTTGCATCATTTTCCCGTAACTTCCCACATATGCAATATGGATGCATAAACACCTGCTATTTTATTTTCATACTCTACTCATGCTCATTGATACTAAAAGGAAGTATTTTCATGCTCAACTCATGTTCATTGATACTAAAAGGAAGTAAAAAGCATGTTTCTCACCACCACACACCACATATAGCACACATATATATATAACACATGCACATATCATCTCATATGCATACAACATCAAAATTAGTATATTTTACACATGCTACACTCAATGCATAATTTTAGTACATAGAACTAACATGCATTCAATAACCACATTCCCACATATAATCACATATACGACACTTGGTACACATTTTTCACATAAACACGAAATTGAGCACATAATGCCTATGTATCAATTTCTTACACTCACACACTTCAAACCCACATGCTACCACTAACACAATGCACCCAATTGTGAAAAGATAGGACTCTAGAGAAGGAGAAAACACAACTTTCCACACCTCTCACCATCCTAAAGCATGTGAAACACAACCTACACCTCTCTTCTTCACCCGAAACCCTAGAATCCACAATTAGAAGAGAAGAAGAACCCCTACCTCGAAAATGAAGGCCTTCCAAGCACTTCACCAAAATCCCAGCAATGTCAACCTTGCTGAAACGTGAATTTGTTCGGTTCAAACCGGAGCCCTAGCCATCCCCTACGTATCTCCCTCCTTCGGCGGATCACGAATTACACCCGAGGGCCTCCAAAACTTAGAGAGAAGGAAGAGGAAGAAAGAAGAGAGAGAAAGGAGCCATGGCCGGCTGCTGGGACATTAGAGATATGAAATATCTCTGCCACATCTGATATTTAAAGTCCCTAGGCTGTAAAAATACCAAAATACCCCCGGACCACTTAACGCACCTTCCCGGACTCCGTTTTCGATTTTGAAAACTCCTATGGCCTCGAAATCACTTCCTCTACTCTCTAAATATTTCATCTAAACCATTCTCAAAAATAAATATTTCTAAAAATTTTTAAATTTTCGGGCCCACTTAAGTTGCATCCCGGGCCCCGGTTTGACCAAAAAGTCAAACTTCTCTAAATCTTTTGATCAAAACCCTCAAATTAACCTTCCAAACATGTTTTCAACTCTCGAAACATCCATATCATCATTCAAAATACATTTATCGCGAAAATAATGAAAAATTGGTAAATCGGCCAAAATTAGTCACAGTCTCTACAAGCTTCCCACCATCAAGGAATTTCGTCCTCAAAATTAGAATACTCATGGTCTTTCCATACTAGTCCTCATCAGACGTCAATCTCATCAATAATTGTCACTTTCTCTTTCCACATACCCTAGGCACTACACCTGGAACACCTAACTCATAACACTCGAGTCTAGCACAATCGGTGCATCTCAACTGCTCTAGAGGAATATAACCAGTTTCGTGACGTGGTTGGGCAACCGTCAACCCCATGTACAGCTCATTTCCACAATCTTCTGAAGCACTTGCTTCCTAGAGTCCACGGTCTCTACCTCAAGACATATCCAGTCAATCTCGATCTTTAGTCTAAGGTAATCTCCTACACTAATCACATCAATCACTCATAGTGATACTTCCCTACAATCTGGGATCATCAATACTCGAAGTCATTCTTTCATTATCAAACATGACTTTCAATCTCTGACATACCATTCCCGGGCTTAGTCTAATATTCTGGGCATCATCACATCGCAAACCACATCAACCCCATGCACATCACAAGCGCACTCACCAGCAAGGCACATGTCAGTGTACTCGCCGATCAAAACCACATAAACAATGTACTCGCCACAGCGAGCGATATAATCCTACCCAGTCTCATAGACTACAACCCGCTGGAATCGAATGCCAAGTCCCGGATCGTATATCCTACTGGTTTCACAATCTCATTATTCAAGAGGAGAACTATTTTCCATTTTCATCGTTCACATTAAGGAACCAGTTGACAGTTAGAGAGAATTTCTTTTATATTAGCACTTCACTTTAGATAACCCTTACCAATGAGAGTTCGAGGTCACCTACAGTAGCCAAACAGCAGCCATATAGTGGCCGCAGCCCACTGCGTCTACACGTCCACTATGTCCACCTCTTCCCTTTCTTAGTAAAAAACTATCCTCACTTCAGATACCATATATTAGGATCCTCGTCCACTATTAAGTCATCCTTCTCTTAACTTCATATCCATACTATGACCCAACTATATCAATCATGCGCATATCACAGCACACCACTGATCTCAAGGCACATAAGGACTGCACTTGTCAAAACAAATCATCCAGTCCTGTCCATCTTTGTGGACTACGATCCATTGGCATTTAGTGCCAAGATTAGGGTTTTACATGCGCTTAACTTCACAATCTCATCCCATCATTTCACACCAAGGAATTAGCTAACAGTTAGAAAAAATTCCTTTCATATAGAGCTTCACCTCAGACAACCCCTTCCAATGAGAGTTCGGGGTCACTTATAATCACCTACAGTCACATACACCCAACTCGGACTATATCCTGGACTGCGTCCATTGTGTCCACCCATCCCTCTCACAGAAAGAAATCATCCTTCCTTCAGACACTACATGTTAGGGCTATAACCGACTACAAACTTATCCTTTACTTAACCATCATATTTAACCTATGATGCAACTTCTCAATTCCTTTCACATAGTCCTAACGTCTTTTATCCAGACGCAAAAATCATTATGGTTTTCGCCGACTCAAAGAATTTGGTCATTTTCGAGTCTTCATCTGACTATCTAAGTAGTCACTCTTTAGACATATCCCATTTGGAATCTCGGTATTATAGTATAACCAATAGTCTTAGTCATTTGACTAAACTACATCCTCAATAGTCGTGTAATCAATGCAACGCTAATGATCTCACCATCCTCATACATTTCTATCAAAATGCACATTTAATTGCATACATTCACAATATCCATACACCAATATCATTTGTTATACATACAAGGTCCAAATGAACATCCAAGTTACATATAACGTGAATGTAACTATAACTCAACATAATCCACATGCCACATGCCACATGCCAGCATGGGTAGCCAAATACATATTTCACCCTCAAAATTTCAAATACACCAAATTGCTCCAATTTGTTCCAAGTGACCAAGCAAGTCCTTTTTCGTCCATCCATAATTGCCTTACCTAAAAAAAATATTTGGGGGAGCGGGTTGAGCACCACTGCGGCTCAGTAGAGATACCCCAACCCTCCTAAGTGCCAACTCGACACTGACCTACATGAAATGCATATGAATACACTACATGCCACATCCACAATCTCACAAACCAATCAACAAATGCAATTAAAGAGGGTTGCATATTTCACGAATCATGTATAACATGTTCAAACATAAAAGCATTAAGGGAGGTAAATGCTCTCTCGCTCGGTTCTCATCCGATACCCTACATCATTGGCCCGCTCCGAGAATCATGTAACCTTGGACACCTCCGATAACCATCCAATGACCGGGGCAACTCCGAAGGGTCATTCTACCATAGCAATGTATAGGATTGCCATAGAGTGAGGGACAACTGATAAGTAATGAATATTGCATATTCAATGCCCTTAAAATTATATGAATTAGTGTCTTAGTAATATTTATTTCATATTTTTATTAATAATTTTAATATTTTTATGATTGTAGGTGATTAAGGGTAATTCTGATTAGGAATGGTGAAATCGGGCTACAAATGGTGCTCATTTAGTTATCACTGAAGCTTGGCCCATTAGAGATATGTTTATATTGAAGATCCAAACTAAATGGACTAAAGAAATGGGCTGGAAATGAATTTAAATGAAGAAAAGGAGCACGGGCCCATTTGCATAGAAGATTGGGCCAATTCAGGCCTAAAAAGTCCTAGACCTGTGTTGGTATTCAGACCATAACTCCGTACACGATTGTCAAAACAACCCAAACTCCGTGTAGGTTGAAGGAAATTCAATTCTGCACAATTTCAGATTTCACGAAAATTTCTTAAAACGGACGTTTTCATCAACTTTCTGCCCTATTTGCGCAGCTGCCACTTTTTGGGCACAAATGCCACTTTGTGAGGAGCAAGTGCCATTTTATTATGCGCACTTGCCACTTTGGGTAGGCCAGGTGTCCCGTTGGTTTGTTTTCGCAAAGTAAAAAGGAGGAAACGAAGAAAAACTAGGGTATTCTGGAGGGGGAAGCAGAGAGAGATATACAGAGGCGATTCGTAACGATACGGGCAAGACGACGACGACTTCATCATCGTTCAAGCCTGGACCTCCGATCATGAGTGGCTAAACACCATTCTGGGGAAGTGATGTAACCCTAACCTATCTTTCAATGTTTTAGTTTGTATATTAATTTGAGGATTATTTATTTTGTGCATTGATTGTATAACCGAGACATAAACAATAGCTGTGCTATTGCTTTCAATTTGAATGTATTGTTTCATTGCATATTTACTTTTGTTCTTATAGAATGAATGCAAGTTTGCAGTGATTAGGGTTTAGTTCTTTTCAATTTCTGTGATTTTGTTAAGACAGGTTATACAATAGTTTTCATAAATCATTCAATTTAGGATTTTTATAATTCGTACTAAGCGAAGATGGGTTATCATATCATTAGTTAGTTTGATGTATAGGCCATGCTAAGCGAAGACGAGTTATGCTTAATTGTATGTTGAATGAATCCTCTTGATAGAACTGAATTTGGCTTGTAGCCATTCTTTTCTGAATGCATAGATTAAACAGCCCAAATTAATACAACTGTCATTGTCAGAAGGTTAGTGGTGAATTCAATTCCCAGGACCCTCTCTCCAGTGTCTACCATTTATTTATGTTGTATTTCATTTCATTTAATTTTAGCACCTTAGAATTAAAACCAAAACAAATTCTCTTTCAATTAAATTAGACAAGATCTTGATAGCTTAACAACACAACCAATGTAGTCTCTGTGGGTTCGACCCCTACTCACCACTTTACTAATTCTAGTAGAGTATTTGTAGGGTTTTATAAATTCTTTTTTTTTTTGTCGAAGTGTAAAACAACGACGACACTATTACATATTATTTTATCTCGTTTTTCACTTCGAACAAAATGGCGCCGTTGCCGGGGACTGCGATCATGATTGTGTTGTTAAGTTTAAAGATTAAGTCTATTTTAATTATAATTTAGGACTTATATATATTCTATTTTTAATTTATTTTAGGTGTTTTGTGTGTTTGAATATAGGTACAAGAGCTACTACACAAGTGGAAAGAAGTTGAAATTTCAGGACGTCTTGTGAGTTTTTGTATTTTAATTCATTCACTTATGTTTAGGATTGTTATTTTCTTTTAATTTTGATTTTTTTTTAAACATGTCATTTCAGTATGAGTATCCTTCAGAGGCATGTTTTGATCAATTTGGTTGTGTTATAGAGAATGTGAGTGAAAATTCAATGGATGTGTCTAAAAAATTAGATATATTATCATGGAGATTGGACCAATTTATGCCCTTTAGTAATGCTACTCCTACTCACTCGTCCATACCATATGAGTCATGTGCATGTTGCTTTAGTCCTTTTCATCATATGATAAATTGTCCTACTGCGGGACAATATTATGATTTTTATCCTGAATACACACATGAAAATTTTTCTATACCGAGTGATGATCCATTTTATCATACTTATTCTCCGGGATTTGAGGACAAAGTTTTGGCTGCCCTTGGCAAACTTGATGAACAAATTGGCAAACATGAAGAACAAACTAAATTGTTAAATTCACATTCACAATCCATAGCTAGGCTAGAAGTTCAAATCGAGGAAATAACCAATGCTTTGAATTGTGAGGATCAAGAGTAACTTCCAAGTCAGCCCATGACTAATATTGAACTCACACAACCAATTGAGTTAGACCATGCCCCCTTTGTGGAACCATTACCCATACCGGACTCCAAAACATTACATGAAGAACTTAAGTGTGATCACTTAAGTCCTAATGAGAGTCCACCTTTTACCTTTGCTTTTGACTTGAGTAGTGACAAATTAGATATCAATGAGAAAATTAGTCAAGAACAAGTTAAAGAGTCATGTTTTCCTGAATTAGTCGAATTTTATTCGATTGATTCATTTTTCTTAAAGCCTCACATTGACATAGATAAGAGGTGCCTAAAAATTGTTTGGATTCCGGCACAAGAAAGTGAGGACAAAATAGGGGGGACACTCTTAGATCTCCTCAAGAGATGTGGTATAGGGTGAACCTTCCATCAAAAGTAGTAGTTAGGAAGTGTGTGTTTTTCTTTTCATTTATTTTTATTTATTTTTGCTTTTGCTAGAGTTGATTTTTCTTCGTTTTAATTTTTATTTGTGTTTGTTTGTCATTTTGTTGCATTCTTTTTATTTATTTATTATTATTTTTTTCCTTTTAATATACGTGGTGTGTAGTTGTGTTTTTTATGACAGGTTTTTGCATCCAAGTTTGGGGGGATGGCCAACCCTTATTCATGTGAATGCTTTGCCAAATTTTTACAATTCTACCACTACGGTAATATTGTTCTATCACTTACCATACGCTTTATATTTTTGTTACACATTGAGGACAATGTGTGATTCAAGTTTGGGGGTAAGGAAGAACACTTTTGTTTGTTTATTTATTTATTTATTTGAGGTTGTTTTGTTTTCAGTTTAGATGTTTTAACACCAATCAAGAGTTTAATACTTTATGTAGGTTCTTGACTTGCAATTGTAGAGTATGTGTAAAATTTCTAGAAACTATGGTTTGAATGCAGTGGTTTAAGTCGTTATTTGCATTGACATGACTTGGAGTGGTTGACTCTAGTTCTTTTCACAATTCACACGCACACTAGTAGAGTTAGTGGGGTTTGTACTTGGCTTTGAGTATCAATTATGATTGCTGAATATAAGTCGGTATCCCTTGAGAATAAACATTTTAAACATGCTATACTTAAAAAAATATATATATAGTAAAATAAAAAAATAAAAAATAAAAATAAAAATAATAATCCTATGGTTTGTGGCCGTTTTGGTTCGAGTTATTAGGTCCCTCGAGGTATCTTGAAACCTGGTGCCCTAAAGCCATTTGGTTTGGGAGTCACAAGCTGAAAGATGGACCAATTCGAAAGCCTAATAAACCTAGGCATTGCGTTTTTGGTTAGTCTATGGTTTGTGGCCGTTTTGATTCGAGTTATTAGGTCCCTCGAGGTATCTTGAAACCTGGTGCCCTAAAGCCATTTGGTTTGGGAGTCACAGTCTGAAAGTCGCTACATGGATCAATTCGAAAGCCTAATAAACCTGGGCATTGCACAACCATATCAAAAAAAAAAAAAAAAAAATTGCATGTGTTCATGTTTTGAGTGATACATTCAATAAGGGGATCCAATAAATTGAAGGGACTTGTAAATGCTCACTCAAGGCCGGGTTAAATCACATTGATGAATGCTAGTTCACTTTTCATGAGGGGGCTAGAGTTAGTTTCTTTGAGTTGTGATTGATGTAAATTTTGGGTGAGAACCATTGTTTTGAATTATGGGGTTTAGGGATTTGAAAGTATTCTTCAATGCAAGTCTTTTAACTGCATTTTGTAATCTTTGTCTTGATTAATGTTTGAAATAGGAATTTTGGCATGTTTGTGGGTAACATCTCTGGAAACCCTCACGAGACTTCACTCGTCCACTAGGGGTAACCTAGGGGTTTAAAAGGCTTGTTGCATATGCTAAATGCAATCGGATCTCCCACGAAAGAGGAAGTAGTTTAGTTGTTTTATTTCATTTTTAGTTGTATATTGCTAAGAGACTAGCAATATATAAGTTTGGGGGTGTGATAAGTAATGAATATTGCATATTCAATGCCCTTAAAATTATATGAATTAGTGTCTTAGTAATATTTATTTCATATTTTTATTAATAATTTTAATATTTTTATGATTGTAGGTGATTAAGGGTAATTCTGATTAGGAATGGTGAAATCGGGCTACAAATGGTGCTCATTTAGTTATCACTGAAGCTTGGCCCATTAGAGATATGTTTATATTGAAGATCCAAACTAAATGGACTAAAGAAATGGGCTGGAAATGAATTTAAATGAAGAAAAGGAGCACGGGCCCATTTGCATAGAAGATTGGGCCAATTCAGGCCTAAAAAGTCCTAGACCTGTGTTGGTATTCAGACCATAACTCCGTACACGATTGTCAAAACAACCCAAACTCCGCGTAGGTTGAAGGAAATTCAATTCTGCACAATTTCAGATTTCACGAAAATTTCTTAAAACGGACGTTTTCATCAACTTTCTGCCCTATTTGCGCAGCTGCCACTTTTTGGGCACAAATGCCACTTTGTGAGGAGCAAGTGCCATTTTATTATGCGCACTTGCCACTTTGGGTAGGCCAGGTGTCCCGTTGGTTTGTTTTCGCAAAGTAAAAAGGAGGAAACGAAGAAAAACTAGGGTATTCTGGAGGGGGAAGCAGAGAGAGATATACAGAGGCGATTCGTAACGATACGGGCAAGACGACGACGACTTCATCATCGTTCAAGCCTGGACCTCCGATCATGAGTGGCTAAACACCATTCTGGGGAAGTGATGTAACCCTAACCTATCTTTCAATGTTTTAGTTTGTATATTAATTTGAGGATTATTTATTTTGTGCATTGATTGTATAACCGAGACATAAACAATAGCTGTGCTATTGCTTTCAATTTGAATGTATTGTTTCATTGCATATTTACTTTTGTTCTTATAGAATGAATGCAAGTTTGCAGTGATTAGGGTTTAGTTCTTTTCAATTTCTGTGATTTTGTTAAGACAGGTTATACAATAGTTTTCATAAATCATTCAATTTAGGATTTTTATAATTCGTACTAAGCGAAGATGGGTTATCATATCATTAGTTAGTTTGATGTATAGGCCATGCTAAGCGAAGACGAGTTATGCTTAATTGTATGTTGAATGAATCCTCTTGATAGAACTGAATTTGGCTTGTAGCCATTCTTTTCTGAATGCATAGATTAAACAGCCCAAATTAATACAACTGTCATTGTCAGAAGGTTAGTGGTGAATTCAATTCCCAGGACCCTCTCTCCAGTGTCTACCATTTATTTATGTTGTATTTCATTTCATTTAATTTTAGCACCTTAGAATTAAAACCAAAACAAATTCTCTTTCAATTAAATTAGACAAGATCTTGATAGCTTAACAACACAACCAATGCAGTCTCTGTGGGTTCGACCCCTACTCACCACTTTACTAATTCTAGTAGAGTATTTGTAGGGTTTTATAAATTCTTTTTTTTTTTGTCGAAGTGTAAAACAACGACGACACTATTACATATTATTTTATCTCGTTTTTCACTTCGAACAAAATGGCGCCGTTGCCGGGGACTGCGATCATGATTGTGTTGTTAAGTTTAAAGATTAAGTCTATTTTAATTATAATTTAGGACTTATATATATTCTATTTTTAATTTATTTTAGGTGTTTTGTGTGTTTGAATATAGGTACAAGAGCTACTACACAAGTGGAAAGAAGTTGAAATTTCAGGACGTCTTGTGAGTTTTTGTATTTTAATTCATTCACTTATGTTTAGGATTGTTATTTTCTTTTAATTTTGATTTTTTTTTAAACATGTCATTTCAGTATGAGTATCCTTCAGAGGCATGTTTTGATCAATTTGGTTGTGTTATAGAGAATGTGAGTGAAAATTCAATGGATGTGTCTAAAAAATTAGATATATTATCATGGAGATTGGACCAATTTATGCCCTTTAGTAATGCTACTCCTACTCACTCGTCCATACCATATGAGTCATGTGCATGTTGCTTTAGTCCTTTTCATCATATGATAAATTGTCCTACTGCGGGACAATATTATGATTTTTATCCTGAATACACACATGAAAATTTTTCTATACCGAGTGATGATCCATTTTATCATACTTATTCTCCGGGATTTGAGGACAAAGTTTTGGCTGCCCTTGGCAAACTTGATGAACAAATTGGCAAACATGAAGAACAAACTAAATTGTTAAATTCACATTCACAATCCATAGCTAGGCTAGAAGTTCAAATCGAGGAAATAACCAATGCTTTGAATTGTGAGGATCAAGAGTAACTTCCAAGTCAGCCCATGACTAATATTGAACTCACACAACCAATTGAGTTAGACCATGCCCCCTTTGTGGAACCATTACCCATACCGGACTCCAAAACATTACATGAAGAACTTAAGTGTGATCACTTAAGTCCTAATGAGAGTCCACCTTTTACCTTTGCTTTTGACTTGAGTAGTGACAAATTAGATATCAATGAGAAAATTAGTCAAGAACAAGTTAAAGAGTCATGTTTTCCTGAATTAGTCGAATTTTATTCGATTGATTCATTTTTCTTAAAGCCTCACATTGACATAGATAAGAGGTGCCTAAAAATTGTTTGGATTCCGGCACAAGAAAGTGAGGACAAAATAGGGGGGACACTCTTAGATCTCCTCAAGAGATGTGGTATAGGGTGAACCTTCCATCAAAAGTAGTAGTTAGGAAGTGTGTGTTTTTCTTTTCATTTATTTTTATTTATTTTTGCTTTTGCTAGAGTTGATTTTTCTTCGTTTTAATTTTTATTTGTGTTTGTTTGTCATTTTGTTGCATTCTTTTTATTTATTTATTATTATTTTTTTCCTTTTAATATACGTGGTGTGTAGTTGTGTTTTTTATGACAGGTTTTTGCATCCAAGTTTGGGGGGATGGCCAACCCTTATTCATGTGAATGCTTTGCCAAATTTTTACAATTCTACCACTACGGTAATATTGTTCTATCACTTACCATACGCTTTATATTTTTGTTACACATTGAGGACAATGTGTGATTCAAGTTTGGGGGTAAGGAAGAACACTTTTGTTTGTTTATTTATTTATTTATTTGAGGTTGTTTTGTTTTCAGTTTAGATGTTTTAACACCAATCAAGAGTTTAATACTTTATGTAGGTTCTTGACTTGCAATTGTAGAGTATGTGTAAAATTTCTAGAAACTATGGTTTGAATGCAGTGGTTTAAGTCGTTATTTGCATTGACATGACTTGGAGTGGTTGACTCTAGTTCTTTTCACAATTCACACGCACACTAGTAGAGTTAGTGGGGTTTGTACTTGGCTTTGAGTATCAATTATGATTGCTGAATATAAGTCGGTATCCCTTGAGAATAAACATTTTAAACATGCTATACTTAAAAAAATATATATATAGTAAAATAAAAAAATAAAAAATAAAAATAAAAATAATAATCCTATGGTTTGTGGCCGTTTTGGTTCGAGTTATTAGGTCCCTCGAGGTATCTTGAAACCTGGTGCCCTAAAGCCATTTGGTTTGGGAGTCACAAGCTGAAAGATGGACCAATTCGAAAGCCTAATAAACCTAGGCATTGCGTTTTTGGTTAGTCTATGGTTTGTGGCCGTTTTGATTCGAGTTATTAGGTCCCTCGAGGTATCTTGAAACCTGGTGCCCTAAAGCCATTTGGTTTGGGAGTCACAGTCTGAAAGTCGCTACATGGATCAATTCGAAAGCCTAATAAACCTGGGCATTGCACAACCATATCAAAAAAAAAAAAAAAAAAATTGCATGTGTTCATGTTTTGAGTGATACATTCAATAAGGGGATCCAATAAATTGAAGGGACTTGTAATTGCTCACTCAAGGCCGGGTTAAATCACATTGATGAATGCTAGTTCACTTTTCATGAGGGGGCTAGAGTTAGTTTCTTTGAGTTGTGATTGATGTAAATTTTGGGTGAGAACCATTGTTTTGAATTATGGGGTTTAGGGATTTGAAAGTATTCTTCAATGCAAGTCTTTTAACTGCATTTTGTAATCTTTGTCTTGATTAATGTTTGAAATAGGAATTTTGGCATGTTTGTGGGTAACATCTCTGGAAACCCTCACGAGACTTCACTCGTCCACTAGGGGTAACCTAGGGGTTTAAAAGGCTTGTTGCATATGCTAAATGCAATCGGATCTCCCACGAAAGAGGAAGTAGTTTAGTTGTTTTATTTCATTTTTAGTTGTATATTGCTAAGAGACTAGCAATATATAAGTTTGGGGGTGTGATAAGTAATGAATATTGCATATTCAATGCCCTTAAAATTATATGAATTAGTGTCTTAGTAATATTTATTTCATATTTTTATTAATAATTTTAATATTTTTATGATTGTAGGTGATTAAGGGTAATTCTGATTAGGAATGGTGAAATCGGGCTACAAATGGTGCTCATTTAGTTATCACTGAAGCTTGGCCCATTAGAGATATGTTTATATTGAAGATCCAAACTAAATGGACTAAAGAAATGGGCTGGAAATGAATTTAAATGAAGAAAAGGAGCACGGGCCCATTTGCATAGAAGATTGGGCCAATTCAGGCCTAAAAAGTCCTGGACCTGTGTTGGTATTCAGACCATAACTCCGTACACGATTGTCAAAACAACCCAAACTCCGCGTAGGTTGAAGGAAATTCAATTCTGCACAATTTCAGATTTCACGAAAATTTCTTAAAACGGACGTTTTCATCAACTTTCTGCCCTATTTGCGCAGCTGCCACTTTTTGGGCACAAATGCCACTTTGTGAGGAGCAAGTGCCATTTTATTATGCGCACTTGCCACTTTGGGTAGGCCAGGTGTCCCGTTGGTTTGTTTTCGCAAAGTAAAAAGGAGGAAACGAAGAAAAACTAGGGTATTCTGGAGGGGGAAGCAGAGAGAGATATACAGAGGCGATTCGTAACGATACGGGCAAGACGACGACGACTTCATCATCGTTCAAGCCTGGACCTCCGATCATGAGTGGCTAAACACCATTCTGGGGAAGTGATGTAACCCTAACCTATCTTTCAATGTTTTAGTTTGTATATTAATTTGAGGATTATTTATTTTGTGCATTAATTGTATAACCGAGACATAAACAATAGCTGTGCTATTGGTTTCAATTTGAATGTATTGTTTCATTGCATATTTACTTTTGTTCTTATAGAATGAATGCAAGTTTGCAGTGATTAGGGTTTAGTTCTTTTCAATTTCTGTGATTTTGTTAAGACAGGTTATACAATAGTTTTCATAAATCATTCAATTTAGGATTTTTATAATTCGTACTAAGCGAAGATGGGTTATCATATCATTAGTTAGTTTGATGTATAGGCCATGCTAAGCGAAGACGAGTTATGCTTAATTGTATGTTGAATGAATCCTCTTGATAGAACTGAATTTGGCTTGTAGCCATTCTTTTCTGAATGCATAGATTAAACAGCCCAAATTAATACAACTGTCATTGTCAGAAGGTTAGTGGTGAATTCAATTCCCAGGACCCTCTCTCCAGTGTCTACCATTTATTTATGTTGTATTTCATTTCATTTAATTTTAGCACCTTAGAATTAAAACCAAAACAAATTCTCTTTCAATTAAATTAGACAAGATCTTGATAGCTTAACAACATAACCAATGCAGTCTCTGTGGGTTCGACCCCTACTCACCACTTTACTAATTCTAGTAGAGTATTTGTAGGGTTTTATAAATTCTTTTTTTTTTTGTCGAAGTGTAAAACAACGACGACACTATTACATATTATTTTATCTCATTTTGCACTTCGAACAACAACTCTGAGGCTCACAAATCTTGGACATTCTCCGATAACCATCCTATGACCGGGACAACCCCGAGGGGTCATTAGTATTAGACATACTCCGATCTTACGCATTAAGCATTAGTATGGCAGGTCCACTCCGACGGACATACATAGTGGATAATTTTATCATATTCCACCACACGGTTGGACCACTCTGAAGCCCCGTGTACCTCATTTGCATAATTTTCCCGCAACTTCCCACATATGCAATATGAATGCATAAACACCTGTCATTTTATTTTCTTGCTCTACTCATGCACATTGATACTAAAAGGAAGTATTTTCATGCTCTACTCATGCTTATTGATACTAAAAGAAAGTAAAAAGCATGTTTCCCACCACCACACACCACATATAGCACATATATATGTATAACACATGCACATATCATCTCATATGCATACAACCTCAAAATTAGCATATTTTACTCATGCAACACACAATGTATAATTTTAGTACATAGAACTAACAGGCATTCAACAACCACATTCCCACATATAATCACATATACGACACTTGGTACACATTTGTCACATAAACACGAAATTGAGCACATAATGCCTATGTATCAATTTCTTACACTCACACACTTCAAACCCACATGCTACCACCAACACACTAGACACAATTGTGAAAAGATAGGACTCTAGAGAAGGAGAAAACACAACTTTCCACACCTCTCACCATCCTAAAGCATGTGAAACACAACCTACACCTCTCTTCTTCACCCGAAACCCTAGAATCCACAATTAGAAGAGAAGAAGAACCCCTACCTCAAAAATGAAGGCCTTCCAAGCACTTCACCAAAATCCCAGCAATGTCAACCTTGCTGAAACGTGAATTTGTTCAGTTCAAACAGGAGCCCTAGCCATCCCCTACGTATCTCCCTCCTTCGGCGGATCACGAATTACACCCGAGGGCCTCCCAAACTTAGAGAGAAGGAAGAGGAAGAAAGAAGAGAGAGAAAGGAGCCAATGCCGACTGCTGGGATATTCGAGATATGAAATATCTCTGCCACATCTGATATTTAAACTCCCTAGGCCGTAAAAATACCAAAATACCCCCTGACCACTTAACGCCCCTTCCCAGACTCCATTTTTGATTTTGAAAACTCCTATGGCCTCGAAATCACTTACTCTACTCTCTAAACATTTCATCTAAACCATTCTAAAAAATAAATATTTTCAAGAATTTTTGAATTCTCGGGCCCACTTAAGTCGTATACCGGGCCCCGATTTGAATCCTCATCGGACACTAATCTCATCAATAATTGTCACTTTCTCTTTCCACATACCCTAGGCGCTACACCTGGAACACCTAACTCATAACACTCGAGTCTAGCACAATCAGTGCATCTCAACTGCTCTAGAGGAATATAACCACTTTCGTGACGTGGTTGGGCAACCGTCAACCCCATGCACAACTCATTTCCACAATCTTCTGAAGCACTTGATTCCTAGAGTCCACGGTCTCTACCTCAAGACATATCCAGTCAATCTCGATCTTTAGTCTAAGGTAATCTCCTACACTAATCACATCAATCACTCATAGTGATACTTCCCTACAATCTGGGATCATCAATACTCGAAGTCATTCTTTCATTATCAAACATGACTTTCAATCTCTGGCATACCATTCCCGACCTTAGTCTAATATTCTGGGCATCATCCCAACACAAACCACATCAACCCCGTGCACATCACAAGCGCACTCACCAGCAAGGCACATGTCAGTGTACTTGCCGATCAAAACCACATAAACAATGTACTCGCCACAGCGAGCGATATAATCCTACCCAGTCTCATAGACTACAACCGCTGGAATCTAATGCCAAGTCCAGGATCGAACATCCCACTGGTTTCACAATCTCATTATTCAAGAGGAGAACTATTTCCCATTTTCATCATTCACACTAAGGAATCAGTTGACAGTTAGAGAGAATTCCTTTCATATTAGCACTTCACTATAGATAACCCTTACCAATGAGAGTTCGAGGTCACCTACAGTAGCCAAACAGTAGCCATATAGTGGCCACAACCCACTGCGTCTACACATCTACTGTGTCCACCTCTTCCCTTTCACGGCAAAAAACTATCCTCACTTCAGATACCATATATTAGGATCCTCGTCCACTATTAAGTCATCATTCTCTTAACTTCATATCCATACTATAACCCAACTATGTCAATCATGCGCATATCACAGCACACCACTAAGCTCAAGGCACATAAGGAGTGCACTTGTCAAAACAAATCATCCAGTCCTGTCCATCTTTGTGGACTACGATCTATTGGCATTTAGTGCCAAGATTAGGGTTTTACATGCCCTTAACTTCACAATCTCATCCCATCATTTCACAGCAAGTAATTAGCTAACAGTTAGAAAGAATTCCTTTCATATAGAGCTTCACCTCAGACAACCCCTTCCAATGAGAGTTCAGGGTCACTTACAATCACCTACAGTCACATACACCCAACTCGGAGTATATCCTGGACTGCGTCCATTGTGTCCACCCATCCCTCTCATGAAAAGAAATCATCCTTGCTTCGGACACTACATGTCTGGGCTCTAACCGACTACCAACTTATCCTTTACTTAACCATCATATTTAACTAGAAAAATATCCCTGACCACACATTGTCCCGGCACATCCTCTGCCTTAGCAAACGTGATAACACGGCCCAGATTTTCCTATTATACTGCACATACTAGAATTAAATATCTAGAGTGGGTTATACCAACCAACTCTTATCCACTATACTCATTGGTAAACACCTACCAATCTATCCACATATCACCAGCCCCTAACTATCTGTTAGGACTCAAACACTCGCAACATTCCTTGTAGTATCAATTTGTTGCTCACTCAATAAGACTAAATCATTAAGTAAAAAATCCAAACTCAACCAATTTTGGGAGTATTACCAAATGAAATCTGTTTTACACCTCAACACTTTGATCTTTCAGCAGGATTGCTCAAATCAAGCAAGTCATTCCACTATCATCCATAGGTAATCAAACCTATCGTCTAGACAACTATCAACCGTTGCCTATCTCCAAACTATGCGTTGGCTTGGCCATTTCTCTACGTCCTTAGGTATTCGAACCTATGACTTTGATACCCTAGGTTTTTCAAACCTAGTGCTTTACTAGCAATACATAAATTCTCAAATCCATAACCATTACCCGTCGCACCTAGGTATTCGAACCTAGTGCCCTTATATCAATTTGGCATTAGGTACATAATCCAACCATCTCAACCACACACAAGATATGTCCATTCCCCGTCGTCCCTAGGTATTCCAACCCAGAGCTCTGATACCATTCTGTCACGCCCCGAAACCCGGACCGACCCGAATCCTAGGTCGCGGACCCGTTCACTCAACCCCGTGAACGATCTCAACCACACTCATACTATAGTATCGAGGTTTGATACAATGCTATAACACCCCGATTTCTGACTCCTGGAGAATCGGAGGTTAAACAGTCTATTTAGCCCAATAGACTCTCATTACCCTCATTTATCGCGGAAGCTTAACTCAATTTTTGCATATAAATGCACACAACTTAACATCAATCAATCGCAATGGGCCCCACATCTGCTTGTTCCTTACAATCCTGACCTGCGACTTTTTGATTAATCAAAAACTAAATTCGATTATGCGAAACCTGAATTTTGCACAATCGAAGTGCTTGCGAAGTAGTATCAAAATTCTTCATCTCTTGGGACTTTTGTCCACCACGAAGACTTACATTATCTCGATTGTGCGAAACAGCCATTTCGCACAATCAAAACTTCGATGATGCGAAATGGTCATTTCGCACGATCAAAATTCTCTCTGTTGAGAATTTCTGCTATTTCACAACTTGGTCTTTTGATCCCAACTCCCACTCTAGTCATCTAGAATCATCTACATACATCCATACAACCTCTTAAACATCAAAGGAATGCTATAACATCATTCATGAAGTCCAAGTGCGTACATTAGCATATTTCTCAAGGGTTACCAACCTTCTACACATGGGAATCACTCAATCCCGGGACTCAATTCCAATTATGACTGAAAGTTGAATCTGACACTAACACCATTGGAATGAAAATCCAAAAATAATCAATTTAAAAAAAAACCACACTCGATTCAGATCTAAAACGAAAGAGATATGCCCGTTTGAAGTTTGGGCACAATAGGAAATTTTGATTGTCTCCCGTTTGAAGTTTGGGCACAATAGGAAATTTCGATTGTGCGAAATTGCCATTTCGCACAATCAAAATTGTACTCTGTAGAATTTCTTGCAACTTCACATTTTGTCCACTTTGGGTCCAAATCTCATTCTAACCCCCTAGGACCATTCCCTCAACATTTAGATCATCTATACATGATATATCATCACACACAAACTCCAAATCACACATTTGGATATTATGATCTCACCATCCTCATAAATTTCTATCAAAATGCACATTTCATTGCATATATTCACAATATCCATACACCAACATCATTTGTTATACGTACAAGGTCCAAATAAACATAAAAGTTACATATAACGTGAATGTAACTATAACTCAACATAATCCACATGCCACATGTCGGCATGGGTAGCCAAATACATATTTCATCCACAAAACTTCAAATACACCAAATTGCTCCAATTTGTTCCAAGTGACCAAGCAAGTCCTTTTTCGTCCATCCATAATTGCCTTACCTAAAAAAAATATTTGGGGGAGCGGGGTTGAGCACCACTGCGGCTCAGTAGAGATACCCCAACCCTCCTAAGTGCCGACTCGACACCGACCTACATGAAATGCATATGAATACACTACATGCCACATCCACAATCTAACAAACCAATCAACAAATGCAATTAATGAGGGTTGCATATTTCACAAATCATATTTAACATGTTCAAACCTAAAAGCATTAAGGGAGGTAAATGCTCTCTCTCTCGGTTCTCATCCGATACCCTACATGATTGGCCCGTTTCGAAAATCATGTAACCTTGGATACCTCCGATAACCATCCAATGCCCAGGGCAACTCCGAAGGGTCATTCTACCATAGCAATGTATAGGATTGCCATAGAGTGAGGGGACAACTCTGAGGCTCACAAATCTTGGACATTCTACGATAACCATCCTATGACCGGGACAACTCCGAGGGGTCATTAGTAATAGACATACTCCGATCTTAGGGATTAACCTTTAGTATGGCGGGTCCACTCCAAGGGCCATACATAGTGGATAATTTTATAACATTTCACCACACGGTTGGACCATTTCGAAGCCCCGTGTACCTTATTTGCATCATTTTCCCGCAACTTCCCACATATGCAATATGAATGCATAAACACCTGGCATTTTATTTTCATGCTCTGCACATGCTCATTGATACTAAAAGAAAGTATTTTCATGCTCTACTCATGCTCGTTGATACTAAAAGGAAGTAAAAAGCATGTTTCTCACCACCACACACCACATATAGCACATATATATGTATAACACATGCACATCTCATCTGTTATACATACAACCTCAAAATTAGCATATTTTACTCATGCTACACTCAATGAATAATTTTAGTACATAGAACTAACATGCATTCAACAACCACATTCCCACATATAATCACATATATGACACTTGGTACACATTTTTCACATAAACACGAAATTGAGCACATAATGCCTATGTATCAATTTCTTACATTAACACACTTCAAACCCACTTGCTACCACCAACACAATGGACCCAACTGTGAAAAGATAGGTCTCTAGAAAAGGAGAAAACATAACTTTCCACACCTCTCACCATCCTAAAGCATGTGAAACACAACCTACACCTCTCTTCTTCACCCGAAACCCTAGAATCCACCATTAGAAGAGAAGAAGAACCCCTACCTCGAAAATGAAGGCCTTCCAAGCACTTTACCAAAATCCCAGCAATGTCAACCTTGCTGAAACACAAATTTGTTCGGTTCAAACTGGAGCCCTAGCCATCCCCTACGTATCTCCCTCCTTCGGCGGATCACGAATCACACCCAAGGGCCTCCAAAACTTAGAGAGAAGGAAGAGGAAGAAAGAAGAGAGAGAAAGGAGCCATGGCCTGCTGCTGGGACATTAGAGATATGAAATATCTCTGCCACATCTGATATTTAAAGTCCCTAGACCGTAAAAAGACCAAAATACCCCCAGGCCACTTAACGCACCGTCCCGGACTCCGTTTTCGATTTTGAAAACTCCTATGGCCTCAAAATCACTTCCTCTACTCTCTAAACATTTATCTAAACCATTCTCAAAAATAAATATTTTCAAGAATTTTTGGACTCCCGGGCCCACTTAAGTCACATCCCGGGCCTCGGTTTGACCAGAAAGTCAAACTTCTCCAAATCTTTCAAAAACTTTCAAAACCCTCAAATTAACCTTCCAAACATGTTTTCACTCTCGAAACATCCATATCATCATTCAAAACGCATTTATCGCAAAAATGATGAAAAATTAGTAAATCGGCCAAAATTGGTCACGGTTTCTACAACCTTCTCACCTTCAAGGAATTTCGTCCTCGAAATTAGAATACTTATAATCTTTCCATACTAGTCCTCACCGGACGTTATTCTCACCAATAATTGTCACTTTCTCTTTCCACATACCCTAGGCGCTACACCTGAAACACCTAACTCATAACACTCGAGTCTAGCACAATTAGTGCATCTCAACTGCTCTAAAGCAATATAACCACTTTGTGACATGGTTGGGCAACCGTCAACCCCACGTACAGCTCATTTCCATAATCTTCTTAAGCACTTGCTTCCGAGAGTCCACAGTCTCTACCTCAAGACATATCCAGTCAATCTCTATCTTTAGTCTAAGGTAATCTCCTCGACTAATCACATCAATCACTCATAGTGATACTTTCCTACAATCTGGGATCATCAATCCTCAAAGTCTTTCTTTCATTATCAAACATGACTTTCAATCTCTGGCATACCATTCTCGGGCTTAGTCTAATATTCTGGGCATCATCAGAACACAAACCGCATCAACCCCGTCCACATCACAAGCACACTCACCAGCAAGGCACATGTTAGTGTACTCGCCGATCAAAACCACATAAATAATGTACTCGCCACAGCGAGCGACATAATCCTACCCAGTCTCATAGACTACAACCCACTGGAATCTAATGCCAAGTCCAGGATCGTACATCTAACTAGTTTCACAATCTCATTATTCAAGAGGAGAACTATTTCCCATTTTCATCCTTCACACTAAGGAACCAGTTGTTAGTTAGAAAGAATTCCTTTCATATTAGCACTTCACTTTAGATAACCCTTACCAATAAGAGTTCGAGCTCACCGATAGTAGCCAAACAACAGCCATATAGTGGCCGCAGCCCACTGCGTTTACAGATCCACTGTGTTCACCTCTTCCCTTTCACGCCAAAAAACTATCATCACTTCAGATACCATATATTAGGATCCTCGTCCACTACTAAGTCATCCATCTCTTAATATCATATCCACACTATGATCCAACTATATCAATCATACGCATATCACAGCACACCACTGAGCTCAAGGCACATAAGGAGTGCACTTGTCAAAATAAATCATCAAGTTCGGTCCATCTTTGTGGACTACGATCCATTGGCATTTAGTGCCAAGATTAGGGTTTTACATGCCCTTAACTTCACAATCTCATCCCCTCATTTCACACCAAAGAATTAGCTAACAGTTAGAAAGAATTCCTTTCATATAGAGTTTCACCTCAGACAACCCCTTCCAATGAGAGTTCGGGGTCACTTACAATCACCTACAGTCACATACACCCAACCCGGCGTATATCCTGGACTGCGTCCATTGCGTCCGCCCATCCCTCTCACGAAAAGAAATCATCCTTGCTTCAGACACTACATGTCAGGGCTCTAACCGACTACCAACTTATCCTTTACTTAACCATCATATTTAATCTATGATGCAACTTCTCAATTCCTTTCACATAGTCCCAACGTCTTTTATCCAGACGTAAAAATCAATATAGTTTTCACCGACTCAAAGAATTTGGTCATTTTCGAGTCTTCATCTGACTATCTTAGTAGTCACTCTTTAGACATATCCCATTTGGAATCCCGGTATTACAGGAGAACCAATAGTCTTAGTCATTTGACTAAACTCCATCCTCAATAGTCGTGCAATCAATGCAACGCTAATTCTAAATCACCAACTCTTGGTTTTAAATCTTCAAGGTAATTCATGCCCCATTTCCACCAACTCTAGACTTGTCTTTTCAAAGTCTATCTTCATGTCAATTTTGACATCACAATCCACTAAACTCCAAAACTCCACCTAGGTTTACCAATCCTCAGAACTGAAATTTCTAATTGGTGACTACATGTCACTACTAACCATGTGACGCAAAATGCAACACTCTCATGCAATGCTGAGTCACATAAATCACGTATTCCACATAGCATATAACATATAACATGTTAAATTAAATAAACACATACCATGCATGATATGACATATGATGTATTAATCAATACCCTAGCCCTCGAGCTAAAACTAGGAAAATACCCCTAACCACACATGGTCCCGGCACATCCTCTGCCTGATCAAATATGGTAACACAGCCTAGATTTTCCTAGTATACTGACACGTACTAGAATTGAATATCTAGAGTGGTTTATACCAACCAACTCTTATCCACTATACTCATTGGTAAACACCTACCAATCTATCCACATATCACAAGCCCCTAAATATCTGTTAGGACTCAAACACTCACAACATTCCTTGCAGTATCAATTTGTTGCTCACTCAACGAGACTAAATCATCAAGTCAAAAATTCAAACTCAACCAATTTTGGGAGTATTACCAAATCAAATCTGTTTTACACCTCAACACTTTGATCTTTCATTAGGATTGCTCAAACCGAGCAAGTCATTCCACAATCATCCATAGGTAATCAAACCTATCCTCTAGACAACTATCAACCGTTGCCTATCCCCAAACTATGGGCTGGCTTGGCCATTTCTCTATGACCTTAGGCATTCGAACCTATGACTTTGATACCCTTGGTTCTTCAAACCTAGTGGTTTACTAGAAATCCATAAATTCTCAAATCCACAACCATTAGCCGTCGCCCCTAGGTATTCCAACCTAGTGCCCTTATACCATTTTGGCATTAGGTACATAATCCAACCATCTCAACCATACACAAGATATGTCCATTCCCCGTCGTCCCTAGGTATTCCAACCTAAAGCTCTAATACCATTCTGTCACGCTCCGGAACCCAGACCGACCCGAATCCCAGGTCACGGACCCGTTCACTCAACCCCGCGAACGATCTCAACCACACTCATGCTATAGTATTGAGGTTTGATACCATGCTATAATGCCTCGATTTCTGACTCCCGGAGAATCGAAGGTTAAACAGTCTATTTAGCCCAATAGACCCTCATTACCCTCATTTACCGCCAAAGTTTAACTCAATTTTTGCATATAAATGCACACAACTTAACATCAACCAATCGCAATGGACCCCACATCAAGCCACATCTGCATGTTCATCACAATCCTGACCTGCAACGTTTTGATCAATCAAAAAGTTCCTTTCGTACAATCGAAACTTCGATTGTGCGAAACCTGAATTTCACACAATCAAAGTGCTTGCGAAGTAGTATCAAAATTCTTCATCTCTCGGGACTTTTGTCCACTACCAAGACCTACATTATCTCGATTGTGCAAAACAGCCATTTCGCATAATCAAAACTTCGATCATGAAAAATGGTCATTTCGCACGATCGAAATTCTCTCTGTTGAGAATTCTGCTATTTCACAACTTGGTCTTTTGATCCCAACTCCCATTCTAGTCGTCTAGAATCATTCACATACATCCATACAACCTCTTAAATATCAAAGGAATGCTATAACATCATTCATGAAGTCCAAGTGCTTACATTAGCACATTTCTCAAGGGTTACCAACCTTCTATACATGGGAATCACTCAATCCTGGGAAGCAATTCCAATTATGACTGGAATTTGAATCTGACACTAACACCATTGGACAGAGAATCCAAAAATACTCAATTTAAAAAAAAACACACTCGATTTAGATCTAAAACGAAGGAGTTACGCCCGTTTGAAATTTGGACATAACAGGAAATTTCGATTGTGCGAAACTGCCATTTCACAAAATCGAAATTGTACTCTGCAGAATTTCCTACAACTTCACATTTTGTCCATTTTGGGTCCAAATCTCATTCTAACCCCCTAGGACCATTCTCTCAACATTAAGATCATCTATACATGATATATCATCACACACAAACTCCAAATCACACATTTGGATATGATGATCTCACCATCCTTATACATTTCTATCAAAATGCACATTTCATTGCATACATTCACAATATCCATACACCAACATCATTTGTTATACATACAAGGTCCAAATGAACATACAAGTTACATATTACGTGAATGTAACTATAACTCAACATAATCCACATGCCATATGCCGGCATGGCTAGCAAATACATATTTCACCCTCAAAACTTCAAATACACCAAATTGCTCTGATATGTTCCAAGTGACCAAGCAAGTCCTTTTTCGTCCATCCATAATTGTCTTACCTAAAAAAAATATTTGGGGGAGCGGGGTGAGCACCACTGCGGCTCAGTAGAGATACCCCAACCCTCCTAAGTGTTGGCTCGACACCGACCTACATGAAATGCATATGAATACACTAGATGCCACATCCACAATTTCACAAACCAATCAACAAATGCAATTAAAGAAGGTTGCATATTTCACGAATCATGTATAACATGTTCAAACATAAAAGCATTAAGGGAGGTAAATGCTCTCTCACTCGGTTCTCATCCGATACCCTACATGATTGGCATACTTCGAGAATCATGTAACCTTGCACACCTCCGATAACCATCCAATGACCGAGGCAACTTCGAAGGGTCATTCTACTATAGCAATGTATAGGATTGCCACGGAGTGAGGTGACAACTCCAAGGCTCACAAATCTTGGACATTCTCCGATAACCATCCTATGATCGGGACAACTCCGAGGGGTCATTAGTATTGGACATACTCTGATCTTAGGATTAACCCTTAGTATGGCGGGTCCACTCTGAGGGCCATACATAGTGGATAATTTTACCACATTTCACCACACGGTTGGACCACTCCAAACCCCGTGTTCCTCATTTGCGTCATTTTCCCGCAACTTCCCACATATGCAATATGAATGCATAAACACCTGGCAATTTATTTTCATGTTCTACTCATGTTC
Source organism: Cornus controversa (assembly GCA_026545225.1). NCBI lineage: Eukaryota > Viridiplantae > Streptophyta > Magnoliopsida > Cornales > Cornaceae > Cornus > Cornus controversa. The sequence continues at coordinate 2,596,362 of CM048848.1, forward strand.
ATTGATACTAAAAGGAAGTATTTTCATGCTCTACTCATGCTCATTGATACTAAAAAGAAGTAAAAAGTATGTTTCTCCCCACCACACACCACATATAGCACATATATATGTATAACACATGCATATATCATCTCATATGCATACAACTTTAAAATTAGCATATTTTCTCATGCTACACTCAATGAATAATTTTAGTACATAGAACTAACATGCATTCAACAACCACATTCCCACATACAATCACATATATGACACTTGGTACACATTTTTCACATAAACACCAAATTGAGCACATAATGCCTATGTATCAATTTCTTACACTCACACACTTCAAACCCACATGCTACCACCAACACAATGGACACAATTGTGAAAAGATAAGACTCTAGAGAGGGAGAAAACACAACTTTTCACGCCTCTCACCATCCTAAAGCTGTGAAACCCAACCTACACCTCTCTTCTTCACCCAAAGCCCTAGAATCCACAATTAGAAGAGAAGAAGAACCCCTACCTCAAAATTGAAGGCCTTCCAAGCACTTCACCAAAATCCCAGCATTGTCAACCTTGCTGAAACCTGAATTTGTTTGGTTCAAATCGGAGCCCTAGCCGTCCCCTACATATCTCCCTCCTTCGACAGATCTCGAATCACACCCGAGGGCCTCCAAAACTTAGAGTGACGGAAGAGGAAGAAAGAAGAGAGAGAATGGAGCCTTGACCGGCTGTTGGGACATTAGAGATATGAAATATCTCTGCCACATCTGATATTTAAAGTCCCTAGGCCACAAAAAGACCAAAATACCCCAAGCCACTTAACGCATCTTCCTAGACTCCGTTTTCGATTTTGAAAACTCCTATGGCCTCGAAATCACTTCCTCTACTCTCTAAATATTTCATCTAAACTATTCTCAAAAATAAATATTTTCAAAAATTTTTAGATTCCCGGGCCCACTTAAGTCGCAGCCCGGGCCCCGATTTGACCAGAAAGTCAAACTTCTCCAAATCTTACAAAAAATTTCAAAACCCTCAAATTAACCTTCCAAACATGTTTTTCACTCTCGAAACATCCATATCATCATTCAAAACGCATTTATCGCGAAAATGATGAAAAATTGGTAAACCGGCCAAAATTGGTCACGGTCTCTACACATACTATTTGGAGAAAACAAACAACATGTAAGCACATCCCGTTCTCCACACCCAAAAAATATGGAATTGAGCACCTTGTAGCCTGCCAGTGTGGTAGCTCACCCAATGTCTCTCGTACCCACCCACATCACACCCGCCCACAAGGGTTACCACAATTTTGGCACGTCCCAATTTTTAGGACATGATTAAATGTAATAAAATAAAAATAAAACCTTATAGTCCTAAGAAAAACATAACTAATACAAACACCTTCAAATTCACATAACATAACTAGTGACATAAATCTTGTCTTGATCATACAAACGAAGTACTTCTTGTCAATTATAAAATTTTAAAAATATGTATAGAAAACACACTCTTCATATTTTTATGTTAGGAAACACGCTATTGTTGACCTCAAGGTTTCAACCAAAGGTTATTTGGATAATTTTGATGACAACAATCTATTGTAGTGTAAATCTAATAAGTTTACTTGAGTGTGTATTTTATAAAGTATCAAATTATCTCAAGTATCTTAAAGGCTTTAGACTTTAAAGGGACTTACAAGAATATATATGAAGCCACATGATCATAGAACTCAAAGATCAATAATCAAGATTAATGGCGAAGTTGAAGTGAAGCCACATGATGAAGGAACCCAAGAGCTTAAAGATTTGAAGATCAAAAGACTTGGGTAGGCTAGTCTTGGGTGAGTGCTTGTATTTATTGTAAAGTTACTTTGATGTACTCACATGAAAGCTCTAGGACGGATGCATATAATTCATATCATTCATAAGTCCTTAGAGTATAAGCAATAGGCCATGAACTTCCTTTATAGTATCATGAGGCCTTTTCTAAAGGTTAAGTTAGCTCAAGCTTTCATAAGCTTTAAAAGAACTCAATTATTAAGTCTTAACTAGGACCATGTACTTCAATCATATCATTTGGAATCGTTTCTAGAAATTAGAGCAATAAGGCTTTGAACTTATATGTTTAAATCATAAAAAGTCTTATGTAATAGTGAGATGATCTCCAATTGAGAATATCTTTAATACTCAATATTCTCATTCAATCAATGAACTTCAAAACCAGTTTGAGCTTGCTAAAAATTAAGTTTGAGCTTGCTGAAAGTTAAGTTTGAGCTTGTTGAAAGTGAAGTTTGAGCTTGCTGAAACTCAACTTTAAGCTTACTGAAAGTTCAGTTTTAGCTTGCTGAAAATATAGTTTCAACTTGCTGAAAATGCACTTTCAGGCGACTGAAAATGACAGGAGGCTTTGATGTTTCTAGAGCACCTTTCCACCTGACTAAAACTTTATTTTCAGCCGACTGAAAGTTGCTGGATTTGAATCTAATGGCTAGTTTGGTGAATTTAATGCTTCCTACAACCCTCCAATAGCTATATTTTTCAAAGACTCTATATATATAGGTTTGGGGCTATTTTTAGTTGAGAGAGAAACTCACCTTGTGCATTTAGTTTATACATATTGTGAGTGAGTTCTACCATGAATCCTTTATCTCATATCAATTGGTAGAAACCCTCTTGTAAGGAAAAGAGAAAGAGTGAACTTACAATGCATATCTATTTTTCATTTTTCATACTCATCTAGAGTTGAGCTTTCATATTGATCTATCAATTATAACTCTAGGTATGTGAGCTATTATTTGTGTATCTATCCATTGAGGGATATTTTCTATTGTACTCAAACTCCTATTCATCCTATTTGAGAGGAGGTCCAAGAAGTACTCTTGGAAAAAAGAAATTACTTCATGGAAGCTTGTAAAGGTTCTCACTTGATCCGTCAAAAGTGAAAGGAAGCCCAAGTTATGCGCTTGGCAATGAAGTCTTGGTGAAGTGTTCACTGGAGAAAAGAAGACCAAGTGTTGGACTTGGCAATTATAGAGGTTTGTTTTTCACCCTTCAGGGAAGCTTCATAGTGGAAACCTCAAGATGAGCTCTTGAGGCATGGACGTAGGCTGGAGTTGCCGAACCATGTAAATATCGTGGTGTTGCTTGGTTTGCATTTCTCTAACCCTTAACTCCTCTACCTAATAGCATTTTATATATTTAATTTTATTATGCTTTATATATGAATGCTATGAATTTATACATTTTAATTCATATAAGGAGGATGGGATGAATGCTTGGAATATGTTGATTAATTAAGTACTTATTTGATTATTCATCTCCAATTAAGTTGCATACCATGTGTTTGATGAAATGTCTCTATGAACTTTAATTCCATTTTAGCATTGATAGACATATACTTAGCTCATTTCATTCCTTATCCAAAGAAACATTTTATGAATGAATGAGTAGCACTCCAAGTACTTAATTAAATGTCTATGTAAGTTTTACTCTTTACATCATATTCATAGCTAATTGCTCAAGTACCATTTTGATAGGTTTACTCCTTTATCATGCTAGCATTGGTTTTAAAATTGTTTATTTTAATAAATGATGTTTAAATGCTTCATATGAGGAGGAAGGGATGTATGCTTCGATTATATTGGTTGAGTTGTGGAATTGATTGTGTTGTAAATTGATTGATTATCTTTTTGTCAATCAATTTGCATATCATGGTTTTGATTAAACACACAATCAACATATCCACATACTACAAGCATGATACGTTGCACTTTTATGAATGCCTCATTTGACATATCCACTTGATCATTTAAGTGCATGACGGGTAGAACATTCTCAATCCCACTTGTTTAATACATAAGTTTCTCAAGTGTTTGACAAAAGTCCAAGCAAGTCTACTTTTGTTAAAATGAGCTCAATCGAAAAAAGTTTCATCGTTTCCCTATTGTCCCTATTCACCCCCCCCTCTAGGGACAAATCATGGGTAACAGTTGGTATCAAAGCTTGGGCTCTAGAATAGGACTTAACTGTCTTAGAGTTGATCAATGGAAAACAATGATGAAGAAACCCACATTCGAAATAGGACAATCTCCAAATAGACCTCCAATGTTTTGTGAGCATATTTACATTCATTGGAAGCAAAGAATGAATATTTTCATTCATTCCAAAATTTTAGAATATGGCTAATCATTGGGAATGAACCTCAAAATTTATGGAAGGAGTACAAGTTCCAAAAGAAGATTATAAATGAAATGCATATGATTCGAAATAGTTTTAGCTCAATGTTTTGGCAATGAGCATATTTTATTATGCATTTAATTTATATGAATTTTTTCTCCAATTCCAAATGAACTTAGGAGATATAGGACATCTTGAAATAATCTATGAGACCCCTTAAGCTAAGTGGCAAGCTTATATCTCATTAGATTATGGGAATGATTCATATTTGAATTCTTATTTTGCAATATTCCTTCTTGGAAAGAATCTTTTGAATCCTCAATCTCTTAGGATTAAAAGACTTAAGCTTTAAAAAGAAAGAGCTTTTTAAAGAGAAAATATTAAGAGATCCTTTGTTAAATGTTGTTTATCTTGGGTGCACATGCTATGATCTAAATGATTAAAACATCCTAAGTGGCATAGGTGTTTATCAAGACTATTCTTTTGAATAGCAAAGCATGAATCTATGCAAACTGCATATGATTAAGTGAAAATGTTTCCTCAATAGATTGCTGCAAAGATTCAAAATATAAATCGTAAGAAAATCCAAAATGCTCAAAGTTGAATCTCAAAGATAAAATTTTTAAGTCTTTGCACAATTGGTTTGAATATATAGGTTGGAATTTGAACCAATTGGTTTGTCTATGTGGCTATATCATGATCAATTGGTCTTAGTCAAGACTTAACATCTTGATCATCAAGACCATAGAAAAGAAGTTTTGATTCTCCAAGTATATGTTAATGACCTTATATTTGAATCAACAACTTGTGCATAGTTTTTATAAATTTCTTAAGATTTCTTGAATAGTGATCCCTTAAGATTGAAAATCCTTAAAAAATCTTTTCAACTCACTTTTGCACATTCCATATAATACTTAAGTGATAAGAAAATTGCTTGTGCTTAATTGGTGTATATACATCTCTAATGTAAACATAGCATTCTTATACTTGAGTGTCGTTTATTTGATGCAACTATTTGAGCTCAAAAGTCTTTGATCTCTTGTGCTATATTTTGATTAAAAGATTAAGTGAAAAATAATCTTTTACATCAAATCTTATGGTTGTCTTATAAACAATGATTTTGATTAAGAGATTAAGTGGGATGTAATCTTTTATTCCAAATTCATTTATGATGAAATTGTTAATTATGCTAGATATGTCAAATTCTCAAATCAACAATTAAAGAATTGTGCAAATAACTTGCAAGAATATTTCTAGGCCAAAATCCTTAAGATAGAAAGGTACTTTGAAAGTGATTTATGAAAATTATATAAGCGAGTGGCAAGCTTATGTTTCATAAAACATGTTCATACTTAATAAGCTAGTGGCAATCTTATTATTCTCAAAGTATCTATAGGATAATATGAAACAATTTGAAAATGGCTTATGAGAAAACCTATATAAGCTAGTGGCAAGTTTATGACTCATAAGACATGTGCATATTTAGTAAGCTAGTGGCAAACTTATTATTATTATCAAAGTGTTCTTGAAAGATATCTTTGCACATTGAATATGCATAGAAATATTAAGAATATTTGATTTGATTTGACAAAATGCCAAGAGGGCATAGAGATTACATTCTTATATCTATGGGCATCATGTTATATAATCACTTAAACTTAAAGGATATGAAATTCTAAACCTTGAGCTAAAACTCTAATCCATTGGTTTGTGAAACTTTATGTGATTATATCATGATTATTGGTTTTGATTGGAATAACCTTGGTTATGAATCTTTTTGTAGAGACCGTGCCCAATTTTGGCCGATTTTTTTCAATTTTTGCCATTTATTGCTTTAAACGCATTTCAAATGATATTTAACATGTTTTGAATGTGAAAAACATGTTTGGAAAGTGTTTTAAAAGTTTTGATAATTTTTCAAAAGATTTGGAGAAGTTTGACTTTTTGGTCAAATCGGGACCCGGGATGCGACTTAAGTGGGCCTGGGAATTCGAAAAATTCTCAAAAATATTTATTTTGGGGAATGGCTAAAATGAAATATTTAGAGTGTTGAGGGAGTAATTTCAAGACCAACGAAGTTTTTGAGAATTTTCGGAGGACGGGAAGGTACGTTAAGTGACCCGAGGGTAAAATGGTCATTTCACGCCCCTAGGGTTAAGATAAATATCAAAAAGGGTATGAAATATTTCATTTTACAGATCTCTCTCTCTCTCTCTCTCTCTACGTCTCCCACTTCATATCTCTCCCTTCTCTCTAAATTCTAAGTCACTTGAGGTGTGATTTGGAAGATTCCAAAGAAGGAAAGTGCATAGAGGGCGTTGAGTGCTGAACCGATCAAAGTCCACATTTTGTAAAGTTGGGACTGCTAGGATTTTTCAAAGTGGGATTCAAAGCCTAATATTTGAGGTAAGGGTGCTAGACTCATCTTTACTTTGATCTTATAGGTCACTTTTTATGTGACATGAAAGATAAATTCGATTTCTTGAGCATAGGGTTATGTATATGTGTATATATGTATATCAATGTGATTTATGCATGTATAAATATCTAAAATGTTAATTAGGACTTATATATATTTTGAATGTACAAACGAGACTATGAATGCTTTTGATGAAAAATGTGTTAATTTGGTAAAAACATGAAAATGTGAGTTTTCATAAACTTGTGCATGAATGATATGATTTTTCTTGTAAAATACATAAGCAAGATGATTTTCATGATATGAGTGTGATAGCATTGTGACAATCTTGAGGTGAGAGTAAAATGCATTGATTTGATAAAAATGCATTCGTTGTTTGGATATGTGCATTGTTATGATTATGTGCACTATGTGACGATTTTGGGGCAGGAGTGTGAATTAAGATGAGGGGATGGCCCCTAGGGTGAAAGACCCAAAACTTGGCCAAAAGGAGACGTTCCCTTCAGGTTAGTAACCCGATAAAGCGTAAGCAGAGTTTGGGTGCCGAAGAGACCCTTACTATTGGACTGATTTGATAGCCCCCCTTGAATTGATTTTCGGATTTATGTGACGTGAGTATTATATATATAAATTGTGACTTACTCAATTTGATATATATATATATATATATATAAATATATATATGTATGTCAAAGTATTGAGATGTGAAGCATCACGCATGATTTGAAAAACGTGTTTGCTTATGGGTAAAGAGTATGAATACTTGTCATGTAGACATGTAGCTATTTCATATGCACTCATGCATGGCTAACGGGTTAGAGTGGAGATAGGTGGATCATTTTTACTGAGCCGCAGTGGTGCTCACCCCCTATATACAATTTTTTTTTCAAATAAGGCACCAATGGAAGATGAGGCATGATTGGCTAGGTGGACTCTTGAAGTTCTTTTGAGTTTTGACCTTTTGATGTGTATATGGTTGTCCATGCCGACTTGTGGCATATGAACTCTACTGGAAAATGTTATTCTTAAAGTTGGACAACATATTTATATTTGAATTTCATTTGTATAAGCCATGTTGGACATGAATAGAAGATTTTGAACATAATTGTATGGCCATTAGGGGGGGACACATGCTCAAAAGTGTCCATTTTGAATTTAAGGTGTGAATGACATATGAAATGATTTGTATGATTTCAATAGAAATATATGAGGATTTGTAAGATTATGGTGACATGAATGTGTGAATTAGGGTGTGTGTATGGAGATGTACCATTTGTAGATCCTTGGAACATTGGGTGTAAGATTTTGTTTTGGAAACGAAAGTATTGCTGGTCAAATGAATACATTCTGCTCGAATTTTGGCAAATTTTTTTGAGGAACTTATACGACTCCAAATGATTTAAAATTTATACCACATCTTCCCCTAGATGTCTACTATTCCCAAATTTAATTTGGTGAAGTTTGGACAACCACAGAATTTTAGAAAAATCCGACAATATTCTGCCACCATATTTTAGAATTTCTGTTGGACACAAATTTGGTTGTGAAAACTGTTTCATTTGGCTAACATCTAGACATTAAGATTGGCTCAAGCTTCTTCTATATTTAGTATAGTTTCTATAGAATTTTTTTTTTCCTCGTTTCGAGTTGAAATAAATTTTCTACCAATTTTTTTATGACTGTTGCGCAGATTGTACTCTACAGTGCACTGTTCATTTTGAAGTTACTGTAACTTTTTAGCTATTGCCCGGTGATGATAAACTAAGGTTCCAAACCACTTCAAAAGGTCTAAATTATGTTTTTAAGCTTCTTGGGACTACAATAGGATGAGACAATGGTCCGAAAAATTTTCTTGAACTTTTTACGAAAAGTACTATTCACGAGGGCCAAAAATCACTTTTATTTTGAAATTGTTCTAAATGATTTCAACAATGAGGACCATGGTTAGTTATCTATAATTACTTAATTATATGCATATTGAGTTACTTTCACGGTTAAGAGAATTGGGTTGGATGTTAGATTTTCCAAAACAATTATTTTGATTAGATCACACCGTTCACCCCCATTTCCCTCGCTTTTAATCGGGTGTCAGAAATCGGGGCATGACAATTTTCATCAATACCATACATAGAAGTATGTTGATTATACAAGCATATGTTTATCATCTTTCAATCAACATCTTGTGTGTCACGCCCCGGTTTCCGACACCCGGTTAGGAGCGAGGGAAACGGGGGTGAATCCGTAATTTCACCTCAAGTTCCCACACCTTAATCTCATCATAATTTATTCTATTGCGGAAGCATTCTATATGCACACCCTTCAAGTGGCATTAGACCATCAAAGACCCTTGCAAATGATTTTCACCTTTGGTTCCATACACATAAACCACTAAGTTCTGAACCTCAAATTTTTACACGGATGGAATTTGATTCTGTAACCTACACCATTGGATAGATCTTTCAAAAATACTCAATTTCAAAAAAAACCACGCTCAATTCCGATTTAAAACGAAGAAATGGCATCGAAACGAAGTTTGGACAATCTTTGAACCTTACTGTGAATAGTAATTTCGATCAATCGAAATTCATCTCGATTAATCGAAATTTTGACCCCATCAATCGAAGAAAACACCCTCTCGGTACTTTGGACCTGCAATATTTCGATTGATCGAACTTGGGACTTCGATTGATCGAAATAAAGCTTAAAAATCCATAAAAACTCGCAACCATTTCGATCAATCGACATGGGCATCTCGATTAATCGAAATGGGCGTTTCGATTAATCGAAATGCACTGCCCAGAATTTCTCAAACACCTCTACAAGATCAAACTGAACCCAAATCTCAACCAAACCACCTTAGATCATTCATAACTCATATAAATCATCTACCATTGATATAATATCATACTCACACATCAACCTACACACTTGAATCTCAAATCTTGCATAATCATAGAAAACTCATCCTAAGTTCACAATGCATGTAAAATTCAAGTGAACTAAACCATCCTCATTTTTCCAAAGGTGATCTTCATTAATCCAACCATACAATCTAACTTATACAATAAGATCCTACAACCATAATTCCAACATAAATCCACAACTCTAAACATTCATATCCACGAAATTAAAATACAAGAGACAAAAGAATACGTTCATCCATTTAAATTCCAAATCCATACATAATCCATGGAACCATACACATAAGAATTCAAATGGCCCTTTTTGCATACATTCTACAAGTCTCAAATGAAGGAAGCCATTATACATACATTTCTCAAAAATCACTTTCCTACAAGTGTGGCACTTACATTTGGATTTCACATACAAAAGAAGATACAAATGTAAAGGCAACACCACAACCATTGTCTACATGCCACAAGCCGGCATGGACATTTATCTACATCTCAAAAGAGCAAAAGTCCAAAAATAAGTTCAACATATCCATAGAGCTAATCATGCTCCATCTTCCATTGGCGCCTTATCTGAAAATGTTTATATAAATATGGGGTGAGCAACACTGCGGCTCAGTAGAAATGATCCACCCAACCCCACTCTAACTCAGGCGGCCATGCATGGATGCATATGAAATCCCTACATGTCTACATGACAAGTATACATGCTTTTAACCCATAAACAAACACGTTTTTCAAAACATGCGTGATGCTTCACATCTCAATGCATTTACATACATATACATATATATATATATATATATATCCAATTTAGCAAGCCACAATATATATATATATAACACACGCCACATAAGTCCGGAAATCACTTCAATGGGGACTAGCTTATCACTCCATCCATAGTAAGGGTCTCTTCGGCACCCAAACTCTGCTTGTGCTTTATCGGGTTACTAATCCGAAGGGAGCACCTCCTCTTGGCCAAGTTTTGGGTCTTTCACCCTAGGGACCATTCCCTCACCTTAATTCTCAATGTTGTCACGCCCCAAAAACTCGCTTTTCACATAGTGCACATAATCACGTCAATGCACTTATTCCACACCATGAATGCATTTTTGTCAAATCAATGCATTTCCCTTTCCTTCAAGATTGTCACAATGTTATCACACTCATATCATGAAAATCATCATGCTTATGCATTTAACAAGGAAAATCATATCTTTCATGCCCAAGTCTAAAAATTCACATTTTTCATGTTTTCCCCAAATGATCACATTTTTCATCAAGCACATTCATAGTCTCATTTGCACATACACAACATATATAAGTTCTAACCAACATGCTAGACATTTATACATGCATAGTCACATTAGTATACATATATGCACATATACATAACCCTAAACTCAAGAAATCCCAATCTATCTTTCATGTCACAATTATGTGACCTATAGAATCAAAGTAAGGATGAGTCTAGCACCCCTACCTCAAATTGGAAGAGCTTCCAATTGATTTCCCCCAATCTCTCAAAACCCAACTTCCTCCGAAATGATTTTTGAACCGATCAAGCTCGAGCCCTCGACGCGTAGATCGTTTCTTCCTTCTTTGGTGAAATCAAAATCCCACTCCAAGGCCCTCAAATCTAGTGAAGAAGGTGAGGAGATGAAGCTTGTATGTATACACGTATATATCTCTCTCTCTCGGCTGCTGGGATGAAAATGAGAGGAGAGCTGATCTCTCTTAGTATTTATAGCTAAGTGACCTCCTCTTAATTACTAGTTTGCCATCACCTTTTTGCAAAACCTTCTCGGGCTCATTTTCGGAGTTCCGTAACTCAGATTGACACGAAATCAACTCCGTTGCGCGTCAAATATTTTATTTAAGCTATCCTCAAATTTTGAAGCCATTCCGACACTTTTAAAATTTCTGGGCCCACAAGGCCCACGCCCCTAGGTTGACCAAACTCAAAAAAAGTCAACTTTTGCCAAAAGTCCCCAAAACTTCCCAAAACCCTATTCCAACCCTCTAAACACATTCCCCACATTCAAAACATGCTAAACATCATTTAAAATGCATTTAAAGCAATAAATGACAAAAATTGAAAAACCGGCCAAAATTGGGCACGGTCTCTACAACCTCCCAACCTTATAAGAATTTCGTCCTCGAAATTAGAATTTACCTCTAGTGATGAACAACTCAGGATACTTTGAGCGGACTTCTTGTTCTCGCTCCCATGTAGCTTCTTCCACACCATGATGCCTCCAAAGCACCTTAATCAATGGAATGGTTTTGCCCCGAAGCACTTGTTCTCTAGTGTCCAAAATCTGAATCGGTCTTTCCTCGTATGACACGTCCTCCTCCACCTCAAGGTCTGCCCAATCAAGCACATGTGAAGGGTCTGGCTCATACTTCCTCAACATAGACACATGGAAAGTGTTGTGCACACTTGACAATTGCGGTGGCAATGCCAAGCGATAAGCAACCTCTCCTACTCGATCCAAGATCTCAAATGGCCCGATAAATCGTGGTGCAAGCTTGCCACTACGACCGAACCTCATCAAACCTCTCCGTGGCGAGACCTTCAAAAAGACGTGATCTCCCACCTCAAATGCTAGTGGTCGCCGTCTCCTATCGGCGTAGCTTTTCTGACGACTCTGAGCCGTAAGCAATCTCTGCCGTATTACCTTGATCTTCTCCGTAGTTTCCCGAACTAAATTCGGTCCCAAAGAAACTGTCTCTCCAACCTCTGTCCAACAGACAGGTGACCTGCACGGTCTACCATACAAAGCCTCAAATGGAGCCATCTCAATGCTAGCTTGATAGCTATTATTGTATGCAAACTCCACCAAAGGAAGGTGATCCTCCCAACTGCCCCGAAGATCAAGTACACATGCCCGTAGCATATCCTCCAAAATCTGTATAGTACGCTCAGACTGACCATCCGTCTGGGGATGAAAAGCCGTACTAAAGTGAAGGTCTGTATCAAGTGCTGCCTGGAAACTCTGCCAAAATCGAGATGTAAATCGCGGGTCTCTATCTGAAACAATAGAAACTGGCACGCCATGAAGCCTAAGGATCTGCTCAATATACAATCTACTGAGAGTATCCACATCGTCTGTCACCCTAATGGGAATAAAGTGAGCTACCTTCGTCAATCTGTCAACGACCACCCAAACTGCGTCGTGACCTTTCCTCGACCTTGGAAGCCCCGTCACAAAATCCATAGTGACATGCTCCCATTTCCACATAGCCACAGGCAATGGCTGCAACAGCCCCGCTGGTCTCTGATGCTCGGCCTTCACTTGTTGACAAGTGAGGCACCTCGCCACAAACTGAGCTACATCCTTCTTCATACCCTTCCACCAATACTGTCGACGTAGGTTATGGTACATCTTGGTACCACCTGGATGTACTGCTAGCCTCGAGTTGTGAAACTCTCTCAGAATCTCATCCCGACAAGCTAAGGGAACAAACATCTTCCCTTGGAATTTCATGCTCTCATCTGAATGAACTGTCCATCCTTCCACTACTTCGCCACCCAAAATTCGCGTGCGAATAGCCTCAACCTCTCTATCCTTTCTCTGCTCTTCAATCACTCTACTCACAAGAGTTGGTTGAGCGATAAGAGTAAATAACACCGCCGGTCCATCATCCTCACTGAAATGTAATCCCATTTCTGAGATGTTTTCCATCATCTTCCACTCCCGTATGGCTAAGCTCGCTAAGCTACCATGTGACTTCCTACTCAATGCATCCGCCACTACATTGGCCTTTCCCGGATGATATTGTAAGTCGAAGTCATAGTCCTCCATATACTCCATCCACCTCCGTTGCCTCATATTCAAATCCTTTTGTGAGAAAAGGTATTTGAGACTTTTGTGATCCGAAAACACTTCAAACTTCTCACCATACAAATAATGTCTCCACACCTTAAGTGCAAAGATCACGGCCGCCAATTCCAAGTCATGTGTCGGGTAATTTTGTTCGTGCGTCTTCAACTGCCTTGAACCATACGCCACTACTTGTTCGGTTTGCATTAGCACACATCCCAAACCAAGTCGTGAAGCGTCACAATAAATCGTATACCCCAACCCACGTTCTGGAATGATCAAAATTGGAGCCGAAGTCAACCGGCCCTTCAATTCCATGAATGCATGCTCACAAGCATCACCCCACACAAACTTCATTCCTTTTCGGGTAAGCTTTGTCATTGGTGCTGCCAACCGCGAAAAGTCCTTCACAAACCTCCGATAATACCCGGCCAATCCTAAGAAACTACGTATCTCAAATACGCTCTTAGGTCTTTCCCAACTCATCACCGCTTCTATCTTGGATGGATCTACGGAAACCCCTCCTTTGGACACAACATGCCCAAGGAATTTCACTTCCGCTAGCCAAAATTCACACTTCTCATACTTGGCATATAATCGATGTTCTCTTAAGAGTTGCAACACAATCCTCAAGTGACCCTCGTGCTCCTCTTCCGAAGACGAGTACACTAGGATATCATCAACGAACACAACCACAAACTTGTCCAAGTAAGCATTGAACACTCTATGCATTAGATCCATGAATGCCGCTGGTGCATTTGTTAAACCAAATGGCATCACCAAAAATTCATAATGCCCGTATCGTGTACGAAAAGCGGTTTTTGGAATGTCCGCCTCTCTAATCCCCAACTGATAATAGCCCGATCTCAAGTCTATCTTTGAGAAACATCTCGAACCCTTAAGTTGATCGAACAAGTCATCTATCCTTGGCAAGGGATATTTATTTTTGATCGTTGCCCGATTCAACTTCCTATAGTCAATGCAAAGCCGCAAGGACCCGTCTTTCTTCTTAGCAAAAAGAACCGGAGCTCCCCAAGGCGATGTACTTGGGCGTACAAATCCCTTGTCTAGTAGCTCTTGTAATTGGTCCTTCAACTCTTTCAACTCAGCCGGTGCCATTCGGTACGGTGCCATAGAAATGGGCGCGGTACCTGGAGCAAGATCTATCACAAACTCCACTTCCCGTTTCGGAGGCAACTGTGTCAATTCCCCCGGAAATACATCCATAAACTCACACACTACACGAGGAAGCTCTCCAAGTGTCTCATCATCACCATCAATTAGTGGGCTCGCTAAGAAATGCCCAAGCCCTCTCTGATCACTCGAACCATGCAAAGACGACAAGTAGAAGTCATCCCGCTCCCCCACAAAACATACACTAACACCAGAGGGTGTATACAAGGTCACTCTTCCCCGATGACAATCAATATTGGCTCTATAGGTCGATAGCCAATCCATACCCAAGATCACGTCAAAGCTAGACATCTCAAGGAGAATGAAATCAAACACTAGTCGATGTCCCGAAATCTTGATCTCACAAGATCGGCACACATCACTCAAAACCACTCTACCACCAACTGGCGTATCAATGGATAAAACCGAGTCCAAAGATGACACCTCCAACCCCAAAGCACAAGCAAATGCATATGATATGAATGAATGTGATGCACCTGAATCTACTAAAACCCTAGCCCACGAGCTAGATACAAGAAATATACCTCGGACCACTGACGGTCCCGCCGAGGTCTCTGTCGGAGCAAGAGTAAAAGCACGGCCCTGTGATCTCTGGCCCTGCTGTCCCGGACCCTGATATCCCGACTGCTGACTGGGAGCACTAGACGTGGCTCCTCTAGCAGGTGCCCGTGAACTCTGGACTGAAGGCGCTGTCTGCTGTGGTGGCAATGCCCTAAAACCTGACTGTGAAGTCACAGGCTGCGTAGGACGCTGCTGAGGGCCAGTACCACTCTGCATACTCTTCTTCTGTGGGCAATCCCAACTAATGTGCCCCATTTGATGACAATGGTAGCACTTTTTATCAGCCATTAATGAAACTTGCCCTTGAGTACACTCCGCCATTCTGTGTCCCGGTTTCTGGCAATTGAAACAGATTATCCTCGATCGGAAAGGTCCAGAAGGTATAGCCACAGAACTCACTGATTGGGTTGGTGGCCTTTGTGAGGATGACCCACCAATCCTCATCTTCTTCCTAGCATGATTATCCGTAAGGGATCCCGTGCCCCTTGCTTGGTTCTGTGCTTCTCTTATTCTTTGATTATCATTGCTAAACTCTTCAGAAATCAATGCTCTCTCCACTACTGCTGCATAGTTGGTCAAGCCTAGAATCCCAACCTTGTCCCGTATGTAAGTTCGGAGACCTCTTATAAATTGCTTAATTTTAAGCTCTTCTGTTGGGATCATCTCCTTTGCAAACCGAGCCAAGGAGGTAAATTTTGTTTCGTACTCCATCACCGTCATTGTCCCTTGGACAAGGTTAAAGAATTCTCTCCTCATACTGTCTTTCATTGTCACTGGAAAGTACTTCTCGAAGAAAAGCACTTGGAATGTATCCCATTCCATTGTCTCCAAATCATGGTAGTCTCCCAAGAATTTCCACCAACGTTTGGCGTCATCTTTAAGATAGTGAGTGGCTACCTTAACCTTCAAGCCCTCCTCAATTTCAAGTACATTAAGGAGCGTAACCATCTCATCCAACCAACTTTCCGCTACCATTGGATCGGGTCCCCCAGAATACGAAGGCGGATTATGTTTCTTGACATGCCCCAACGCCGTTATCATCCTATTAGGAGGAGCTGCTCTAGGTGGAGCTTGGGTCTCCTCTTGAGTTTCCCGTTGTGTTTCCCTTGCAATTTGCCGCATGGTGGCAACCATGTCACGCATAAATTGCTCTCCTCCAATAGGGACCACTTCCGGTGTCACTTCACGAGCTCTTCTTGGTGGCATCCTTCTATATAGATGACAAGAAGATACTTAGAATTTGTGCATGAATCAATTGGACCAATTCACATCATGCATACTCAACATGCCAAAGCACTTCACAAATAGCATGTTATGCAAACAATTAAGCATATAAAAGTTTCCAAGTAATATGCACTTAATCCCTAACTTATACTCATAACCTCAGTTCACAATTTTTGAAGTCATCAAATCCTTTCAATCCAAATTGTGGCCTAACCATTTCCCGTCGTCCCTAGGTATTCAAACCCGGTTAAGCTCTGATACCATGTTGTCACGCCCCGGTTTCCGACACCCGGTTAGGAGCGAGGGAAACGGGGGTGAATCCGTAATTTCACCTCAAGTTCCCACACCTTAATCTCATCATAATTTATTCTATTGCGGAAGCATTCTATATGCACACCCTTCAAGTGGCATTAGACCATCAAAGACCCTTGCAAATGATTTTCACCTTTGGTTCCATACACATAAACCACTAAGTTCTGAACCTCAAATTTTTACACGGATGGAATTTGATTCTGTAACCTACACCATTGGATAGATCTTTCAAAAATACTCAATTTCAAAAAAAACCACGCTCAATTCCGATTTAAAACGAAGAAATGGCATCGAAACGAAGTTTGGACAATCTTTGAACCTTACTGTGAATAGTAATTTCGATCAATCGAAATTGGATTTCGATCAATCGAAATTCATCTCGATTAATCGAAATTTTGACCCCATCAATCGAAGAAAACACCCTCTCGGTACTTTGGACCTGCAATATTTCGATTGATCGAACTTGGGACTTCGATTGATCGAAATAAAGCTTAAAAATCCATAAAAACTCGCAACCATTTCGATCAATCGAGATGGGCATCTCGATTAATCGAAATGGGCGTTTCGATTAATCGAAATGCACTGCCCAGAATTTCTCAAACACCTCTACAAGATCAAACTGAACCCAAATCTCAACCAAACCACCTTAGATCATTCATAACTCATATAAATCATCTACCATTGATATAATATCATACTCACACATCAACCTACACACTTGAATCTCAAATCTTGCATAATCATAGAAAACTCATCCTAAGTTCACAATGCATGTAAAATTCAAGTGAACTAAACCATCTTCATTTTTCCAAAGGTGATCTTCATTAATCCAACCATACAATCTAACTTATACAATAAGATCCTACAACCATAATTCCAACATAAATCCACAACTCTAAACATTCATATCCACGAAATTAAAATACAAGAGACAAAAGAATACGTTCATCCATTTAAATTCCAAATCCATACATAATCCATGGAACCATACACATAAGAATTCAAATGGCCCTTTTTGCATACATTCTACAAGTCTCAAATGAAGGAAGCCATTATACATACATTTCTCAAAAATCACTTTCCTACAAGTGTGGCACTTACATTTGGATTTCACATACAAAAGAAGATACAAATGTAAAGGCAACACCACAACCATTGTCTACATGCCACAAGCCGGCATGGACATTTATCTACATCTCAAAAGAGCAAAAGTCCAAAAATAAGTTCAACATATCCATAGAGCTAATCATGCTCCATCTTCCATTGGCGCCTTATCTGAAAATGTTTATATAAATATGGGGTGAGCAACACTGCGGCTCAGTAGAAATGATCCACCCAACCCCACTCTAACTCAGGCGGCCATGCATGGATGCATATGAAATCCCTACATGTCTACATGACAAGTATACATGCTTTTAACCCATAAACAAACACGTTTTTCAAAACATGCGTGATGCTTCACATCTCAATGCATTTACATACATATACATATATATATATATATATATCCAATTTAGCAAGCCACAATATATATATATAACACACGCCACATAAGTCCGGAAATCACTTCAATGGGGACTAGCTTATCACTCCATCCATAGTAAGGGTCTCTTCGGCACCCAAACTCTGCTTGTGCTTTATCGGGTTACTAATCCGAAGGGAGCACCTCCTCTTGGCCAAGTTTTGGGTCTTTCACCCTAGGGACCATTCCCTCACCTTAATTCTCAATGTTGTCACGCCCCAAAAACTCGCTTTTCACATAGTGCACATAATCACGTCAATGCACTTATTCCACACCATGAATGCATTTTTGTCAAATCAATGCATTTCCCTTTCCTTCAAGATTGTCACAATGTTATCACACTCATATCATGAAAATCATCATGCTTATGCATTTAACAAGGAAAATCATATCTTTCATGCCCAAGTCTAAAAATTCACATTTTTCATGTTTTCCCCAAATGATCACATTTTTCATCAAGCACATTCATAGTCTCATTTGCACATACACAACATATATAAGTTCTAACCAACATGCTAGACATTTATACATGCATAGTCACATTAGTATACATATATGCACATATACATAACCCTAAACTCAAGAAATCCCAATCTATCTTTCATGTCACAATTATGTGACCTATAGAATCAAAGTAAGGATGAGTCTAGCACCCCTACCTCAAATTGGAAGAGCTTCCAATTGATTTCCCCCAATCTCTCAAAACCCAACTTCCTCCGAAATGATTTTTGAACCGATCAAGCTCGAGCCCTCGACGCGTAGATCGTTTCTTCCTTCTTTGGTGAAATCAAAATCCCACTCCAAGGCCCTCAAATCTAGTGAAGAAGGTGAGGAGATGAAGCTTGTATGTATACACGTATATATCTCTCTCTCTCGGCTGCTGGGATGAAAATGAGAGGAGAGCTGATCTCTCTTAGTATTTATAGCTAAGTGACCTCCTCTTAATTACTAGTTTGCCATCACCTTTTTGCAAAACCTTCTCGGGCTCATTTTCGGAGTTCCGTAACTCAGATTGACACGAAATCAACTCCGTTGCGCGTCAAATATTTTATTTAAGCTATCCTCAAATTTTGAAGCCATTCCGACACTTTTAAAATTTCTGGGCCCACAAGGCCCACGCCCCTAGGTTGACCAAACTCAAAAAAAGTCAACTTTTGCCAAAAGTCCCCAAAACTTCCCAAAACCCTATTCCAACCCTCTAAACACATTCCCCACATTCAAAACATGCTAAACATCATTTAAAATGCATTTAAAGCAATAAATGACAAAAATTGAAAAACCGGCCAAAATTGGGCACGGTCTCTACAACCTCCCAACCTTATAAGAATTTCGTCCTCGAAATTAGAATTTACCTCTAGTGATGAACAACTCAGGATACTTTGAGCGGACTTCTTGTTCTCGCTCCCATGTAGCTTCTTCCACACCATGATGCCTCCAAAGCACCTTAATCAATGGAATGGTTTTGCCCCGAAGCACTTGTTCTCTAGTGTCCAAAATCTGAATCGGTCTTTCCTCGTATGACACGTCCTCCTCCACCTCAAGGTCTGCCCAATCAAGCACATGTGAAGGGTCTGGCTCATACTTCCTCAACATAGACACATGGAAAGTGTTGTGCACACTTGACAATTGCGGTGGCAATGCCAAGCGATAAGCAACCTCTCCTACTCGATCCAAGATCTCAAATGGCCCGATAAATCGTGGTGCAAGCTTGCCACTACGACCGAACCTCATCAAACCTCTCCGTGGCGAGACCTTCAAAAAGACGTGATCTCCCACCTCAAATGCTAGTGGTCGCCGTCTCCTATCGGCGTAGCTTTTCTGACGACTCTGAGCCGTAAGCAATCTCTGCCGTATTACCTTGATCTTCTCCGTAGTTTCCCGAACTAAATTCGGTCCCAAAGAAACTGTCTCTCCAACCTCTGTCCAACAGACAGGTGACCTGCACGGTCTACCATACAAAGCCTCAAATGGAGCCATCTCAATGCTAGCTTGATAGCTATTATTGTATGCAAACTCCACCAAAGGAAGGTGATCCTCCCAACTGCCCCGAAGATCAAGTACACATGCCCGTAGCATATCCTCCAAAATCTGTATAGTACGCTCAGACTGACCATCCGTCTGGGGATGAAAAGCCGTACTAAAGTGAAGGTCTGTATCAAGTGCTGCCTGGAAACTCTGCCAAAATCGAGATGTAAATCGCGGGTCTCTATCTGAAACAATAGAAACTGGCACGCCATGAAGCCTAAGGATCTGCTCAATATACAATCTACTGAGAGTATCCACATCGTCTGTCACCCTAATGGGAATAAAGTGAGCTACCTTCGTCAATCTGTCAACGACCACCCAAACTGCGTCGTGACCTTTCCTCGACCTTGGAAGCCCCGTCACAAAATCCATAGTGACATGCTCCCATTTCCACATAGCCACAGGCAATGGCTGCAACAGCCCCGCTGGTCTCTGATGCTCGGCCTTCACTTGTTGACAAGTGAGGCACCTCGCCACAAACTGAGCTACATCCTTCTTCATACCCTTCCACCAATACTGTCGACGTAGGTTATGGTACATCTTGGTACCACCTGGATGTACTGCTAGCCTCGAGTTGTGAAACTCTCTCAGAATCTCATCCCGACAAGCTAAGGGAACAAACATCTTCCCTTGGAATTTCATGCTCTCATCTGAATGAACTGTCCATCCTTCCACTACTTCGCCACCCAAAATTCGCGTGCGAATAGCCTCAACCTCTCTATCCTTTCTCTGCTCTTCAATCACTCTACTCACAAGAGTTGGTTGAGCGATAAGAGTAAATAACACCGCCGGTCCATCATCCTCACTGAAATGTAATCCCATTTCTGAGATGTTTTCCATCATCTTCCACTCCCGTATGGCTAAGCTCGCTAAGCTACCATGTGACTTCCTACTCAATGCATCCGCCACTACATTGGCCTTTCCCGGATGATATTGTAAGTCGAAGTCATAGTCCTCCATATACTCCATCCACCTCCGTTGCCTCATATTCAAATCCTTTTGTGAGAAAAGGTATTTGAGACTTTTGTGATCCGAAAACACTTCAAACTTCTCACCATACAAATAATGTCTCCACACCTTAAGTGCAAAGATCACGGCCGCCAATTCCAAGTCATGTGTCGGGTAATTTTGTTCGTGCGTCTTCAACTGCCTTGAACCATACGCCACTACTTGTTCGGTTTGCATTAGCACACATCCCAAACCAAGTCGTGAAGCGTCACAATAAATCGTATACCCCAACCCACGTTCTGGAATGATCAAAATTGGAGCCGAAGTCAACCGGCCCTTCAATTCCATGAATGCATGCTCACAAGCATCACCCCACACAAACTTCATTCCTTTTCGGGTAAGCTTTGTCATTGGTGCTGCCAACCGCGAAAAGTCCTTCACAAACCTCCGATAATACCCGGCCAATCCTAAGAAACTACGTATCTCAAATACGCTCTTAGGTCTTTCCCAACTCATCACCGCTTCTATCTTGGATGGATCTACGGAAACCCCTCCTTTGGACACAACATGCCCAAGGAATTTCACTTCCGCTAGCCAAAATTCACACTTCTCATACTTGGCATATAATCGATGTTCTCTTAAGAGTTGCAACACAATCCTCAAGTGACCCTCGTGCTCCTCTTCCGAAGACGAGTACACTAGGATATCATCAACGAACACAACCACAAACTTGTCCAAGTAAGCATTGAACACTCTATGCATTAGATCCATGAATGCCGCTGGTGCATTTGTTAAACCAAATGGCATCACCAAAAATTCATAATGCCCGTATCGTGTACGAAAAGCGGTTTTTGGAATGTCCGCCTCTCTAATCCCCAACTGATAATAGCCCGATCTCAAGTCTATCTTTGAGAAACATCTCGAACCCTTAAGTTGATCGAACAAGTCATCTATCCTTGGCAAGGGATATTTATTTTTGATCGTTGCCCGATTCAACTTCCTATAGTCAATGCAAAGCCGCAAGGACCCGTCTTTCTTCTTAGCAAAAAGAACCGGAGCTCCCCAAGGCGATGTACTTGGGCGTACAAATCCCTTGTCTAGTAGCTCTTGTAATTGGTCCTTCAACTCTTTCAACTCAGCCGGTGCCATTCGGTACGGTGCCATAGAAATGGGCGCGGTACCTGGAGCAAGATCTATCACAAACTCCACTTCCCGTTTCGGAGGCAACTGTGTCAATTCCCCCGGAAATACATCCATAAACTCACACACTACACGAGGAAGCTCTCCAAGTGTCTCATCATCACCATCAATTAGTGGGCTCGCTAAGAAATGCCCAAGCCCTCTCTGATCACTCGAACCATGCAAAGACGACAAGTAGAAGTCATCCCGCTCCCCCACAAAACATACACTAACACCAGAGGGTGTATACAAGGTCACTCTTCCCCGATGACAATCAATATTGGCTCTATAGGTCGATAGCCAATCCATACCCAAGATCACGTCAAAGCTAGACATCTCAAGGAGAATGAAATCAAACACTAGTCGATGTCCCGAAATCTCGATCTCACAAGATCGGCACACATCACTCAAAACCACTCTACCACCAACTGGCGTATCAATGGATAAAACCGAGTCCAAAGATGACACCTCCAACCCCAAAGCACAAGCAAATGCATATGATATGAATGAATGTGATGCACCTGAATCTACTAAAACCCTAGCCCACGAGCTAGATACAAGAAATATACCTCGGACCACTGACGGTCCCGCCGAGGTCTCTGTCGGAGCAAGAGTAAAAGCACGGCCCTGTGATCTCTGGCCCTGCTGTCCCGGACCCTGATATCCCGACTGCTGACTGGGAGCACTAGACGTGGCTCCTCTAGCAGGTGCCCGTGAACTCTGGACTGAAGGCGCTGTCTGCTGTGGTGGCAATGCCCTAAAACCTGACTGTGAAGTCACAGGCTGCGTAGGACGCTGCTGAGGGCCAGTACCACTCTGCATACTCTTCTTCTGTGGGCAATCCCAACTAATGTGCCCCATTTGATGACAATGGTAGCACTTTTTATCAGCCATTAATGAAACTTGCCCTTGAGTACACTCCGCCATTCTGTGTCCCGGTTTCTGGCAATTGAAACAGATTATCCTCGATCGGAAAGGTCCAGAAGGTATAGCCACAGAACTCACTGATTGGGTTGGTGGCCTTTGTGAGGATGACCCACCAATCCTCATCTTCTTCCTAGCATGATTATCCGTAAGGGATCCCGTGCCCCTTGCTTGGTTCTGTGCTTCTCTTATTCTTTGATTATCATTGCTAAACTCTTCAGAAATCAATGCTCTCTCCACTACTGCTGCATAGTTGGTCAAGCCTAGAATCCCAACCTTGTCCCGTATGTAAGTTCGGAGACCTCTTATAAATTGCTTAATTTTAAGCTCTTCTGTTGGGATCATCTCCTTTGCAAACCGAGCCAAGGAGGTAAATTTTGTTTCGTACTCCATCACCGTCATTGTCCCTTGGACAAGGTTAAAGAATTCTCTCCTCATACTGTCTTTCATTGTCACTGGAAAGTACTTCTCGAAGAAAAGCACTTGGAATGTATCCCATTCCATTGTCTCCAAATCATGGTAGTCTCCCAAGAATTTCCACCAACGTTTGGCGTCATCTTTAAGATAGTGAGTGGCTACCTTAACCTTCAAGCCCTCCTCAATTTCAAGTACATTAAGGAGCGTAACCATCTCATCCAACCAACTTTCCGCTACCATTGGATCGGGTCCCCCAGAATACGAAGGCGGATTATGTTTCTTGACATGCCCCAACGCCGTTATCATCCTATTAGGAGGAGCTGCTCTAGGTGGAGCTTGGGTCTCCTCTTGAGTTTCCCGTTGTGTTTCCCTTGCAATTTGCCGCATGGTGGCAACCATGTCACGCATAAATTGCTCTCCTCCAATAGGGACCACTTCCGGTGTCACTTCACGAGCTCTTCTTGGTGGCATCCTTCTATATAGATGACAAGAAGATACTTAGAATTTGTGCATGAATCAATTGGACCAATTCACATCATGCATACTCAACATGCCAAAGCACTTCACAAATAGCATGTTATGCAAACAATTAAGCATATAAAAGTTTCCAAGTAATATGCACTTAATCCCTAACTTATACTCATAACCTCAGTTCACAATTTTTGAAGTCATCAAATCCTTTCAATCCAAATTGTGGCCTAACCATTTCCCGTCGTCCCTAGGTATTCAAACCCGGTTAAGCTCTGATACCATGTTGTCACGCCCCGGTTTCCGACACCCGGTTAGGAGCGAGGGAAACGGGGGTGAATCCGTAATTTCACCTCAAGTTCCCACACCTTAATCTCATCATAATTTATTCTATTGCGGAAGCATTCTATATGCACACCCTTCAAGTGGCATTAGACCATCAAAGACCCTTGCAAATGATTTTCACCTTTGGTTCCATACACATAAACCACTAAGTTCTGAACCTCAAATTTTTACACGGATGGAATTTGATTCTGTAACCTACACCATTGGATAGATCTTTCAAAAATACTCAATTTCAAAAAAAACCACGCTCAATTCCGATTTAAAACGAAGAAATGGCATCGAAACGAAGTTTGGACAATCTTTGAACCTTACTGTGAATAGTAATTTCGATCAATCGAAATTGGATTTCGATCAATCGAAATTCATCTCGATTAATCGAAATTTTGACCCCATCAATCGAAGAAAACACCCTCTCGGTACTTTGGACCTGCAATATTTCGATTGATCGAACTTGGGACTTCGATTGATCGAAATAAAGCTTAAAAATCCATAAAAACTCGCAACCATTTCGATCAATCGAGATGGGCATCTCGATTAATCGAAATGGGCGTTTCGATTAATCGAAATGCACTGCCCAGAATTTCTCAAACACCTCTACAAGATCAAACTGAACCCAAATCTCAACCAAACCACCTTAGATCATTCATAACTCATATAAATCATCTACCATTGATATAATATCATACTCACACATCAACCTACACACTTGAATCTCAAATCTTGCATAATCATAGAAAACTCATCCTAAGTTCACAATGCATGTAAAATTCAAGTGAACTAAACCATCTTCATTTTTCCAAAGGTGATCTTCATTAATCCAACCATACAATTACAACCATAATTCCAACATAAATCCACAACTCTAAACATTCATATCCACGAAATTAAAATACAAGAGACAAAAGAATACGTTCATCCATTTAAATTCCAAATCCATACATAATCCATGGAACCATACACATAAGAATTCAAATGGCCCTTTTTGCATACATTCTACAAGTCTCAAATGAAGGAAGCCATTATACATACATTTCTCAAAAATCACTTTCCTACAAGTGTGGCACTTACATTTGGATTTCACATACAAAAGAAGATACAAATGTAAAGGCAACACCACAACCATTGTCTACATGCCACAAGCCGGCATGGACATTTATCTACATCTCAAAAGAGCAAAAGTCCAAAAATAAGTTCAACATATCCATAGAGCTAATCATGCTCCATCTTCCATTGGCGCCTTATCTGAAAATGTTTATATAAATATGGGGTGAGCAACACTGCGGCTCAGTAGAAATGATCCACCCAACCCCACTCTAACTCAGGCGGCCATGCATGGATGCATATGAAATCCCTACATGTCTACATGACAAGTATACATGCTTTTAACCCATAAACAAACACGTTTTTCAAAACATGCGTGATGCTTCACATCTCAATGCATTTACATACATATACATATATATATATATATATATATCCAATTTAGCAAGCCACAATATATATATATATAACACACGCCACATAAGTCCGGAAATCACTTCAATGGGGACTAGCTTATCACTCCATCCATAGTAAGGGTCTCTTCGGCACCCAAACTCTGCTTGTGCTTTATCGGGTTACTAATCCGAAGGGAGCACCTCCTCTTGGCCAAGTTTTGGGTCTTTCACCCTAGGGACCATTCCCTCACCTTAATTCTCAATGTTGTCACGCCCCAAAAACTCGCTTTTCACATAGTGCACATAATCACGTCAATGCACTTATTCCACACCATGAATGCATTTTTGTCAAATCAATGCATTTCCCTTTCCTTCAAGATTGTCACAATGTTATCACACTCATATCATGAAAATCATCATGCTTATGCATTTAACAAGGAAAATCATATCTTTCATGCCCAAGTCTAAAAATTCACATTTTTCATGTTTTCCCCAAATGATCACATTTTTCATCAAGCACATTCATAGTCTCATTTGCACATACACAACATATATAAGTTCTAACCAACATGCTAGACATTTATACATGCATAGTCACATTAGTATACATATATGCACATATACATAACCCTAAACTCAAGAAATCCCAATCTATCTTTCATGTCACAATTATGTGACCTATAGAATCAAAGTAAGGATGAGTCTAGCACCCCTACCTCAAATTGGAAGAGCTTCCAATTGATTTCCCCCAATCTCTCAAAACCCAACTTCCTCCGAAATGATTTTTGAACCGATCAAGCTCGAGCCCTCGACGCGTAGATCGTTTCTTCCTTCTTTGGTGAAATCAAAATCCCACTCCAAGGCCCTCAAATCTAGTGAAGAAGGTGAGGAGATGAAGCTTGTATGTATACACGTATATATCTCTCTCTCTCGGCTGCTGGGATGAAAATGAGAGGAGAGCTGATCTCTCTTAGTATTTATAGCTAAGTGACCTCCTCTTAATTACTAGTTTGCCATCACCTTTTTGCAAAACCTTCTCGGGCTCATTTTCGGAGTTCCGTAACTCAGATTGACACGAAATCAACTCCGTTGCGCGTCAAATATTTTATTTAAGCTATCCTCAAATTTTGAAGCCATTCCGACACTTTTAAAATTTCTGGGCCCACAAGGCCCACGCCCCTAGGTTGACCAAACTCAAAAAAAGTCAACTTTTGCCAAAAGTCCCCAAAACTTCCCAAAACCCTATTCCAACCCTCTAAACACATTCCCCACATTCAAAACATGCTAAACATCATTTAAAATGCATTTAAAGCAATAAATGACAAAAATTGAAAAACCGGCCAAAATTGGGCACGGTCTCTACAACCTCCCAACCTTATAAGAATTTCGTCCTCGAAATTAGAATTTACCTCTAGTGGTGAACAACTCAGGATACTTTGAGCGGACTTCTTGTTCTCGCTCCCATGTAGCTTCTTCCACACCATGATGCCTCCAAAGCACCTTAATCAATGGAATGGTTTTGCCCCGAAGCACTTGTTCTCTAGTGTCCAAAATCTGAATCGGTCTTTCCTCGTATGACACGTCCTCCTCCACCTCAAGGTCTGCCCAATCAAGCACATGTGAAGGGTCTGGCTCATACTTCCTCAACATAGACACATGGAAAGTGTTGTGCACACTTGACAATTGCGGTGGCAATGCCAAGCGATAAGCAACCTCTCCTACTCGATCCAAGATCTCAAATGGCCCGATAAATCGTGGTGCAAGCTTGCCACTACGACCGAACCTCATCAAACCTCTCCGTGGCGAGACCTTCAAAAAGACGTGATCTCCCACCTCAAATGCTAGTGGTCGCCGTCTCCTATCGGCGTAGCTTTTCTGACGACTCTGAGCCGTAAGCAATCTCTGCCGTATTACCTTGATCTTCTCCGTAGTTTCCCGAACTAAATTCGGTCCCAAAGAAACTGTCTCTCCAACCTCTGTCCAACAGACAGGTGACCTGCACGGTCTACCATACAAAGCCTCAAATGGAGCCATCTCAATGCTAGCTTGATAGCTATTATTGTATGCAAACTCCACCAAAGGAAGGTGATCCTCCCAACTGCCCCGAAGATCAAGTACACATGCCCGTAGCATATCCTCCAAAATCTGTATAGTACGCTCAGACTGACCATCCGTCTGGGGATGAAAAGCCGTACTAAAGTGAAGGTCTGTATCAAGTGCTGCCTGGAAACTCTGCCAAAATCGAGATGTAAATCGCGGGTCTCTATCTGAAACAATAGAAACTGGCACGCCATGAAGCCTAAGGATCTGCTCAATATACAATCTACTGAGAGTATCCACATCGTCTGTCACCCTAATGGGAATAAAGTGAGCTACCTTCGTCAATCTGTCAACGACCACCCAAACTGCGTCGTGACCTTTCCTCGACCTTGGAAGCCCCGTCACAAAATCCATAGTGACATGCTCCCATTTCCACATAGCCACAGGCAATGGCTGCAACAGCCCCGCTGGTCTCTGATGCTCGGCCTTCACTTGTTGACAAGTGAGGCACCTCGCCACAAACTGAGCTACATCCTTCTTCATACCCTTCCACCAATACTGTCGACGTAGGTTATGGTACATCTTGGTACCACCTGGATGTACTGCTAGCCTCGAGTTGTGAAACTCTCTCAGAATCTCATCCCGACAAGCTAAGGGAACAAACATCTTCCCTTGGAATTTCATGCTCTCATCTGAATGAACTGTCCATCCTTCCACTACTTCGCCACCCAAAATTCGCGTGCGAATAGCCTCAACCTCTCTATCCTTTCTCTGCTCTTCAATCACTCTACTCACAAGAGTTGGTTGAGCGATAAGAGTAAATAACACCGCCGGTCCATCATCCTCACTGAAATGTAATCCCATTTCTGAGATGTTTTCCATCATCTTCCACTCCCGTATGGCTAAGCTCGCTAAGCTACCATGTGACTTCCTACTCAATGCATCCGCCACTACATTGGCCTTTCCCGGATGATATTGTAAGTCGAAGTCATAGTCCTCCATATACTCCATCCACCTCCGTTGCCTCATATTCAAATCCTTTTGTGAGAAAAGGTATTTGAGACTTTTGTGATCCGAAAACACTTCAAACTTCTCACCATACAAATAATGTCTCCACACCTTAAGTGCAAAGATCACGGCCGCCAATTCCAAGTCATGTGTCGGGTAATTTTGTTCGTGCGTCTTCAACTGCCTTGAACCATACGCCACTACTTGTTCGGTTTGCATTAGCACACATCCCAAACCAAGTCGTGAAGCGTCACAATAAATCGTATACCCCAACCCACGTTCTGGAATGATCAAAATTGGAGCCGAAGTCAACCGGCCCTTCAATTCCATGAATGCATGCTCACAAGCATCACCCCACACAAACTTCATTCCTTTTCGGGTAAGCTTTGTCATTGGTGCTGCCAACCGCGAAAAGTCCTTCACAAACCTCCGATAATACCCGGCCAATCCTAAGAAACTACGTATCTCAAATACGCTCTTAGGTCTTTCCCAACTCATCACCGCTTCTATCTTGGATGGATCTACGGAAACCCCTCCTTTGGACACAACATGCCCAAGGAATTTCACTTCCGCTAGCCAAAATTCACACTTCTCATACTTGGCATATAATCGATGTTCTCTTAAGAGTTGCAACACAATCCTCAAGTGACCCTCGTGCTCCTCTTCCGAAGACGAGTACACTAGGATATCATCAACGAACACAACCACAAACTTGTCCAAGTAAGCATTGAACACTCTATGCATTAGATCCATGAATGCCGCCGGTGCATTTGTTAAACCAAATGGCATCACCAAAAATTCATAATGCCCGTATCGTGTACGAAAAGCGGTTTTTGGAATGTCCGCCTCTCTAATCCCCAACTGATAATAGCCCGATCTCAAGTCTATCTTTGAGAAACATCTCGAACCCTTAAGTTGATCGAACAAGTCATCTATCCTTGGCAAGGGATATTTATTTTTGATCGTTGCCCGATTCAACTTCCTATAGTCAATGCAAAGCCGCAAGGACCCGTCTTTCTTCTTAGCAAAAAGAACCGGAGCTCCCCAAGGCGATGTACTTGGGCGTACAAATCCCTTGTCTAGTAGCTCTTGTAATTGGTCCTTCAACTCTTTCAACTCAGCCGGTGCCATTCGGTACGGTCCATAGAAATGGGCGCGGTACCTGGAGCAAGATCTATCACAAACTCCACTTCCCGTTTCGGAGGCAACTGTGTCAATTCCCCCGGAAATACATCCATAAACTCACACACTACACGAGGAAGCTCTCCAAGTGTCTCATCATCACCATCAATTAGTGGGCTCGCTAAGAAATGCCCAAGCCCTCTCTGATCACTCGAACCATGCAAAGACGACAAGTAGAAGTCATCCCGCTCCCCCACAAAACATACACTAACACCAGAGGGTGTATACAAGGTCACTCTTCCCCGATGACAATCAATATTGGCTCTATAGGTCGATAGCCAATCCATACCCAAGATCACGTCAAAGCTAGACATCTCAAGGAGAATGAAATCAAACACTAGTCGATGTCCCGAAATCTCGATCTCACAAGATCGGCACACATCACTCAAAACCACTCTACCACCAACTGGCGTATCAATGGATAAAACCGAGTCCAAAGATGACACCTCCAACCCCAAAGCACAAGCAAATGCATATGATATGAATGAATGTGATGCACCTGAATCTACTAAAACCCTAGCCCACGAGCTAGATACAAGAAATATACCTCGGACCACTGACGGTCCCGCCGAGGTCTCTGTCGGAGCAAGAGTAAAAGCACGGCCCTGTGATCTCTGGCCCTGCTGTCCCGGACCCTGATATCCCGACTGCTGACTGGGAGCACTAGACGTGGCTCCTCTAGCAGGTGCCCGTGAACTCTGGACTGAAGGCGCTGTCTGCTGTGGTGGCAATGCCCTAAAACCTGACTGTGAAGTCACAGGCTGCGTAGGACGCTGCTGAGGGCCAGTACCACTCTGCATACTCTTCTTCTGTGGGCAATCCCAACTAATGTGCCCCATTTGATGACAATGGTAGCACTTTTTATCAGCCATTAATGAAACTTGCCCTTGAGTACACTCCGCCATTCTGTGTCCCGGTTTCTGGCAATTGAAACAGATTATCCTCGATCGGAAAGGTCCAGAAGGTATAGCCACAGAACTCACTGATTGGGTTGGTGGCCTTTGTGAGGATGACCCACCAATCCTCATCTTCTTCCTAGCATGATTATCCGTAAGGGATCCCGTGCCCCTTGCTTGGTTCTGTGCTTCTCTTATTCTTTGATTATCATTGCTAAACTCTTCAGAAATCAATGCTCTCTCCACTACTGCTGCATAGTTGGTCAAGCCTAGAATCCCAACCTTGTCCCGTATGTAAGTTCGGAGACCTCTTATAAATTGCTTAATTTTAAGCTCTTCTGTTGGGATCATCTCCTTTGCAAACCGAGCCAAGGAGGTAAATTTTGTTTCGTACTCCATCACCGTCATTGTCCCTTGGACAAGGTTAAAGAATTCTCTCCTCATACTGTCTTTCATTGTCACTGGAAAGTACTTCTCGAAGAAAAGCACTTGGAATGTATCCCATTCCATTGTCTCCAAATCATGGTAGTCTCCCAAGAATTTCCACCAACGTTTGGCGTCATCTTTAAGATAGTGAGTGGCTACCTTAACCTTCAAGCCCTCCTCAATTTCAAGTACATTAAGGAGCGTAACCATCTCATCCAACCAACTTTCCGCTACCATTGGATCGGGTCCCCCAGAATACGAAGGCGGATTATGTTTCTTGACATGCCCCAACGCCGTTATCATCCTATTAGGAGGAGCTGCTCTAGGTGGAGCTTGGGTCTCCTCTTGAGTTTCCCGTTGTGTTTCCCTTGCAATTTGCCGCATGGTGGCAACCATGTCACGCATAAATTGCTCTCCTCCAATAGGGACCACTTCCGGTGTCACTTCACGAGCTCTTCTTGGTGGCATCCTTCTATATAGATGACAAGAAGATACTTAGAATTTGTGCATGAATCAATTGGACCAATTCACATCATGCATACTCAACATGCCAAAGCACTTCACAAATAGCATGTTATGCAAACAATTAAGCATATAAAAGTTTCCAAGTAATATGCACTTAATCCCTAACTTATACTCATAACCTCAGTTCACAATTTTTGAAGTCATCAAATCCTTTCAATCCAAATTGTGGCCTAACCATTTCCCGTCGTCCCTAGGTATTCAAACCCGGTTAAGCTCTGATACCATGTTGTCACGCCCCGGTTTCCGACACCCGGTTAGGAGCGAGGGAAACGGGGGTGAATCCGTAATTTCACCTCAAGTTCCCACACCTTAATCTCATCATAATTTATTCTATTGCGGAAGCATTCTATATGCACACCCTTCAAGTGGCATTAGACCATCAAAGACCCTTGCAAATGATTTTCACCTTTGGTTCCATACACATAAACCACTAAGTTCTGAACCTCAAATTTTTACACGGATGGAATTTGATTCTGTAACCTACACCATTGGATAGATCTTTCAAAAATACTCAATTTCAAAAAAAACCACGCTCAATTCCGATTTAAAACGAAGAAATGGCATCGAAACGAAGTTTGGACAATCTTTGAACCTTACTGTGAATAGTAATTTCGATCAATCGAAATTCATCTCGATTAATCGAAATTTTGACCCCATCAATCGAAGAAAACACCCTCTCGGTACTTTGGACCTGCAATATTTCGATTGATCGAACTTGGGACTTCGATTGATCGAAATAAAGCTTAAAAATCCATAAAAACTCGCAACCATTTCGATCAATCGACATGGGCATCTCGATTAATCGAAATGGGCGTTTCGATTAATCGAAATGCACTGCCCAGAATTTCTCAAACACCTCTACAAGATCAAACTGAACCCAAATCTCAACCAAACCACCTTAGATCATTCATAACTCATATAAATCATCTACCATTGATATAATATCATACTCACACATCAACCTACACACTTGAATCTCAAATCTTGCATAATCATAGAAAACTCATCCTAAGTTCACAATGCATGTAAAATTCAAGTGAACTAAACCATCTTCATTTTTCCAAAGGTGATCTTCATTAATCCAACCATACAATCTAACTTATACAATAAGATTCTACAACCATAATTCCAACATAAATCCACAACTCTAAACATTCATATCCACGAAATTAAAATACAAGAGACAAAAGAATACGTTCATCCATTTAAATTCCAAATCCATACATAATCCATGGAACCATACACATAAGAATTCAAATGGCCCTTTTTGCATACATTCTACAAGTCTCAAATGAAGGAAGCCATTATACATACATTTCTCAAAAATCACTTTCCTACAAGTGTGGCACTTACATTTGGATTTCACATACAAAAGAAGATACAAATGTAAAGGCAACACCACAACCATTGTCTACATGCCACAAGCCGGCATGGACATTTATCTACATCTCAAAAGAGCAAAAGTCCAAAAATAAGTTCAACATATCCATAGAGCTAATCATGCTCCATCTTCCATTGGCGCCTTATCTGAAAATGTTTATATAAATATGGGGTGAGCAACACTGCGGCTCAGTAGAAATGATCCACCCAACCCCACTCTAACTCAGGCGGCCATGCATGGATGCATATGAAATCCCTACATGTCTACATGACAAGTATACATGCTTTTAACCCATAAACAAACACGTTTTTCAAAACATGCGTGATGCTTCACATCTCAATGCATTTACATACATATACATATATATATATATATATATATCCAATTTAGCAAGCCACAATATATATATATATAACACACGCCACATAAGTCCGGAAATCACTTCAATGGGGACTAGCTTATCACTCCATCCATAGTAAGGGTCTCTTCGGCACCCAAACTCTGCTTGTGCTTTATCGGGTTACTAATCCGAAGGGAGCACCTCCTCTTGGCCAAGTTTTGGGTCTTTCACCCTAGGGACCATTCCCTCACCTTAATTCTCAATGTTGTCACGCCCCAAAAACTCGCTTTTCACATAGTGCACATAATCACGTCAATGCACTTATTCCACACCATGAATGCATTTTTGTCAAATCAATGCATTTCCCTTTCCTTCAAGATTGTCACAATGTTATCACACTCATATCATGAAAATCATCATGCTTATGCATTTAACAAGGAAAATCATATCTTTCATGCCCAAGTCTAAAAATTCACATTTTTCATGTTTTCCCCAAATGATCACATTTTTCATCAAGCACATTCATAGTCTCATTTGCACATACACAACATATATAAGTTCTAACCAACATGCTAGACATTTATACATGCATAGTCACATTAGTATACATATATGCACATATACATAACCCTAAACTCAAGAAATCCCAATCTATCTTTCATGTCACAATTATGTGACCTATAGAATCAAAGTAAGGATGAGTCTAGCACCCCTACCTCAAATTGGAAGAGCTTCCAATTGATTTCCCCCAATCTCTCAAAACCCAACTTCCTCCGAAATGATTTTTGAACCGATCAAGCTCGAGCCCTCGACGCGTAGATCGTTTCTTCCTTCTTTGGTGAAATCAAAATCCCACTCCAAGGCCCTCAAATCTAGTGAAGAAGGTGAGGAGATGAAGCTTGTATGTATACACGTATATATCTCTCTCTCTCGGCTGCTGGGATGAAAATGAGAGGAGAGCTGATCTCTCTTAGTATTTATAGCTAAGTGACCTCCTCTTAATTACTAGTTTGCCATCACCTTTTTGCAAAACCTTCTCGGGCTCATTTTCGGAGTTCCGTAACTCAGATTGACACGAAATCAACTCCGTTGCGCGTCAAATATTTTATTTAAGCTATCCTCAAATTTTGAAGCCATTCCGACACTTTTAAAATTTCTGGGCCCACAAGGCCCACGCCCCTAGGTTGACCAAACTCAAAAAAAGTCAACTTTTGCCAAAAGTCCCCAAAACTTCCCAAAACCCTATTCCAACCCTCTAAACACATTCCCCACATTCAAAACATGCTAAACATCATTTAAAATGCATTTAAAGCAATAAATGACAAAAATTGAAAAACCGGCCAAAATTGGGCACGGTCTCTACATTGTGCAAAGATTTGAGACTCTTTTTATCCAAAATATTTAGATCGGATTGAGATTATAGACATTTCAAATAAGTCCATATTAAAAAAATCCCAAAGAAAATAAAAAGATTTCTAGAAAGATAGCATCCAAAATGATTTTCTTAAAGATTTTTGTTTATGTGGAAGCATGATTCACCTCTTCCAAATTGATCTTTCCTAGGTGAACTTTCTAGAGATAGTTGCACAAGATCCTTACTTCAAATTAGTTGAAATTATTTGGCTCTCACATCTCTTGATAAAATTCAATGAGGCCAAAAATTTTAAGTTCTTAGATCTTGTCAATTCAAAAGGAACAAATTCGTCTTGAATGAATTTTTGCTTATAACTTAGTCCCTAGAATATATGATCATATCTTGATAGACACATACAACTTTAGAAGATGAGTTGGGTGTAATCTTTTGAAACTAAGCTAGATTTGTGAACCAAAGTTTCAACCAAGAAAAAGGATAACCATGAAAGAAACTTTGCACATGTATCTAGAATAAAAACAATAAGAATGCTACATGTTTTTGCATAAAATATTTTTATCAAATACATTCTTGACTAACTTCATTTTTGGGAAAGTCTATGTAGATCAACCACCCCGATTTGAAGTGCATAAAGTTTTAAACCATGTGTTTAAAATTTTGAAAAGCCTATTTGATTAGAAATGAGCTTCAAAGAACTTAGCATGAAAGACTTAGTGATTTTCTCATAGAAAATGATTTTCGACAAAAGAAAATTTGATGATCTTTTTTAGTCAAAACCAATGTTGATTATTTGTTGATTATGCTCATTTATTTGGATGATATCATTCTTGAATCAACAAATGAGAAACTGTGCAAAGAGTTTTCCAAAAGCATGGAAGATAAATGTGATTTGAGCATCATGAGTAAATTTCATTTCTTCTTAGGATTGAATCCTTTCTAGGTGTCATAGAAAGATATTCTAGATTTTTGTTAGACACTTTAATTTAAGATTATGGTATCTTAAGAATTCTTAGATACCTCTAGTCATTTCTTAAGAGCTCATGTGCTTAGATGAGATAGATTTTGAGCTTTTAGAAGAGAAATAGGCATAAGTAAGATTTATGATATTGATTGAACATGCTTACTTCCACTTTTATGTATTCATGTGTATTTTGATACTTATGTGTACTTTTGATTGCTTAACATAACCTTGCTTTTATGTTGTTTCATTTTGGATATGATAGAATTCTTAGACATATGAGATATGTTGAGCTTCCAATTGAATGCTGATCAAATATTCATATCTTCATATGTGTTATCTTATTTTGAGTTTATTTCTTATGATGTCAAAACTGGTGAGATATGATAAACCTCTCCATAAACTTTATTATATTCATTTTTGAGGATATCAAAAGGGAGAAAAATATTAGATGATGAGGTTGACATATTGAGTTTTTAATGCTTGATTTGACCTTTTAAGAACAAACCATTTAGATATTTTATGGTTCATGAGCAATGGAGAACACACCAACAATGGAGCAATGGAGAACAAACCAACAACACAAAATCAACACTGTAACTACTAGATATTTTATGGTTCATGACTTTATTAGATTTATGATCAAGAAGACTGAGGAGACAAATGAAAATTTGAAATTGTTCTAACATCTTTTTTTTTTTTTCAAACAGTCAAGAAATATGAAATTTCTTATTTCTTTTACCCATTTTAATTTTCTTAGTGTAGGAAAGAAAACGCGCAGTCACAATTCATGTATCAGATGTACATGGAGATAGGCTACAAGGAGCAAAGATT
The DNA here is from genome assembly GCA_026545225.1 of Cornus controversa. Lineage (NCBI taxonomy): Eukaryota > Viridiplantae > Streptophyta > Magnoliopsida > Cornales > Cornaceae > Cornus > Cornus controversa. The sequence continues at coordinate 2,633,206 of CM048848.1, forward strand.
ATAGTAGAGCAAGTTTCAAGAGATTTCCCATTGGGGTCTACTATAGCAAAGACCATTCTTGGAAATTTGGCTTATCAGGTTTGTATAGTCTATATCCAAATCCACACACCAGCACCAGCAAAAGCACACAACTAGTGCAACAACAATGCCACAAACTGAGCAGCAAACAGAACTGCACAACAAACCTCCAACCAGAATGATAGCAAAGCCATGAACCTGTCACACAGCAACTGCTCCTCCAACCCTCCATCACTCAAATCAGAGCATGGCTCTGCTACCAATGGCTATAAGCTGGCCCCCCAGCAAATTGCTGAATCATCCTCCACACATTGTGTCTGCAAAACTACCTTACACCAGAGAAAATTGGTGTAGTTGCTTCAAGTAGCAGCTCCTCCAACCCATCATCTCCTCCTCCAAAACCACAAACCAGCAACAACATAGCCACAACTGGTGCAACATAAATATATATATATGTAATGTATGAATGCAGTAGCTAAAAAATAATGTAAAATAAAAAATAAAAATGAGGTAATGTTAAGAGAAGGGACACGCCAAATTAGCATGAGCTAATATAGTAAAGAAAGAGGTCGTGACAGTAAATGAAGACAAAGATACTATGTAGTTAACAGTAGGAGGAAGGAAAGGCCAAATTATTGTTAACCTGTAATTCATTTAAGTTGAGACTGTAAAGGAGTAGGATATGATAGTGAAGATATATATGGACGCCAACGTCTTGGAAATGGAGTAATACTGAAAATACAGACAAGGGATCAGCTATTTATTGGTGAAAAGAAAAAAAACAGCTTTTGTTGATTTGGAAAAAACATCTAGGAACGTCTTATATCTTATTTGCTTTTCTGAACTTTATGTAGTCAAAATGGTTGATGTGCATTGAGCTGATGATAATTGAACTGCATAATTTTTGAAAATTATGTTTAGGGATGCCATATGACTATATAGTTTGCCAAGACTTTCTTATAAGTCTTGGCAAACTCTTGAAAGAAGAGTAATGGTACAGCAACATTCCCTTTTCAAATTAATGCCATTTCTATTGTTATATTTGTGTTAGACTTAGAAATCTTAGGTGATAATGTACGAATCTTTAGTGTGAAGTGGTTCAGATACACTTTTGATTGTTTGGGTTGACATTGAATTTTTTTCATTTAAAAAATTTCCATACTTCTGTAAGTGGTTTTGTAAGCCTAATTGAATGATGGCAATGAACTCAAGTATGTGCATATAGGGAATGGTTCTTGATTTTCTTGCTTCCATATCGATGGTTTTGAGATTTGGTGATCTTGCTAGCAAGAACATGCCAATAAGAAGCTAGGATGCATGGGGACCCCTGAGAATTTGGCTTCTACTTGTCGGTGTTGGAGTTTACTCTTGCGTCCATCATAACATTGTAGATAGCAATTCCTCATTTTATATGAAAATTGGGTGTCTTTTTTCTGGAATATAGAAATTAAATAACATCAGTTATATTTACAGCAAAAGATAAGACTAGAAGTGTTATTTGTCTTGCTATTAGAAAATTTAAACTTAACACGCCTTAAGAGAGGAGAGGGACATATTCTCATCGCGGTTATGCTAATTTTTTTTTTCTATTTCAGGACACGTGATTAAAGGATGGGATGAAGGTATTAAAACAATGAAGAAAGGTGAAAAAGCAATCTTCACCATACCCCCTGAGCTAGCCTATGGAGAGTCTGGATCACCTCCAACTATTCCTCCCAATGCAACCCTCCAGTTTAATGTTGAGTTGCTGTCTTGGTCTCCTGTCGAGGACATATGCAAAGACGGAGGAATAATCAAGAAGATACTTGCTAAAGGAGAGAATTGGCAGAATCCCAAGGATCTGGATGAAGCATTTGGTACATATTCTATTACCTATCTATATCAAATTATTAACTATTTAACTTAATGAATTTATTTATTGTTATCTTATGCTTTGTTGTCTTTGTTGCAGTGAAGTATGAGGCCCCGACTTGAGGATGGATCAATAGTTTCAAAATCTAAAGGTGTAGAATTCACGGTCAAAGATGGTCAGTGTCAGTGCAGTTGGTTTTCCCTTTGCCTTTTAATTATGCTTGGAATTGTAATATGCTTAACATAGTGATCCTTGTGCAGGGTATTTCTGTCATGCTTTGTCAAAAGCTGTTAAGACAATGAAGAAGGAAGAGAGGGTACTTCTGACTGTGAAACCACAATGTAAGTTCGCTTCTCGTATATACTTATTTGAGGTTCTGCTTTGTTTGTTTATTAACTGTCAAATTTTCACAGATGCCTTTGGAGAAAAGGGAAAGCCATCTATTGGTGATGAATATGCTGTGCCACCAAATGCCACCCTTCAAATAGTTCTTGAATTGGTCTCGTGGAAAACTACCAATGACAAGAAGGTTATAAAGAAAATCCTCAAAGAGGGAGAGGGTTATGAGCATCCAAATGATGGGGCAGTCGTCCAAGGTAAGTTGTTTGAAGAAGAGTACATCTATGATATATTTGAGTTTTTTTGTAACTGATCCTCTTTTTGCTGTCTGATAGTAAAATTAATTGGGAAGCTGTAAAATGGAACTATCTTTCTGAAGAAGGGACATGATGATGAGGAGCCATTTGAGTTCAAAGTAGATGAAGGTATTTATCATTTTCCTCTTGGTTTGCGTCTTTTTTTTTTTTTGAGTCTTAAATAGTCAAGATGTTTCTCTTTTGAAGAGATATTCAGACAAATGTTGCCTCTTCTGCTTTTGATATTTGTCTATGCTAATCGTGTATCGGGAGTTAGATTTTCAACAAAACAAGTTATTGATGGACCTGATAGAGCTGTGAAAACAATGAAGAAGCAGGAGATTGCACTGGTAACAATCCAGCCAGAGTATGCCTTCGGTTCATCCGAATCAGCTCAAGAGTTGGCTGTTGTTCCTGCTAATTCAACTATATATTATGAGGTTGAGCTGGTCACCTTTGTGAAGGTCAGTAAAATATATGTGACGTTGTGTGAATTATCTCTCTCCAAAGAAGGTCATGGTATATACTGAAATGATTTCTGTATCTTATGCCCGAGTGTAGGAAAAAGAATCTTGGGACATGAGTACTCAAGAAAAGATTGAGGCTGTAGGGAAAAAGAAGGAAGAAGGTAATGCATTATTTAAGAGCAGCAAGTATGAGAGAGCCTCAAAGAGATACGAAAAGGTATATTTGTGATTGATGAAGTTAATATGATTGTTTGTGCCAAGACATAACTTCATAATCCCTAGTTATGATTCACCTGAAATAAATTTTCATTTGGGGCAGGCTATGAAATTCATCAAGTACGACTCATCTTTCAGTGAAGAGGAGAAGCAACAGGCTAAGGTGATGAAAGTCACTTTCAATTTGAATAATGTAGCATGCAAGCTGAGACTGAAGGATTACAAGGAGACAGAGAAACTCTGCACGAAGGTCTTAGAAGTTGACAGTAGAAACGTGAAGGCACTCTAAAGAAGGGCACAGGCATACATACAACTTGTTGATTTGGACTTAGCAGAACAAGATATCAAAAAAGCCTTGGAAATTGATCCGGATAACAAGTATGTTCTCTCAAAAATAGCATCATCAATGTGACTCTTAATATATATTCTCTCTCGATCACACACACACACATAAATGTAAGATAAGATCATTTACATTTTTTTTTTTTAAAACATGACTTAATTATATATATATATATATAACCAATTATATATACACAAACTTGTTTTAAAATTTATAATATTAGAAAAAGGAGTTACACTATTATGTTCAATCTTTTTCCTATAAATGAGAGCTTCCATAAACGAGACTTAAATCCAATTTGAGATTCTTTATGAGCTGTTGGGGAAGTAACATGTGAAATTTTTTAGTGTTTTCAATCTCAGCTATCATAGTTTTCCAAAATTTTAGAGGATCGTGGCCTGCTTGCCTTAGTCTTTATATAGGCCTATACGCCTCTATGTTTGCAAGACTAATGGTTGTAGTTTTTGATCCTTTTTGGTGAACAACCCGTATATTCATACAAATAAAGTTGCAGGAGTGCATACGCATTTGAGCATGCGTTATCACATTTGAACATGTTTTTTTCTAGATGACAGTAAATTTGATGTTGATTTATCTCATTTCTCAACGTGGATATTGAATTATTATTTTTTAATGTTGTTAATGTCAGAGATGTGAAGATCGAGTATAAGGTTTTGAAGGAGAAAGTGAAAGAGTACAATAAGAAGGATGCGTAGTTTTATGGTAACATGTTTGCAAAGATGAACAGATTGGAGCAAGTTAAATACTCTGTAAGTTAACAAGTTTTTGAATTATAGTCCTTTGAGTGTTTAGTTTCTGCTTCAATCATTTGTTAGTTATTAACTGCAAGTTATCAAAATACAGGGTGCAGGGGCAAAGAATGAGACAGTGCCAATGACTATTGATAGTAAGGCATAATTGCACCCATGACTGGACTAGCTCTCTCTCTCTCTCTCTGTCTCTCTCTCTCTCTCTCGCTCATCTGTGTTTCATGTCACGTATGATGAAGCTACTAAGTATGTAGTAGTTTTGTGAACTTTTGCGTGTCAAAACTACATTTGATTATTGGATGTACTTTTGAAGCTCTAGAGTAATAAATCGTTTTTCTGCCATGTACAAAATATGTGAGCCTCAAGGTGTGGATTTTTATGTGCACGCTTGAATTTTTTCTTATTTTCCTTCACGCAAATTGGAATCTTTGCCACTTTAAATTGGAGATGCACTACTGCATATTAATTTCGTTCCTATGTAATACTCATTCAATCTAATATAAATCTAAAATGTACATCATCATTGTAATTTAATGTTGTTGCACACCAACTCTGGGATATAGTTTGGTTGTGTGCTCGAAAATTAAAATTAGAACATGGGCCAACAATAGCGTTCAAAATGATCTTAACTTCCAGAATTGGTTCAAGGAATTTTCCTACAGAGCATGATCCTTTTATAACCTATTTACTGGGAAAGAACGTTAAAGGTATTGAGCTTTCGAGTGGGAAGAGCTACAAATTGGTTATCCTACCAATCATACAAAGAAAACACAAAGCAATAGCACAACCAAATAAGATGCCAAATAAATCATGAACCAAAGCAATTGCACAATACTATCATCTACTTCATTGAAAGCAATGTCACAATCGGCATAAAGTTTAAATCAGCACAAATAATAAATCATATTACAAATCTAGATTACCACACTAACATGAATGATAAAGAATCAGTGCTAAAGACAACACCAGAAGATAAAAATGTCTAAGATCTACATAAAGAGAATCAACACAATTCATAAGACATACTAAAAATCTAGATTATCTCACTGACATTGATATATATATATATATAATCATTACTACCAAAACAACACACGTGACTTAAGGGCATACATTCAAACTGTGTCACAATAACATCAAATTAATTAAACAAACTAGAGAAGTGAAAACAACATTTAAAACAGTCATAACTTGAGCAAAGACGGTGTCTACCAGAATTGAGAATTTAAAATATGAAGAACAAGCACTCTTTGCACAAGCTTCTTCTACTATATAAGGTGCTCCAACAGTTTTCAAATAGATCTTCACATTGCATGAACTTGAAGTAACAAAAATCAAGACCTGCAGTATCCCTGCAATTAAAGTTTCAAGATTAAAATTAGATAAATGCCTTAGCACATTTAAGCCCCTCTATTTCAACGTATTAGGATGAGAATCAATAAAGAAATGCATTTTAATATTTAAAAGGCAAAGCAATTTTAAACAATGCTGCTCTGGAGTTAACTATGTGGAAGTGGTTAAAAAAAGTAGACATTATTGCTTATAAAAGTATGCATCATTTAATAAACGATCAGCAACAAGTACAATGGATACATCATTAAATTCATAGATGCGGGCATAAGCTCTGATTATGGAATTCCAAAGGTAGACACTTCAGTGGGGAGTTTCATCAGACATGGTACGAGCAGAGAAGGTCATTATTGATGGCATAAAATCAATGATGTAAATAATAGATACAAGTAAAATGCTATTCTGGTAACCAAAATTAATCAAACTTCATCCAACTAGTAGTTGATATTAATAACCCTTTCAAGAGAATGGTCAGAACAATATGTGGAAAAAATTTGGGGAGCTATATATGATGTAACAAGAAGGAAAGCAACACCAAAGCAAAAATGAATAGCATTGAAATCATTATCTTAGGTTGTCTATGTTTCCTTCTAAACATAAAAATTCATAAATCTACAGGCAACACTACCTATAATCAAAATAGAAATTCAAAAATAAATGGTCTTGTCTGATTAAAAAGCATTTTTCGTGTACGGTTTTCCAAATTTCTTTTCTAAATTTTTTCTTCATTTTTCTTCTTAGGGTTTGCCAAGTTTCTTTTTGGATGTTTTTCTTCTTACTGATTCTTACTTGGAAGGATGCATATTCATATTTAAAAATTCAACCCCATTAAATTAAAATAACAGAGAGTTTGCATTGGGAACTCTCTGTTAATAGATTAAAATACACAAAGAAATTTATATAGTTACACAAACCATTGAAAATATGAGAGACAGCGAGAGAGGAATAATACCTAATGAAGGAGATGAGTTGGAGAGTGAGGAGGCTCAGAGCTTGCTTCAACGGAGAAAAATTAGGATTTTCGTTGCTTCTATGGAGAGAAATTGGGGATTCGGTTGACAGAGAGTTTCCTTCGATCAGAGCTTGCCTCAATGGAGCTAGAGAATGACGTCGATTGGAGGAAGGGACAGAGAGGGTTAGGGTTCGGTTAAGCTTCAATCTAGAAAGGGTTAGAGATTTAGGTCCAATAGCTTTTCGACTATGAGCGGGAAGCAAAGTGAATAGGGGAAAATAGTTATAGAGAACGCGCGAAGTTTAATTCTCATAAACAAAATACCCCACAAAATAAAATTAATTTTCTGAAAAAAAAATAAGACTTTCCACCACGGGCTTGGCCCGTGATAGTTATAAAACTTTCAACCACGGCCCAAGCCCGTGGTGGAAAGTCACTTTCAACGACGGGCTACATCGGACCATCGTAAAAATTATTTTCAACTACGGGCTATATGGGCCCACCATAGAAAGTTGCTTTCTACCATGGGCTATGTGAGCCCGCTGTAGAAAGTCACTTTCTACCATGGGCTATGCCGGCCTGCCGTAAAAAGCCTGTCGTTAAAAACTAAATTTCTTGTAGTGAACTCATTCTTTAAGTTGTTTAAATAAAAACAGAAATTTACAAAATTCTCCATCAGACTTATACCCCACAATTTAAAATGCATGTGTGCGAATTTGTGCAGTTAAGGACAAATTTAGGGCAAGAACCATACATATTATTATTTGAACAAAAATGTGGACCGTTCTAACCCTATTACATAGCTTGCAAAAGTGCGGGTATTTACAACGTTAAAGTTATTAACTACCTGCTGCATTTACCTCGGACATTTATTCGAATGATCTTCCTTTAAAAGCAAGACATCATAGCAAGCATGCAAAAATTTCAGGAAAAAGAAAAAAATCTACTCTACAATGACAATCAATATGAAGACTGAACATTTGCATGCATATGCAAGTGGTATAGCATACCGCACCCCCAAACTTAGACGCAACATTGTCCTCAATGTTTGGACAAGAACAACAAGGAAAGAAATTATCGGGACTGCAGAACATGACAAAAATGGCATTCCAACAAGGGCGGTCATCCTGTAAATGAGAAAAACCTGCACGGAACACCAACTGGATACCACGAGCATTAAATGGAACAAAAAGTACATGGAAAGAACATAATAAAAGAATGATGTACAAGTGGACAATGCTGAGATCACGACACATCCAAGGCTCTGAACTGGTGTTTTCCAATTGACTAAGAGGTCTATGCGATAAGATATTGACTATCCAGGCACACTAACGTATAGCATGCAAAGGGGCTGCCTTTCTTTATTAACGCCATACTGTGTTGAAGCAATCTCAACAGTATTGAGAATTGAAACCAGGCGGTAATAAATGAAAATCATCAACTGAATCGCATATAACAATTAGGCAAGTGGTACTACATACATAGTCAAAGTATAGAGAGCACTGATATTGGTAGAAAGTAAAAAGAAAGACAGTAAGTATGACACATGGTATAAAAGAAAGGACAACTATATTCCATATATATGAAAATGAGTTTCAGTACAAAGTGTACATGCATGTGGAATACACAAAAACTAACATGGCCAACATGACCTATCAAAAATAAAGAAAGAAAAATAATAGAAAGTAAAGCAGAAAGTACAAAAAGATAAGGCTACTCTAGGGCGGGTGGTGGTGGAGGTCGCTCGGTGGGCAGAGTAATGGTGGAGGTGGAAGCTCGGCTGGCAACCAAGAATTGCAGTTCTTGCTGGAAGGCCCAGAACTCATCTAAAAGTGCTCTCTAACCCTGCGCCAGAGACGTAATGTTCGTCCTAATGCCCGCAAGCTGACTCTGCGTTACCTGGACATGCTCCTCAAAACCCTGCTGGAGTCGCTCAACGTCAGCTGCCAGGCAGGAGTAGCCCGTAGCTAAAATCTCATGCCGCTCTATGGCGATATCCATATCATCATCCCCCTGCTCCTCATCGGATTCCTCACCCTGTGGGCGCATCCTCATCCATCTCCACTGGGGCATCCATGTCCACATCCTCTGGTGGATCGCCCTGGTGGTCCTGTTGCTCCAAGTGCCTCCTCACCCTCACCCACTGAGTATGCGTGAAGCGGGAGGGCGGTGCCAGCTGGATGTCAGTATCACTGACTGGTATATTGGCACGGTTGAGGAAGGCTGCGACTAGGAAAGGAAAGGAAAGCCGCCAACTCGACGACCGCCTCATGCTCTTGTTGACAAGGCCGTCCCAGATTTTGAACATCTGCCCCCAGATCAGCGATGGGACAAAAAACCAAGTGCCCGTGTTGAAAGCGTACAGGCAACGGAGAAGGTCGCCCCGCCGCTCTGCCACATACTGTAAAGGACACGCGTTCTTGATGAGAACGGTGTCCAGAAACCATATCACACTAGGGCACATCGATTTGGACATGCAGTTGTGACTGGGAGTGGTAAACACCCTGCCACACATGTCCATCACGATGGAGAACAGTGTCATATTGGCCAGAAACTCAGCCCTGTAGAGCGGTTAACCACCCTGGTCAACCATGTCCGAAGGCTGCTGGTGCGAAATGTCGAGTATTTGTGCGATCCGACTTAGCATGACAGTAATCATCGTGCCGCCTATGACCGTCTCCAATGTGTCAGGCTCGGTGCAGGAATAGGTTATACGCTTATAGAAGACCTGCACCAAGCGCTCGTGCGCCACATCAGTGGGTGGCACACATAACTGGTCAAGCCGACGCCGCCGAAGCTCTACTACCGCCCACGAGAAGTCGGGATTCATCTCGAACTCCCGCAACCAAATCGCTGCTCCGGGTGAAACTTTTGACTCCGGAAGGCTAGCCCGGGCACATCTCGAATAGCACTGAGGGCATTCTTCACTCGCGCCATAGTCCCGGTACAGTCTGTACTTATTCCAAAAATTAAAGTAAAAAAAAAGAAAATAAAATGAATCTAAAATAAGAATAGAAATTAAAAAGGAGGTTCTAGTCCATGGTGCCGACACATGCATTCCAAAATACGCTCGACTCGACTCGACTCGATTAGGTCTACTCGGAAGCAAAAACAACCCATATGAATATGTCTCTCATCTCGCTCTCAACGAAGCAGCGTAAGCGGATGCAACCGAAACAATGGGGTCGCAGTTGCAAACCGTACATCAAGCATCTGAAAAAAAAAATAATGCCAAATCTCACCCATAGATGCACTCCTACCCCCGAAACCTGCAAGTTTCCACTATGAATGTAGCGAATGCAAACCACTCTAACCCAACATCATCTATCTATGCTTACTAAGCTAGAAAATTAACAAAAATGATGCCAAAGCAAATAAAGTAAAGCCATGCATCACTTACCGCAAGGTGAAGATGGTGATCGGTGCAAGAAGATGAAATCCCACCCGCAACCGCGAATAGATGAATGTGCGCGTATACGGGAAGAGCTCGAACTACGGCGAATGATGGTGGATGGCCGAGAATGATCGAAAAGGGTTGGACGGCACTCGGGGTTGGCTTTGGATCTCTCAGAGAAAAGGAGGAAGTCGAATGGTCTGGGGGAGAAGTGTAGAAATGAGAGGGAGCCCGACGGTTCGAATAAATAAGTGATTCACGTGTAGGCTTCGTGGCAATCTCGATTGATCGAGATGCATATCCCGATCAATCGAGATTTTGATTGATCCAGATCTTTACTTTGATCAATTGAAATTTCGATTGATCGAGGACCTATTGAAGTGCCATCGAAGAAAACCACCTCTCGGGACTTTGATCTTTGCAAAATGTTCCAACGCCTCTGCATTCTTTCGATCAATCGAGACCAAGATCTCGATCAATCGAAATATCAATTGATCAAGATCTTCGCTTCAATCAATTGAAATTCTCAAAAATAGTCAGCTTGATTTAGAACCTCATGGACTTGGACTTATGGGACTTTGATACAAAATTACTTTGGATAAGAGGGACATCATGGAAGCATGATAGCTACCATGGCCGTGCCACCTTACACGTCTATGGCATGACGTCAGAATAGGTTCACGAGCCAAAATACACAGGATCCATCAAAGTGACGACATCCACGTACTCTGTGGTAACTTGGTCATCGACGCACTATTTTAAGCACTGCATGTTCACTTTGAACAATGTTCCATCTTTCAAGTCCTTCAATTCCACCGCTCCATGGGGAGCAACGGAATTAACCAAAAATGGATCGTACCAATGGGAGCGAAGTTTTTCAAGAAACAAATGGAGGTGTGAGTTATACAACCATACTTTCTGGCCCGGAGAAAACGTTTTGACTCGAATATTGTGATCATGAAAGGCTTTTGACTTTGCCTTATAGATTTTAGCATTCTCATACGCGTCATGTCGCAATTCTTCCAATTCATTCAATTGAAGCTTGCGATTAGAGCCGACCATTTGCATGTCGAAATTGAAAGTTTTGGTGTCCCACATAGCTTTGTGCTCCAATTTAACTGAAAGATGGCACGCTTTACCATAAACCAACCGGTAAGGTGACATTCCAATTGGAGTCTTATAAGCAGTTCGGTAAGCCCATAATGCATCATTTAGTCGCAATGACCAATCTTTTTGGTCAGGCCGAACTGTTTTCTCAAGGATGTTCTTAATCTCCCTATTGGATACTTCCACTTGGCCACTGGTTTGAGGATGGTATGGATTGGCTACTTTGTGTGTGACAGAGTATTTGGAAAGCAAGGTTCAAAGAAACCAATTACAGAAATGTTTACCTCCGTCACTGATGAGAGCTGGAGGCGTACCAAAACGGCTAAAGATATTAGCTTGAATGAACTTAACCACGACTACGTGGTCATTGGTTTTGATAGCAACGGCCTCTATCCATTTAGAAACATAGTCCACCACCACAAGTATGTACTCATGACCAGTAGATGGTGGAAAAGGTCCCATGAAGTCAATGCCCCACACATCAAATATCTCAACAATAAAAATAGGGTTGAGAGGCATCATATCCTTCTGAGACATTGTGCCAAGGCGCTAACATCACTTACACGAGCGACAAAATGAGTATGCATCCCGATGAAGTGTTGGCCAGAAAAACCCGCATTGAAGAATTTTTGTTGCGGTTTTCTTAGCACTAAAATGTCCCCCACAAGCAAGTGTATGACAGAATTTTAGAATGCTTTGGAATTCACTGTTGGGTACACACTTTCAGATTATTTGATTGTGGCAATATTTGAATAATTGAGGATCGTCCCAATAATATGATCGTGATTGGGAGAAAAACCGATCCTTCTCTTGCTTAGTCCAAGAAGAAGGTATTTTACCGGTTGCCAAATAGTTGACAATGTCCGCATACCAAGGGATACTCTCTTGAGAGATTACAAAAAGTTGTTCATCCGGGAAGGATTCATAAACTGGAATGGAGTCATGGAGGGATTCAATAAGAATTCTAGAGAGGTGGTCAGCCACCACATTTTTGGTTCCCTTTTTGTCTCTAATCTCAAAATTAAACTCCTGCAGCAAGAGTATCCACCGGATCAATCTAGGCTTAGTGTCCTTTTTGGCCAAAAGATGTCGGAGGGCAGCATGGTCCAAATAGACAATGACCTTTGAACCTAATAGATAACCTCAAAATTTATCCAAAGCAAATACTACCGCAAGCAACTCATTTTTCATTATGGTAAAATTGATTTGAGCCTCGGAAAGGGTTATACTTGCATAGTAGATAACATGTGGCAATTTATCTACTCGTTGCCCTAAGACCGTACCCATGGCATAATCGAATGCATCACACATGATCTCAAATGGGAGAGCCCAATTTGGAGGGATGAGAATTGGAGCAGTTGTAAGCATGGTGCGGAGCTTTTTAAAAGCGTTAAGGCACGCTTCATCAAAGGTAGAACAAGAATCTTTTTCAAGAAGGTGACACAGAGGTCGAGAGATCTTGCTAAAGTCTTTGATGAAACGACGGTAAAAGCCCACGTGCCCAAGGAATGAACGAATCTCTCTCATCGTTGATGGTGGAGGAAGTTTGGAAATAAGTTCAACCTTGGCTTTGTCAACCTCAATTCCTCTCTTAGACATAATGTGCCCTAGGACAATGCCCTCTTGAACCATAAAATGGCTCTTTTCCTAACTGAGGATTAGATTGGTTTCTTGACATCGTGTGAGAACATGGGATAGATTTTGGAGACATGATTCAAATGAAGGTCCAAACATGGAGAAATCATCCATGAATACTTCCAAGAAATTTTCCACCATATCCGAAAAGATAGACATCATGCACCATTGAAAAGTCATCGGTGCATTGCACAACCCAAAGGGCATGCGTCTATAAGCAAATGTGCTGAAAGGACATGTAAAGGTGGTTTTCTCTTGATCCCTTGGGTCTATAGCAACCTGATTATAGCTGGAATATCCATCTAAGAAGCAATAAAAACTTTGACCGGTTAATCTCTCTAAGATTTGATCAATAAATGGGAGAGGGAAGTGATCTTTTTGAGTTGCTGAATTTAGTTTTTGATAATCTATGCAAACTCTCCATCCCGTGGTGGTGCGTTGGGGAACTAATTCACCCTTATCATTTGGTTGCACTGTAATACCGGACTTCTTAGGAACCACTTGAGTGGGACTAACCCACTTACTATCAGAGATGCGGTAAATGATTCCCGCGTCTAGTAACTTCAACACCTCCTTTATTACAACGTCCTTCATATTTGGATTTAATCGACGTTGTGCCTCTCTTGAGGTCTTTTCATCTTCTTCCAAGTGTATGCAGTGCATACAAATAGAAGGATCTATTCCCTTAAGACCTGCCACACTCCATCCTATTGCTTCCTTGTGCTCTTTTAGCACTTTTAGAAGTTCCATCTCTTGATCATTGGTGAGATTAGAACCAATAATGACTGGAAGGGTTTCATTAGCGCCCGAGAAAATATACTTGAGTGTAGCCGGTAGAGGCTTGAGCTCAAGTTGTGGTGGGAAAATTAGAGAAGGAGTTTGGGAAGTATTGGACAAAGGAGGCAAAGGTTATCTCGGAACTCTCCATTTAGGCAAATCCATGATGGTCGTGACATCGAGCATTGAATTAACTTCACAAATGGATTGCTCAATGTCATAATCATCACAGTTGAAATGACTTAGGCATGCTGATAAGTGTTCAATTCTATGCATTTGAACCCTCTTTATTGCTTATGTTAGTTTCGTTTTTGCGTTTACCGAGATATGTTTACGATATTTTTGTATTTTTGATCTATTGCAGGTGTTAGAGTAAATGAAGCAAAGTGTGAAGCTATTTGTAGCTGAAGAGAAAAAAAAATCAGAATTGCAGCCAAAGGCATCTCGATCAATCGAGATGTTGATCTCGATTAATCAAAATCTCGATTGATCGAGATCTCATTTCGATCGATCGAAATCTCGATCAATCAAGATCCAATCTCGATTGATCGAGATTCTGCAGAATCCACTTGCCCAGTTGCTCACCTGCTCTCCCACTTGCAACAAAATCTCCCTTTTTGCACGACTTATGGGGATTGTCTGACTTGAACAAGACCCTTGGGGGCCTTCTTGATACAAGGGACATATATAGTCATATATATATATATATGGTGGGCCCCCAAGGTAGAAAAAGGAGCCAAAAAGTACAAAAAGGGCCATATCTCTCATATCTCACATATCTCTCAAGATACATCAGACCATCCAAGGAGAGACCTTCGGGAGAGGAAGAAGAGGAGCTGAACCAGACCAAGAAGCTTCACTTTCTTCATCAATGGAAGGGTGTAAGGCTGCCATGACCAACTAACTCCTCCACTAGGGTGTGGTTGACACACCTAGCCATGTAAACTTGTTCATTTTTGTAACACTTGGGGATTTGTAATTAAATGTTGATTATTTAGCCTAGTGAATATGTACACAAATACATTTCTTATATATATTCATTTGATTTGGAATTTATTATTGTCTTAGAGTAGATTTTGTCACTTGAATGCACAACATTTGCATATTCCACAAGAAGTGCAAATGATGGCTAGATAATGGTGCTCAAATGAATGTGTGATGTTTGCTTGTATAGACCATGCCAAGACAAGGTAGTTTGGATGCATGTAGTGTTCACTTAGAGAGTAGGGTAATTAGGTAGTTAGTTAGGTTGAAGAGCTATGCTTGTTGAAGATGGATTATGATAGGTTAGCACACAAATTGATCTTTTGATATGTTATTGAGGTCACAAGCCTAATGACATTGTTAGGCATTTAATTTATGAATCCCATGCTTGCTACACTTATGAACATGTGAATGGCTAGTGGTGGAAACCACCCCTAGCTCTCTCTCCCAACTCAACTCTTTATTTTATTGTCATTTCATTCATGCAATAGATTTTAAACAAAAATCCTATTTTTAGAATTAAAGTAGAATTAATCTTCCTTTAAGGCAATTTTGACTAGTCATCGTGGGATCGATACCCTCTATAGAGAACCCTATCTACAAAGATTCGTGCTCTTGCGAGTGGTTAAATTATATTTTGATAAAAAAGGGAAAAAATTAAGCTTACAATATAATTTAGTTCCGACCACATCACATGCCTCTAGAGGATCCTTAGAAAGAATGGAAGGAAGTGTTTCTTGAACGAGATCTTCCACTACATCAACACAAAAACATTCACTTTTGTCATCGGATGTGTGGTGAGAAGGATTAAAGATGTTCAAACGGACTTTCATATTCTCGAAAGAGATGTCCATTACTCCGGTACGGCAATTAACGCAAGCGTTTGTCGTGGCCAAAAATGGACGACCTAGAATGATAGGAATATGTCTATTTGGATTTTGGACCGGTTTCATGTCAAGGACTATGAAGTCCACCAGAAAGTAAAATTTGTCCATTTGAATTATCACATCCTCAATGCTGCCACGTGGTTGCTTCACCAAGCGGTCGGCAAGTTACAACACAACTGTGGTAGGCTTAAGTTCCCCCAAACCTAATTGTTGGTAAACTGAGAATGGAAGCAAATTGACACTAGCCCCTAAATCAAGAAGTGCCTTTTCAAAAGCTTGATTTTCGATGGTGCATGAAATGGTTGGAGCACTCGGATCTTTGAATTTAGGAGGGGCTTGGTGTTGGAAAATGGAGCTTACTTGCTCAGTTAGGAGGACTTTCTTAGGAATATTATTCCTAGATTTGCACTTTTGAGTGCACAAGTCCTTCAAGAATTTAGCATAGGAGGGAATTTGCCAGATTGCATCAAGGAGAGGGAGATTTATCTTTACTTGTTTGAAGATCTCCATCATGTCTTGAATTTTCTCTCCTTGCTTCCCAAAATGAGAAGGTTCCTTCAATCTTTGAGGAAAAGGAACCGAAGGTTCAAAAGAAGTGTCAAGATTTGGAATAGATGGTGACACAACTTCACTTGCCTTTCCTTTTAGATTTTGTGGGATTTTGTTCACATTTGGATTTGAAGGAAACACATTTGGATTGGATTGGGATTCTTTTAGATTTTTCGATTGCTCATTGGATTCCTTTTTTTCCTCCCCAACCTTGGAATTTATGATTTTACCACTCCTTAAGGTAGTGATTGATTGAACTTGCTCTGGATGAGCATTACAAGATGAAGATGACGGATGATTCTTGTAACCAGGATTTGCCACCGGTTGACTTGGCAACTTACCTTCCTCTCTTCTATTCAAGGCATTAGCTAGTTGCCTGATTTGAGCTTCTAACCTAACCATAGATTGAGCATTAGCTTCAAGCTTAGAGATTGATTGAGAGTGGGTTTGCAACAAGCGAGTATTAGCCTCAAGATTGCTTATCACTCTTTCTTGAAAGCCTTGGCTTCTCGGAGGAGGTGGTGGTTGTTGGTAGGTGGATCTTTGATGGTAAGGTTGAGGATTTGGCCTATATTGAGGCTGTTGAGATTGGGAATTAAAGAAATTTTGCCCTGAAAAAGAGGGGCTTGGTTCTTCAGATTTCTATGAAAATGTCGGATGATTCTTGTAACCAGGATTGTAGGTATTTGAATATGGATCATTGATCTGTTTAGAGTGCAAGACATTCACTTGCTCTTGAGCATAATCGGGAGATTGATCGGCAATAGGACAATCTCGCACATAATGTGAAGTGCTATAGCAAAATGAACACCCTTCCTGATTTTGAACAGGTTGGCTTGGAGTAGGCAGCCCATTTTTCATGATTTGGTCCATTTTTCGGGTTAAGGCTTCTACTTGCATGGCAACCTCATCTACCCTTGAAATCTCATGCACTCCTTGATAGAGTATTTGACTCCAACTGTAAAACTATTGACGTGGAAGATAAAAATAAAGTGACGTGGACAAGAGTCTATCTTTGATCGAGTGGTCTCTGTCTTCGAGAAGGACTGGGAAACTAAAGGACTCCAACTACAATGCAACCTTATTTGATAGCTATAAATACAGAGACAGTCCAGAGACCAAGGTATGCAATAAATACTCTCTTGATTTCTTTATAGCTCTAAAGAAACCCTTCCTATTTTTGACTTGATCGTCGGAGCGTATTCGGCCGGCACCGCGCCGGTGTCCTTTCAATTACTCTTCTTTTGTCTTTTTGTACATGTTAGAATTTGACCAGCTCGGAGAGGATATTTGCTTCATCAGTTGGCGCCGTCTGTGGGAACAGTCACAAAATTTGACTGTTCTATTCGAATCATACACGAAGCATCATGCACCTTCGATCTGGATTGGAAACTACGGCCATACAGGATCCCCCTGTTGGCCAGGGTCCTCTAGAGCATGACCTACCTAACCGAAACGACCCTCCGGTCGCGCAAGATCCTCCTATCGGTACTGACCTCCCAAACCCAAACGCACAAGACCCGGCAGTCAATCCGCCCACAGGTAATGGAGGCAGACAGCCCCCTAGACAGACGGACCTTTCGGGGACACACCCCGAAGTCCCAAACGATCAGGGGCATGTCGCAGCGTTGGAGCACCAAGTCCAGAATTTAAACCAAAGTCTAGTTCAGTTGCTCCAGCAAAATACGGCAATTCTGCAACGCCTCCCTCCTGTGGCGCCAATGCCATCGCCAAGTGACATAAGGCCTGTTAATCCAGAGGAGGACGACATTGAGAGAGAAGGTGAAGTCCCGATGGAGGACGCGGTTCAAAGTCAAGTGAGAGGTGGGACGAGTCATAGCCATTTAGTCCCTCCCGAGAGGAACCAGCCCCGCAGAGATTTTGCATCCCTTGCTTATCACGATATGGAGATACAAGACCTGAGAGCCAGGGTAGAAAGCATGGCTCATGCTATAAGAGGGAAGGGCCCTGCCACCATAGAGGATTTGGTCCAACAAACCAACCTCCCTTTCTCTGCAGGGGTAATGAACTGCCCCCTGCCCCCCAGGTTCAAGATGCCCACGGTGGAAAGCTTTGATGAAACTAAGGACCCGCTAGATCACCTGGAGACTTACAAGGCCCTGATGCATCTCCAAGCGGTACCCGATGAGATCATGTGCAGAGCTTTTCCCACTACATTAAAAGGCTCTGCCCGGTCCTGGTTCAATAGTCTAAAACCATCATCTGTCCGTTCTTTCAAAGAGTTGAGCCAACTATTTGTTGGCAATTTCATTACTGCCCGAAGACACAGGAAACCCGCTACCTATCTCCTGAATGTAAGGCAAACTAAAGGGGAATCGTTGCGGGATTATATCAATCGATTCAACAGAGAGATGTTACAAGTCAACGCCTTGGATGATAAGGTGGCAGTCACAGCATTCATGGGAGGGCTGTTACCTTCTAAATTTCTATACTCTGTGTCTAAGCATCCCCCCGAAAGCATGTCTGAATTACTTGTGAAAGCCCAAAAATACATGAATGCCGACGATGCCCTTGATGCCCGAAGGGACAAAGGTGATAGTGACAAGAAGGGGGAAAGGAAGAGGGGAGCGTAATCTAGCAGAGAGGAACGGAACCCCAAGTATGGCAGAGTCTCGCAAGAACAGAACGACAAAGCCGTGCGCCGTGAAAGGGGATTCAGTTTCACCCCGTTGAACACGCCTATAAGCCAAATCCTCCTCCACATTCAGGATGACCCGGAGGTGTCATGGCCTCCAAAGTTAAGAACTGATCCGACCAGAAGATCCCGTGACAAGTATTGTAGGTTCCATCGCGATCATGGCCACGATACCAATGAATGCATGGATTTGAAAAGACAGATTGAGAGTTTAATTCAAAGGGGCCAGTTGCGAAGATTTATGGTCGGCGGGGGGCAGAGAGCACAGAATCAGACGCAGGGCGTAAATGAAGGCACGACTCGAAAAAACCCTCCAATAGGGGAAATTAGAGTCATCTCTGGAGGAGTCGGGGGCGGCGGAGAGTCTAATGCCGCTCGTAAAGCACATACAAGGAAAGTCAGGAATTTCTCCGAAGTCGGCGAGGTGAGTCAATCACCCGCCAAGTGCCCTCGGTTGAATGACCAGGTCATCACTTTTTCAGAGGATGACGCCAGAAAAGTTCAGCAACCCCACGATGATGCCCTCGTAGTAACATTGATTATCGCCAACTTCACCATTAGGCAGGTTTTAATCAACAATGGTAGTTCCGCAGACATCCTTTTTGTAGATGCATTCGATCAGATAAAGATTGGAAGGAACAGACTAAAGACCACCCAATCTCCGCTCGTAGGCTTCTCCGGAGAGAAACTCCTTCCCTTGGGTATGATCGACCTCCCGGTCACTGCCGGTTCAAGTCCCCGACAAGTCACAAAAATGGTAACCTTCTTTGTGGTGGATTGCCCAACTACGTATAATGTCATTCTGGGAAGGACCACATTGAATGCTATGAGAGCAGTAACCTCCACCTATCACCTTCTCGTTCGATTCCCCACAGACCATGGTGTTGGGGAACTAAGAGGGGATCAGGCCACTACCCGAGAATGTTATGCCACCTCCTTAAGGGAAAAGAAGAGGTCAGAAACCCTAAACATTGAGGGACAAGAGATGGAGGAGAAAGAAGAGGGTCGTCGTGCAGAACCAATGGAACAACTGGTCGAGGTCAACTTGAATGAACAAGGTGCAGGAAAGAAGGTGAGCTTGGGATCGTCACTCTCACCCACCTCTCGGGAAGAGATGATACGATTCCTCAAAACAAATAAAGACGTGTTCGTATGGTCCCACAAAGATATGCCGGGGATTGATCCAACCATGGCCGTACATCGACTGAATATCGACCCCACTGCCAAGCCAGTTAGACAAAAAAGGAGAATCTTTGCCCCGAAAAGAAACACGGCAATTTCTGAGGAGGTAGAGAAATTATTGAAGGCCAACTTCGTACGGGAAACCAATTACCCAGACTGGTTGGCAAATGTGGTGCTGGTTAAAAAATCTAATGGCAAGTGGCGCTTGTGTGTCGACTTCACCGACCTAAATAAGGCCTGTCCGAAAGACAGCTTCCCCCTACCCCGGATTGACATGCTGGTGGAAGGGACGGCAGGGTTCGAGCGGCTCAGCTTCATGGATGCCTACTCAGGATATAACCAAATTCCAATGTGGCCGTCAGACCAGGAAAGGACATCCTTTATAACAGAAAGAGGATTGTACTGCTATACGGTGATGCCGTTTGGTCTAAAGAATGCCGGTGTAATTTATCAAAGGTTAGTAAATAGAATGTTCAAAGAGCAAATTGGCAGGAATATGGAGGTGTATGTTGATGACATGCTCGTCAAAAGTCAGAAGGCTGCCAACCACTTGGTTGATTTACAAGAAGCCTTTGATGTCCTTCGAAGGTACAGAATGAAGCTCAATCCAAGCAAGTGTGCCTTCGGGGTATCCTCTGGGAAGTTCTTGGGCTATTTAGTCAGTAAGAGGGGGATAGAAGCCAACCCACAGAAGGTACAAGCCATCCTAGATACAAGGTCACCCAAAACTGTTAAAGAAGTCCAAAAGCTGACAGGAAAGGTGGTAGCATTGAGTCGGTTGATTTCCCGTGCTACAGACAGGTGTCTCCCATTTTTTTAGATCCTCAAGCGGGCCTTTGAATGGACTCCAGAATGTGAGCAGGCCTTAAACGAGCTAAAGCAGTACCTCAGCTCGCCTCCGCTCTTGTCATGTGCACGTATGGGAGAGGAATTGTACTTATACCTGGCTGTCTCCCTCGCAGCAGTCAGCTCTGCACTGGTACGGGAGGAAGAGGGAGTGCAAAGGCCAGTCTATTATACTAGCAGGATTCTCAAGGGGGCGGAAGAAAGATATCCCTCTATAGAAAAACTAGCATTTGCCTTGATCACGACGGCCAGGAAACTCAGGCCATATTTCCAAGCACACACCATTGTGGTACTAACTGATCAGCCGCTCCGACAAGTCCTCTTCAAACCCGAAACCTCTGGGCAGCTTGTGAAGTGGTCTATGGAGCTAGGGGAATTCGACATCCGATACAAGCCAAGGACAGCGGTCAAAGGCCAAGTGCTGGCAGATTTTATAGCCGAATTTACATACCCCCAGGAAGATGAACAAGTTCAGCAGGAAGAGGTGGAGGATACAATCCAGCAAGACAGGGAGGACCTAATGGACCCTGGTTGCACGTGGCAGTTATTTGTGGATGGGTCATCGAATGCGCAAGCTAGTGGCGCAGGGATACTAATCAGATCTCCAGAAAGAGAAACATTCAAGTACGCCCTGCAATTCGGATTCAAGGCAACAAACAATGAGGCCGAATACGAAGCCTTGATTACAGGGTTGAAACTAGCTGGTATCCTCAAGGTTAGGCAGTTAAAAGCTTATACCGACTCCCAGCTAATTGCCCGGTAGGTCAGTGCGGAATACAAGGCAAAGGGGGTAAGGATGAAATCTTACTTGCAAAAAGTACAAGAGCTGGTTGCCCGTTTCCAAAGGTTTTCAATCACGCGGGTCCCCCGTAGTGAAAACTCTAATACAGATGCTCTCGCTCGATTGGCTACGGCACACGAGGCCGCCCAAGGGGGGGTGCTTATAGAGCGCATGAACCACCCGAGTATAACAGAAGTAACATCATGTGAAGTAAACCAGGTCACCCAGGGCATGGAATGAGCAGACCCGATAGTTAAGTACATAAATAATGGTGAATTACCGTCCGACAAGGCAGAAGCGCACAGAACAAGGATCAGGGCAGCTAGGTACACCTTGATCGATGGAGTCCTCTACAAAAGGGGAGTCTCCTTACCATACCTGCGATGCGTGTCGACAGGAGAAGCATAGAAAGTCATGAGGGAAATTCACGAAGGAGAGTGTGGAAACCATGCGGGGGGCAGGTTTTTGGCTCACAAAGCCATTAGGCAGGGATACTACTGGCCCTCTATGCAGCAGGATGCGCTAAACTTTGTCAAGAGATGTGAAAAGTGTCAACGCTTCGCCAACATCCCAAGACAACCTCCGGAAGAGTTAACACCTATAATGGCCCCGTGGCCTTTTGCCCAATGGGGAATGGATTTTGTTAGCCCTCTACCTATGGGAAAGGGGCAGACAAAATTCGCAATTGTAGCAGTTGACTATTTCATCAAGTGGGTGGAAGCCGAGCCTCTAGCCACAATAGGGGAAAGGAATGTCATCAATTTCGTGTGGAAATCGATCATATGCAGGTTTGGTGTTCCAAAAGTCATAATCATGGATAATGCAAAGCAGTTTGAAAGCCAATGATTCCAAGATTTTTGCACGGAGCATGGCATAAACTATCGATATTCCTCGCCAGGCCACCCGCAGGCCAATGGGCAGGCTGAAGTAGCCAACAGAACCATATTTAAAATAATCAAGAAACGCCTGGATGACTCCAAAGGAGCATGGCCAGAATTGCTGCCAAGCATTTTATGGGCCTACAGGACCACCGTCAGAGTCCCCACAGGAGAGACGCCCTACTTCTTACCTTTCGGTAGCGAAGCAGTTCTTCCTGTCGAAATAGGGGCGGTGGCGAGCCATCGAGCCAAGTATTATGACCCAGATCACAATGAGGAGGAATTAAGAGCCAGTGTAGATTTTATCGACGAGAGAAGGGAGTAAGCACAGATACGAATGGCCACGTATCAACCGGCCATGTCCCGGTATTATAACACCAGAGTTAAGCATAGAAGTTTCCAACCTGGTGATCTAATCTTGCGAGAAGTCACTCAAGCTACCAAACCTCACGGCACTGGAAAACTGGCCCCAAATTGGGAGGGCCCGTATAAAGTGGTTAAGACTCAGAGGCGAGACACTTACTGGCTGGAAACCTTAGAAGGAAGACAGTTGGTTCATCCTTGGAATGCCGAGCATTTGAAGAAGTTCTATCAATAAAGTTTTTTTTTTCTCTCTCTCGACTTATTAGTTTTTCGTCTCATCTTCTTTAGTTTTAGCAAGTATTATTGTAGAGGCAGGCTTTACTTGCCAAACCTCAGGTGTCATTCTAGAGGTTGGCTCCATAGCCCGAAACCTCAAAACAGGGTCCTGACCAGTCCCATATTTTCTTTTGTAAGTTTTATTATGGAATGTCAATGGAGAATGTTATTCACACCAAAACGAACTGTTATGTTTAGAAGGCAAAATCCTACGGGGGCACACCTCCACGGAGGGCCTTTGAAGAAAAAGGCGGAATGAATTAATCCCGAGAAAAATACCGCCCTACGGGGATAAAAGCCCTACGGGGGCACACCTCCACGGAGGGCCTTTGAAGAAAAAGGCGGGATGAATTAATCCCGAGAAAAATACCGCCCTACGGGGATAAAAGCCCTACGGGGGCACACCTCCACGGAGGGCCTTTGAAGAAAAAGGCGGGATGAATTAATTCCGAGAAAAATACCGCCCTACGGGGATAAAAGCCCTACGGGGGCACACCTCCACGAAGGGCCTTTGAAGAAAAAGGCGGGATGGATTAATCCCGAGAATATTGTATAAACAACCCTATGGGGACACACCTATAAGGGTATATGAGAAAGACAGGATAAGTTAATTCCGAAACATTGAATTTATTCACGAAAGGCATTACAAGATCATAAACATAAACTACAGGAAAGAACTTCGGCTACAGTACGAAGTAAAATGATGATAAGAAGTACATCAATCGGTGCCCTCATTCTCATCCCCTTTCAGTTACAAACGGGAAAAATCCATGTCAGGCCACTCGTCTTGGGCCATGGTTCAGAAATACTCAAAACCTTCTATATAGGACTCGTCGCATATCCTCTCAAATGCGGGCGAATCCTTGAAACTCTCAACCGTCGCAGGTTGATAACCTGGTAAATCTTCGGCCTAGCGCGCCAACTCCTCCTGGTTACGACGAGCTTGGGCATTGAGAATATCAATCTCCCTGACTTGAGAGGCATGTGAAGTACGCAAAGACTCTATCTCTGAATCGAGCGCGGAGCGCTGGGTGTCGAAAGAGGCCTGTTGCTGCCCAAGTTGGTCCATAGCACGCATGTAGTCGTTGGAAACAGATTGAGCAAACGTCACACTCTGTAAAAAATCATCAAATGATATAAAATGTGACATGTCAACAAAGAGGCTTTTTGCTACTAGGCAAAAGCAAAGAATCCGGAATCCGAACCTTGGCCATGAAGGATAGAATATTTTCGGTAGAAAAGAGTGCCCCATGTGAGCTTGCTTCGTCGAGGTCGTTTGCATAACATACTCTCCGGTACGACGAATTGCAAAACCTGGGTCATTTAACATTGATCCAGGGCCACTATTGGCACATGAAAAAGAAGTTTGGGAGCCACCACTCCCAAAAAGAGGGGTCGTAGGAGGACTAAAGAGTCCGAGGTTTCCGCTACTAAATAGTTGAGTTTGCGGCACTCAGAAGGTGCTGGGGTCAGGAATAACTCCCGAGCCAGCCGCAGAGGGAGGGTTCCCAACTGAGGGAGGAGAAGATAAATTCCCCATTCGAGTGACAGCAACCCTCGGTCTCTTTTGCCCAGAAGGGGAGGAGGAAGAAGCAATGCATTTGCCCTTCTCCTGGAGAACCTCCTTTGATATCCGCCTCGGTCCTGCAAGTTTGGGACCATAAGCAAACAAACTGATAAGCACAATCGCCTAAAGACCAAAAAGGCAAAAGGAAAGATGCAAAAGAAGACATACCCCTGCCCGGGACTGCGACCTGGAGAGGATAGCCTAGTAACTCTAAGCCTGCGTCATTGGTCAGGGTAACAACATCTCTTACTCTAGCGCGGCTTGCTTCTTCTAGTTTTTCCTCCTCAGCCCTGCTTGGAGGTGGCGTGGATTTCTAGGCTAAAAATAAAGAAAGAAGTAAGGCAAAGGAAAGAATGATGAATGTATATATAAAAAAAAAGTGGCCAACTTACGGGCAGCATCCCCAGCCACCCACGAACGGGGTATGATATGAGGAGTAGGCTCCCAGCACCCGGAAGCAAAGAAGAAGCGGTTCCTCCATGACTTTATGGTTTTGTTATGGTCAACTGCGACCAAACATGACTTTGCTTGGCCTCCGCCTGAGCCACCGGAGCGGCTATGAACGTGGCGCCAATCGCTGTTCTTAAAGAGACCATAGCTTGAAAGGAACCCATTTGCTGTCATTGGAATGTCAAAGAAAAAAGACTTCCACAGAACAACACAGGCCATAATAATGCGCCAAGAGAGGGGTGTGAGCTGGGAAGGACATATGTTTGCCGTGCTAAGAATCTCCTGGACAAGAACTGGAATTGGGAATCGAAGACCGCAAATAAACGCGCCCTTGTATAAACATGTCTCTCTAGGATGGACAGAGAAAACCCGATCAGTCGGAGAAGGGGCACGAACCCGGACTCCAGCAGGGAATGAATAGCGGAGGGCCAGGTCCTCCACGTCCCGTTGAGTCATGGTGGAAGCAATATTACGACATACAGAAAATTCATCCATCTAAGAAAAAATAGAGGAGGAAGGACGTTTGTGAAGAAGCAGAGAATTTAGATACAATCAAAGGGACACTAAGGATTTGTTGCTGGATGGAAGGGATGAGGAGGAGCTGAAATACAAGAAGACCTTTTATAGGTTTCCTCCAATGGCTCCATTCTAACGTTCAACTCCAACGGCTCAATTCCAACGTTCATCTTTGATGCAGTAGTGAATGGTATCCAATGACCCCAAGGAAGGCAACCCCGAAGACAGCTCCAGCGAAGGCGGACTCGGGCAAGGGCAGTTTCTCCCGCGAAGGCAACCAGTCGAGGGCGGCCACCCCCGAGGGCGGCCTGGGTGGGTCCCGCCAAAAAAAAAAAAGTGACGTGGACAAGAGTTTATCTTTGATTGAGTGTTCTCTGTCTTCGAGAAGGACTGGGAAACTAAAGGACTCCAACTACAATGCAACCTTATTTGATAGCTATAAATACAGAGACGGTCCATAGACCAAGGTACGCAATAAATACTCTCTTGATTTCTTTACAGCTCTAAATAAACCCTTCCTATTTCTGACTTGATCGTCGGAGCGTAGTCGGCCAGCACCGCGCCGGTGTCCTTTCGATTACTCTTCTTTTGTCTTTTTGTACATGTCAGAATTTGACCAGCTCGGAGAGGATATTTGCTTCATCACTCCTCTACAAGTTTGGGTGGATTTCCCTTTTCTAGTGGAGGAGCATTGAGCTGAATTATTACTTAGGGTTGGAAAAAATTTCCATGCCTTATCTGGGCTTTTCAAAAGGTATCCCCTCCACAAGCGGAATCTATCATTTGCCTATGTTGCTCACTTACCCCATCATAAAAGCTTTGCACTACCTGCCATTTTGGGACAGCATAGTGCGGACAAGATTTAAGAAGATCTTTTAATCTCTCCCAAGTCTCATGAAATTGTTCTTGATCAATTTGGGTGAATTCGGTGATTGCTCACTGAATATCACTCGTCATTCCCATTGGGAAGTATTTTTTTAAGAATTCAATTTGCATCTCTGCCCAAGAATGGATTGAGTTAGGTCTAAGAAATTGAACCAACTTCTAGCTTTATCCTTTAGGGAGAATGGAAACATACGAAGCTTTAGATCATCCTCTGTAAAGTGTGGTACCCGAATGGTGGAACACACAAAAAGGAAGTAATCTAAATGCCGGTATGGATCTTCATTTGGGAGACCATGGAAGCTATTAAGAAGATTGATGGTGGAGGACTTTATCTCAAATTGATTTGCCGCTACATCTGAAACTTGAATACATGAAGGTACTTCAAATGTAGTCGGAAGATAAAAGTCCATAAGCAATTCTCCTTGAGGAGGAGGAGGTGGAGGTTGTTGTTCATGATTAAAAGGAGGTAGTCTGGGAGGTTATCTCTCATTTGGGTCCATGTTTTTAGTCCTAGGCAATATAGGGTCCCTAGAGGTTCCTCTACGTTGTCTAAGTGTTCGTTCAAGTTCAATATTACAAAGAAGCAAAGGGAGTGACAATGACCGTCTACCTAGCATGCATTAACAGTAGAACAACACCTCAATATGCAAAATATACAATAATATTTACAAAAAAAAAAAATTACTCAAACCCACTAATTTTAGACTTTATACTCACAAAGGGTTCCAACTTTGATCCTTTAAAATGCCCGCTATGTGGTATACCTAAAATCAAGCAATTTGAGAAACAAGAACAAGATATATACAAAAAAAGAATGAAAGAATTTCTAGCCTAAGAATTAAACTAGATTTAATCTTTCAATGGCAACAATTAAACCGTAGTCCCCGGCAACAGCGCCAAAATTTTGATGTGGCTAAACTTGAATTATAATTGTAAGCTTATTTTTGCCCCTTTTTCAAAATATAATTTAACCACTCGAAAGAGCATGAATCTTTGTAGATACAGTTCTATATAGAGGGTATCGATCCCATGAGGACTAGTCATTAATTGTCTTGAAGAAAGATTAATTCCACTTTAATTCTAAAAACAAGGTTTTGATTTCTATTTTTAAAACTATTGCATGAATGTAAAAATAATAAAGTTAAAGAGTTAAAAGTTGGGAGAGAGAACTAGGGGTGGTTTCCACCACTAGCCATTCACATGTCCATAAGTGTAGCAAGCTTGGGATTCATAAATTAAATGTCGAACAATGTCATTAGGCTTGTGACCTCAATGACATATCAAAAGATTAATGTGTGTGCAAACCTATCATAATCCATCTTCAACAAGCATACTTCTTCAACCTAACTAATTACCCTACTTTCTAAGTGAACCTAAATGCATCCAAACTACCTTATCTTGGCATGTTTATACAAGCACGAACAACACATTCATTTTAAGCACCATTACTTAGCCATCATTTGCATTTCTTGTGGAAGATGCAAATGTTGTGCATTCACATGAAAGATTCTACTCTAAAATAAGAATAAAATCAACATCAAATGAATATATATAAGAAATATAAAAGTGTACATTGTCACTAGACTAAATAATCAACATTTAAATACAAATCCCAAAATACTACAAAAATGAACAAGTTTACATGGCTAGGGGTTTCAAACACACCCTAGTAGAGAAGTTAGTTGCTCATGGCAGCCTTGCACTCTTCCATTGGTGGAGAAAATGAAGCTTCAAGGTCTGGTTCAACTTCCTCTTCCCCTCTCCCGAAAGTCTCTAAGTGTGTATATTGTATATGAGAGAAAATGGCTTCATCTATGTTTTATGTGGCTACTTTTCATCCTTGGGGCCCACCATGAATATATATATAGCAATATATATAACAACTATATCACTAATATATCCAAGTGTCTTGTTCAAGTCAGACAATCTCTCCAAGTCGTGCAAAAAGGAGAATTTTGTTACAAGTGGGAAGAGCAGGTGAGCAAGTGGGCAAGTGGGTCTGCAGAATCTAGATCAATCGAAATTGAAATCTCGATTGATTGAGATTTTGATCAATCGAAATCAAGTCTCGATCAATTGAGATCTCGATTGGTCGAGATCAACATCTCAATTGATTGAGATGCCTTAGCTTTAATTCTGAATTTTGCTCTTCAACTGCAAATGGCCTCAAACCTTGCTCCTTTTACTACAAAACCTGCAATACATCAAAAATACAAAAATACCGTAAACGTACCTTGGTAAACGTAATAACGGGACTAACATATGCAATAAAGAGGGTTCAAATACATAGTATTGAACACTTATCAAGCAACTAACTTCTCTACTAGGGTGTGGGTGAAACCCCTAGCCATGTAAACTTGTTCATTTTTGTAGCATTCTGGGATTTGTATTTAAATATTGATTATTTAGTCTAGTGACAATGTACACTTATACATTTCTTATATATATTCATTTGATGTTGATTTTATTCTTGTCTTAGAGTAAAATCTTTCATGTGAATGCACAACATTGGCATCTTCCACAAGAAATGCAAATGATGGCTAAGTAATGGTTACTTAAAATGAATGTGTTGTTCTTGCTTATATAAACCATGCCAAGATAAGGTAGCTTGGATGCATTTAGGTTCACTTAGAGAGTAGGGTAATTAGTTAGGTTGAAGAACTAAGTTTGTTGAAGATGGATTATGATAGGGTTGCACACACATTAATCTTTTGATATGTTATTGAGTTCACAAGCCTAATGACATTGTTAGACATTTAATTTATAAATCCCAAGCTTGCTACACTTATGGACATGTGAATGGCTAGTGGTGGAAACCACCCCTAGTTCTCTCTCCCAACTTTTAACTCTTTAAATTTATTGTTATTACATTCCATGCAATAGTTTTAAATCAAAATTTAAAACCTTGTTTTTAGAATTAAAGTGGAATTAATCTTTCTTCAAGACAATTAACGACTAGTCCTCGTGGGATCGATACCCTCTATATAGAACCGTATCTACAAAGATTCGTGCTCTTGCGAGTGGTTAAATTATATTTTGAAAAAGTGCAAAAATAAGCTTACAATTATAATTCAAGTTTAGCCACATCAGCAAGCTTATGTTTCATAAAACATGTTCATACTTAATAAACTAGTGGCAAGCTTGTTATTCTCAAAGTATCTATAGGATAATATGAAACACTTTAAAATGGCTTATGAGAAAATCTACATAAGCTAGTGGCAAGTTTATGACTCATAAGACATGTGCATATTTAGTAAGCTAGTGACAAGCTTATTATTATTATCAAAGTGTTCTTGAAAGAAATCTTTGCACACTGAATATGCATAGAAATATTAAGAATGTTTGATTTGATTTGACAAAGTGCCAAGAGGACATAGAGATTGCATTCTTATATCAATGGGCATCATGTTATATAATCACCTAAACTTAAAAGATATGAAATTTCAAACCTTGAGCTAAAACTCTAATCCTTTGATTTTTGAAATTTATGTGATTATATCATGATTATTAGTTGTCATTGGAATAACCTTGGTTATCAATCTTTTCGTAGAGACCGTGCCCAATTTTGACCGATTTTTTTCAACTTTTATCATTTATTGCTTTAAACGCATTTCAAATGATATTTAATATGTTTTGAATGCGGGAAACATGTTTGGAAAGTGTTTTAAAGGTTTTGGTAAGTTTTCAAAAGATTTAGAAAAGTTTGACTTTTTGGTTAAACCAGGGCCCGAGATGCGACTTAAGTGGGCCCGAAAATTCAAAAAATTCTCAAAATATTTATTTTAGAGAATGGCTTAAATGAAATGTTTAGAGTGTTGAAGGAGTGATTTCGAGACCATTGAAGTTTTCGAGAATTAATTCGGAGGTCAAGAAGGTACGTTAAGTGACCCGGGGGTAAAATGGTCATTTCACGCTCGTAGGGTTGAGATAAATATAAAAAAGGGTCTGAAATATTTTATTTTATAGATCTCTCTCTCTCTCTACCTCTCCCACTTCATATCTCTCCATTCTCTCTAAATTCTAAGTCACTTGAGGTGTGATTTGGAAGATCTCGAGGAAGGAACGTGCATAGAGGGCATTGAGGGCTTCAGTTCGAACCGATCAAAGTCCACATTTTGTAAAGTTGGGACGGCTAGGATTTCTGAAAGTGGGATTCAAAGCCTAATATTTGAGGTAGGAGTGCTAGACTCATCTTCACTTTGAATTTCTAGGTCATTTTTTATGTGACATGAAAGATAAATTCGATTTCTTGAGCCTAGGGTTATGTATATGTGTATATATGTATATCAATGTGATTTATGCATGTATAAATGTCTAACATGTTAGTTAGGACTTATGTGTCACGCCCCGATTCCCGAGGCATGGAAACCGAGGTGTGAACCCTGTGAGATCACCCTCACGGTATAACCACCACCTGATCATACCATCTCAATTTCCTATCATTTTTACAAAAATCGGGCATGACCCATTCTAAATAATTAGCTCCTGGCATGATATACCTGCTTTACAATTTATATGGACACTTCTAGGCACGTGTCCCCCCAGCATGTATATCTAAACAATAAAAATGGACACTTCTGGGCCCGTGTCCCCCCAATATTTCTACAACATGCATAATACAACCATAAATATACATGCCTCAGTCCTTGAATGTCCGTATTAAATACATACATCACATGAATAAAATACAATTGAAGGAACTGAATCTATATACTCGCTTTATACATTTAATCCAAATGTAAAGCGTCTATCTATCCACTATCCTGAACATGCATTAGATTCTAATGAATCTACTTACTACCTCCGCAACTGGGACTACCGATCCCCCTAACTGACTTCGAAGTCAGCAATACCTGCAAAACCTGGGAGGGGGTGAGCTCAAAGGCCCAACAAGGTAAGTAGAACCATACTATCACCGCTGCAGCAGGTCGATCCTCACACATTCTCAAAAATATACATGCACTTAAATATATCACAATATTTAAGACCATGCCCCACCTAGCATGCATGAACCAATGATGTATGTGGCTACTCTAGCACATATGAACGTACAAAATCCACAACACATGATTTTAGAAATCATTTTCAACATGCTTGAAAGCAGTAAACATCAGACATCAATATGTATATAGAACATATATATATCAACACATTTACATAAACGATGTAAATCAACTACCACATGTCCTACTCGTCAAGTAGCACATCTCAAATGCAATAAGGATACATTTAAACCACAAAACATGCTCAAAAGCAATAGATATCCAACATATATCATGTTCTGTCACAAGCAACGCATATATAAGAATGCGTTTAACACATAGCATGCTTCACAATAGATAATGTAAACAAGTTCACACACTTGTCCCTCTCCCGGACTCAACCCGATATCCTAACATGATTCTTGACCAAATCATGTAACCGAGACCTTTCCCACACCATTCCAACTCCGCCACCGAGTATTTACCTACTCCAAGGTGGATAGACCACCGTCACCGAGTATTTACCTACTCAAAGATGACTTGGCCCCTGTTTAGAATTCTCACCGAGTATTTAGCTACTCCAAGTGAGTAAACCACAATCACCGAGTATTTACCTACTCCAAAGTGATTGGGCATCTTTTTGGAATCCCCACCGAGTTTTTACCTACTCCAAGGTGAGTAGACCACCGTCACTGAGTATTTACCTACTCAAAGATGACTTAACCACTCCAGTGCCCTCACCGTGACCGAGTATTGACCTACTCTGGGTGACTTGCCCACTTTATGACCACAACCACAACCGAGTATTGACCTACTCTAGGTTACTCAACCACACTTCCCCGTTTTCTCACAACGGCACCATATATGCATTTCAAACATATAACTACCGAACATTCAATGTTCATGTCTCACAATACCTAAGCTAGTTAAAAGGACATAGCATGCATTTCATCTCCACATAAACCACATATGTGTCATTTTCCTCCCATATATGCAATATGAATGCATATATGTATAGCATAATACTTTCATGCGTCAACCCATGCTTATGAATACTAAAAGAAGTGGTTAGCATGCTTTTCATCAAGTTCCAACACATAAAGCACATATATCTTCAATACCCGCATAACACCTCACATATGCCAACAATTTCAACCCTAGCACTTATTTATCATGCTATAACCAATGCATACATTTTCTATAAACAGATAGCATGCATTTCATTCACGTAACCTCACATGTAATCACGTACATGTCAAATCATGCATATAAATCACATATGCACATACACTAGCATAAATACAGTCATGCTCTCATTCAATGCATGTATTCACTACTAGTAGCTAACATGCATTCCAATCACAATATATATATATTCACATATATTACGTCACCCACATATGTATCAAGAACATGTAAAACACTTAGCACATTTCATACTTTTCAAATGCTCGCCAAAAGTTATATTCAACTTAGCATGCATTTCTACCACTGCAACCATATATATATATAATCACATATATGTATATATCCTGAACACCATGCATAAGAATCACATATGCGTACAAGACAACATAGAGCTAAACAGGTATTATTTAGCATGCTTTTCATAGACTTTAATCTATACAAACATGCATATCACAATGCAAACAGGCGATAAATTTAACATGTTATCGCTTCCCAAACCCGCACATACATATATATATACACACGCATATGTGTATCCTCTCACATCCCATGTATGTACAACATCCACCTATACCCACATATATATAAGCGCCTATATATATATATGTATACACACATACCACATATGAATAAATTAATAACATTTGTAAATTACTCAACGTAAATAAAATGTACGTAAGAGATAGAGGCAAGAATCAACTTGCCTTAGGTCCAGCTCTCAACCGGTCCGTGCCTGCAAGTCGGCCTCTACCAAGTCCGGTCCGGTCCAGTCCCTCATCAAAACCCACCCGAACAATCCATCGGGTTACTTCACTTCCTTTTTCATTTCCGGTCCAACCCAATAAAGTGAATCAACCCAATCTGGAACCATCCTCAACCTTCACCATGGTTGCTTCCACCATGGACAACTGAGTCAAGCTCCCCCACTATGGCCGTCAAGGCCCAATGCCACAAGGTAACCATCCTGGCCCTAACTTCAAGTACCATCATAGATCCTCACCTCAATTGTAAAAACCCAGCACCACAACTGAACCATCATCATCCGTAAATATATATATATATATATATATTTTATATATATCACCACTCTCCTGCCAAATGCCCACTGTCCAAGCCGTGAGCTCCACCAATGCTCACCCACCATCAACCGAACCAAGAAGAAGGCCACAACTCAGCCACCATGAAAACCCACCAGGATCGGACCCAAAATTGAGCCAAACCCACATCAGATCCATTCGAAAACTGAGGGACCACCAAGAACCAAACCCAACCGAGCCAAACACGACCCAGTCGTGCTCAGCCAAACCACCACCAGCCGAAGCTGCAAACCAGGCAGCTCGCACCACCGAACCCACCTTCAACCACTACCGAAACCACCATCACAGCCACTATCAGCTGTCGTCATCGGCCCGCCGCCAGCGAGGCCGACCCGCAACCCCAGCCGCGAACGACCACCGTAGCTCGTTAGCTGCCACTCCAGCCGCTGCCGGAGCACCGCCGTCGCCCAGGCGAAGCCCTGCCGTGAGCACCGCCAGCCGATCTCGCCTTCGGCTTCTCTCTCTCTCCCCGATCTCTCCTTCTCGGGTTCTCTTTCTCTCTCCCCGATTCTCTCTCCCTTTCCCTTTTCTTTTCCTTTTCTTTTTCTTTTCTTTCTTTCTTCTTTTCTTTTCTCTTTTTCTTTCCCAGCCGAGACCACACTTGGTCTCTCTTCCTTCACTTTATTTTTTGAATCCAACTTAATTGGTATCACATGTTCCCCTCAGCCACTCACAGCCACACATGTATAATGCATAAAATATACACATATATATATATATACACTACAGTACACTGTATAAAATAGAACCCATACACTTATACATATATATGCCCACACATATACACACTTTTATGTGTATATATAATAATGCATGTACTCAATAGATATATCTATAATTTAATATAAATATATCCCACATATATATATATATATATACTCATATATATTGATTCGTGTGTGAGTGTGACTCAAAAATATATCAATTAAAAATTACCACACTTCGCAATAGAACGAATTCCTTGTAGAATAGGGCTATCGAAAGGAATGGATATCGAACCTCAAGGACTGTGGTCTGACTGTGTTGGATATAAGGAATTAATTCTAATTAAATTTAAAAGAAGTAAATTCTGGTTTTTAAAACTAAATTAACTAATGAAGCAATTGAACAAAAGCAAGAAAAACTAAGGAGTGTAGAGAATATAAGATATGTCTAGGGTAATTGATTTCACCACTAACTTCACAATCAATGGTCAATTGAACTAACTATGGGGCATCATATCATGCATAAGTGGTGTCGGTGGCTACAAGCTCACCTCCATCCGTCAAGAAGATAACATATTATTAAGGCTAAGTCATGGACTATCTTCGATTGGCATGGGCCATCTGCCTAACTACTCTACTCTAGGGTGCAGTATGGTTCATCTTCTCTAGGCATAATCCATCAAAGCTTTTAATGATATATTCAGTGAAAACCATTGTGTAATAATCACTCTCATGATCACAGAAAATAAGAGGGATGAGTTCAGTAGCAACAATCAAGTATCTAAGACAAGATAAGAAATCATTGAAACTGAATTTATAAGACTTTTATTGCTCAATTCTATAAGAATCCTCTAAATTACACAATCTATGAATGAATACAAAAATCCCCAATAATTAGAACAATCAAACCAGTGATGTTTAGTTAGGGCTCCATCAGAACCCTGGTGGCTGAACTAGCCGCTCATGATACGCCTTGTTCTCCAATGATTCTCTATTCCAAAAGCTCTTCAAAGCTGCTGCCAAGCCTCCTTAATACAGCCCTAATTTGTCACTTTAAATAGCCAAGAGAATACATCAAAGTCCTAATCCAATTAGGAATAAATTAGGTTTTCCCGCAGCACTAATCAGGTGGGTTTTTTCTGCTGACTTCGGCCCAACTTTTGACCCACTAGAAGTCCGATTTACGGAATTTTCGTGAAATACAAAAGTGTGCAGAATCAAATTTCGTTCAACCTCACGCGTGAATTATGTCAATTTGAGGCTCGGAAATAAGACTTCTGGTCCGTTTTCCAAAACGGGATTAAGACTGCATTATGCGCAGATTTGGGCTTCAGGCCCGAAACCTTCTTAAGCAGTTGTAATTCTCTTGGACCTCTATCTTGGGCAGATTTGAGTTAAAATATGGAGTTCAATGGATCCCTTTGATGTAGGCTTCATCTAACCATCTTGCATGTAATCTTTAAAAGCCCAAAATCACGGTTTTAACTGAAATAATCATTAAGGCCCTGAAAATACAGAAAACACTAAAACAAAGTAAAATCACAAAATAATCTATCACTAAGAGAATAAAATACATAAGTTAAGAGGCTAGAATGCGTAACATTCAATGCCGATCATATATATATATATATCTACCCGCATCCTCAGGTCTTACTATAATTCCACGTACAAAAATCTCCTCCATCTCTTTATATATATATATATAATTCCATATGTATATATATAACGTCTTTCCGAATTTAATTTATTCGAAAAAAAAAATCAATCCGGTCCAAAATTGCCCGGAATCGGTCAAAATAATTCCGGTCCTTACAACCTCTCCTCCTTCAAGGAATTTCATCCTCGAAATTAGCATAGTCATGGTTTCTCCAAAACCAATCCATACAGGACGTTATTCTCTCCAATAATCGTCACTTTCCCTTTCCACATACTCTAGGCATTACACTTGCAACACCTAACTCATAACACTTAAGTTTGGCATAATCAGTGCATCTCAACTGCCATAAGGCAATATAACCACTTCCATGACATGGCTGAGTGACTCCTAAGCCCATGTACGGTTCACTCACGAAATCCTCCGAAGCACTTGCTTCCTAGAGTCCACAGTCTCTACCTCAAGACCTATCCAGTCCATCTCTATCTCTAGTCTAAGGCAACACCTTTGACTAATCATATCAATCACTCACCGTGATACTTCCCTATAATCCGGGATCATCAATACTCAAAGTCATCCTTTTATTATCAAACATGACTTTCAATCTCTGGCATACCATTCCCGGGCTTAGTCCAATATCCTGGGCATCATCACAACACAAACCACATCAATCCAGTGCACATCACAAGCGCACTCACCAGCAAGGCACATGACAGTGTACTCGCCGATACAAACCACATAAACAGCGTACTTGCCGCAGCAAGCCACATAATCCTGCCCAGTCTCGAAGACTACAACCCACTGGAATCCAATGCCAAGTCCAGGATCTCGCATCCCATTGGTTTCACAATCTCATTATTCAAGAGGAGAAGCATTTATCCCCTTTCATCCTTCACACCAAGGAACTAGTTGACAATTAGAGAGAATTCCTTTCATATCAGCACTTCACTTTAGACAACCCTTACCAATGAAAGTTTGAGGTCACCTACAGTAGCCAAACAGCAGCCATACAGTGGTCGCAGCCCACTGCGTCTACACGTCCACTGCGTCCACCTCTCCCCTTCATAGTAAGAAATTATCCTCACTTCAGATACCATATGTCAGGATCCTCGTCCACTATCAACCCATCCTTCTCTTAACATCATATCCACACTATGATCCAACTGCATCTATCATACGCATATCCCAGCACACCACTGAGGTTAAGGCACATAAGGAGTGCACTTATCAAAACAAATCATCCAGTCCTGTCCACTTTTGTGGACTACATTCCATTGGCATTTAGCGCCAAAATTAGGGTTTTTCATGCCCTTAACTTCACAACCTCATTTCTCAAGGAATGAGTCCAATTTACTCACTCATCCATTACTCCTAACGGACGTTTCCAGCTTCCCGAGTATTTATCCATTCCTTTCCAGCATCTCATTTGAGACTCCAAGATCCTGACTGCTTCGTCTAGGACCCTACAATTCTTTCCATGTATCACTATTGCACTATTCAGCATCTAGGTATTAAGATGCATCATAATGCACATAATCCAAATGTCTTATATTCTTCAGACATCTAAGTCATCACATGTCTACTGACTCTAAGAATTAAATCAATCCTGAGCCCTCAATCGTTGTGCAATGATTACAACGCAAATCTAAATCACCAAACTCTTGGTTTGGAAAACCACAAGGTAAATCACACATTCCTCAATAATTCCAGACTCATACTTTCAAAGCATATCACTACCTGTCTATTTCAACATCACAGCCCACTCGGTTTCAAACCACTACCCAGGTTTACCAATTCTCAAAACCAGAACTTCTAGGTGACTACATGTCACTACTAGCCATGCAACGCAAAATGAAACACTAAAGTGCAATGCTCAGTTACATGAATCATATATACCACATAGCATATAACACACAACATGCTAATCAAATAAACACGTACCATGCATGATATGACATATGATGCATAAATCAATACCCTAGCCCTCGGGCTAACACTACGAAAATACCCCTGACCATACACGGTCCTGGTACCTCCTCTGCCTGAGCAAGCTTGTAAAACACGGCCTAGTTCCCCTAGTATACACGCATACTAGAACACAACATCTAGAGTGGTTCAAACCAACCTACTCTCATCCTCTGTACTCATTAGTAAACACCTACCAATCTATGCACATCTATAGTCTAAGGTAGCAACCTTTACTACCAATACCAATCACTTTCAGTGACATATCCCTACCATTGGGAATTCTTTATCCATCGTCATCCGGATGAAATAACTCAACATCCACAAGAGCCAGCGTATCGTAAGAGAAACGCTAATCCAAGAAAAATGTCTGATCAGGCCACTTTTCCCAGTTAGCCCAACTCCGGCAACATGCCTTCCTTGTATCCCATCTCAATCTGAATTGCCCTCCTCGGCAATACACTTGCGAACCTTGGTAAAATAATTATCAACAACACATCATAAGCCCCTAAGTATCTCTAAGGACTTAAACGCTCACAATATCCCTTGCGGCATCTATTCGTTGCTCACTAATGAGACTTAATCACCAAATCAAAGGTCTAAACTCAACCAATTCTGGGAGTTATTACCAACCGATACTAGTTTCACACACCACCACTTTGATCTTTCATTAGGATTGCTCACACCGAGCAAGTCATTCCACTACTGTCCATAGGTAATTCAAACCTATCGTCTAGACAACTATCAACCATTACCTATCCCCAAATCAACACGTGATTTGACCATCCGTCCTTGGGTATTCGAACCTACGACTTTGATACCCTAGGTTTTTCAAACCTAATGCTTCAACAGCAATCCACAAATCCTCAAACCCTTACCCATCGCCCCTAGGTATTCCAACCTAGTGCTCTGATAGATACTACTCTAGTATCAGGTGCAAAATCCAACATTCTCAACCATACACATGATATGTCCATCACCCGTCGTCCCTAGGTATTCCAACCTAGAGCTCTGATACCATTCTGTCACGCACCGATTCCTGAGGCTCAGAAACCGAGGTGTGAACCCCATGAGATCACCCTCACGGTATAACCACCACCTAATCATACCATCTCAATTTCCTATCATTTTTACGAAAATCGGGCATGACCCATTCTAAATAATTAGCTCCTGGCATGATATACCTGCTTTACAATTTATATGGACACTTCTAGGCACGTGTCCCCCCAGCATGTATATCTAAACAATAAAAATGGACACTTCTGGGCCCGTGTCCCCCCAATATTTCTACAACATGCATAATACAACCATAAATATACATGCCTCAGTCCTTGAATGTCCGTATTAAATACATACATCACATGAATAAAATACAATTGAAGGAACTGAATCTATATACTCGCTTTATACATTTAATCCAAATGTAAAGCGTCTATCTATCCACTATCCTGGACATGCATTAGATTCTAATGAATCTACTTACTACCTCCGCAACTGGGACTACCGATCCCCCTAACTGATTTCGAAGTCAGCAATACCTGCAAAACCTGGGAGGGGGTGAGCTCAAAGGCCCAACAAGGTAAGTAGAACAATACTATCACCGCTGCAGCAGGTCGATCCTCACACATTCTCAAAAATATACATGCACTTAAATATATCACAATATTTAAGACCATGCCCCACCTAGCATGCATGAACCAATGATGTATGTGGCTACTCTAGCACATATGAACGTACAAAATCCACAACACATGATTTTAGAAATCATTTTCAACATGCTTGAAAGTAGTAAACATCAGACATCAATATGTATATAGAACATATATATATCAACACATTTACATAAACGATGTAAATCAACTACCACATGTCCTACTTGTCAAGTAGCACATCTCAAATGCAATAAGGATACATTTAAACCATAAAACATGCTCAAAAGCAATAGATATCCAACATATATCATGTTCTGTCACAAGCAACGCATATATAAGAATGCGTTTAACACATAGCATGCTTCACAATAGATAATGTAAACAAGTTCACACACTTGTCCCTCTCCCGGACTCAACCCGATATCCTAACATGATTCTTGACCAAATCATGTAACCGAGACCTTTCCCACACCATTCCAACTCCGCCACCGAGTATTTACCTACTCCAAGGTGGATAGACCACCGTCACCGAGTATTTACCTACTCAAAGATGACTTGGCCCCTGTTTAGAATTCTCACCGAATATTTACCTACTCCAAGGTGAGTAAACCACAATCACCGAGTATTTACCTACTCCAAAGTGATTGGGCATCTTTTTGGAATCCCCACCGAGTATTTACCTACTCCAAGGTGAGTAGACCACCGTCACTGAGTATTTACCTACTCAAAGATGACTTAACCACTCTAGTGCCCTCACCGTGACCGAGTATTGACCTACTCTGGGTGACTTGCCCACTTTATGACCACAACCACAACCGAGTATTGACCTACTCTAGGTTACTCAACCACACTTCCCCATTTTCTCACAACGGCACCATATATGCATTTCAAACATATAACTACTGAACATTCAATGTTCATGTCTCACAATACCTAAGCTAGTTAAAAGGACATAGCATGCATTTCATCTCCACATAAACCACATATGTGTCATTTCCCTCCCATATATGCAATATGAATGCATATATGTATAGCATAATACTTTCATGCGTCAACCCATGCTTATGAATACTAAAAGAAGTGGTTAGCATGCTTTTCATCACGTTCCAACACATATAGCACATATATCTTCAATACCCGCATAACACCTCACATATGCCAACAATTTCAACCCTAGCACTTATTTATCATGCTATAACCAATGCATACATTTTCTATAAACAGATAGCATGCATTTCATTCACGTAACCTCACATGTAATCACGTACATGTCAAATCATGCATATAAATCACATATGCACATACACTAGCATAAATACAGTCATGCTCTCATTCAATGCATGTATTCACTACTAGTAGCTAACATGCATTCCAATCACAATATATATATATTCACATATATTACGTCACCCACATATGTATCAAGAACATGTAAAACACTTAGCACATTTCATACTTTTCAAATGCTCGCCAAAAGTTATATTCAACTTAGCATGCATTTCTACCACTGCAACCATATATATATATAATTACATATATGTATATATCCTGAACACCATGCATAAGAATCACATATGCATACAAGACAACACAGAGCTAAACAGGTATTATTTAGCATGCTTTTCATAGACTTTAATCTATACAAACATGCATATCACAATGCAAACAGGCGATAAATTTAATATGTTATCGCTTCCCAAACCCGCACATACATATATATATATACACACGCATATATGTATCCTCTCACATCCCATGTATGTACAACATCCACCTATACCCACATATATATAAGCGCCTATATATATATA
Source organism: Cornus controversa (assembly GCA_026545225.1). NCBI lineage: Eukaryota > Viridiplantae > Streptophyta > Magnoliopsida > Cornales > Cornaceae > Cornus > Cornus controversa. The sequence goes on from CM048848.1 coordinate 2,674,595, forward strand.
TATATGTATATACACATACCACATATGAACAAATTAATAACATATGTAAATTACTTAACGTAAATAAAATGTTCGTAAGAGATAGAGGCAAGAATCAACTTGCCTTAGGTCCAGCTCTCAACCGGTCCATGCCTGCAAGTCGGCCTCTACCAAGTCTGGTCCGGTCCAGTCCCTCATCAAAACCCACCCGAACAATCCATCGGGTTACTTCACTTCCTTTTTCATTTCCGGTCCAACCCAATAAAGTGAATCAACCCAATCTGGAACCATCCTCAACCTTCACCATGGTTGCTTCCACCATGGACAACTGAGTCAAGCTCCCCCACTATGGCCGTCAAGGCCCAACGCCACAAGGTAACCATCCTGGCCCTAACTTCAAGTACCATCATAGATCCTCACCTCAATTGTAAAAACCCAGCACCACAACTGAACCATCATCATCCGTAAATATATATATATATTTTTATATATATCACCACTCTCCTGCCAAATGCCCACTATCCAAGCCGTGAGCTCCACCAATGCTCACCCACCATCAACCGAACCAAGAAGAAGGCCACAACCCAGCCACCATGAAAATCCACCAGGATCGGACCCAAAATCGAGCCAAACCCACATCAGATCCATCCAAAAACTGAGGGACCACCAAGAACCAAACCCAACCGAGCCAAACATGACCCAGTCGTGCTCAGCCGAACCACCACCAGCCGAAGCTGCAAACCAGGAAGCTCACACCACCGAACCCACCTGCAACCACCGCCGGAACCACCATCACAACCACCATCAGCTGTCGTCACCGGCCCGCCGCCAGCGAGCCCGACCCGCAACCCCAGCCACGAACGACCACCGCCGCTCGTCAGCCGCCACTCCAGCCGCTGCTGGAGCACCGCCGTCGCCCAGGCGAAGCCCCGCCGTGAGCACCGCCAGCCGATCTCGCCTTCAGCTTCTCTCTCTCTCCCCGATCTCTCCTTCTCGGGTTCTCTTTCTCTCTCCCCGATTCTCTCTCCCTTTCCCTCTTCTTTTTCTTTTCTTTCTTTCTTCTTTTCTTTTCTCTTTTTCTTTCCCAGCCGAGACCACACTTGGTCTCTCTTCCTTCACTTTATTTTTTGAATCCAACTTAATTGGTATCACATGTTCCCCTCAGCCACTCACAGCCACACATGTATAATGCATAAAATATACACACACATATATATATACACTACAGTACACTGTATAAAATAGAACCCATACACTTATACATATATATGCCCACACATATACACACTTTTATGTGTATATATAATAATGCATGTACTCAATAGATATATCTATAATTTAATATAAATATACCCCACATATATATATATACTCATATATATATATATATACCCGCATCCTCAGGTCTTACTATAATTCCACGTACAAAAATCTCCTCCATCTCTTTATATATATATATATATAATTCCATATGTATATATATAACGTCTTTCCGAATTTAATTTATTCGAAAAAAAAATCAATCCGGTCCAAAATTGCCCGGAACCGGTCAAAATAATTCCGGTCCTTACATATGTATGTTGTGAATGTACAAAGGAGACTATGAATGCTTTTGATGAAAAATGTGTTAATTTGGTGAAAACATAAAAATGTGAGTTTTCATAAACTTGTGCATGAATGATATGATTTTTCTTGTAAAATGCATAAGCAAGATGATTTTCATGATGTGAGTGTGATAGCATTGTGACAATCTTGAGGTGAGAGTAAAATGCATTGATTTGATAAAAATGCATTCGTTGTTTGGATATGTGCATTGTTGTGATTATGTACACTATGTGATGATTTTGGGGCATGAGTGTGAATTAAGATAAAAGGATGGCCCCTAGGGTGAAAGACCCAAAACATGGCCAAGAGGAGACGTTCCCTTAGGGTTAGTAACCCGATAAAGCGTAAGCAGAGTTTGGGTGACGAAAAGACCCTTACTATTGGAGCGATTTAATAGCCCCCTTGAATTGATTTTTGAATTTATATGGAGTGAGTAATATATATATAAATTGTGACTTGCTCAATTTAATATCTATATATATATATATGTATGTCAATGCATTAATATGTGAAGCATAATGCATGATTTGAAAAATATGTTTGTTAATGGGTAAAGGGCATGAATACTTGTCATGTAGACATGTAGCTATTCCATATGCACTCATGCATGGCTAACGGGTTAGAGTGGGGATGGGTGGATCATTTCTACTAAGCCGCAGTGGTGCTCACCCCCTATATACAAAAAATTTTTCAGATAAGGCACCAATGGAAGATGAGGCATGATTGGCTAGGTGGACTCTTGAAGTTCTTTTGAGTTTTGACCTTTTAATGTGTATATGGTTGTCCATGCCAACTTGTGGCATACGGACTCTTCTGGAAAATGTTATTCTTAAAGTTGGACAACATATTTATATTTGAATTTCCTTTCTATAAGCCATGTTGGACATGTATGGAAGACTTTGAACATAATTGTATGGCCATTGAGGGGGACACATGCCCAAAAGTGTCCATTTTTGAATTTAAGGTGTGAATGACATATGAAATGATTTGTATGATTTCAATAGAAATGTATGAGAAATTGTGAGATTATGGTGATATGAATGTGTGAATTAGGGTGTGTGTATGGAGATGTACCATTTGTAGATCCTTGGAATGTTGGGTGTAAGATTTTATTTTGGAAATGAATGTATTGCCGGTCAAATGAATACATTCTGCCAATATTTTGGCAAATTTTTTTTGCGGGATCTACACAACTCCAAATGATCTGAAATTTGTACCACATCTTTTCCTAGATGTCTACTATTCCCAAATTTAATTTGGTGAAGTTTGGACAACCACAGAATTTTAGAAAAATCTGACAATATTCTACCACCAGATTTTACAATATTTGTTGAATACTAATTTGGTAAAAAGTTGTCAAAACTATTTCATTTGGCTAACATCTAGCCATTAAGGTTGTCTCAAGCTTCTTCTATATTTAGTATAGTTTCTATAGAATTTTCATTTGCCTCGTTCTGAGTTGAATTGAATTTTCTATGAATTTTTTTATGACTGTTGCGCAGATTGCACTCTAGCAGTGCACTGTTCATTTTGGAGTTACTGTAACTTTTTAGCTACTACCCGGTGATGATAAATCAGGGTTCCAGACCTCTTCAAAAGGTCTAAATTATGTTTTTGAGTTTCTTGGGACTATAGTAGGATGAGACAATGGTCCAAAAAAATTTCTGGAACTTTTTACGAAAAGTTACTATTCATGAGGGCCAAAAATCACTTTTATTTTGAAATTGTTCTAAATGATATCAACAATGAGGACCATGGTTAGTTATGCATAATCACTTAATTATATGCATATTGAGTTACTTCCGCAGTTAAGAGAATTGGGTTGGATGTTAGATTTTCCAAAATAATTATTTTGATTAGATCTCACCGTTCACCCCCATTTCCCTCGCTCTTAACCGGGTGTCGAAAATAGGGGCGTGACACTTTTCATCAATACCATACATAGAAGTATGTTAATTATACAAGCATATGTTTATCATCTTTTAATCAACATCTTGGGCAAAGATTTGAGACCCTTTTATCCAAAATATTTAGATGGAGTTGAGATTATAGACATTCCAAATAAGTCCACATTAAAAGAATCCCAAAGAAAATGAAAAGATTTCTAGAAAGATAGCATCTAAAATGATTTGCTTAAAGATTTTTCTTTATGTGGAAGCATGGTTCACCTCTTCCAAATTGATCTTTCCTGGGTGAACTTTCTAGAGATAGTTGCACAAGATCCTTACTTCAAATTAGTTGAAATTAACCCACATCTCTTAATAAAAATTAATGAGGCCAAAAATTTTATGTTCTTGGATCTTGGCAATTCAAAAGGAACAAATTCATCTCGAATGAATTTTTGCTTAGAACTTAGTTCCTAGAATATATGATCACATCTTGATAGGCACATACAACTTTAGAAGATGAGTTGGGTGTATCTTTTGAAACTAAGCTAGTTTTGTGACCCAAGATTTCAACCGAGAAGAAGGGATACCATGAAAGAAACTTTGCTCATGTATATAGAATAAAAGTAATAAGAATGGTACATATTTTGGCATGAAATATTTTTATCAAATGCATTCTTAACTAACTTCATTTTTGGAAAAGTCTATGTAGATCAACCACCCCGATTTGAAGTGCATAAAGTTTTAAACCATGTGTTTAAAATTTTGAAAAGCCTATTTGATTAGAAATGAGCTTCAAATAACTTGGCATGAAAGGCTTAGTGGTTTTCTCATAGAAAATGGTTTTCGACAAAAGAAAATTTGATGATCTTTATTTGTCAAAACCAATGTTGATTATTTGTTGATTATGCTCATTTATTTGGATGATATCATTCTTGAATCAACAAATCAGAAAATGTGCAAAGAGTTTTCCAAAAGCATGCAAGATAAATGTGATTTAAGTATCATGAGTAAATTCCATTTCTTCTTAGGATTGAATCCTTTCTAGGTGTCATAGAAAGATGTTCTAGATTTTTGTTAGACACTTTAGTTTAAGATTAGGGTATCATAAGAATTCTTAGATACCTCTAGTCATTTCTTAAAAGCTCATGTGCTTAGATGAGATAGATTTTGAGCTTTTAGAAGAGAAATAGGCATAAGTAAGATTTATGATATTGATTGAACATGCTTACATGCATTTTTATATATTCATGTGTATTTTGATACTTATGTGTACTTTTGATTGCTTAACATAACCTTGCTTTTATGTTGTTTCATTTTGGTTATGATAGACTTCTTAGACATATGAGATATGTTGAGCTTCCACTTGAATGATGATCAAACATTCATATTTTCACATGTGTTATCTTATTTTGAGTTTATTTCTTATGATGTCAAAAATGGTGAGATATGATAAACCTCTCCATGAACTTTATTATATTCATTTTTGAGGACATCAAAAGGGAGAAAAATATTAGATGATGAGGTTGACATCTTTTTTTACCTTTTAAGCACTACAAGAAATTTAGCTTTTAATGACAGGCTTTCTACGGCGGGCCCGCATAGCCCGTGGTGGAAAGTCACTTTCTATGACAGGCCCGCATAGCCCGTGGTAGAAAGTGTCTTTCCAGGGCGGGCCTATATAGCCCGTCATAGAAAAAACATTTTACCACGGGTTACTTGAGCCGCCGTAGAAAGTGACTTTCCAACACGGACTAGGGCTGTGGTGGAAGGTTTTATAACTATCACAGGCAATGCCTGTGTTAGAAAGTCTCTTTTTTTTTTGTTTGGAAAATTAATTTAATTTGGCGCGGTATTTTTTTATGAGAATCAAACTTCGCGCGCAAAACCCAAACACGGTATTAGCTAGTGAGACACCGAATTCTCTCTCTCTCTCTCTCCCCCTTCCCCAACCCTTGTCTGATACGGAAGCCCTAACCCCAATCAGAACATTCATTGCCTTTGGAACCCAAATGTCTAACCCTCAAATCTCAACCAAACCCTAACCTTCTCTGTCCTTTTGTTCAATAGAGCGAGGTTGTTCTTTAGCTCTACTGAAGCAAGCTCACTCTCTCCTCCATGTCGATCGACTGAAATAAGCTCACTCTCTCCTCCTTTGTTCAATCGACGTCGTTCCCCAATTTCTCTCCATCAATCGAAACAACTGAAACACCAATTGCTCTCCATTGAAGGAACTAAAACCCCAATTGCTCTCCATCGAAGCAAGCTCTCCTCAGTCTCCAACTCATCTCCTCCCCCGGTATTATTCCCCTCTCTTTCATCTCAGTAGCATTTTGCATTTCTTCCATTATTCTTTAGTTAACACATGATGATTTATTTATTTCGCAATGGTGATTAGAATACCTACATATATCATGGAGTAACAATTCAATTTGAGTTTTGATTTACTGCATGTCAGTTCATTAACAATGAGTTCTCTTTTATTTTATTTTTTTTTTTTTTTTTGCGATTATTTTTATCATCATCATTTTTTTGCCTGCAGACATCTTTGATTCACCCGTATGTTGTTTGCATCGTTTTGAGAGGTATAACTTTTGATGAAGCAAGATGTAACATCTTCATAGATCTTCAAGATAGGCTCCATCAAAACATATGCCGGTAACACATTGAACTATGGTTTCAATTATACAATATAGCTCAACTGCTTCTTGTTTTTCAAGTTGTTACTGATCTTAGTTGCACAATGCAAAATTTAAACATATGGAATCTAATTCTCCAGTATTCTTTATTTATTATACTTGATTCATACTAAACATTTTCATGTCATGTTTTGTCTTTGCTTAATTATATCCACCCACTAGTATAATATAGGAATGAATTAATCTATTTTGGTTCAATGATTCAATTGATAGATTCACTTGTGAGAAATTGTATATATCATGAAATATTTATCTAAACAACACAGAAGTAGGACTCAAGAAATAAAACATAATGCGTTAAAAATAAGAAGAGTTGTGATACAAAATTTAAAATAATTTTTCTATATTTGTGTACTTTTTAGTGAAAATTGCATGTTTGTTATACTGATATATTTTTCCTACATGTAAGTTATAAAAGTTGCTTTTAATAAGATTAAGGAGCTGGACGAAACACTTGGCATAAAATTATGAGTCTAGAGGTGGCAATGAATTTCAAAGCATTTTGCTTTTTAGTATTCTTGAAAGCTGGGTAATTGTGCCATCTCCTTACTTGTGAAGAACTATTTCTTATAATTGTTGCCAAAATATGAAAATGTGTTTTTACCGTTCAATTGTACCAAATTACTTTGTTAAAATGCTATAAAAGGATGAATTGGTAAAATATATTCAAGACAATTTCTTTCCATCTCTTCTACCAAACAGAGGAAAGGGCCACCTCTTTTCTTTTCCTTCCACTCAACCAAACAAAAGGATGGACTGCCACACCCCCCCCCCCAAACAAAATGTGGGGTTTTTTAAAGCATCCACATGTTTTAGCCACATCCATTGCTGCTAGAGTTTTCTTTGTTTGTTCTTTTTATTTTGCAGTTTTGTTGATTGCTCTATTTAGTTGTGGCTGGTGTTACCTTTTTTCTTATTTTCAATTGTGGTTTTGTTGAATTTTCCATGGAGAATTGAAAGAAGAGAAATAATGGATATAAGAGAACACTACATCCATATCCTGAGTTTCACAAGAGTAGCAGATTTTAATATGACTATCTTTAATAGCATTAAGAAACACAATACACCTAAGTAAACCAATCTTTCTAGCTCTTAATTCAATATATTTTATCCAAGAAGGTTGTCAGTCAAACAGATTTTTGTTCCATATTTCTTTAAAGATAAAACTCAGATTTCTCTTGATTAACAAGGACATTATATTGCTTTTCTAATGTATGGAAACAAAGTCTGGCAGGAATAGGTATTATTACATATTAAAAGAATTCTAAATTCAAATACCCATTGTCCATTGATGTACCAAGAGATGTGAGAAGAAAAAAAATTGATAGAAATATAGCACAAAAGGCAATACATGTACAACATTACACTAATGATCAAGGATGAACTTCATGACTTAATGAATTAGTAGTTCTAAACATAAATTAGAACGAATAGAAGTGAAGAAAACTATATAAATTAACTTAAAAAGTTTCTAAAAATCTACAGCTACCCAAAGATGCAAGAAATTTCCCGGCATAAACAACAACTTCCACTCTGCAAAATACCTCTAAAAATATATTTCTCTTGATTGCTCGCTATTAGGTTCTTGTAGAATTCACACATCTAATGCATTCCTTTTAAGAAGTTCTTCATATTTTTTCACCTGTACTATTTTAGCCCACATCACCTTTCTTCTTAGCTTTGTACATGTTACTGTTCTCAATTATGTTTGACTTTGTTACTACACCTATAAACATGTTGGCAGTTTTAGAAAAAAAAATTCAGCATTCTCAACTAAGGAATTTGTGGTAGCATATAAGCATGAGCTCCTCATTCCCCCAAACACAAAAAATAAAGATTTCTTAATATGAATATCTATATAAAAAAAATATCACCCAAGAATAGACACTATAACATAGCAGTCCTTTTAATATGAAATGCTATAAAACAATTTGAGCTTCAAGTATTCAAAAGCTGGTGCAAGCTTTAATTAAGCCAAAATAAGATAACAACAATTTTATTCAAGTGTATGTAGTCTGCTGTAACTATAAGTATCATCACAGATGTTCTTAGCACAAAATAGCATATTCTAAACTTCATGACAACATATTTTGAACAGTAACCAACAATAGAAATTCAGAATTAGGGGCAGCTATAACAATAGTCCCAATGCTTCATAATCATATTTAATATGTTCAAATACATTTAACAGAACACAAAGAACAACCTATAAATTAAACAAGAATAGATTGACCTATTTTTGAAAGTTTTGACAACAATATAGAATAGATCAGGAGTGAACAGTGAAAGAACTTAGGACTGAGATGCTAACCAAGTTCATACATCTATTTTTCTCAGAGGAACCCATGATATATTCATAGTGCTTAGAAATTCATATAAGTGGCTATTTGATTCTGAAATGCAATTTTATGAGCTGCAGAGCATCCTCAATTGTTGTGCTTCAATCCTTTATGCTTAGAGTCATTTCAGGTCTCAAAAGCACACCTTAAGCTGCCTAGAAAACCTCACTCAAAGCTCACCTAAACCCTCTAATGGAGCTATTGTCTCTTTCATTACATCTCACTTTTGTCTCAACTGAACAACTCTAAGGATCATCACTTGAAGCTGCTAATGACTAATTGTGTGTTTGTGGCATATGGAAAGTGTCTTCAATCTAAAGCTTCCTCTCTTTTCAGTGTTATCTACTATATATCATAATCAGGTTTCTCTCTATTACAGTTCAAGCTCCTTCAATAGGCTCTATCTAATTAAGCAGCTACATCTATAGGCTCCACATGGAACCTTCCAAGCTCCTTCATTAATTGTAGGTGGCCAATTTGCCTATGCCTTTCCTCCATTTCCTGGTTGATTCTTGTAGCTTCATATATACACATGTTTAAGGGGTGTGTCAATCAGTGATCTTGTATTATTTTCTTTCTATAATATTTACAGTATTACCAAATTAAAGAGAGAGAAAAATAATATTAGTCCCTTCATAGATCATTGTTAAAGATTTACACACACACACATACACATACATATGTGTATATACTGATTTCCAGGAGTTGTATATAATTGCTAGATATGCATGTTTTGTGCATATATCTTGTTTGGTTAGCTTGTGCATGTTTGCTGTTATTGTAATTCTGAAACCATCTGTGTTAATTCTGTTCTATGAAGATTGCCTTGAATTTGATAGAAGGTGGTAACAACTTATACTTGATTAAATAAAGATGAAGAGAGAGCATGGCCATGACAAGAATTTTGCTTCTTATATGCATAGAAAGACTACACTAATTGATATAAGTGCTTCACTAATTGAGGTTTGTTAGAGATTTGGTTTCTTAAAACTTACAAAAGGTACAACGAAAGTCAATTTTAGAAACTGAATTTTTTTTAGGATCGAAGCCATTAAGTTAGAGTCCACCTGAACTTGTAGGTGCTTACCTTCACAATTCAAGAGAGCTTCCATAATCTTTTGCATGAGTAGAAACCTTGAGTGAAGAACCAATATTGATTTACTATGTTTTGAGACATCTGGTATTGGAACCAAACCAGGTTGTATATGAGAAACTTATAGAATAAATTTGTTAATTTAGAACATCTATTGCATAAAATGATGTTTAGGTCTCTTTGTTAACTTTTTATTGTCTCTTTGACATGATATTTAATTTTTGAGCCATCACATACCCTTCAACTTGTACTGTAAGCTAGCCACTTGCACGGTTCACTGAAAAGGATATTGACATTGGGAGATAATTGGTTCCTACTTTGATGAAAACTTTAAGCATGTTGACATTGCCTCTTATAGTTTTTGTCATTTCCTTAAACTTATCCTCTTTCAATTTCCGTTATTAGAGGAAAGAACATGATTTGATATGGCTAGAAGATAACTTTACAAAAAGGAACAAAATTAAACCTTATGTTTGAAATTGACACAAATACATACATCATCTGTTTTTTTTAACAAATATAATAAATCTAGTAACACATGAAATATATTTTTGACCATTTTATTTTTTATTAAATGTGATTCCTATTTTCCCATTCTTAATCATAATTATGTCATTACGATTGAGCCTATCAAAGCTATTTTCTCATGCCCTCTTGGTCACTTCCCTCTGAAAATAGTAACATACTTTTGAATAGCTTAATTATGTTTGGTAGACAATTATGTGATATAGTTCTTCTTGTACTTGTGCTTTCAAATTTTATTTAATATTTTGATTAATTTTGTCTTTCATTATGAAACACTTAAAGGCATGCATTTTATTGGTTCACCACCCACCATGGACGAGGCTCCTCCTGGTGATAGTCCAGGCAAAGTCATTTGGTTCATGTAGGCTATTTTTCGCACAATGGTATAGGAGTTCTGATATTAGATATCTAAGATTTTTTTTTTCCTTATAGAATGCCACTACATGGTAGGTTCTGTATATGAGATATAAGACTATTTGTTGGAGGGGTTTTCATTGTTATTGAAATGTTTGAATTTGATCACAATCAATATTTTCTAACAGTACATTGTAGTCACCTCCCTACAATAACCTTAGCACCCCTTTAACAAAACTTAAGTTTGGCAGTAAATTAAGTTTGGAAGTCCTTAAAAAGTTTTAAAATTTTTAAATGGAAGAAAAGAAGTCGTTGCAAAGAAGAGTATCAAGTTATATTTTGGCCCTTGTATTTAAGACTCAAACCATTTATGTTCTTAGAAACAAACTTTAGGTAGTTGCTCTAAACCTTGATTATGCTTTGAGATAGGCTAGATTTTGAGGAATATATCTCACACCTTTAGCATGCTATAGTTATTTTGGTCCTTGCTTATTCTTGGAGGTGGTTTTTGCTTTGTGTTGGAAAGTTGGTGCCTTTTGTTGAACAAGTAAGGTTTAAATTGAAGGAATACAAGGAGCTAGAAGTCTGGGAATCAAGTTGCCATCACAACTTTGTATGACAACTAAAACTTGCTTAATCATTTGATGTAACATTAAATTGGAGTGGTCATTGGTGGGATTATTCAGCTGAGTATTCAATGTTAGATGCATAAACATTAAACATTTTAATAAACTTTAGTGACATAAAAGCAATTGCAGCTAAAAAGAGTAACATTCCATGACGAATGTCTTTTTCTATCAATTATTCATTCTTTGACCAGGAGATTGTTGTCTATTACTGTCTTTTTATTTTTTCATTTCTTTTCCACGAGCATGGTTGCTAGTTGTTAATGTTTTCAGTTTACCTTTGTGCTTAAAGAGTGTGGTCAGCTTAAAAGATCGATAAAGTTCCGAATCAGTGATTGTTTGGGAATTGTGTTTGTTTGGGGATTATGTGATAGGTTGATGCTGAAGACAAAATATATCTAAAGAGTGATAATATAGGGTATGATTATTTTGTATTTGGTTTGAAAATGACAAAGGATAGAAAGGAATGGGAGGGATTTGTTGATTCTTCAAATCTTAATTTTGATACATTTCCAATATTGGTAAAATTTAGAAGAAAATAATTATCCATTTTGTCGTTATAGAGAGGGTTAGGGTTTTGGTGAGCGAGAAAGGGCTTGACGGATTTGCCGATTTGGTGTGAGAAAGAGATAGAGAAGAGGGGGCACCATAATGTGTGACGTCATACCTTGCAACTCTACTGGCCAATTCAAACAAGTTTCTGAACTCCATACCTTCTAACTTCTTCTGGAGTTTCAATTCAAGGAGTGGCATTCGTGACTTCCTCTTTTGAATTTGACAGATTCTCTAGGAAGGTCACTCAACCTGGATAAATCACCCTTTGATACTTTTGGTTCTGAAGGATAAAATTAAGTGTGAAACATTTATTTCAACTACTGCCAAGAATGGACTAAGTTGGTGATTTATATACCAAGTAAATATCATGGGAGGAGTTATTAGTTGTCATGCGGAAAGCCATTTTCTAGCTTCATGACCTTACTAGATCCATGATGAGTATCTACAAATAAAAATTATGATAACTACATTGTATTGGGCTGTTCAATTCGATTTGACTTTTTGATTTGATTTGATTTTTATAATGGTAAAGAACTCCTATTATATTGTGAATTTTATGTTGTTGTTTTTTACCTTTATAAGTTATTGAAATTAAAAATATTTTTGAGCTGTATAAGTGCTGAAATTAAATCTGTCTTTGGTGAGTTTACATGGCTATTTTGGTAAGCTTAATATGTTGAGTTCATCCTGATAATATGTTGGTGTCATATAGTTGTTTTGCTGGTTTATCATTGCTGATATATATGTTAAATTGCTTAAGTTCTTATGGCTGGAATTGCTCATTATATATGGATGATATGCTAACTTTACATGGCTGATATTGCTGATTTTATATAGTTGATATGTTGATGTCTTAGCTGCTGATTTGATATATTACTGATTGTTAGTGGCTGATTTTTTTTTTCTGATTTCAATATGCTAAAGTGCTGAATATCAGTCGTTGGTTTTTCCTGCGATTATATATTCCATGACTGTTTTTACTGAAACAAATTGTTGTTTAGTGCTGAAACTATTGCTGTTTTTTATTTGTCTTTTTTTTATTATTATTATTTTTTTTTGTTTGCTGAATTCCATGGCTGTTTTTGCCGAAACAAATTGCTTTTTGGGTGCTGAATTCCATTGTTGTTTTGTGTTGAGCTGCTATGTTGAGATTATATGCTGATTTTTGCAAAATTGAATTCATGCTGTTTGTCATTTGAGCTGCAAACTTCTAAACTTGTATTCGAGGTTTGTTTGTGCTACTAATTTCAATGCTAGTTGCAGGTGGAGTCTATTTCAAATGTTTTAAGATATACTTAGATAGTTAGATGACACAAGGGACAGTTGTGTTTGAAATTAAGTATACAGATCTTTAGGTGATAGTGAATCGTTAATGCTAATGACAATGGCAAATTAGTTTCTATTTTCTTGTCCGCTTTGGCTATCCTTTTTAGTTTGATGTCACAACTTATGTTATTTTATTTGGTTAAGGGTCAACATATGGAGATAAAAAATAGGCAAAGTACATCCTCCTTGTTGATAACTAAATATAATTAGTGTTAAGACTTGAGATAGAGTATTGTAATAAATGTCATTGTGTAATTTCATTCAGCATCATTATTTTTTGATTACTAAATCAATTTGCAAGCAATCTTCTTGTCATGGCTTTTTTTCCCTTTTTCTTGAAGAGTTCTTTTCATTACTACTTTATTAACTTTCTCTCTGCTTGAACATTCTCCACTTGTAAAGAATAATATTGGTAGCAACTTGCAATTCAACCAAGTTGCCAAAAATAGAGTTAAAAAGACTAGTAATAGATTATTTTCCTTCAAACCAACCCTTGTTCAGTGTTCATCTAATTTTTTTTTGCAATTTGTTTGTTTCTAAATTGCATATTTGTTTCTTTGCAGTGAAGAATCAACCAGAGAAACAACAATTGCCATTGCCCGTGAATTTCTGTCCAATTGCGAGTTTGAGGTAGAGTCAAAAGTTTCTAACATACTTTTCTCATTTCTATCCAATTACGAGTCAAAAGTTTCTGACATATTTTATTGACTTAAATTGATGTAGTCATCAACCATAGTTAATTATTCTATTCCTACTTATTTATTGCCATGTATGGTATAAGGATAAAACATTTTTTTTCAAGAATTGATAAAAGCTTGAATTGATTTATCAACTCTTTACTTGTGGACTTTAATTGACTTGTGAGCTAACTTTTTTTATAATTTGCATGACAAACATGTTTTGGATTAATAATTGATTTGGAGTTAGAGGTTGGAACTGAGCTGTGTTTGGAAGTGAATTGAGTTGGATAATAAACTAGTTTGATGGAAAACATACAAATGCCTGTTTAGGTTTTGCTTTGATTTAGACTGCTAAAGATTTTGAATTGATAATTTGTTGGGTGTGATGGTAGGAAAAGAAACTGTTTCTTTTTCTTTATTTTTTCTAGAATGACTACTAAAGTACATATGCTATATTGAAGGCTTAGCTTGCCCAAGTCCCTAGTTTTTAACATCATAGCCTATATGTCTAATTTGTTCACTCTGATTGGTGTTGTATCACCCAGCTTCTGATCATTGACATAACAACTATTCAATTGATGTTTCACCTCTCTTTGCTAGTATTGGGTATCTGCTCTATTTGATACACTGCATTGAGATAAGATGGATTTTTTATAGGTATGAGTTGTTGTTGTCTGATAGGTTATTAGTCTGGTGTGGCTTTGGTGTAGCAATATTTATCAGTTCTTTCGCCCCTATTTGTATGAGTTGTCTAATTGTTGCATCTATATGCATCTAGTTATATTAGTACTTACCAAATCTCAATCATCCTAATTCCTTTTATTTTATATTATTGTTGCTCCTAGTTATTTGCCACTCCAAGACCATTAACAACACTGAAACCTTTGAGTTTGGGCATATCTAGAAGCTTAACCACTAACATTTCCAACAAGGATGAACTTATTAGCCTTTCTTCTGCCTTTGTAGTCATTTGAACTCCCAACAAAGCCAACGAAATGAGATAAAAACACAAGTTTCTTTCCATTAATTCTACGCAAGAAGCTATGGATAAAAGCTGGATGCAACTTGATAGCAGGTTATTATAACCTAAATAACCTTACCAATAAAAGTTTAGCGATTGTACCTGTCATTTTTGTCATTATTAAAATATTTGAGTTTTTAACTGTAGAGCTTCCAACGAGTATATAAATGGAGCATGAAGATTTGTTGATTGGGCTCAAGGTAATGCAGGGAATCAGGATACCATTTTATGCCCTTGTAGACATTGTTTAAATTCAGAATATCAATGCTTCAGTATAGTGTATGAGCATATAGTTATAAATGGAATGGATTTAAACTATATTGTGTGGGTCTTACATGGAGAGAAGAAGAGTGCACATGCAAAAAATGAAGGGGATGAAGACTGTGTGGAAATGTATGAAACATATGAGATGTTTAGAGATGCTTATTTTGATGGTGAAGACAACGGTATTATAGAGTCTACAGATGGAAGTAAAGAGGCTAAGTTCAGAAAAGCATTGGAATACACTGAATCTCCTTTATATCCTGATTGCACGAAATATACAATTATGTCAGCAACGGTTACTTTATATAACCACAAAGCTGCTCATAATTTATCTGACACTGGATTTGATGAGCTTCTTAACATTGTTTGCGATATGCTTCCGCCAAATAACAAACTTTCAAAGGGGATTCTTGCAACAAAGAAGTTATTAAAGACATTTGATTTGGGATACGAAAAAATAGATGCATGCATCAATGATTGTTGTTTGTTTAGAAAAGAAAATGAGGATATGAGTACATGCCCAAAATGTGGTGCTTCACGATGGAGAGTGAACGCACAATCTAAGAAGGTTCGAGAAGGCGTTCCAACAAAGGTGTTATGGTACTTTCCAATAGTACCAAGATTTAGGCGATTATTTCGATCAATCGAAAAGGCCGAACAAGTATTGTGGCATTCAACTAATAAAAGTTGAGATAAGAAGATGCGCCATCCAGTCGATTCACTTTCATGGGATATGATAAATAAAAAGTGGTCGTCTTTTGCATCAGATCCTCGAAATTTGAGGCTTGGCCTTACGGCTGATGGGGTTAATCCATTCGATGACCTTAATACTAAACATAGTTGTTGGCCAGTGATTTTAGTTATTTATAATTTTAACCATTTGCTTTGTATGTCTAAAGAGAATATGATGTTGACGTTGTTAATCTCAGGACCAAAGCAACCGGGGAATGACATTGATGTGTTTTTAGAGCCACTGGTGGAGGATTTGAAGGAGTTGTGGGAAAAAGGTGTTCAACTCTATGACTCATTCACTAAATCCATGTTTAATTTGAAGGTGGTTTTGATGTGGACAGTTAGTGATTTACCGGCCTATTCTAATTTGTCTGGTCAGGCAACAAAGGGTAAGTGTGGTTGTCCAGTGTGTGCTAAAGACACAAATTCAGAATATTTGCCGTGTAGTATGAAAATTGTGTTAAGGGGTAGTCAGAGATTTCTTCCACACAATCACCCATATAGAAAGAAGAAAACTTAGTTTGATGGAAAAGAAGAATTGGGGGATCCACCTAGAGTATTATCTGGTTCAGAAATTTTTCGTCATGTTGGAACTTTTGAGAATAATTGGGAAAAAAGTAAAAAATCCAAGAATTCCCAGCAAAAACCTCCCAAAAAGCGCAAGAATTCTGAACAAGAATCAAAAGATGATCCCTTTTGGCTATGGAAGAAAAAATCTGTATTTTTTGAGTTACCATACTGGGAGGTACGCAATTTGAATTAATTGTCATGCCTTTTTACTTCTTTGACTTTTATTATTTCTTTGAGTAGTTCACACTCACTAATACTGTAGAGACCGTGACCAATTTTGGCCGGTTTTGCATTTTTCGCATTATAATTGCCATAAATGCATTTTGAGTGGTGTTTAACATGTTTTGAGTGTAACAAACATGTTTGGGAAGTGGTTTTAAGGTTTTGGGAAGTTTCCGGGAGAATTTGAGAAGTTTGACTTTTTGGTCAAACCGGGGCCCAGGGTGCGACTTAAGTGGGCCTGGGAATTTGAAAAATTCTCAAAAATATTTATTTTTGATAATGACTGAGATGAAATGTTTAGAGAGTAGAGGAAGTGATTTCGAGACCGTAGGAGTTTTTGGAATCGAAAAAGGAGTCCGGGAAGGTACGTTAAGTGGCCTAGGGGTATTTGGTCTTTTCGTGACCTAGGGACCTTAAATTGTCAAAATCTGCAGAGATATTTCATATCTGACGGCTGTTTCTCTCTCTATATTGCTCCCACTTCTTTTCTCTTCCTTCTCTCTAGATTTTGGAGGTCTTCGGCTTGGATTCAAGGCTTGCCGAAGGAGGGAGATATGTAGGGGACGACTAGGGCTTCCCTTTGAATCGATCAAAGTCGCGGTTTGGCAAGGTTGACATTGCTGGAAAATTGGTGAAGTGCTTGGAAGGCCTTCATTTTTGAGGTAGGGGTGTTCTTTCTCATCTACTTGTCGATTCTAGGGTTTCGGGTGAAGTGGTGAGAGCTAAGGTTGTGTATTGCATGTTTTAGAGATGTAAGAGGGGTGGGATAAGGTGTTTTTATTCTTCTCTTGAGTCTCTTGTATGCAATAGATGTGTATCTCCTAGTATGCATGATGTGAGTGACAAATGCATGAGAATGTGGGAGAATGAGAGCATGTATGCTTATATGCTAGCTTTTGTGCATTTATGTGGAAATGTGTTATATTGGGTATATATGTGTTGTATGTTGTAAGTGAGTTAAATGCATGCTATATTTGTATAGAAAATGTGTGCATTTGTGAAGCATGATTAAAATGTGCTTAAGTGAAGTTTTGTGAGCATATGTGGATATTATGCTAGGTTTGCATGTATAGGTAAATATATGTGTGGTGTAGTGGGGATAAAATGCATGCTACATGTTTTTATTAATTAGCGTGTGCATTGTGAGGCATGAAATTAAATGCTTGATGTTTATATGTTTGAAATGCATATATTGGGGCCGTTATGAGAAAACGGGGAAGTGTGGTTGAATTGCCTAGAGTAGGTCAATACTCGGAGAGGGCGTTGGAGTGGTTACGTCACCTTGGAGTAGGTAAATACTCGGTGACGGTGGTTTACTCACCTTGGAGTAGGTAAATACTCGATGGAGATTCTAAAAAGGTTGCCCAATCGTCGTGGAGTAGGTAAATACTCGGTGATTGTGGTTACTCACCTTGGAGTAGGTAAATACTTGGTGAGAATTCAAAGAAAGGGGGCCAAGTCACCTTGGAGTAGGTAAATACTCGGTGACGGTGGTCTATCCACCTTGGAGTAGGTAAATACTCGGTGGCGGAATTGGAATGGTGTGGAAAAGTGTCTTGGCTTCATGATTCGGTCAAGAATCATGTTGGGATGTCGGGTTGAGTCCGAGAGAGAGACAAGTGTATAATTATTACCTTCATTTGAATTATGAAGCATGATATGTGTTTAATGCATCCCTATCTATATATATGCATTGTTGTGAGTGAATATGATGTATGTTGAATGATATATGAAATGTTGTGACATGCATCCATGTAGGTCGTGTCGGGTCGGCACTTAGGTGGGTTGGGGTATCTCTACTGAGCTGTAGTGGTGCTCACCCCTTTATTCTAAATATTTTATAGATAAAGCGCCAATGACGGAGGGGACATGAGTGTCCAAGTGGAACTCTATTGTGGTTTTGCTATCTTTTGGATGTTGAGCATTTTGTGGATATCCATGCCGGCTTGTGGCATGTGACTTCCTTTTTAGTTGTGGTTGTACTTTGGACATATGTACTTTTGATGTATGTATGGGATTATAAACTTGTTGGGTGTGGAAAGACAATGGTTTAATATATGTAATGCCCATGGTGGCATCTTGTTCATTTGATGATGCCTTTATTGTGAATGAATTGTGGTTGTGGAGGAAAATGATTCATTTTGATGTCTAATTCAATTATGAATGTGATCTTGAGTGTGAGATTGGTGTTGGAACCTTTCATTTATGTTATTAATCATGTGTAAGGGGTTCTAGGATGATAGAATGTTGATTGGGCTTCATGTTGACCATGTATAGGGCTGTTGGAAGTCCCAGGAGGTGCATTTCGATCAATCGAGATTTAATCTCGATCAATCGAGATGCCCATTTCGATCAATCGAAGTCCCCATTTCGATTGATCGAAGGGGTGATGATTTATGGTGATTTTTAGAGTCCATAAAGGGAAAATTTTGATCAATCAAGACCCCCATCTCGATCAATCGAGATATTGCAGGTATGGGGTCCCGAAAGGGTGAAAATCTCGCTTGAATTTCGATTAATCGAGATTTCATCTCGATCAATCGAGATTTCATCTCAATCAATCGAGATTGCTATTCACAGCTTTTTCCAAAACTTCATTTTGACGTAATTTCTTCGTTCTAGATCGGAATTGAGTGTGGTTTTTTTTGAACTTAAGTATTTTTGGATTCTATATCCATTGGTGTAAGCCTCAATTTCATATTCCAAACACAGAAATTTTTGAGGCTCGAAAGTGAGTGATTCTCAAAGGTGTAGCCAAGTGAATGTTCACTAAGGTGTATGATTCGATGTAGGGCCCATGGGGATTAGTTAAGATGGTTTTGCATGCATTTATATGCAAGAATTGAGTTAAGCTTCCGTGGTGAATGAGGGTAATGAGGGTCCATTGGGACTAATGGACGGGTTAACCTCCGGTTGCCCAGGAGACGGGGAATCGGGGCGTTAAGAGTGGTATCAGAGCTCTAGGTTGGAATACCTAGGGATGAAGGGTGAGACTTGATTTAGTGATCACTTGAGGGTGAGGATCGGAACATAAGGATTTGATCTTGAGATTGTAAATTGCTTATGTGGAACTTGATTTATGCTTACGATTTTTTAACATGCTTATATGGACTAAAATTGACATGGTATGTGTAAGCATGATGGATATGTGTAAGAAGTGTAAATTTGTTGGACTTAAAATTTTCCTTGTTGTGCATATAGAAAGAAATGCCTCCAAGAAGAGCGCGAGACATTGGCGCTGATGCTCCTCAGGAGCCTACTGATGGAACGCAATTTATGCGTGACATGGCCGATCCTATGAGAAGAATGGCTAAGGAGGCCAGGGAAGAGGAGGTTCAGGCATTACCTAGGGTTGCCTTGAGCCGACAGATGGTGGCAATGAAGGAATATGTGAAATTTAAGCCGCCTACCTTTGATGGCGCGCGTGACCCACTTGTGGCTGAGAGTTGGATTGACCAAACTCACAAACTCATGGTTGCTCTTGCAATGGATGAGGATTTGAAAGTGGGTGTAGCGGCGCTTCACTTACAAGGAGAAGCTGATCGGTGGTGGCAATTCATCGGGATTGTCCACAATACCGAGACTATGGACTGGGAAACCTTTAAGGGTTTATTCTTTGACAAGTTCTTTCCGACTTCGGTGAAAGATCGGATGAGGCAAGAGTTCATAGACTTAGTCCAAGGGGACTTGGATGTGATGGGGTACGAGACCAAATTTACATCTTTGGCTCACTTTGCCCCGGAGATGGTAGCTAATAAAGAGCTAAAGGTGAAAAAGTTTGTGAAAGGACTGAAAACCTCTATCAGAAAGAGGGTGTCCATTTTGGATTTGAGGACCTACAGTGAGGTGGTTGACAGAGCCTTGGTGGCTGAGGAGGATGACAGAGACATCTAAAGGATATGTGTCACGCCCCAAAATCTGGACCGCCGGGACTCCCCTGGACCGACCCGAACCCTGAGTCGCGAACTCGTTTACTCAACCTCACGCTATAACCACCACCTGATCATAAAATCCCAATTTCCAATTATTTTTACGAAAATTGGGCATGACCCATTCTAAATAATCAGCTCCTAGCATGTTACACCTGCTTTACAATTCATATGGACACTTCTGGGCACGTGTCCCCCCATCATTTATATCTAATAATAAAAATGGACACTTCTGGGCACGTGTCCCCCCAGCATTTCTACAACATGCATAATATAATAAAAAATACATGCCTCAGTCCTCGAATGAGATTTTGGTAAACCTAGGTAGAGGTTTGAAAGATTGAGTTGATGGAATGACTTTGAGTACTGATGATCTCAATTATAGGAAAGTATCACTGTGAGTGATGGATGTGATTAGTCGAGGATATTACCTTAGACTAAAGGTAGAGATAGACCAGATAAGTCTTAAGGTAAAGACTGTGGACTCTAGGGAGCGAGTGCTCCAGAGGATGTGAAAGTGAACCGTACACGGGGTTCGGTTATTAGGCGTGTTATTATCGCCTAGGGATTCTAGTTTTGGAGATTTGATGAGACATGCCAAATATTTGAGCTTGAGTGAGCTAATGACAGTTGAGAAGTATGAGTTATGTTAAACTCCAATTATGGGAGCTTAGGACTTTAAGAAAGTCCCTAAGCAGTGATTTCATGTAATTAGATTGTGATTACAAGTTTGAGGGATTTAAATGTGTGAGGGACAAGAAAGGCATGTAGTCGGGGTTGGACTAACGGGAAGAAACGGCCTGGCCAGCCATTTCTCTTCGATTAGTACTTCTCTTACAATGTGTCAGGTCCAAGTGATTGTGGAATTGATTCGATGAGTATCAGTAGATAAGAAAATAAAATTTGAATGTTATGAGTATGGTAACTCTTACTCATAAATGAGTGTATGAATGAGATTGTGATGACAAGAGTAGGTTAGTTTAAACCGCTCTTGAGGTTATGAGGTCCAGTACATGATAGAGTACTCGAGGGGACATGTGATATTCTTGGAAGGCTACAGACTTTGGGATGATCATTGTGGTGCTGTCAGTGAGACGCAGTTTTGTCTACTGATGCATCAGTTGGAGGATCGGTCTCATATAGACGCAGTTTTGTCTATTGGCACATCAGTTGAGATTCTTGTCATTGAGGCACAGTTTTGTTTATTGACAAGTGGTGGTGACTCTGGGCGCAGTTTTGTCCATTGTCACATATGAGTGGTGTCGTCATTTAGACGCAGTTTTGTCTATTGGCGCATCAGTTGAGATTCTTGTCATTTAGGCACAGTTTTGTCTATTGACAAGTGGTGGTGACTCTGGGCGCAGTTTTGTCCATTATCGCATATGAGTGGTGTCATCATTTAGACGCAGTTTTGTCTATTGGCACATCAGTTGAGATTCTTGTCATTTAGGTGCAGTTTTGTCTATTGACAAGTGGTGGTGACTCTAGGCGCAATTTTGTCCATTGTCGCATATGAGTGGTGTCGTCATTTAGACGCAGTTTTGTCTATTGGCACATCAGTTGAGATTCTTGTCATTTAGGCGCAGTTTTGTCTATTGACAAGTGGTGGTGACTCTGGGCGCAGTTTTGTCCATTGTCGCATATGAGTGGTGTCGTCATTTAGACACAATTTTGTCTCTTGGCACATCAATTGAGATTCTTGTCATTTGGGCACAGTTTTGTCTATTGACAAGTGGTGGTGACTCTGGGCGCAGTTTTGTCCATTATCGCATATGAGTGGTGTCGTCATTTAGACGCAGTTTTTTCTATTGGCACATCAGTTGAGGATCGGAGTCGTATGGACGCAGTTTTGTCTATCGACCCAATCATTGTCACTTAGACGCAGTTTTGTCTATTGACAAGTGGTGGTGACTTTGGGCGCAGTTTTGTCCATTATCACATATGAGTGGTGTCGTCATTTAGACGCAGTTTTGTCTATTGACGCATCAGTGGTGGGGGACGCAGCTTTGTCTATTGGCCCATCTATTGTTGATTGGTTGTCGTCACTATGGATGCAGTTTTGTCTATGGACACAGTCTTAGATATTGTGATCTTTGTTGAGGGGCAATTTAGCCATTTGACACACCTGAGAGTGTGATTGTTGTCATTGAGATACAACTTTGCCTATTGACACACTTGCTGATGCGAGATTTTCATCATGAGAGATAGTTTAGTCTATGGATGTATCATTGTGGGTGGTGTGACCCTGAGAGATTGAGTTTCGATTGTCATATGTGATTTGATTAGTTTTGGGACATGACTGGATCATGGCGTGAATGATAGGGATTTTCACAGATTTTGTTACTTGTGAACCGTACCTTGTGGTACCAGTAAAATTGAAAGGATCCAAGGATTCATTATGAGACTTCGGGAGTAAAGATTTCATGAGTTTTGGAGAAAGGTGATCGAACCAGCCCAGGATTGAGTTATCAATCCTTAACAAACATTGGCCTCAGATCACAGATGAAATGTGTAAGTTTGGATTATGAACATGGTATTGTCTGGTGTGAGAACTTTGAGAATTGTGATTCAAGGAAGGTGAATTACTAGAAAGGGATGCCTATGCATAGTTCCACTGATTGGAAAGTGGTAGGTTAGAAAGTAAATTGGTTATAGTTTTGATCTTCCTGAACTTGGTTTGGGAGATAATTTATGGTCGTGTTAGTTACAGTAAGTGATGACACTACAATTTTGGAGATATCTGGACATCTTTCGAGATATGCTAATAGTTTGATATTTTGTGAAATTTGGAGCGAAGTAGTGGGATGTGATAAACAAGAACCTTGTTGGTTACGCAGTGGAAGCCGTGTGTTGGATACTAGCGAGTTATGATTATTTCCAGTGATAAAAGTAAGATAGGGGAGGTCACTTAAGGTTTAGTGACAACACCCTTGAAAGTCAAAGTATGATGCTAATTTCGTGGTTGAAATTCTTTAAAGGTGGGGAGGTTGTAGAGACCGGAACCAAATTTGACTGGTTTTCAAAAATTTTCATCATTTTCGCTATAAATGCGTTTCGAATGATGTTTTGGAAGTTTCAAGAGTGGAAAACATGTTTGGAAACATATTAGGAGGTTTTTAGAAGTTTCAAAAAAATTGGAGATGTTTGACTTTTTGGTCAAACAGGGGCTCGGGATGCGGTCCACGTGGGCCCGAAAATTTGAAAATTTTTTGAAAATTAATTATTTTTGATTTTGAGTGTAACGAAATGTTTAATGAGTTAAGGAAGCGATTTCGAGGCCGTAGGAGTTTTTGAAATCGAAAAAGGAGCCCAGGAAGGTATGTTAAGTGACTTGGGGGCGTTTTGGTCTTTTGGCACCCCAGATATTATAAATATCTAGGGCTGAGATATCTCAGCCATTTCTTACAGCTCTCTCTCTCTCTAAATCTCTCCCACTTCATCCCTACACCTTCTCTCTACATTTCGGGTGCATTCGACTTGGATTCGTGATTCGTCGAAGAAGGAAAGTGTGTAGGCGACGGCTAGGGCTTCGATTTGAACCGAACAAACTCGTGTTTCGATAAGGGGAAACCTGTTGGAAATTTTGATAAGTGCTTAGAAGGTCTTCAATCTTGAGGTAGGGGTGTTTCTTCTCTTCTAGTTGTCGATTCTAGGGTTTTGGGTGGTTAGGAGAGGTTTTCGGTTGAGTTTGTATGTGAGAGAGATGGGCAAGGGGCAGAATTTTTATATTTCCTATTCCCTTGTGATTATGCATGCTAGATAGATCCATCTTGATGAATATATGATCTGTGGGTTCATTCGACTGAGGGGATCACAGTGGTGGAGTTGCCAGTGTCGCGTGGTGGCTCGGTGGTTCGGCTGAGCACGACTGGGTCATGTTTGGTTCGAAAGGGGATTTTGGCTGGGGACTTTTTGGCCGACAGTTGCGACTGGGTTCGGCTGAGTTTTCACAGTTGAGGTGAGGGTCTATAGTGGTGTTGAAGAAGGTGCAATGGTCGGCTGTCACAGGGGTTGGGTTTTGGTGTGGTGGCCGTGGACGGTAGCGGCCGTGTGGGCTGTTGGAGGTGCTGGATGGGGCTCTTCCATGTGGGTTTGGTTTTTTTGAATGGTCTTCATTGGAGGTTGAGGGAACTCGGGTTGATGGAGCTGGCTGGGTCGTGGTGGTCTTAGCTGTAGCTTACGGGTTCAGTGGTGGTCACAGGTGGTGAACTCATGGGCTATTGGTTCACGACAGCAGGTGGTGGTATATGGTCGTGTGGGTTACATGTCTTGAGATGGTGCATAATGGTGGTGGTTGATGCCGTGGGTCTTCTCGGCTGGAATGGACAGTGTAGTGGTTGTGGAGCTCACAGCTTGTGGACTGGAGTCTCATGGTGGTGGAGTGATTGTGGTTTGGGTTACTGTGTTCGGTTGGACATGGTGATAAAGGAAAGATGGTGGTTGATCAAGGTGCCAAGGAGAGTGGCCAAAAATACAGTGGGCTTGATAGGTCTTGATAGCATGGTGTACTTGGGTTATGTTGATAGTTATGGGTTGGATTTGGATTAGAAGTGGGCTGAAATAAAATTGGGTTGGAATTGGCTTAAGCTTGGAATGGACTTGATGATGGGTTGGGCTGCCTAGTTAAATGGATTTAGCAATTGAAATTGAATCGGGTCAAATTGGGTTTTGAATTGAGCTTGCTTTTAAATGGGACCCTGAATTTGATTTATGGTTTGGGTTGGACCAATCACGAGAAGTGGAAATAAGAAAGTGGATGGTTTGCATGGGCTTTGACACCAAACTGGACCGGGATTGACTTTGGACCGCTTGACAAGCACGGGCTTAGCAAGAGCGGGACTTAAGGCAAGTTGATTCTTTCCTCTATCTCCTATGTATATTTTAATTATGTTGATTAACCTTACGTATGTTCTTATTTTGATCATATGTGGCGTTTGTATATATATATGTGCATATATATATATAAAGATGGATATATATATGTATATACATGGGAGGTGAGGATATATATATATATGTGGGTATATATATATATATATGTGTGGGCTTGGAGGGTAAGAGCATTGTTAAATTCAAATGTTGATTTGCATTGTTATATGCATATTTAGGGATTGAGCCATGTAATGTATGCTAAATTTCATATGTACATTTAGCTAGATGTTGCCTTGCATGTATATATGATTCTTATGCATGAGTGGAGTATACGTAAATACATATGTGATTCTATATTCAGTGCGCATGCTAAATTGATTATAGCATAGAAGGGATTGAAAAAGCATGAAATATGTGAATTGTTCTGTATATTTTTACTACCTATATGGGTGACATGATAGATATATATATATATATATATATATATATATATTTGCGTGATTGTATATGGTTGTAAGAATGCATGTTGGTTGCTCGTAGTAAAATGCATAATTGGAATGAAAGCATGATTATATTTATGCTAATATACGTATATATGTGATTACATGCAAGATGTGACATCTATGTATATGTTGTGTATGTGCAAATGTGATTATGAATGATTTCAATGAAAAGTGTGTTTATTGGTGAAAATGTGAAGATGTGATGTTTATAGATTTATGCATGAGAGATATAATTTTCCTGAAAATGCATAAGCATGATGATTTCCATGATATTAGTATAATGAGGGTTCACTGGGTTTAAATGGACGGTTAACCTCCGATCTTCCGAGAGTGGGGAAAATCGGGGCGTTATGGCATGGTATCAGAAATGGATACTATCACATGAGTGTGCTTGAGATTGTTCATGGGGTTGGTTGAACGGGTTCACACTCGGGATTCGGGGTGGGTCCGGGGTAGTCCCGGCGGTCCGGGTTTCAGGGCGTGACGATATGGGACTCTAAACAGCAAGCGAAGAATGCGGGGGCATCTTCGGGTAGTCAAGGACAGAAGAGGAATAGGGAGGGCAAGTCAGGTTTCGAGAGGCAACAACAAGATCGCCCAGTACCTTCATTGGCCTTACCTTCTGGATCTTCACGATCTTCTGTGGTGTGCTATAATTGCCATCAGATTGGCCATTTCAGCAGGGAGTGCCCACAAGGACATACAGTGGCTCCAGTGCCAGTAGGGATAGTAGGGGAGAGGGTGTGTTTCTCTTGTAAACAACCCGAACATATGAAAGCTAACTGCCCACGGAGGCAGGTGATACAGAGTGGTACAGGGACTCAGCAGAGAGCTGGGCAGATGACTACAGTTTAGTTTGGCTTCAGGGCATTACCGCCACCGCAGCCAGCACAGTCAGTACAGGGATCACGAGTAGCGAGGGGTCCCACGCCTGCTTCTAGTCAGCAGTCAGGCTTAGAGGGGATTTGTCAGCAGTCAGGGGGCCATGTGTTCACGCTTGCTCCGGCAGAGGATGTACCAGGACCGTCAGTGGTTAGAGGTATTTTCCTGGTTTATAGCTCGTGGGCTAGGGTGTTGATTGATTCGGGTGCATCACATTCATTCATATCTGTTACATTTGCTTGTGCCTTGGGGCTACGGGTGTCATCACTGGAGTCACCATTGTCCATTGATACACCAGTTGGGGGTAGGGTTACCCTGGATAGAGTGTGTCGGTCTTGCGAGATCGAGGTTGCTGGGCGTAGACTAGTGTTTGACTTTGTGTTGCTAGACATGACCACTTTTGATGTCATACTAGGCATGGACTGGTTATCTACATTTAGAGCCACGATTGATTGTCTCCGTAGGAGAGTGACAGTGTGCACACCCGAGGGTGATTGCTTTTATTTTGTGGGAGAACAGGATAATTTCTATATTCCGTCTCTGTTTGGTTCCTGTGTGAGGGACGGGGTTGGATATTTCCTAGCTAGCTTATTAGCCGAGGAGGATGAGATTGTGACTAGTGGAGGATTTCCACCGGTGGTTAGAGAGTTTGTGGATGTGTTTCTGGAGGACTTGACAGAGTTACCTCCGATGAGAGATGTTGTATTTAGCATTGATCTTGCTCCTGGTACC
Source organism: Cornus controversa (assembly GCA_026545225.1). NCBI lineage: Eukaryota > Viridiplantae > Streptophyta > Magnoliopsida > Cornales > Cornaceae > Cornus > Cornus controversa. Next base: position 2,701,989 of record CM048848.1, read on the forward strand.
GCGCCTATCTCTATGGCACCGTACCGAATGGCACCGGCAGAGTTGATGGAGTTGAAAGATCAGTTGCAAGAGTTATTGGATAAGGGATTTGTACGACCTAGTACATCGCCTTGGGGAGCTCCGGTCCTTTTTGCTAAAAAGAATGACGGATCTTTACAGTTATGCATAGACTACCGTAAGTTGAACCAAGCAACGATTAAGAACAAGTATCCTTTACCAAGGATAGATGACTTGTTTGATCAGCTTAAGGGTTCGACTTATTTTTCGAAGATTGACTTGAGGTCGGGATATTACCAATTGAGGGTAAGGGAAGGGGACATTCCGAAGACAGCTTTTCAGACTAGATATGGCTACTATGAGTTTCTAGTGATGCCATTTGGATTGACGAATGCACCAGCAGCATTCATGGATTTGATGAACCGGATATTCAGGGTGTACTTGGATAGGTTTGTGGTGGTCTTCGTGGACGACATTCTTGTGTATTCTTCTTCTATGGAAGAGCGTGAGATCCATTTGAGGACAGTGTTGCAGACATTGAGAGAGCACCGTTTGTATGCCAAATTTGAAAAATGTGAATTTTGGCTAACGGAGGTGAAGTTCCTAGGACACGTGGTGTCAGAAGGAGGAGTATCGGTAGACCCTTCTAAGATTGAAGCGGTAATGGATTGGGAGAGGCCTAAGAATGTATTCGAGATATGTAGCTTCTTGGGATTGGCAGGATATTATCGGCATTTCGTGAAGGACTTTTCGAAGTTAGCAGTGCCGATGACCAAGCTTACTCATAAAGGAGTTAAGTTTGAGTGGAACGAGGCTTGCGGGCATTCCTTTATGGAATTGAAGCATAGATTGACTAGTGCTCCAATATTGATTATTCCTGAGCGCAGTTTGGGTTATGTCATCTACTGTGATGCTTCACGGGATGGTTTAGGATGTGTGTTGATGCAGACCGAGAGGGTTGTTGCATATGGTTCCCGACAGTTGAAGATCCACAAGCAGAATTACCCGACTCATGACTTAGAGTTGGCGGCGGTAATTTTTGCTTTGAAGACGTGGAGGCATTATCTCTACGGAGAGAAGTTTGAGGTTTTCTCCGATCATAAGAGTTTGAAGTACCTTTTTACACAAAAGGACTTGAATATGAGACAGAGGAGATGGGTTGAATACATGGAGGACTACAACTTTGATCTTCAGTATAACTCGGGGAAGGCTAATGTGGTTGCCGATGAATTGAGCAGAAAATCACATGGCACTTTGGCTAGCATTGCCATTCGTGAATGGAAGATGATGGAAGACATCTCAAAAATGGGATTGTGCTTTAGTGAGAGTGATGGACATGCCACTTTGTTCACACTCATAGCTCAACCAACTCTAGTGAGTAGGGTGGTTGAGGAGCAGAGGCATGACACAGAGTTAGAGAGCATTCGCACTCGGATTACGGGTGGCGAGGCAGTGGAGGATTGGGTTATCCATTCAAACGGAGGTCTGAGGTTCAGAGGCAGAATGGTTGTTCCATTGGCTTGTAGGGATGAGGTCCTGAGGGAGTTTCATAGCTTCAGAATGGCAGTACATCCTAGTGGTATCAAAATGTACCACAACCTTCGTAGACAGTATTGGTGGAAGGGCATGAAAAAGGACGTCACACGGTTTGTGGTGAGGTGCCTCACTTGTCAACAAGTGAAGGCCGAGCATCAGAGACCTGCAGGTTTGTTATAGCCCTTACCGGTAGCTATGTGGAAGTGGGAACACGTCACTATGGACTTTGTGACGGGGTTACCTAGGACAAGGAAGGGTCATGATGCAGTTTGGGTCATTATGGATAGGTTGACCAAGGTGGCTCATTTCCTTCCTATTCGAGTGACAGATGATGTGGATACCCTTAGTCGATTGTATATTGATCAGATTGTGAGACTGCATAGAGTGCCAGTTTCCATTGTGTCTGATAGGGATCTGAGATTCACATCACGATTTTGGCAGAGTTTTCAGGCTGCACATGATACGGACCTCCATTTCAGTACAGCTTTCTATCCTCAGACAGATGGTCAGTCGGAGTGTACTATACAGATTTTGGAGGATATGCTTAGAGCATGTGCACTTGATTTTTGAGGCAGTTGGGAGGATCACCTTCCATTGGTGGAGTTTGCATACAATAATAGCTACCAAGCTAGTATTGAGATGGCTCCATTTGAGGCCTTGTATGGTAGACCTTGTAGGTCGCCAGTTTGTTGGACAGAGGTTGGTGAGATAGTGGCTTTGGGGCCAGATATAGTCAGAGAGACTACAGAAAAGATTAAGATTATACGACAGCGTTTGCTTACGGCTCAGAATCATCAGAAAAGCTATGCTGACAGAAGGTGGAGGCCTTTAGCATTTGAGGTGGGGGACCATGTCTTCTTGAAAGTCTCACCACGATGGGGTTTGATGAGGTTTGGGCGTAGCGGAAAGCTAGCCCCATGGTTTATTGGTCCATTCGAGATATTGGATCGTGTGGGTGAGGTTGCATACCGCTTGGCATTGCCACCGCAATTGTCAAGTGTGCACAATACTTTCCACGTTTCAATGTTGAGAAAGTATAAGCTGGATCCTTCACATGTGTTAGATTGGACAGATCTTGAGGTGGAGGAGGATGTGTCCTACGAGGAAAGACCGGTACAGGTTTTGGATGCTAGGGAGCAAGTGCTTCAGGGCAAGACTATTCCATTGGTTAAAGTCCTTTGGAGACATCACGGAGTCGAGGAGGCTACGTGGGAGCGATAACAAGAAGTCCGCTCAAAATATCCCGAGTTGTTTTCTACTTAAGGTATGTTTCTAATTTCGGGGATGAAATTCCCTTAAGGGGGGAGGTTGTAGAGACCGTGACCAATTTTGGCCGATTTTGCATTTTTCGCATTATAATTGCCATAAATGCATTTTGAGTGGTGTTTAACATGTTTTGAGTGTGGAAAACATGTTTGGGAAGTGTTTTTAAGGTTTTGGGAAGTTTTTGGAAGAATTGGAGAAGTTTGACTTTTTGGTCAAACCGGGGCCCGGGGTGCTCCTTAAGTGGGCCCGGGAATCCGAAAATTTTTTGGAAATATTTATTTTTGAGAATGGCTGAGATGAATTGTTTATAGTGTAGAGGAAGTGATTTCGAGACCGTAGGAGTTTTCGGAATCGAAAAAGGAGTCCGGGAAGGTACGTTAAGTGGCCTAGGGGTATTTTGGTCTTTTCGTGACCTAGGGACCTTAAATGGTCAAAATCTACAGAGATATTTCATATCTCACGGCTGCTTCTCTCTCTATATTGCTCCCACTTCTTCTCTCTTCCTTCTCTCTAGATTTTGGAGGTCTTCGGCTTGGATTCAAGGCTTGCCGAAGGAGGGAGATACGTAGGGGACGGCTAGGGCTTCCCTTTGAACCGATCAAAGTCATGGTTTGGCAAGGTTGACATTGCTGGAAAATTGGTGAAGTGCTTGGAAGGCCTTCATTTTTGAGGCAGGGGTGTTCTTTCTCATCTACTTGTCGATTCTAGGGTTTCGGGTGAAGTGGTGAGAGCTAAGGTTGTGTATTGCATGTTTTAGAGATGTAAGAGGGGTGGGATAAGGTATTTTTATTCTTCTCTTGAGTCTCTTGTATGTAATAGATGTGTATCTCCTAGTATGCATGATGTGAGTGACAAATGCATGAGAATGTGGGAGAATGAGAGCATGTATGCTTATATGCTAGCTTTTGTGCATATATGTGAAAATGTGTTATATTGGGCATATATGTGTTGTATATTGTAAGTGAGTTAAATGCATGGTATATTTGTATAGAAAATGTGTGCAATTGTGAAGCAGGATTAAAATGTGCTTAAGTGAAGTTTTGTGAGCATATGTGGATATTATGCTAGGTTTGCATGTATAGGTAAATATATGTGTGGTGTAGTGGGGATAAAATGCATGCTACATGTTTTTATCAATTAGCATGTGCATTGTGAGGCATGAAATTAAATGTTTGATGTTAATATGTTCGAAATGCATATATTGGGGCCGTTGTGAGGAAACGGGGAAGTGTGGTTGAATTGCTTAGAGTAGGTCAATACTCGGAGAGGCGTTGGAGTGGTTACGTCACCTTAGAGTAGGCAAATACTCGGTGACATTGGTTTACTCACCTTGGAGTTGGTAAATACTCGATGGAGATTCTAAAAAGGTTGTCCAATAGCCTTAGAGTAGGTAAATGCTTGGTGATTGTGGTTACTCACCTTGAGTAGGTAAACACTCGGTGAGAATTCAAAGAAAGGGGGCCAAGTCACCTTGGAGTAGGTAAATACTCGGTGACGGTGGTCCATCCACCTTGGAGTAGGTAAATACTCGGTGGCAGAATTGGAATGGTGTGGAAAAGTGTCTTGGCTTCATGATTCGGTCAAGAATCATGTTGGGATGTCGGGTTGAGTCCGAGAGAGAGACAAGTGTATAATTATTGCCTTTATTTGAATTATGAAGCATGATATGTGTTTAATGCATCCCTATCTATATATATGTATTGTTGTGAGTGAATATGATGTATGTTGAATGATATATCAAATGTTGTGACATGCATCCATGTAGGTCGTGTCGGGTCGGCACTTAGGTGGGTTGGGGTATCTCTACTGAGCCGCAGTGGTGCTCACTCCTTTATTCTAAATATTTTACAGATAAAGCGCCGATGACGGAGGGGACATGAGTGTCCAAGTGGAACTCTAGTAGTGGTTTTGCTATCTTTTGGATGTTGAGCATTTTGTTGATATCCATGCCGACTTGTGGCATGTGACTTCCTTTTTAGTTGTGGTTGTACTTTGGACATATGTACTTTTGATGTATGTATGGGATTATAAACTTGTTGGGTGTGAAAAGACAACGGTTTAATATATGTAATGCCCATGGTGGCATCTTGTTCATTTGATGATGCCTTTATTGTGAATGAATTGTGGTTGTGGAGGAAAATGATTTATGTCGATGTATAATTCAATTATGAATGTGATCTTGAGTGTGAGATTGGTGTTGGAACCTTTCATTTATGTTATTAATCATGTGTGAGGGGTTCTAGGATGATAGAATGTTGATTGGGCTTCATGTGGACCATGTATAGGGCTGTTGGAAGTCGCAGGAGGTGCATTTCAATCAATCAAGATTTAATCTCGATCAATCGAGATGCCCATTTCAATCAATCGAAGTCCCCATTTCGATTGATCGAAGGGGTGATGATTTATGGTGATTTTTAGAGTCCAAAAAGGGGAAATTTCGATCAATCGAGACCCCCATCTCGATCAATCGAGATATTGCAGGTATGGGGTCCCGAAAGGGTGAAAATCTCGCTTGAATTTCGATTAATCAAGATTTCATCTCGATCAATCGAGATTCCATCTCGATCAATCGAGATTGCTATTCACAGCTTTTTCCAAAACTTCATTTCGACGTAATTTCTTCGTTCTAGATCGGAATTGAGTATGGTTTTTTTTGAACTTGAGTATTTTTGGATTTTCTATCCAATGGTGTAAGCCTCAGTTTCAGATTCCAAACACAAAAATCTTTTAGGCTCGAAAGTGAGTGATTCTCAAAGGTGTGGCCAAGTGAATGTTCACTAAGGTGTATGATTCGATGTAGGGCCCATGGGGATTAGTTAAGATGGTTTTGCATGCATTTATATGCAATAATTAAGTTAAGCTTCCACGGTGAATGAGGATAATGAGGGTCCATTGGGACTAATGGACGGGTTAACCTCCGGTTGCCCAGGAGACGGGGAATCGGGGCGTTACAAATACATAATCTTTTTGTGTGTTATGTTAGACATTACTTCTTCGTCACAATTTGGATGTAATGCACATTGAAAAAAATGTTTGTGAGAGCATTGTCGGCACTTTATTGAATATGAAGGGAAAATCAAAGGACGGACTCAAGTCTTGTATGGATTTGGAGTCGATGGGAATCAGGGCCGAATTGCACCCAAAGGAGAGGGGGAAAAACATTATTTGCCACCAGCACCCCATACATTATCAAAGTAAGAGAAGGGTCGATTTTGTAAAAGGTTACAACAATTGAAGTTACCTGATGGTTATAGTTCGAATATTAGACAACGAGTGTCATTGGATGAATGTAAGATTAGTGGCCTAAAATCCCATGACTGTCATGTTCTTATGCAACAATTGCTTCTTGTAGCTTTACGTAGACTACTACCAAAGGGTCCGAGAAATGCTATATTTCGCTTATGTGCGTATTTCAATGAAATATGCCAAAGGGTGATTGATAGGAACCAATTGGAAAAACTTGAAAAGGAAATTGTCAAAACTTTATGCTTGTTTGAACGGTTTTTTCCACCGTCTTTCTTCAATATTATGGTACATGTTACCATTCATATTGCACGAGAAGCTCGTTTATGTGGACCAGTACAATTTCGTTAGATGTACCCATTTGAAAGGTAATTAATTTATATTTTTTCTTTTATTATATGTATTGCAAATATGATTTAATTTATATATATAATATTATCTTGTCATTCTCAGGATGATGAAAGTTTATAAATGATATGTTAGGAATTGATCAAGGCCGGAAGGGTGTATAGTAGAAAACTATTTGGTCAAAGAGTGCATTCAGTTTTGTAGTGAGCACATTGAGAAAGCAACTGAAATAGGTGTTCGTCCTTCTCGAAACGAAGCTATTGAATGTGAAAGCATAGAAGGAGGATGCCATATAAATAAGAGAATTTTAAAAACCATTCCTGCTAATATGTTAGCCATTGCTCACCGTTATGTATTATTCAACAATGACGAGGTCACACTATACATAGAGTAAGTTGTTACTAATATTTTGGTTTATTTGTAATAATTAATTAAAACCATGCATAACAATACTGTTTTATATGTTATAAAGCATTTGGACGAACTCAAGAATATTGATAATCGATTAACAAGGAAATGCCTACAAAAGACACATATGGAGACCTTCAGTTCCTGGTTCAAAACAGAGATTTTTGCAAGTTGCGACGTGTCAAGTAGGTTAAGGTTTCTTGCACGTGGGCCTAGGGAAGAAGTAACTTCTTATTCTGGTTATGTTGTGAATGGTCAAAGATTTCACACCAAGGATATCAAGAGAAGCACGCAAAATAGTGGTGTTTTCATTGAAGCTGAAACTATATGCCAATCCAATGTAAGAGACACAAATCAAGTCGTTCAGAAAATATCTTATTATGCCATTCTGAAAGATATAATTTTGCTAAACTACTACACATTTGAAGTGTCGTTATTTCACTGTGATTGGGCTAACATTAGAAATGGCATCAAAGTTGAGGATGGATTTACATTGGTGAACCTTCACGAAGGTCAAAGTCAATTTGCAAGAGATCCATTTATCCTTACGTCAGAGGCTAAGCAAGTGTTTTATTCTAGGGATATTGAAACCTCAAGTTGGTATGTTGTACTTAAAGCACCACCTAGAGGCTATCATGATGTGGGGACTTTTGAAGAGAATCTTAATGTGCCTTACGCTCCTTTAGATATATCAAGACTTGACTCAAATGTTTATGACGATGATCATCCATATGTACGAGATGATTGTGAGGGCATAATAGTTTAGAATTTTGGATTGTAATGATCGATTTTATTTTTGGTTTTATGGCCCTTAATTTGTTGTAATCTGGCTTATCAATTAATAAAATATGGTTTTGATTGCAGGAGATTGTTTCATTCTTTATTATTGCTTTTACCTTCATAGTGAGATGATGATTGACTTGCCTCCTAGTATTACTTAATTCTTATATGAATGTGCTTGATATTTTTTGCCAACTTCATATATATTGCAGGTTTTTGAGCTTGTACACAAATCAAGTTCTTACATTTATTTCATTATGTTTGGACCTGCTGAGGCAAGCATTAATAGATTTAGTTATTCTTATTATTATTCTTTCTTTAATGTTTTCATCTAAGTGCCACCAATTTTTTAGTGTGATTTTAATGTTACATATTCTTATATTAATTTGCATGTACTTGAAATTAATGAAGTCTTTCAAACGGGCTGGGAAAAGACTAGAACGAGAGCGTCGAGCAATTGAGGCTGCAATAGTACGTACTCCTTCAGCCGTACGTATTTCTGATAGGGATTCTGTCACGCCCCGAAATTCGGACTGCCGGGACTCCCCCGGACCGACCCAAACCCCAAGTCGCGAACCCGTTTACTCAACCTCATGCTATAACCACCACCTGATCATACAATCTCAATTTCTAATTATTTTTACGAAAATCGGGCATGACCCATTCTAAATAATCAGCTCCTGGCATATTACACCTGCTTTACAATTCACATGGACATTTCTGGGCACGTGTCCCCCCAGCATTTATATCTAACAATAAAAATGGACACTTCAGGGCACGCGTCCCCCCAGCATTCTTACAACATGCATAATAGAATCAAAAATATACATGTCTCAGTCCTTGAATGTCTGTATTATATACATACATCACATGAATGAAATACATTTGAAGGGATTGGCTCAACATAATCACTTCATACATTTAATCCAAAAGAGAAACATCAATCCAATGTCCTAGTTAAACATTAAATTCTAAAGAATTTAACTACTACCTCTGCCACCGGTACTATGAGTCCTCTAACTGACTCCGTAATCAGCAATACCTGCAAAACCTGGGAGGGGGTGAGTTCAAAGGCCCAGCAAGGTATGTAGAACCATACTATCATCGCTGCAGTAGGTCGATCCTCACATATTCTCAAAAATATACATGCACTTAAATATATCACAATATTTAAAGTCATGCCCCTCCTAGCATACATGAACCAACAATGCATATGGCAGTTCTAGCACTTATATGCGTTTAAATCTAATACACATGACTTATGAAAATCGTTTACAACATGTTCAAGAGCAATACACGTCCAACATTCATATGTATAGAAAACATATATATATAGAAGCATTTACATGAATAATGTAAATCAAATACCACGTCACCTACTCGACAAGATCCATTGAATCATGCATAAATGCACATGCTCATGCATTTTTACCCAAACATCCACATTTTTCAAATCATGCATGATGCTTCACATAAAGTGCAAATACATATGTATATAACTCACACCAAACTAATTCATAGGGGGCTTTCTCATCACTCCAATAGTAAGGGTCTCTTCGGCACCCAAACTCTGCTTGTGCTTTATCGGGTTACTAACTCGAAGGGAGCACCTCCTCTTGGCCAAGTTTTGGGTCTTTCACCCTAGGGGCCATCCCCTTATCTTAATTTCACACTCCTGCCCCAAAATCATATATATAGTGCATATAATCACACCCATGCACTTATCCACACCATGAATGCATTTTTGTCAAATCAATGCATTTTCCTTTCACTTCAAGATTGTCACAATGTCATCACACTCATATCATGGAAACCATCATGCTTATGCATTTTTCAAGAAAGTCATTTCTTTCATGCATAAATCTGTAAACACCACATCTTCACGTTTTCACTAATAAACACACTTTTCATGGAAATCATTCATAATCACATTTGCACATACACAACATATATATAGATGTCACATCTTGCATATAATCACATGTATACGTATATTAGCATAAATATAATCATGCTTTCATTCCAATCATGCATTTACTACGAGCAACCAACATGCATTCTTACAACTATATACAATCACGCAAACATATATATATATATCTATATCATGTCACCCATATAGGTAGTGAAAACATAAAGAACAATTCACATATTTCATGCTTTTTCAATGTCCTTCTATGCCATAATCAATTTAGCATGCATTTCTACTACTGCACCACATACATAATCACGTATATACTTACATATATTCAACTCATGTATAAGAATCATATATACATGCAAGGCAACATCTAGCTAAATATACATATATAATTTAGCATACTTTACATGGCTCAATCCCTAAATATGCATATAACCATGCTCTTACCCTCCAAGCCTACATATATATATATATATATCTACCCACATATATATATATCCTCACATCCCACGTACATATATATAATATCCACATTTATATATATAGATGCACATATATATATATACAAACGTCACATATGATCAAATTAAGAACATACATAAAATTACTCAACATAATTAAAATATACATAGGAGATAGAGGCAAGAATCAACTTGCCTTATGTCCCGCTCTGAACCAGTCTGTGTCTGCAAATCGGCCTGTGCCAAGTCCGGTCCATTCCTAGGTCAAAGCCCAAACGAACAATGCACTGAACCACCCAAACAGGCCATCCTCATCCCGACCAATGGAACCCATAAATCAGCCACACCGAGCTTTACAAACCCAAGTACATCATGCTACTAAGACCTATCAAGCCCACTGTAATTTCGGCCACTCTACTTGGCACCTTGATCAACCACCATCTTTCCTCTATCACCATGTCCAACCGACCCCAGCAACCCAAACCACAATCACTCCACCACCATGAAACTCCGATCCATAAGCTGCGAGCTCCACAACCACTACACCGTCCATTCCAGCCGAGAAGACCCACGGCATCAACCACCACCACTATGCACCATCTCAAGACATGTAACCCACACGGCCATATACCACCACCTGCTGTCATGAACCAATAGCCCATGAGTTCACCACCTGTGACCACCACCAAACCCATAAGCTATAGCCGAGACCACCAAGACCCAGCAAGCTTTATCAACCCGAGTTCCCTCAACCTCTATTGAAAACCATTCAAAAACCCAAACCCACATGGAAAGCCCAATCCAGCACCTCCAACAGCCCATACGGCCGCTGTCGTCCACGACCGCCACACCAAAACCCAACCCCTTGTGACAGCCGACCACCACACCTTCTTTAACACCACCACAGACCCTCACCTCAACTGTGAAAACCCAAGATCGAGCCCAATCGTGAGAACCCAACTCACCGTAACGGATCTACTAGTCGAAGCCTCCAATCGGACTGAACACAACCCATCGACCTCCTCTGTCTCAAGCCGAGACAGCCTCGTACCGCCGTCCGACCCCACGGCCGGAAACACCTCCATCTTCGCAGACCCAACCACCGTGAGCGTCACCGTCGGGATCATCGCCGGTTGAACCTTCCACCGAACTGGCGAACTCAACCCAGTCGTGAGCAGCTCGACCGAATCGAGCCGTCAGGCGACGCCGGACATCACCACCGTGGGCAACCACGGTCACCGTCAACGCCTCTGCCAGAAATGGCCCCCATCGCCGCTGATCGGACCGCCGGAACCGACCCCCCTCTCGGCAGCCCTCTCTTTCTCTCTCAGTTCTCTCTCTCTCCCTGACTTCCCTCTCTTCTCTCTCCCTTTTCTTTTTTCTTTTTTTTTTCCTTCTTTTTCTCTTTTTTTTTCTTTTTCTTCTTTTCTTTCTCCTTCTTTTTCTCTTCTTTCGACTGATTCTTTCTCCTCCTCTCATTTCTTATCCTCTTTTCTTCTACCAAATGAGGTCCACTCATTATTTATGTACATATATTATATATATATACATACTTAACCCACATTTTTTCATAATTGCATATGAGCCCACCCTATATTTATAATTAAATATAAATATAGGCACCATATATATATATATAGATATATATATATATATACATATACATTCACTTTCCACTTATATAAAAATATATCCACACCCTTTCCGGGATTTGATTAATTCAAAAAAATTTAATCCGGTCCAAAATCCACCCGGAACCGGTCAACAAAATTTCGGTCCTTACAGATTCAAACTCTCCTCGTGCACCTACCTCTCAAGTCTCTACCCGTGAGGACCAAGCAACAAGTGGTACTAAAAAAAGGGGTAGGGGAAAGTCTAAATTGAAGGGTATTGTTCTGTTGAAGACAAGAGGCCTCATATGGATATTGATCACGTGGGGCGGGCAATTGATGACAATAGGAAGAAATACAATTCATCCATTCCAATATTAGCGCGTGAGATGGTGCCTGTAATTATTGAAAAATGGGACAAAGTGCCAAAAAATATGCTTAAAGACGTATGGGAGGCTGTAAAGGTATATTTCTTTCTTTTTACTAAGTAATGGAATGAACAGCCCATTTAAAAAGAGTAGAAACCAGCCAAGAAAAGACTACTTTTTGCTCATTAAACAGAGAAGAAACTTGCCCAAAACCACCTTAGAGAATAGCAGTTTTTGCTAGCAAAAACCTCAACTAGAAAAGACTAGTTTCTGCAGCAGAAAGCTACCCCAGAAAAGACCAATTTCTGCTCAATGAAACTAAGCAAACACCTACCCAGAAAAGACTAAAAACCTACCCCAAAAAATAGTAATTTTTGCTCATTTAAACTGAGTAGAAACCTACCTTAGAAAATAACATTATATTCTTAATGCAATAACTGCGCAAAACTTGCTAGTTTAAATTGTCAAAACGTTATGGTTGTTTCTTTTAATTTTGTCATTTCATTGCAGTTGCGGTATGATGTTTCCGATAGTGGATACTTTCTCGCATGTCAAAAGATGGGAGCTGCATGGCGTACCCATAAATCAAAAGTGACAAACAAGCTACTGGAGGTGGGAAATAATCCATGAACAATAGAACTCATGAAACCCCCTAATGTGCCCACATTGGAGGAGTGGAAAAGATTTGCTATGTAACGTTTATCAAAAGAGCATGCTGTGAGTGTATATACTTCAAATTATATGTCATTTTTACTTATTTCTTTTTTTTGTATGACGTATATAAATTAACTACATTGCTATATTTATAGGTGGAGAGAAAGAAGAAGCAAGATTTGCAGGCTAAAAATAAAACCCCACACACAATGAGTCGAAAAGGCTATGTTGAGACGGCAGATGAGATGGTAATGTTTTATGTACCCTTAGTATAATGGGTGTAATACCCCATAATTTTTAGCTCATTTAATTTTAATTGAAGGAAAGGATCTCTAGAGAGTGTTAGAGGGAGGAAAAAGGTATATGCTAGAGAGAGAGATAGGCTCGGCTGGGAGTGGAAGTTGGTGTCTGTGGGCCGACAGTGGAGGAGGTGGTGGCTAGTGATAGAGTTTGGTTGTCATGGTGGGTTCGATTTTGGGTTGGACGGTGGTTTTAGGTGGCTTGACCGACATGGATTGTTGGTTGTGTGGGTCTGTTTGTGCATAGTGGTGGTGGCGTTTTATCATTTACTCATTTTTATTGTGTGTGATGATTCTGATTTGACTTTTGTTATTCTATTTCCTATAATGTGATTTTCTTTATTAATCAATAGATCTCTAATTTGAGTGTCTATTTATTGGTACCAGAATTTAAACTTCTCATTTTTTGTATATGATGTAGACATGTATCTGTCTTTTAAGTGGTTATTTTGCCTGGTACTTCCTAAATCTACGAGGCCTAGATGCAGCTGCAACTTTTATCTTCCTGTCCAAAAAAAGTGTCTATAAATTATATTCTCAATTAAGTACCAAAAAGTAGTTTTTAAGTTTGGTCCAGAGCAGCATATTCGAAGATGATGCCATGGTAAAAGCTTAGGCTAGCAAAGGTGAGGACATGGGTTCAAGTACAAGAACGACCATTTTTTGGAAATAATATCACAACAGCAACCATCAGCCTCACTATCACTAATCACTACTGTCACATGAAAGTTAACAGCAGTAGCGATTATTGAAAGTTTATCTTCCTTTGTTTTGGTGTTTTGAATTTTGTATGTTACTAATTCTTTGGGTGCTACTTCAATTAAATTGAATTATGGAGTGAATGCTATGGTAATACTGTCCTCTTAATTGCACACATTATGCAAGAGATAGCTTCTAATGATTGTTGAACATAAGATCAATCTCATGAAATGGACATTAATATGATCCAGCAACCTATCATTTTCTCCCTAATTACTCTACCTTTTCCACAATATTAATGTTGTCTCAAAGTTATTGGGTTGCCTGTTCCAATATTTTTTCTCATATATATATATATATATATAAGTGCTAAATTTTCATTATGATATAGAACTAGTTTTGAAGATTTTGTAAGGGACTACTAGATAGTATAGTTTTGTTATTATTTATGCTTACGAACGTGAAATTTTGATAATGCTAGAGACCTTACGGTAGCTTGATTACTTTTAATATTCTCAAAATTTATAACTACTGACTGGGCTTATGTATAGTAAGTTGCATACTATTAGTTTCTCAGTTATGGTAATGAGGAGAAAAATGTCAACAAAACTATTGATTAAGTATGCACTTTTTGCTTTTCTTTTTTGGTTTCATTGATTAAGTATTCTCTTTTAATTCTTTTATGTTCTTATGTAGAAAAAAAATTCAGACACGCCCGATTCCATTTCAAGAGTTGACATGTGGATTAAAGCGCATACAAGAAAGGATGAAACTTTTATAAATGAAACGGTCTAAAAGGTAGTGGTAACAAATAATCACATTTGTAGTTTTAGTAGTTGATCATTTATATATAGTTATAATAGTAATAAATCTGTTTTACATATATTGTTGTTTCAGGAACAAATGCAAGAATATACCCAGACCACTCAAACTTCTGGAATTCATGATGATGCACTGACGCATGTAATAGGTCTTGAACATCGAGGAAGAGTGAGAGTGCTTGGGTTTGGGATAACCCTGTGCAAATTGAATGCCCAGAATGGTGCTTCCCAAAAATATGAGAGGACAATTGATGAATTGCAACGAAAATTGCAAATGCAAGAGCAAAGGCAAGAACAAGTGAATCAGCAAATGCAAGAGAAAATGCAAAGGCACAAAAAAATGCTGAAACAAATGGAACTACTTCAATCTACTTGGGTAAGTAATCTGTCTTTAAATTTGATACAATCTCTTTCTCTCTCTCATTATAATGCTATTGGTTAATCAAGAAAGCATTATTTACTATTTTCTTATTTTTTACTATATTTTTTCTTTTTTGGTATTGTGGTAAGCACAAAATGCTCCATCTCAAGTCTCACCTACTAAAAATGTTGTTGGATCCATTTGTTAGTTATTGCATTATAATGGGGCAGGTTTAGTTATCGCTAAGGGTGATGTTGAGTCAACGGATCCTAATGCTCTCATAGGTTCTGCGCCTCTTGGTTTTGAATGTTGGAAAGTGTGGATCAATGAAGTCAATGAAGAAAATGTGCCCTTGTATAGGGCTCAGTCTCCATTCTGTGTTTTGAAAGATATTATTGGACTTACAATTGCGTGGCCTATCAAGTTCATCAAAATCTATTAGTAGCCGGATGTAGATTTTCTTCTTTCCTTTTTCTTTGCAAAAAGAGAGCATAAGTAAAATAATTAACCCTTTTCATGTTTTTTTCCCAACACTTTCATGTTCTCTTCACTTGTATAAGGCTAGGGTTTGGAAAACACAATACTCTATTTCTACATGCACAAGTATATCTGCTCTTCTTTCTATTTTCTTCTTCAAATTTGTATGGTTTTGACACATAATGTGATTTTTGTTTCCATGATGTCTTTGATTTTTGTTTTTTCACCTCAAGAAAGTAGCAGAATTTGGAAACTCAAACCTTTGAGAGATATGTTTTACCTGGTAGATAGTTGGTTCCGATATGCTAACTCTTTGATTGTTTGCACTAGGATGATGCTGCCAGTGAAACACATAATCATAATTTTATGTAGCTTAATGGATAAACGTTGTGTTCATCTATAAAAGAAATACCATAAAAGCATAATTGGGTTTTTCCTAGTAGACAATTGGTTCAGAGATGC
Source organism: Cornus controversa (assembly GCA_026545225.1). Taxonomy (NCBI): domain Eukaryota; kingdom Viridiplantae; phylum Streptophyta; class Magnoliopsida; order Cornales; family Cornaceae; genus Cornus; species Cornus controversa. The sequence goes on from CM048848.1 coordinate 2,717,700, forward strand.
TAACTCTTTGATTGTCTGCACTAAGTTGATGCTGCCAATGAAACACAATCATAATTTTATGTATCATAATGCATAAACATTGTGTTCATCTATAAAATAAATACATGGACACACGTACCAAAAAAATATAACTTGTTCAGAATCTCCATTGACATATTTGTACATATACATATATATGAATGAGAAGGGGAGAAGAGGTACCTTCCAGGTATTCTGTTTTGACCTCCCAACAATTTGCGCCTATAGGTGACTACATATACAAACAACACTTCTTTTATTCTTTTATGTTCTTGTTCTTATTTTTTTTTATTGTCCTCCTCTCTTTGTCTTCTTCTATTTCTTGCTTTTTTTTGTGCCCTATTTGTTTTTATGTTTCTTGAATGATATGATTGGTGGATTTATTTTTTCTTGAATGATATGATTGGTGGATTCCAGTTTATTTTATTTAGCCTTGTAGCAAGGCTCTCAAAAAATTAAGATGTTATTATCATCCAAAAAACACCTAATATTTGTGTTGTCTTCAATTTTTATTTTCTCATCTGTTGTTATTTTTATGGAACCGGAAAGTGTTGACTTGGCTATCATGATAATGATCAGGTAATGAAATTTGATGATCTGAAGGAACTTGGTAGCGAGTCAGCTGTTAAGGTATGATTTTATTTGATATGTCAATAAATGGTGATTATCAAGTAGGTTTGACCTTTTGAGATATAGTGGTGCTTTAGAATAGCTATTGGAGCTCCACTTCTTAAATTCAAATGAGGAAATTATAGTCTCTTTTATATATATATATATATAGTCTTTTTTATACTTTGAGATCTTAGACCTCATTTGATGCATAAAACTTCCTTGAACTTCAGACCTCCAAGCATTCTCCACTGTTGCATGGCAATCCTCATCTTCAAGCCATCTTACATCAAACTTGAATGATTTCCCATCTTCTGAACACTGCCATCAGTATCTAAAACAAGAGCCATATGGTCAGATCCAACCACTTGAACATGCTTGAGAATTGCCTTAGGGTAATTCAATAACCAAACCTCATCACATAATACCCTATCCAATCTTTATTGGATATTTCCTACCCTTTCTCTCTGATTATTCCAAGTGAATGGATAACCTCTAAACCCCATCTCCAATTACTTACAATCATTTATAAATTGATTGAAAGCTCTCAACGTCCACACAGGTCTACTTCTACCTCCAAATCACCAGTTCTCATATCATTGAAGTCACCAATGAGAAGATTATTTTGCATATTCTAAAACATCTCCCATTTCAATCCTTCCCACTGAGATTTATGAATGGAGTCATTAGAGGAAGCATACACTCCATAGAAAGACCAACTCCTATTCCTTTGAGATTCATTAACTTTCACCGAAATATAGAAAGAATCAAATGCTAAAACCTCCAAATATATCGACTCAACCCACATGATAGCCAAACCACCTGCCAACCCAACTGGATCAACATAAAATTTCTTTTCAAAACCCAGCTACCTTCGAATGTTTTCCATGGTCTCTTCCTAATTTTTTGACTCTATCAAAAAGAGAACATGAGGGGAGTAGGCTCTAACAAGCCTTTTCAATTGATTCAGACCCCACCCCATTAGCCTCATCATCTTTTAAACAATGTGATCTACTATGCACCGAATTGAAATAGGAAACTATCGGTACCAACCCAGCTCACAAGCCCAAATTTGTTTTGAGAAGGCCTAAGTCTCTCAAAATATGATGGCCCATCTTAAGCATTTCTTCTGTATAGCCTTCCCGCCCAAACCTCCTCCATAACTTATTTAAAATTTCTTTGACCTTTGCGTCCCGCAATTTCCTACCGCAATTACGCCCATATCATCCATCATATTTTGGTCACGATTCTCTAAGATTTTCTCACCAAAAATTGTGCTATTTGTGGTGTTACACTACCCCAATCTTGTTTCTCCGCTGGAACCACCATCTCCCTTCCTTGCCGTTGTTGGTCCGAATGGCCATCTGTAAAGAGGTGGTCATAAGTATGCATCTTTGACCTTAAATTTTATAAATGAAACGATTATATACATATATTCAGAAGCGAGAGCAAATGCAATCTGACTCTCCTACTGTCTACTAAAATGCTATTAGATGGTAATACTTACAACTCCAGACAAAAATCATCCTCCTTGGGTTTCTCCAGAGATCAAAAACGAACAATATGCAAAGTATCAAACCATATAAGGGAGGGAGGGGGGAAGTCCAAAATCTATCCATACACAAACAGTTCAAACTTCCATATAAAATTTATAGCCTGCAGATAAATTTGCTGCTCAGATTCAATTTAAAAAATGATATTACTAGATATTAACAAAAACAATTTTTCCTCAACCCAAAAGGAAAAATTCATCAGTAAAAGGCTATTTTGCAATTAGGGAAGTCAAAGTTCAACATTAGAAGTTTATTTCCCTATAAGTAAAGAGGTCGCATAATGTAAGTGCAAAGCATTCTTTTAGATCAAGCCAAAAAATGGTCACATTACCCATAATTAGTAGAATGAAAAGAGAGTTTCTCTCTATCGGGATATGGAAGTAAATGCTGATGAACTATTAGACAACTTTATCATCACTAAGATATAGAAATGCATAACACTCCACTTGACATCTTTTAGGGTATTTACATATTTCCCTTTCAACTAAAGAAATATTATTTTATTCAACAGTCTCTAGAATATTAAAAATCTACACATCTTGGAAAGCATCCCTATGGTTTTATAGTTCTAGCACCACCACTTAATTTTAGCACCACCAACTTCAGGATAAATTTTAGTCATTCCACAGATGTAATTGTTTCACAGAAGTTGTGGGCTGTAAGACAAACCAAGCTACTTGAGCTTGCTCAGGATCTACTTGTGGGCTTGGTGAAGGGCTGTCGAGATTATTATATATAATAAGCAAAGTAGATTGTCTTTATAGAAGTTTGACCCCGAAGTAAACGAGCTAAAAGCTCAATCTCCATTAAAAGCTTGTTATATTTTACGGAGCTTGAACAATCAATACTCCAAGTGGCTCGGCTCATCTTCAGCCTTGGAAATCTGATACCAATATAGAAATAATATATAAATAAGAGCTAATTTTTTACAGAAAATAGATACCACTTTCTGAAACAAGTGTGAATGCCAAGAGATTATAGAATGAATTGCCAAAACTGGAAATGTAACATTACCAACCCAAGCTCTATTTCCAAGAACAACTTCAGTTCTGCATTGTGTGTCTTATTAGAAACATCCCTCAACTGCCCAACCTAAATTTAAAAATAATTACCATTAGCTTTTCTAGTGCATGTATTGTGAGCTCTATAGGAACCACTAGACAAAATTTATCAATATGAGAGAGCCATTCCAAGTGGTATAAAACCAATCCCTTTAGAAAAAAGGTGGGCTATTTGCACTCAATTAGTGTAATAGAGATTTCATTCCACGGATAATGAATGGTACTTGGTTCAATTTTTAGAGAATTCAATGACCGTGTTCAGAAAGAATACCCCCATCAGTCAGTCAAAACATATCCATCGGCCTATAGTCCCCACAGGGTTGGTTCCTCGTTAAGCTAAGCTAAGCTGCCCACAATCAATCATCATCAGCCCACACACACACATTGTTTGACACATGCAATTTAGCAACAGCCCTTTCGAATTAATTCCTGAGTGACAAAATATCTGATTGGTCAAGGAATTTTTTTGTGCTTGCAGATTTTCAAACACTTACTGAAGTAAGATCCCTTCCGAAGTCATAGATGAAGCACAAGTACTAGAAAACAATAAAAATAAAAACCATTAACTCAAAATGTGGTCTTAGCATATATCAGGGAGAGAGTATGAAAGAGGAGTGGATCGAGAGAGAGGGAGAATAGAAAGGGATGAAATCGTGAATTAGCTTTCCTAATTATTGAGAAAAATGAAAGGGCCTGTTAGACAAAGTGGAGGCCATGTGATTACATGTTAGAAAAGGTTTTAAGTGGCATCTTAATTTTGACCGCCAATAAAATTTGGCCATTATTGCCCTATTTTCTTGTAGTGTACACTCATTGATACCTTACACATTACTTTGACTACAATATAGAAGCACAAGTATATTTGTAGATTAACTATGCACCAATGCCAGTAATAACCTCAATAGCAAATGTCCAGAACCGATATTATAGATTAGTTCATCTAGCAGCTAGTTTTGGATACCCTTAATCATAAAAAACAAGAAAAGAAACAAACAAACAAAATCCAGACACAATACCGAGTTCAGGAAAAACTTATATTGGACAACCTAAATAAAAGGTACAAAAATTAACAAGCTTTTGCAGCAAAAAATTCTCACCTTGATAATTTTGATCTTTTTCTCTTTTCAAAACGGTCTGTTTGTGCACATTTTCGAGCAACGACAAGCCTTTGAGCAACTTATACATTGAACCCTACAATAGCAGACACTTAGAGTTTGAATTTCAAAATTTTAAATCAATATATTAAAGCTAGTGTTATCTCCTTTATGGAGGCTCTTTAAGTTTCAAACTCAAAATCTCTAATTCCTTGAATTTAGAACTGAAAGCCAATTACCCAGATCACAGAGATTACTCTCTTTCCATATTTGGCCAGGGGGTTGTTAACTATAATATCTTCCATTTAATTTTGAGTAGGAAATTTAAATTACAGGTTTTATGAAAGTGTTGAAATCTCAATTTTTAATATTATTGAACTGTCTTAGATGGATTTCCTTTTTCTTGGCTTCTCCCTTAGACTGCTTTACGTTTTCTTGGCATCTCTCTGTTATTTTACTTCATTCATTAATTGATTTCCTTTTATTTTACTTCATAAATGACAAAACATAGTTTCAACACCAAAAAAGGCATAAAAAGAACAAAGAAGAAAAGTTTAATTACTAATGCGATATGGACAACCTATAGTGACCCTTCTTCTCTACAGTGTCTGGGAAGACCCAAAATACCAATATCTAACCCAAAAAAAGATCAATAATAAACAGCTGCCAAGGTAATGTTTATTGTTTTCCAACATTAAGTTTGGTAGTAAAGCCTATAAGAGAGGGTTCTTCTCACTTGTCTTCCATCATCAGTTGGACACTTTTGGATTGCCCAAACCAGATGTATTGCCATTTGCCAGTTCTAATCAAGATGTAACAATATATGAATCAAATAGCAAAAGCATGTCAAAATTATGGGGACCAAGGAAGCAAAACCTGCCATTAAACTCAGCATATAAAGCAAGCGACCATGTGGCTGCAGCTACTCAGGCATGATTGTCAATAAAAGTATTAGAGTTTGTAGCAGGGACTTGTTAAAGCACGTAGCTACTATAATAGATATATAGCACACACTCTCATAGGCGCACTGGTTGTGGCATTCTTGTTGACACACACGCATCACAGGCACACGAATCTTTGACTTTTACATGTTTTGCGATGATTATCTGTGTTTTCTCTTTGTTTCTAAAAATAATATGTTCTATTTTCATATGTGAGTTCATGATTTTTTTCCTGTTTCTGAAATCACTTACATTGGTTATGGTATTTGAAGTTTCTGAGTTTGGGAGAACAATATCTAAGTTTTGTGATTGTGAAATCCAATCTTGTATTGTGTAAATTTAGCAGCTGATATTCTGTTCTTGCATTTCTTTTCGGGAGTTTATACTTAATGAAATTTTGTTCTTAAAATGGCTAGTCTATTTTCTTAGGATTTTGATTATGTGTTCATGAATATTTATTCTGATCTCTTAAGTTAATAATTCCGTGATCTAGAGTCTATGGTTCATGTGTTCTTAAGTTTATAATTCTATTATCTAGAATTTTCTGATTTGAAATCTTGAATCTTCATATTTTTTGAATCTATAGTTGCTGAATCATGTTATCTATGATCTGTTTTGCTAAATTTTTCTTATTGTTTAGAATTTTGAAATAGCATATTTAGACTCGGATTGATTGGTTTTCAAAATGTTAAGCCTCCAACATGGGTTAAACTTAAGTGGCAACTTCCTTCTTAGTTTGGGGTTTTGTTCAGTCTGTCCACAAGGTTTTGTTTGAGATTTACTTCTTGTGGTTTTGCTCTGCCCTACTGGTCTGCTTGTCTTCAAATTGGTTTGGCTGATGAACTCTTTATCCATGGTTTCTGTTGGTTGTTTCTTGTAGCGTTGTGTTTTTGGTTCTAGCTTAGTTTCTATATTTCTTTTAGACTTACTTGGGTGTTTTGCTGGTTGTTTGCCTTGCTGATAGTTTCGTATATCAGTTTGGGTTAGTTTTTGTCGCTGCTTGGGTAATTATTTTAGAGGTCTTGCCTCTTGATGGTTACTTCTAATTTTCCCCAAATTTGATGTGTTGAAATCCTAGTTTAGTGTGTTCTTGCTACTGCTATATATGCTTGCTGTATATTCATGTATGTCTATATTTGGTGCTGTAAAATAAGCACATTTGAGTCATAGATAGGTTTTTTATGTGCTAATAAATGCTTGTAGATGTATTGTTATTTGTAGACATTCTTTCATGCCTAAAATTGGTTTATGCCTTATTCCTTTGTTCTTGGTTTTTCTAGTGGTTATGATCTGTATTACATCTCTTCGCATACTTGAATGTTTGTCTTTGTATCTTGAGCCTATGTGTGATCCTGAAGTTGATGTGACTTGATATATGATAAGCGTTGAATGTTACGTATTCTAACCTCTTAACTTGTGTATTTTATTCTGTTAGTGATAAATTATTTTGTTATTTTATTTCGTTTTAGTATTTTCTGTATTTTCAGGACCTTAATGATTATTTCAATTAAAATCATACTTTTGGGCTTTAAAAGAAGACATTTAAGATGGTTAGATGAAGCCTACATCAAGGAGATTCATTCAACCATTTATTTCAACTCAAATCAGCCTAATGAAGAGGTCCAAGAGAATTACAGCTGCTTAAGAAGGTTTCGGGCCTGAAGCCCAAATCTGCGCATAATACAGTCTTAATCCCGTTTTGAAAAATGGACCAGAAGTCTTATTTTTGAGCCTCAAATTGACTTAATTACCATGAGAGGTTGAACAAAATTTGATTCTGCACACTTTTGTATTTCACGAAAATTCCGTGAATCAGACTTCTAGTGGGTCAAAAGTTGGGCCGAACATCAGCAAGAAAAACCCACCTGATTAGTGCTGCGGGAAAACCTAATTAACTCCTAATTGGATTAGGACTTTGGTGTATTCTCTTGGGGAATAAAGTGAAGACTTGGAGGCTGAGTTTGGAGGAGATAACAAAGATTGGAGAGTCTGAGAGGGCTGAGAAGATAACAGAAACATATTTGCAGAGCCATTTGAGAACGAAGTCACACGCATAATTCATGAAGATCATGCCTTCTTCCTCAACAGTTGAAGCTTCTTCTTCTACCATGAGCAGCTAGTTCATCCACTAGGGTTTTGATGTAGCCCTAACAAAGCATCAATGATTTGATTATTTTAATTAGTAGGGAACTTTATATACATGTATAGATTGTGTAATTCAGAGGATTCTTATTATAGAATTGAGCAATAAAAGTCTTGTAAATTCAATTTCAATGATTTCTTATCTTGTCTTAGATATTTAATTGTTGTTATTGAACTCAATCTCTCTTATTTTCTGTGATGATGAGAGTGATTATTACACAATGGTAATCACTGAATATATTATTAAAAGCTTTGATGGACTATGCCTAGAGAAAATGAACCATACTGCACCCTAGATTAAAGTAGTTAGGCAGATGGCCCATGCCAATCGAAGATAGTCCATGGCTTAGCCTTAATCATATGTTATCTTCTTGATGGATGAACGTGAGCTTGTAGCCACCGACACCACTTATGCATGATGTAAATTGTAAGGACCGGAATATTTTGACCGGTTCCGGGTGATTTTGGACCGGACCGATTTTTTTTTTTTTCTTCGAATAAATTAAAATTCAAAAATATGTTATAAATATATATATATGGAATTATATATATATTTATATGAAGTTGGAGGATATAGATATAGATATATATATATATGGGAAAATATATATATATGCACATGGTGGGCTTATATGCAAATATGAAGAAGTGTGGGTGCACATGCATAATTATATGTATTGTGTAGCATATATCATATATATATTTATATATGAGTAATATGTGGACCAAAAAGAAAGAAAAGAAGATAGGAAATGGGTGGTCTCGGCTGAAGGAGAAAAAGAGAGAAAGAAAAGAAGAAAAGAAAAGGAAAAAGAAAAGAAAAGAAAAGAAAGAGAAGAGAGAGAGGAGAAGTCGGGGAGAGAGAGAAAACCGAGAAGAGGGAGGGGGGGATCGGGAGATCGAGGGAGAGACCGGGGGAAGGAGGGGCTGCCGATCCGGCGCCGGCGGTGGCCATGGCTGCCGACCGCGAACGGCGGAACTCCGGCCTGGGCGACGACGATAGCAGCGGCTGTGGGTTTTGTTTGGCTCGACGGTGGTTCCCACGGTAGTGACGGTCGCGAGGAAGAGATGGGTTTCGACTCTTGGGTTGGTGGCTAGGTTCGGTTGTGGCGAGATGGTCTCGTGAGGCTTCGGGTTCGGTTCGGACAACCTGGTGGGTGGCCGGGTTCAATGTTGTTCGGCTGGAGCAAGGGGGAGCCTCGGCTGAGTTTTTCCACGGCTGGGTTTTGGGGTGGTTTCGGGTGGCTTGGACATGGCTACTATGGCCGTGTATGGTGGTGCCCGAAGGTGAAGTGGTTCGGTTAAGGTGGTTAGTGGACTCGGTTTGTTGTGCTCGGTTGGGGTTTTAGGTAGGTAATGATGTCGGCTTCCATGTGTGGTGGTGTTGCTAGTGGGTTGGCTTGGACAGCCAAAATGGTTTGGCGGTGCGGCTGTTTGGACAGCTATATACGGTTCCATGGTGGTGGTGAAAGGGGGTTTCGGCTGGGGACTGTTTGGCCGACAGTTGCGACTGGGTTCGGCTGAGTCTTCATGGCTGGTCTGTGGGTTGTTTGGGTTGAGCTCGGTTGTATGGGCTGCTCGGTTGTGTATGATGGAGATGATGCTCACAATTTGAGGCATTTCATGGATTGGGGTTATATGTGGTAAATTGGGTTTGGTTTTCAAATGGATTTCATTTGGGTATGGTGAGTGGTGGTGGCCTTTGTGGTTGTAGCTTACGGATTGGGTTCGACTATGGGTCTTCACCGAAGTGGTGATGATAGTGGCTGACCAGCAGTTGCGGCTAGAGTTCAGAAGAGACTCGAGTCGGATTCTCACGGTTTTGGGGTTCATGGTGGTTCTAATAACTGCCAAGGTGGTCACGGTTGTGAGGGGCTCAGCTTGGTGGGTCTATCATGGTGACAGCGAATGAGGGTGGTGATGGCGATTTCGATTTGGACTAGATGTTGGACTTAAACTATGGAATTGGGCTGAAATTGGGTTATGGTTTGGGTTGGATCAATCATGAGAATTGGAAAGAAGAAAGTGGATGGTTTGCATGGGCTTTGACACGGGACTGGACCGGACTTGGAGATGGACCGCTTTGCAGGCACGGGCACAGTAAAAGCGGGACCTAAGGCAAGTTGATTCTTGCCTCTATCTCGTACATATCTTTTACGTACGTTGAGTAATTTACATATGTCTTAATTTGATCATATGTGGTATGTGTATATCTATATATATGTGCTTATATATATGTGTGCACAGGTGGATATTGAGTATACGTGGGACGTGAGGATATATATATATATGTGTGTGTATATACATATATGTGGGTTTGGGACGTGAAAGCATGTTTAAATTTAAATGATTCCTTGCATTGTGATATGCATGTATGATATAGGTTAAATTCTATGAAAAACATGTTAAATTACGTACATGTTTAGCTATGTGTTGTCTTGTGTGCATATGTGACTTTTATGCATGGTGTTAAATATATAATTGATTATATATTTGTGGTGGTGGTGGAAATGCATGCTATATATATATATATATATGAATATGGCTTTGACGAGCATTTGAAAAGCATGAAATGTGCTAAGTGTTTTATATGTTCTTAAAGCATGTATGGTGACGGAATATACATGTGTTTATATATATATTGTGATTGGAACGCATGTTGGCTACTTATAGTGAATACATGCATTGACTGGAAGCATGATTATGTTTATGCTAGTATAAGTGCATGTAGGACTTATATGCAAAATTGGACATATGTGCTGTTTATGTCGGTTGATATGATGGTATGTTTATAAATGCCTTAGAGAAATTTATAAACGTGATGGAATTGATTTGTGAGTTGGGAAAAATGTGAAGGACATGTGGGTGTGTGAAATGTGGAGGTGTGAAGCATGTTCATTGCAAATGCATGTGATGCTTAAATGGGAATTCGTATGAGTGTGTTTCTTAAATGTCTCATTGGTTGCAAATCATGAATGTACATTTGATAAAGTTGTGGGGTTCATATTCATTGGTATGGTGAGGGAGGCTAGTGATGTAAACGGTGGAATCCATTCGGTAAAACGGCGAGGTATTCCGGTAAAGGTAACCCTCGTGAGGTATTCCGGTCAAGGTACCCTCATGGATTGATGTGTAGTGAGGTATTCCGGTAAAGGTAACCCTCAAGAGGTATTGCGGTAAAGGTAACCCTCTGTAGGTGGGATTGGTTGTCCACGGGAATTGGAAACCAATATGTGGGAAGGATGAGGGAGTTGTGCATATCATGTTGCATTCTACCTTGCTTATGATGTGGTTGTGTTTTGTGCATAATTTCTCTATATATTAAATGCATTGCATTGCATCTAATGTGCTACTTGATGAGTAGAAGACGTGGTAGTTGATTTACATTGTTTATGTAAATGCTTAGACACATATGTTTTATACACATATTGTTGCCTGATGTTTATTGCTTTCAAGCATGTTGAAAATGATTTCTAAAATCATGTATAGTGGATTTGGTATGTTCATATGTACTAGAGTAGCCATATACATCATTGGTTCATGCATGCTAGGTGGGACATGGTCTTAAATATTGTGATATATATTTAAGTGCATGTATATTTTTGAGAATATGTGAGGATCGACCTGTTGCAGCGGTGATAGTATGGTTCGGCATACCTTGTTGGGCCTTTGAGCTCACCCCCTCCCAGGTTTTGCAGGTATTGCTGGTTTTGGAGTCAGTTGGGGAAACTGACAGCACCGGTTACAGAGGTAGTGTTTAGATTACTTAGAATCTGATGTATGTCCAAAATATTGGATAGATAGACGTGTTACATTTGGATTGAATGTATGGAGAGGCTTATATTGATTCAGTCCCTTCAATTGTATTTATTCATGTGATGTATGTATTAAATACGGACATTCAAGGACTGAGGCATGTATATTATGATTGTATTATGCATGTTGTAAAAATGTTGGGGGGACACGGGCCCAGAAGTGTCCATTTTTATTGTTTAGATATAAATGCTGGGGGGACACGTGCCCAGAAGTGTCCATATAAATTGTAAAGCAGGTATATCATGCCAGGAGCTGATTATTTAGAATTGGTCATGCCCGATTTTCGTAAAAATGATAAGAGATTGAATTGCATGATCAGGTGATGGTAATAGCGTGAGGGTGATCTCACGGGGTTCACAGCTCGGTTTCCGGGCCTCAGAAATCGGGGCGTGACAGAAATGGTATCAGAGCACTAGGTTGGAATACCTAGGGACGACGGGTGACGGACGTATCATGTGTATGGTTGAGAAGGTTGGATTATGTACCTAATACCAGAATGTTATGAGAGCACTAGGTTGGAATACCTAGGGGCGAAGGGTAAAGGTGGAGGATGTCTGGATTGCTGTTACAGCATTAGGTTTGAAAACCTAGGGTATCAAAGTCGTAGGTTTGAATACCTATGGACGGATGGTCAAATCACGTGGTGGTTTGGAGATAGACAATGGTTGATAGTTGTCTAAAGGATAGGTTTGATTACCTATGGACGGTAGTGGAATGATCTGCTCGGTTGGAGCAATCCTAATGAAAGATCAAAGTGTTGGTGTGTGAAACTGGTTTTAGTTGGAAAAACTCCCAGAGTTGGTTGAGTTTAGACTTAGTGATTAAGTCTCATTAGTGAGCAATGAAGAGATACCGCAAGGAAGTTTGCGAGTGTTTAAGTCCTTAGAAATACTTAGGGGCTTATGATGTGTTGTTGGTAAGTATATTACCGAGGTTGGCAATTAGGATTGAGATGGGATACAAGGAAGGCATATTGCCGGAGTTGGGCTAGCCTTGGAAAATGGCTCGGCCAAACATTTTCTTTGATTAGCGCTTCTCTTACAATACGCCAGCTCTTGTGGATGTTGAGTTGTTTCGTCTGGATGACGATAGATAAAGAATTCCCAATAGCAAGGATATGTCACTGGAAGGTGATAGGTGTTGATAGTCAAGGTTGCTACCTTAGACTATAGAAGTGGGTTACCAATGAGTATAGAGGATGAGAGTAGGTTGGTTTGAACCACTCTAGATTTTGTGTTCTAGTATGTGTATACTAGGGGGACTGGGCCGTGTTTTGCACGCTTGCTCAGGCAGAGGAGGTACTAGGACCGTGTATGGTCAGGGCTATTTTCCTAGTATTAGCCCGAGGGCTAGGGTTTTGATTTATGCATCATATGTCATATCATGCATGGTACGTGTTTATGTGATTAGCATGTTGTGTGTTATATGCTATGTGGTATGTATGACTCATGTAACTGAGCATTGCACTTTAGTGTTTCATTTTGCGTTGCATGGCTAGTAGTGACATGTAGTCACCTAAAGATTTCAGTTTTGAGGATTGGTAAACCTGGGTAGAGGTTTGAACCCGAGTGGACTGTGATGTTGAAATAGACAGGTAGTGATAGACTTTGAAAGTATGAGTCTGTAATTGTTGAGGAAGGTGTGAATTACCTTGTAGTTTTCCAAACCAAGAGTTTGGTGATTTAGATTTGCGTTGTAATCATTGCACAATGATGAGGACTCGGAATTGACCAAATTCTTGGAGTCAGTGGACAGGTGATGACTTTGACAATGCATTGGCGATGCATCGTAATGCCTAGGTACTGATTAATGCAATGGAAAGAATTGTGGGGTCCTAGACGAAGCAGTCAGGATCTTGGAGTCTCAAATGAGATGCTGGAAAGGAATGGATAAATACCCAGGAAGTCAAAAACGTCCGTTGGGATTAATGGACGAGTAAGTTAGATTCATTCGTCAAAGAATGAGATTGTGAAGTTAAGGGCATGTAAAACCCTAATCTTGGCACTAAACGCCAATGGAATGTAGTCCACAAAAATGGACAAGACTAGATGATTTGTTTTGACAAGTGCACTCCTTATGTGCCTTGACCTCAGTGATGTAGTGTGGTATGCACATGATTGATGCAGTTGGATCATAGTGTGGATAGGATGTTAAGAGAAGGATGGGTTGATAGTGGATGAGCATCCCGACATATGGTATCTGAAGTGAGGATAATTTCTTGCCGTGATGGGGAGAGGTGGACGCAGTGGATATGTAGATGCAGTGGGCTGCGGCCACTGTATGTTGTTTGGTTACTGTAGGTGACCTCAAACTTTCATTGGTAAGGGTTGTCTAAAGTGAAGTGCTGATATGAAAGGAATTCTCTCTAATTGTCAACTGGCTCCTTAGCGTGAAGGATGAAAAAGGGTAAATGTTTCTCCTCTTGAATAATGAGATTGTGAAATCAGCGGGATGTGAGATCCTGGACTTGGCATTGGATTCCAGTGGGTTGTAGTCTTTGAGACTGGGCAGGATTATGTGGCTTGCTGCGGCAAGTACACCGCTATATGGTTTTGATCGGCGGGTGCACTGTCATGTGCCTTGCTGGTGAGTGCGCTTGTGATGTGCACTGGATTGATGTGGTTTGTGTTGTGATGATGCCCAGGATATTAGACTAAGCCCGGGAATGGTATGCCAGAGATTGAAAGTCATGTTTGATAATAAAAGAATGACTTTGAGTATTGATGATCCCGGATTATAGGGGATATATCACTGTGAGTGATAGGAATGATTAGTCAAAGGTGTTGCCTTAGACTAGAGATAGAGATGGACTGGATATGTCTTGAGGTAGAGACTGTGAACTCTAGGAAGCAAGTCGATAGGCACTGTTGTGCAAGACTTGAGTGTTGTGAGTTAGGTGTTGCAAGTGTAGCGCCTAGGGTATGTGGAGAGAGAAAGTGACAATCATTGGCGAGAATGACGTCCGGTATGGATTAGTTTTGGAAAGACCATGACTATGCTAATTTCGAGGACGAAATTCCTTGAAGGAGGGGAGGTTGTAAGGACCGGAATATTTTGACCGGTTCCGGGTGATTTTGGACCGGACCGATTTTTTTTTTTTTTTTCTTTGAATAAATTAAAATTCAAAAATATGTTATAAATATATATATATGGAATTATATATATATTTATATGAAGTTGGAGGATATAGATATAGATATATATATATATATATGGGAAAATATATATATATGCACATGGTGGGCTTATATGCAAATATGAAGAAGTGTGGGTGCACATGCATAATTATATGTATTGTGTAGCATATATCATATTTATATTTATATATGAGTAATATGTGGACCAAAAAGAAAGAAAAGAAGATAGGAAATGGGTGGTCTCGGCTGAAGGAGAAAAAGAGAGAAAGAAAAGAAGAAAAGAAAAGGAAAAAGAAAAGAAAAGAAAAGAAAGAGAAGAGAGAGAGGAGAAGTCGGGGAGAGAGAGAAAACCGAGAAGAGGGAGGGGGAGATCGGGAGATCGAGGGAGAGACCGGGGGAAGGAGGGGCTGCCGATCCGGCGCCGGCGGTGGCCATGGCTGCCGACCGCGAACGGCGGAACTCCGGCCTGGGCGACGACGATAGCAGCGGCTGTGGGTTTTGTTTGGCTCGACGGTGGTTCCCACGGTAGTGACGGTCGCGAGGAAGAGATGGGTTTCGACTCTTGGGTTGGTGGCTAGGTTCGGTTGTGGCGAGATGGTCTCGTGAGGCTTCGGGTTCGGTTCGGACAACCTGGTGGGTGGCCGGGTTCAATGTTGTTCGGCTGGAGCAAGGGGGAGCCTCGGCTGAGTTTTTCCACGGCTGGGTTTTGGGGTGGTTTCGGGTGGCTTAGACATGGCTACTATGGCCGTGTATGGTGGTGCCCGAAGGTGAAGTGGTTCGGTTAAGGTGGTTAGTGGACTCGGTTTGTTGTGCTCGGTTGGGGTTTTAGGTAGGTAATGATGTCGGCTTCCATGTGTGGTGGTGTTGCTAGTGGGTTGGCTTGGTGGCATTGGCTTGGACAGCCAAAATGGTTTGGCGGTGCGGCTGTTTGGACAGCTATATACGGTTCCATGGTGGTGGTGAAAGGGAGTTTCGACTGGGGACTGTTTGGCCGACAGTTGCGACTGGGTTCGGCTGAGTCTTCATGGCTGGTCTGTGGGTTGTTTGGGTTGAGCTCGGTTGTATGGGCTGCTCGGTTGTGTATGATGGAGATGATGCTCACAATTTGAGGCATTTCATGGATTGGGGTTATATGTGGTAAATTGGGTTTGGTTTTCAAATGGATTTCATTTGGGTATGGTGAGTGGTGGTGGCCTTTGTGGTTGTAGCTTGCGGATTGGGTTCGACTATGGGTCTTCACCGAAGTGGTGATGATAGTGGCTGACCAGCAGTTGCGGCTAGAGTTCAGAAGAGACTCGAGTCGGATTCTCACGGTTTTGGGGTTCATGGTGGTTCTAATAACTGCCAAGGTGGTCACGGTTGTGAGGGGCTCAGCTTGGTGGGTCTATCATGGTGACAGCGAATGAGGGTGGTGATGGCGATTTCGATTTGGACTAGATGTTGGACTTAAACTATGGAATTGGGCTGAAATTGGGTTATGGTTTGGGTTGGATCAATCATGAGAATTGGAAAGAAGAAAGTGGATGGTTTGCATGGGCTTTGACACGGGACTGGACCGGACTTGGAGATGGACCGCTTTGCAGGCACGGGCACAGTAAAAGCGGGACCTAAGGCAAGTTGATTCTTGCCTCTATCTCGTACATATCTTTTACGTACGTTGAGTAATTTACATATGTCTTAATTTGATCATATGTGGTATGTGTATATCTATATATATGTGCTTATATATATGTGTGCACAGGTGGATATTGAGTATACGTGGGACGTGAGGATATATATATATATGTGTGTGTATATACATATATGTGGGTTTGGGACGTGAAAGCATGTTTAAATTTAAATGATTCCTTGCATTGTGATATGCATGTATGATATAGGTTAAATTCTATGAAAAACATGTTAAATTACGTACATGTTTAGCTATGTGTTGTCTTGTGTGCATATGTGACTTTTATGCATGGTGTTAAATATATAATTGATTATATATTTGTGGTGGTGGTGGAAATGCATGCTATATATATATATATATGAATATGGCTTTGACGAGCATTTGAAAAGCATGAAATGTGCTAAGTGTTTTATATGTTCTTAAAGCATGTATGGTGACGGAATATACATGTGTTTATATATATATTGTGATTGGAACGCATGTTGGCTACTTATAGTGAATACATGCATTGACTGGAAGCATGATTATGTTTATGCTAGTATAAGTGCATGTAGGACTTATATGCAAAATTGGACATCTGTGCTGTTTATGTCGGTTGATATGATGGTATGTTTATAAATGCCTTAGAGAAATTTATAAATGTGATGGAATTGATTTGTGAGTTGGGAAAAATGTGAAGGACATGTGGGTGTGTGAAATGTGGAGGTGTGAAGCATGTTCATTGCAAATGCATGTGATGCTTAAATGGGAATTCGTATGAGTGTGTTTCTTAAATGTCTCATTGGTTGCAAATCATGAATGTACATTTGATAAAGTTGTGGGGTTCATATTCATTGGTATGGTGAGGGAGGCTAGTGATGTAAACGGTGGAATCCATTCGGTAAAACGGCGAGGTATTCCGGTAAAGGTAACCCTCGTGAGGTATTCCGGTCAAGGTACCCTCATGGATTGATGTGTAGTGAGGTATTCCGGTAAAGGTAACCCTCAAGAGGTATTGCGGTAAAGGTAACCCTCTGTAGGTGGGATTGGTTGTCCACGGGAATTGGAAACCAATATGTGGGAAGGATGAGGGAGTTGTGCATATCATGTTGCATTCTACCTTGCTTATGATGTGGTTGTGTTTTGTGCATAATTTCTCTATATATTAAATGCATTGCATTGCATCTAATGTGCTACTTGATGAGTAGAAGACGTGGTAGTTGATTTACATTGTTTATGTAAATGCTTAGACACATATGTTTTATACACATATTGTTGCCTGATGTTTATTGCTTTCAAGCATGTTGAAAATGATTTCTAAAATCATGTATAGTGGATTTGGTATGTTCATATGTACTAGAGTAGCCATATACATCATTGGTTCATGCATGTTAGGTGGGACATGGTCTTAAATATTGTGATATATATTTAAGTGCATGTATATTTTTGAGAATATGTGAGGATCGACCTGCTGCAGCGGTGATAGTATGGTTCGGCATACCTTGTTGGGCCTTTGAGCTCACCCCCTCCCAGGTTTTGCAGGTATTGCTGGTTTTGGAGTCAGTTGGGGAAACTGACAGCACCGGTTACAGAGGTAGTGTTTAGATTACTTAGAATCTGATGTATGTCCAAAATATTGGATAGATAGACGTGTTACATTTGGATTGAATGTATGGAGAGGCTTATATTGATTCAGTCCCTTCAATTGTATTTATTCATGTGATGTATGTATTAAATACGGACATTCAAGGACTGAGGCATGTATATTATGATTGTATTATGCATGTTGTAGAAATGTTGGGGGGACACGGGCCCAGAAGTGTCCATTTTTATTGTTTAGATATAAATGCTGGGGGGACACGTGCCCAGAAGTGTCCATATAAATTGTAAAGCAGGTATATCATGCCAGGAGCTGATTATTTAGAATTGGTCATGCCCGATTTTCGTAAAAATGATAAGAGATTGAATTGCATGATCAGGTGATGGTAATAGCGTGAGGGTGATCTCACGGGGTTCACACCTCGGTTTCCGGGCCTCGGGAATCGGGGCGTGACATAAATCCCCATAGTTGATTCAATTGACCATTGATTGTGGAGTTAGTGGTGAAGTCAAATACCCTAGATTTCTCTCATATTATCTTCACTTTCTATTTTACTTTGATTTATTTTATTTTACTTTTTAATTAATTTAGTTTAAAATTCAGATTTCTTCTCTTTATAAATTTAATTAGAACTAACTCATCAAACCATAATCCCTGAGGTACGATACCCCTTTCGATAGCCCTATTCTACAAGGAATTCGTTCTATTGCAAAGTGTGAAAATTTTTAATTGATATACTTTTTGAGTCACACTCACACACGATTCAATTTTTGACGCCGTTGCCGGGGATTATCTATTTGATTGATTGGATTTTACATAATTAATTTTAATTGGATTTTTAGTTTAGGAAATTTTTATATTTTGTTTTTGTTTTCTTTTCTGGTGCTTTTGGCTAATATATGCAACGTCGTCGTTCTATAGCTGATCCTTTGATACCTCTTGATCCTGAGCCTGAACGTACTCTTAGACAACAGAGGAACATCCCTGTTGATACCAGTGTGCAAGAGGAAGAATTAATTGAAGACATGGCAGAAGAGAGGAATAACAACCTTGTTCCTAATGCTGATGGAGAAAGAGCTAGATTGCTTAGGGACTACTATGTTCCTGAGACATTTACCTCACCAGCAGGTTTTCAACTGCCCATTGTCACAGCACAGAATTATGAGATCAAGTCCAACATTATTCAGATGCTACCATCTTATTTTGGGCTGACTCAAGAAGACCCTTACAAGCATCTGGATTACTTCATTGAAGTGTGCTCAGCTACCAAAATCCACAACTTGTCTGAAGATGCTTTCAGAATGAGACTTTTTCCATTCTCCTAGAAAGACAAAGCAAAGTATTGGTTCAATTCTCTACCGGCAAGTTCTATCCCGACTTGGACTCAGATGCAACATGAGTTTCTCAAGAAGTATTTCCCGATAGGGAAGACCAATCAGTTCAGACGAGTTATCACTGGTTTCTCCCAACATGAGGGGAAACAATTTTATGAAACATGGAAAAGATTCAAGGACCTTCTTAGGAAGTGTCCCCATCATCAAGTTCCTAAGTGGCAACTAGTGCAGAGTTTTCATGAAGGGCTGACAGAAGGCAACAGACAGATGGTTGATGCATCTTGTGGAGGTACTTTTATATTGAAGAGTGAAGAAGAGGCATGGACCTTATTTGAAAATCTTAGTGATAACTCTCTACAACATGTGTCCTCTACTCGTTCTAGCAGACCTTCCACTACAAGGAAGACTGATGGGATTTTTGAGGTTGGTGCTTCAAAAGCTATGCCAATTGACATTGATGTAATTGCACAGAAGGTAGTAGCAATTATGGCTGCCAATCAAACTCCTTCTACTTCAAATTCTTTATTGCTAGGCCCTTGTGAATTTTGCTCTGGTCCTATGCATAATGTGAGCAATTATCCTTCGATGGGGCAATTTTCTGATGTTCAAAATGAGCAAGTCCAAGCTACATTCACTGGACTAATGAATCCTCCACGAGGTAATACTTACAATCCTACATGGAGGAATCATCCTAGTTTTTCTTACAGTAACCAAGGGGCAGTAATGCAACCTTCATATCAACCTAGGACTTTTGTACCTCAACAGCAATATCAAACACAAAGTCCTATGGCCCAAAGAATTTCTGCTATTGAAGACAAGCTGACACTTACCTTGTCCAAATTTGATGAACTTGATTCTCTTATAGAGACAGTGCAAGCTACTGCAGCAACAGTACAATCTATAGTTCAGCTAGTGCACTCGCATTCTCAATCCATTGCCAAACTGGAATCTCAGTTTGGATAGCTTGCTACTTCATTGAGTAGAAGAGAAGAAGGGAAGCTCCCTAGTCAACCAATTGCTAATCCAAGAGGGATGCAAACTTCCACAAGCGACCCACACCATGAGCAAGTGCAAGCCATTACCACTTTGAGGAGTGGGAAAATAATTGATCATAAAGTGGGAGAGAAGAAATAAGAAGAAAGAGTGACCACAACTCCAAGTGCTGAAATTCCTTATGAGCCCAAAGCTCCTTTCCCACAACGTTTCCTTGAAACATCTAAATTGGGAAAGCAAGGGGACAAGCTGCATAACATGATGGAGGTGTTTCGACAAGTGAATATTAATTTGCCACTCCTTGACGCCATCAACCAAATTCCTCCTTATGCTAAATATTTGAAGGACTTGTGCACTCAGAAAATGCATTCTTAAAGCCATTTGCCAAAGAAGGTGATGTTGCCGCAACAAGTGAGTTCTATAATTCAGCAGTGCACCCCTCCCAAGTACAAAGATCCTGGTGCCCCAACTATCTCATACATCATTGGGGAGCACCATGTTGATAAAGCTCTTCTTGATTTGGGTGCAAGTGTGAATTTGCTACCCTATTCAGTCTACTTAAAATTGGGCTTGGGAGAATTGAAGGCTACCTCGGTGGTATTGCAATTTGTAGACAGATCAACAAAGCAACCCGAGGAATCATTGAATATGTGCTCATTAAAGTGGACAAGTTCTACTTTCTTATTGATTTCATTGTACTTGACACTGAAGCTAGTTCATAATCCGAAGAGGCACATTCCAGTGATTCTTGGTCGACCTTTCTTAGCTACTGCTGATGCTTACATAAATTGTAGGTCAGGGATCATGGATATTTCATTTGGCAACATGAATGTCAAGCTTAATTTGTTCAATGCTATCTAATACCCTCCAGATCAGAGTGATGTGTTCTGCATGGATGATATTGATGAATGTGTAGAGGAATTTGTGTCATCCTCTATATCCGAAACTCCTTAGAAGTATGTAAATCTCTTTATGACTTTGAGAAAATTAATGATGAAGGGGTTGTGTGAAGAGGTGCATTCTATGCTGGAAGTGGATGTTATTCAGAATACTTTACCTTGGAGAATTCCAATTGAGCCACTACCTTCTCTCTCTAGCACTCCCTTAGTGCCTTCATTGGAGTCCCCTCCTTCATTAGAGTTGAAGCCTTTGCCTGACAAGTTAAAGTATATATTTTTAGGAGCACAAAAAACTCTTTCTGTTATAATTGCCTCTAATCTGAAAGAAACTCAAGAGAAGCGCTTAGTAGAGGTCTTATATCAACATCGTGAAGCAATTGGGTGGAGTGTTGCTGATCTTAAGGGCATTGATCCCTCAATTTGCGTGCACAAAATTCATCTAGAAGAAGGATGTAAGCCATCTAGAGAGGCACAGAGGTGACTGAACCCCAAAATGAAGGACGTGGTAAAGAAAGAGGTTGTCAAGTTACTTGATGTAGGTATTATTTATCCAATTTCTAACAGCACATGGGTGAGTCCAACACAAGTGGTTCCTAAGAAGTCTGGTCTTACCATTGTCCCTAACTCTATGGGAGAGCTTGTTCCACAACGTACTACCACAGGTTGGCGTGTTTGCATTGATTACAAAAAGCTCAATTCTATGACAAGGAAGGATCACTTCCCTCTTCCATTCATTGATCAAATACTTGAAAGGTTAGTGGGTCAGAGGTATTATTGCTTTCTGGATGGCTACTCTGGTTATAACCAAGTGGCTATGGATCAAGAAGATCAAGAGAAGACTACTTTCACTTATCCCTTTGGTACTTTTGCTTATCGTCGTATGCCATTTGGATTATGTAATGCTCCGGCGACATTCCAGAGGTGTATGATGGCCATCTTTTTTGACATGGTGGAAAAATTCTTGGAGGTGTTCATGGATGACTTCTCTATTTTTGGATCATCCTTTGAAAATTGTTTGAGCAATTTATCACTTGTGCTTCAAAGGTGCCGAGAACGTAATTTGGTACTTAGTTGGGAGAAGAGCCATTTCATAGTGAAAGAGGGTATTGTATTGGGCCATATTGTTTTAGAGAGAGGCATTGAAGTTGATAAAGCAAAGATTGACCTAATTGCTACTTTGCCTCCTCCCACTTCGGTAAGACAAGTTCGATTTTTCTTAGGCCATGCTGGGTTCTATAGAAGATTTATCAAGAATTTCAGTAAAATTGTTCGACCATTGTGCCATTTGTTATCTAAAGATGTTCCATTTATCTTTGATGAAGAATGTGTGCAAGCTTTTGAAAAGCTTCGGTCTCTGTTATCCTCTGCACCAATCATGCAATCTCCAAAATGGGCTCTACCTTTTGAAATCATGTGTGATGCCTCTGATTATGCAGTGGGAGCAGTGTTGGGACAAAGAGAAGAAAAACGGCCATACGTCATCTATTACGCTAGAAAGACTCTCTCTGATGCCCAACTCAATTATACAACCATAGAGAAAGAGATTCTAGCTGTAGTATTTGCCTTGGACAAGTTTCGTTCTTATTTATTGGGGTCTAAGGTGGTTGTCTACTCTGATCATGCAGCATTGAGACATTTACTGGCAAAGAAAAAGACCAAACCGCGACTTATTCGATGGATTTTATTATTGCAAGAATTCAATTTGAAAATAAAAGACAAAAAGGGGACTGAGAATGTGGTTGCGGATCATTTATCTCGAATTGAGTTTGAGCTGGTGATCGATGCATTACCTATTCGAGACTCATTTCTGGATGAACAATTGTTTGGAATTTGTGAGAGGAAAGTAAATGGGCAAAGGTTGAAGCATTGTATGGAAGGATGTGTGCCAAGAAGAGACGTAGAGTCCGTTGACTTGACGGATCCCATCTACCCAACTTAATCCCTTCGGAGAGTTAATCGTCTCCTACAGACGTTAAATTATAGGTTTTGTATGTATTTCTATCCTTTAATTTCTTTAATTTCTTTGATTTTAATTTTTAGTTTTAGTTTTCTTAAGTTTTCTTTCAATTCTAGTTGCGTTTTAATATTTTTTCTTTGAGTTTTTGATGTATAAGTTGCTTCCGGAAGATGCCAAGAAGTATACCGAGGTATTTGGACTTAAAACGGGTGAAAAAATGTCACACCCTGATTTCTGAGGCCCGAAAACCGAGGTGTGAACTCCGTGAGATCACCCTCACGACATAATCATCACCTGATCATACAACCTCAATTTCCTATTATTTTCATGAAAATTGGGCATGACCCATTCTAATAAATCAGATCCTGGCATGTTATACCTGCTTTGAAATTTATATGGACACTTCTGGGCATGTGTCCCCCCAGCATTTATATCTAACAATAAAAATGGACACTTCTGGGCACGTGTCCCCCCAGCATTTCTACAACATGCATACTACAATCAAAAATACAAGTCTCAGTCCTTGAATGTCCGTATTATGTATATACATCACATGAATAAAATACAACTGAAGGAACTAAATCAACATAATCGCTACATACATTTAATCCAAATGTAATGCGTCTATCTAACATCCTGAACATAAGTCAGATTCTAAGGAGACTAATCACTACCTCAGCAACTGGTACTATCAATCCCCCAACTGACTCCAAAACTAGCAACACCTGCAAAACCTGGGAGGGGGTGAGCTCAAAGGCCCAACAAGGTATGTAGAATCATACTATCACCGCTGCAGCAGATCGATCCTCACATATTCTCAAAAATATACATGCACTTAAATATATCACCATATTTAAAGTCATGCCCCTCCTAGCATACATGAACCAACAATGCACATGGCAGTTCTAGCACTTATGAACATTTAAATCTACTACACATAACTTATGAAAATCATTTACAACATGTTCAAAACCAATACACATCCAACATCATTATGTATAGAAAACATATATGAACAGAAGCATTTACATGAACAATGTAAATCAAATACCACATCACCTACTCAACAAAATCCATTGAGTCATGCATAAATGCACATTAAATCGCTACATGTCTACATGACAAGTATACATGCTTTTTACCCATAAACAATCACGTTTTTCAAATCATGCGTGATACTTTTCACCTCAATGCATATACATATATATATATATATATATATATATATATATATATCAAATTGGACAAGTCACAATTTATATATATAACTCACGCCACATAAGTCTGGAAATTAATTCAAAGGGGGCTCACTTATCTCACCAATAGTAAGGGTCAAAGGCACCCAAACTCTGCTTACGCTTCTCGGTTTACTATCCCGATGGATGTGACAATCCCCTGGCCAAGTTTTGGGTCTTTCACCCTAGGGGCCATCCCCTTATCTTAATTTTCACCCTCATGCCCCAAAACTCGTCACATAGTGCACATTGTCACACAAATGCACACTTTTCACTCAATGCTATGCATTTTATCAAATCAATACATTTTTTCCTTCCACCTCAAGATTTTCACAATGCCAACACACTCACATCATGGAAATCGTCATGCTTATGCATTTTTCAAGAAAGTCATATCTTTCATGCATAAATTTATAAACATCACATTTTCACGTTTTCACCAATGAACACATTTTTCACCGAAATCATTCATAGTCACATTTGCATATACACAACATATATATGTCACATCCTGCATATAATCACATATATACGTATATTAGCATAAATATAATCATGCTTTCACTCCAATCATGCATTTACTACGAGTAACCAGCATGCATTCTTACAACCATATACAATCACGCAAATATATATATATATCATGTAACCGATATAAGTAATAACAACATACATAACACTTCACATATTTCATGCTTTTCCAATGCCCTTCTATGTTATAATCAATTTAGCATGCATTTCTACTACGGCACCAAATATATAGTCACATATATATTTACATATACTCAACTTATGCATAAAAATTTCATATGCATGCAAGGCAACATCAAGCTAAATATACATATATAATTTAGCATACTTTACATGGCTCAACTCGTAAATATGCATATAACAATGCAATTCGGCATCTACATTTAACAATATTCTCATCCCCCAAGCCCACACATATATATATATATATACACACATATATATATATATATATCCTCACACCCCACGTATATATATATATATCCACCTTTATATATATATGCACATATATTTATACAAACGCCACTTATGACCAAATTCAGAACATATGTAAAATTAATCAACATAATCAAAATATACATAGGAGATAGAGGCAAGAATCAACTTACCTTAAATCCCGCTCTCCAATGAATCCGCGTCTGCAAGGCAGTCCATACCAAGCCCGGTCCAGTCCCATGTCAAAGCCCAGAATCAATTCAATTGAACCATTTTCTTTTCCTTTTTGTTTCCCTGCTTCGCCCATCATTCTCACATATCTCAACCATTAGGTCAATTTACATTCTAAAGCTCAAACCATATACCAAATCCATTTACTCATTTCGTAAACCAATTCTAACCCACTGTCAAAGCCCATTTCATTGTCCATGGACTTGGCCTAATTTAATTAGGCAAACCAATTTGATCTAATTTCATTTCAATTACCCAAACTCATGTATGTAACTCAAATTGACAGCCCACAATTTCAGCCCAAACAACCTAAACCAATCCATGATGATCCAACCCAATTATAATCAATTCAATACCAAACATCAAGCCAATTCCATGGCTGCCAAACAAGACCCAAATCATTTTACACCAACTGTCTACCTATACCCAAGGACCAACCCATGTGAAATCACAATTTTGGCCACCTAATTCACCATTTTCGGCCAACCAAGCCGCCACCATATTTAATCCAAGCTCAAACAAATGTTCCAGTCAAACCCACTATTGAACCATCAAACCAAAGTAACCCCAAGTTCTCACCATTGAAGCCACCATCCTGCTATCAACCAAAACCGTCTCCAACTTGAGCCCAACCAAACAACCCCTGCGCAACCCACTATCGCCGTGAACCACCATGATTCCCACCCTCAAACTCATTTAAGAATAGTCACCCAAAAACCTAACCAAATTGAACCCACAACTCAGCAACCCCTCAGCCGAGACCAAACACTACGAACCACCATGGACCACCTCTGTCACAAGCCCAAACAGCCTCATACCGCCGTCCGAAGACACTGCCGGAAACACCTCCACCGCCGCTGCTAGAGTCGCCAGAACCAACCAAAAACCCAGCCGTGAGAACCCACACAGTCCCCACCGTTTGGTCCACCGTACTAGCCGAGAGTCACCAATCACCATACCCAAATAGAATCCATTCAAAAACCAAACCCAACCAACTAGCAACTGAACCCAATGACTCACCGTAATGGATCTACCAGCCGAAGCCCCCAATCGGACCACCAGTCGTTGTAGTCGCACCAAACATGGCTCAGCCGTGTCTCCACCGTCGGCCACCTTGCCATGGTCGCCCAATAACCAACATAGAACCACCGTCGACACTATCACCGGTCCCATCTCCCACTGAACCAACCAAGCTCAACCCATAAACCCCAGCCGCAAAACCCCCAGTCGCGGCCATCAAGTCACACTCCAGTCACCACCGTCGCTGCCATGATTAGACCCACGTCACAGCCACCGTCGGAGCACTGCCGGAGTGCCGTCGATCTCCTCCTCTCCTCTCGGTTCTCTCTCTCCCCGATTTCTCCTTCTCTCTCTTTCCTTTTCTTTTCTTTTCTTTTCTTTCTTTTCTTTTTCTTTTTCTTTTTCTTTTTCTTTTTCTCCTTCAGCCGATTCTTCTTATCCTTTCTTCTTATCTTTTGGTCCACATGCTTCCTTTAGCCACTCTCCTCCACACACATATTATATACACATAAAATAACACATATGTATATACCATCCATATATGTATCTAACTCCACATGTGTATTTTACTAAATACACATACACACATAATACCATATGCTCCCACATACATGTATTCATGATGCACATGCACCACCACATTTACATATATATATATATTATGTCTCCATATATATATATTATATATACGCTCTCACAGTGTAACAACACATATATATATACTCCAACATATATATGTTATAATGTCCAGGTCTTCCATCTATATATATATAATTCAAAATATATATATATATATAGATTCACGCCCTTCCGGATTTAATTAATCTGGAAAAAAATTAATCCGGTCAAAATTCACCCAGAACCGGTCAAAATTATTTCGGTCCTTACAACCTCCCCTCCTTCAAGGAATTTCATCCTCGAAATTTGTGTAGTCATGGTTTTTCCAAAACTAATCCATACAAGACGTTATTCTTGCAAATAATCGTCACTTTCTCTCTCCACGTACTCTAAGCACTACACTTGTAACACCTAACTCATAACACTCAAGTCTGGCACAATCAGCGCGTCTCAACCGCCGTAAGGCAATATAACCAGTTCCGTGACATGGCTGAGTGACTCCTAAGCCCATGTACAGTTCCCTCACGAAATCCTCCGAAGCACTTGCTTCCTAGAGTCCATAGTCTCTACCTTAAGACCTATCCAGTCCATCACTATCTCTAGTCTAAGGCAACACCTCTGACTAATCATTCCAATCACTCACAGCAATACATCCCTATCACCTAGGATCATCACACTCAAAGTCATTCTTTCATTATCAAATATGACTTTCGATCTCTGGCAAATCATTCCCGGGCTTAGTCCAATATCCTGGGCATCATCACAACACAAACCACATCAATCCAGTGCACATCACAAGCGCACTCACCAGCAAGGCACATGACAGTGCACTCGCCGATAAAAATAACATAAACAGTGTACTTGCCGCAGCAAGCCACATAATTCTGCCCAGTCTCAAAGACTACAATCCACTGGAATCCAATGTCAAGTCTAGGATCTCACATCCCACTGGTTTCACAATCTCATTATTCAAGAGGAGAAACATTTATCCTTTTTCATCCTTCACACCAAGGAGCCAGTTGATAATTAGAGAGAATTCCTTTCATATCAACACTTCACTTTAGACAACCCTTACCAATGAAAGTTTGAGGTCACCTACAGTAGCCAAACAGCAGCCATACAGTGGTCGTAGCCCACTACGTCTACACGTCCACTGCGTCCTCCTCTCCCCTTCACGGTAAGAAATTATCCTCACTTCAGATACCATACGTCAGGATCCTCATCCACTATCAACCCTAGGGGCCATCCCCTTATCTTCCACCCTAGGGGCCATCCCCTTATCTTAATTTTCACCCTCATGCCCCAAAACTCGTCACATAGTGCACATTGTCACACAAATGCATATTTTTCACTCGATGCTATGCATTTTATCAAATCAATGCATTTTTTCCTTCCACCTCAAGATTTTCACAATGCCAACACACTCACATCATGGAAATCGTCATGCTTATGCATTTTTCAAGAAAGTCATATCTTTCATGCATAAATTTATAAACATCATATTTTCACGTTTTCACCAATGAACATATTTTTCACCGAAATCATTCATAGTCACATTTGCACATACACAACATATATATGTCACATCCTGCAAATAATCACATATATACGTATATTAGCATAAATATAATCATGCTTTCACTCTAATCATGCATTTACTACAAGTAACCAGCATGCATTCTTACAACCATATTACACACTAGCATAATCTTATGGGGTATAAACTGTGGTTTTGAGTTATTCAGTTACATATGCTTGATATTAATTAGTATCTCTTGAGAATGAGTACCGATGATGTGTTTACTTGACTTCAATGAAAAAGAAAAGAAAAAGAAAAAAAGAAAGAATGTGATAAAAAGCAAATCAATTTGATCTCTTTCATAAGTAACCGGGCCTCTATGCCTCAGGAAGCACGGAGTGTTCGCGTCAAAAGTGAAAGGGTGATAAAAGATGAGCATTGGTTGTCTTGATTTGTAGCCTGACTGATTCGAGTAATTAGGTTCTTCGGGGTATCTTAAAGCCTAGTGCCCTAAAGCCATCTGGTTTGGGAGCCACTGACTTAAAGCTTGCTACATAGATCTTTCAGAAAGCTTAATAGATCAAGACATTGCACAACCAATAAAGTAATGAAAAAAATGATGAAAAAAAAATGAAAAAGTCATGTAGTCATGTTTGGAAGTATGATTTCAATAAGGGGAGCTAGTGAGTTGAAGAGGTATGTGCCTTAATGTATTCAGAGCTGAGTTATGTCACATGAGATGATTGCTAGTTCACTTTACACGAGGGAGCTAGAGTTTATTATTTTGAGATATGTTGATGTGAATTATGTGTGGGGACCATTGATTTGAATTATGGAATTTGAAAGTTTAAAATTATTCTTGAATGCAAGTTTATAACTATATATTGTAATATTCTTCTTGGATTAATGTTGAAACAGAATTTTTTATTTTTGTGGGTAACATTTCTGGAAACTCTCACGAGATTATACTCATCCACTAGGGTGAACCTAGGGGTTTAAAGACTTGTTGCATATGCTAAATGCAATCGTTTCTCCCACGAAAGTGGAGTTGGGTAGTTTAGTTAGTGTTTCGTAGTTTCTTTGTTTTAAGTTTTACTTTATTCTATTGCTAAGGGACTAGCAATATGTAAGTTTGGGGGTGTGATAGGCGTTGAATGTTACGCATTCTAGCCTCTTAACTTGTGTATTTTATTCTCTTAGTGATAGATTATTTTGTTATTTTACTTCGTTTTAGTATTTTCTGTATTTTCAGGGCTTTAATGACTATTTCAGTTAAAACCATACTTTTGGACTTTTAAAGAAGACATCCAAGATGGTTAGATGAAGCCTACATCAAGGAGATTCATTCAACCATTTATTTCAACTCAACTCAGCCCAAGGAAGAGGTCCAAGAGAATTATAGCTACTTAAGAAGGTTTCGGGCCTGAAGCCCAAATCTGCGCATAATACAGTCTTAATCCCGATTTCGAAAATGGATCAGAAGTCTTATTTTCGAGTCTCAAATTGACATAATTTTTGCAAAAGATTGAATAAAATTTGATTCTACACACTTTTGTATTTCACAAAAATTTCGTGAATCGGACTTCTAGTGGGTCAAAAGTTGAGCCGAACATCAGCAGGAAAAACCCACCTGATTAGTGCTGCGGGAAAACCTAATTAATTCCTAATTGGATTAGGACTTTGGTGTATTCTCTTAAGGAATAAAGTGAAGACTTGGAGGCTGAGTTTGGAGGAGATAACAGAGATTGGAGAGTCTGAGAGGGCTGAGAAGATAACAGAAATATATTTGCAGAGCTATTAGAGAATGAAGTCACACGCATAATTCATGAAGATGATGCCTTCTTCCTCAACAGTTGAAGCTTCTTCTTCTACCATGAGCGGCTAGTTCATCCACTAGGGTTTTGATGTAACCCTAACAAAGCATCAATGGTTTGATTATTCTAATTATTGGGGAACTTTATATACATGCATAGATTGTGTAATTCAGAGGATTCTTATTATAGAATTGAGCAATAAATGTCTTGTAAATTCAATTTCAATGATTTCTTATCTTGTCTTAGATATTTAGTTATTGTTATTGAACTCAATCTCTCTTATTTTTTGTGATAATGAGAGCGATTATTACACAATAGTAATCACTGAATATATTATTAATAGCTTTGATGGATTATGCCTAGAGAAGATGAACCATACTGCACCCTAGATTAGAGTAGTTAGGCAGATGGCCCATGCCAATCGAAGATAGTCCATGGCTTAGCCTTAATCATATGTTATCTTCTTGATGGATGAAGGTGAGCTTGTAGCCACCAACACCACTTATGCATGATGTAATTCCCCATAGTTGATTCAATTGACCATTGATTGTGGAGTTAGTGGTGAAGTCAAATACCCTAGATTTCTCTCATATTATCTTCACTTTCTATTTTACTTTGATTTATTTTATTTTACTTTTTAATTAATTTAGTTTAAAAATCAGATTTCTTCTCTTTATAAATTTAATTAGAATTAATTATGTATTCCAACTCCTCAGACCATAATCCTTGAGGTACGATACCCTTTCGATAGCCCTATTCTGCTAGGAATTCATTCTATTGCGAAGTGTAGAAATTTTTAATTGATATACTTTTTGAGTCACACTCACACACGAATCAATATAGTTTTTTTTATTAGTTGAATACTAGTTTTAGTCTTTTAGAAAGCTCACACTGGCTAAGGTAAGAGGTACAATGAAATTATATGGTTCTAATATGGTTTCATTAAGCTTTTATTAGGTAAATGTTAATGATAGCATAAAATTAATGTTGTGGGTTAATCATTTTCTGAAGTGGATATTTTATAAATCACACTTGCTTATATGTATATAATGCTTGCATATGCTTGTAAATATACATTTTGTATGATTGTGCTGAGGAATGGGTGTTGCCCATGTACTTCCCTAACGTAGTTGTTTTTCATTATGTGCCTATTAGTATTGTTGAAATGTTGATTACTGTGATTCTCATGATATCTTCATTAAATTTCGGTTGATAAATGTGTATACACACACACACATATATATATACATATATTGTGGGGTAAACTTGAGAAAAATCTTCATTTCATCATCCTTGCCTTTTTCCACATGAGTTCTCTTTTTTCATTCTTTCCTATTATAAACCATGTCTCTTATAATATTTAGTTTTTTTTAAATTATTTTTAATTACTTCATTAGTTCATTCCATTTTAGTTTTGTTTGCAAAAATATGCTTTGTGATTTTTGAAACTCAATATTGCAGAGATATGTTTGGTGTTCTGTAATTTTCTCATTGCTGATTTACAAGTTTCTATTCCCATTGCCTTATCCATGAAAAGAAATCTCAATTTGCTAACATGGGATTCATGTTGATGAACTAACACTTCATAGATGTATAATATGACTCTTTGGAGCTAATTTTGTTGACTTGTTGTACATGAATAAGTTGTCAAACATGGTATTTATTTTGCATACATATCAGGCTAACATGTCTGTAAGATGATTTTGTAAACCTGCTAAACATGGATGGTACACAAAGGAGGACATGACTAAGAAAATTAAAGTCCTGAAGAATCACTCCTATTTGGGTAATGTGCCCCACATAAACAACCTTCTATAAAGAAGCATCCAATCCTCACCTTTTTGTATGTGAATTGTATTTTTTTTAAGTCAAAAATCATTTTCCAGAAAGCGTTTGTCAAATGACTTGTATTGCTGGATTCGGGCTGAGCTACTAGATTGGTTGTATATGGGGTGATTATGTTCAGTCCATTTAAATACTCCCTGCATTTTGTCATCTTTGCTTAAGAAAATAAGAATTGTTTAGGAGATAATAAACTCTGCTATTAACTAGGTCAAGCACAAATATTTGGCATGCTTTTTGGAGGGACTTAAATGCTAACTCTTGGCATTTAAAAATCCTCCAAAAATGTTTGTATTACAAATTATGTCTAAGTGCACCAACATTTGAATGGCATTTCTAGACACACAACACCAATGCGCATGCCAATTTCTGTTTAGGGAAAATCCCTAGACTTATAAAAGCTATTCCTTGGAAAAATCAAAACACTAACACGGTTCCTGGTGGCGGCTGCTTCAATGCAGCAATCACTACTTGAGATAATCTTTAACACCAACACAAGTCAATATTACTTCACATGCATCACTGACGACTTCCCTTTAGTATTGTGATAATAGCTTTGTTTTCAATTTGCAAATAAATTCCAAACCAAACCTAACTCAAGTCTAACCGAACTCAAACCAGGTTATACCAACCCGAGGTAAAAAAAATTATGTGGATTTAAAGGTCAAGTGGGATAAGACTTGGATTGCAGGCTTCGAATCTGAGCTAGCTAACACTTCAATCTATTTGAGCTTTACACACTGTCAAAGCTAATAGATGATTCATTTAATATGTCAGAGCATGAATCCTCAAAAATGAGCCTTCATTTTTGGTGAGTAGAAGGTGTGAAATACAGGAGATGTTGAGGATTGCTTGGCTGGTATTGGAAATTTGGTGCTAAAAGAGAAAGAGAAAGCCACTTTGGTTGCCATTCCACCAATATGCTCTTCTTTACCCGTAACTCCTTGATCATCACATATATCTTATTTAGTTTTGGATATGGATGTAGTGGCACTCATATCTTTTAGATATTGACCTTATCTTGCCAATAAGACATGACCAACGCGAATGTTCTGAAACTATTGTTGTTTGGTGTTTTTTTGCTGAATTCTATCGCTATTTTTTTTATATAGATTCATTATACATGTTGTTGTCCAATTTTAAATGTTGCTGAAATGTTGATTTTGTATTGCTGAAATTGCTGTTTTAATGTTGCTGAGATGCTAAATTTATATTGCTAATATTATTGATTATTATATGGATGATATGCTGACTTTACATAGCTGATATTGCTGATTTCATATGGCTGATATGCTGATTTTATATTGCCGCAATGGCTGATTTTATAAGGCTAATATGCTGATTTTGATAGTTGATATTGCTGCTTTCATATTGCTGATATGTTGATCTCTTGTTGTTGATTCAGCTGAACATTAATTCTCCTTCTTCTATCAATAGATTCAGAAAAAAATAGCATAGTTATACACAGATAAAACTACTAGAGGGTTTTTACCAAATAATGGAAATCAAGCCATTCAGGGCTCGGAGTTTTAGAATTCCTCTCTTTCTTTCTTGATCATTTGGAGGGTTCTGTTCAAATAGTGGAAACTAAAAAAATTTAGACTTTTAGACTTTCTTTTTCTTTTTTTCCCTTATGCTTTAGAGACAAAAGGAAACTTCAAGGAAAATAGTTGCGAGATATTCATTTGGATCCTACTCTTTTTTAAAACAAATGATGGAAAAGACAAATCACAAATTTAGAACTAATTTTGAATTGAAACTACATATAATATGCAAGCATTACATGACATAAACTACTCTTAAACTATTTGTTCAAATATGGAGTATTTTATTAGTGTACTTAGAGTTTAAATTGAACTGATTATTAGAAAAAGTATTGATTTTGATTGAAAATGTCTTATAATGCAGGTTTATTTTAGCCAACTTTTGGACATATATTTTTTTGAAGACTGATCAGATATTTTAGACAGTGACACACTGGACAGTGACTAACTTTTGGACATTATGGCTATTTTTTTTAGTATAGTTGTGTTATGCATTTAAGCAAAGCGTTTCAGTTTTTTTAATGTAGTTTTGATATAGCTTAATGTTTTGGTTGAAAGGAATGCTATTGGTAAGCAATCATAATGTTAGTTGTGGTAGTATTGAGACTTTTTTTTCTCTTTGAATAGATATGTCTCGGAACTAGCTCTTTGAATATAAAAGAAGTTTGGGATTAATTTATTTGTTTGTGATTGGTAGGATTAATATTTTGACGCAATTTTACATTTTTTAATATCGTTTCTTCATATTATGTATATTTAGCAAATGCAGTACGTAAATCTGTTCAACATTGGTTGCTATTTTTGATGATTATTTGTTGCAAAAGTATTATGCAAAGCCTGTTAATACTGATGTTATCAAGGCTTGGTGTGAATATGACTTTGGGTGTTTTTCAGTTGTAATATTGGTGGAATATATTGAAGATGGATGATTTTTGTTGTACAAGTGATTTTGTACATTTTTGTTGTACAGGCATATAATTTTTTTAAAAAAATTAATAAACTTTTAACCACGGGCTTGGCCCGTGGTAAAAAAATACTTTCCACCACGGGCTCAAACAGTGGTAGAATACATACTTTCTACCACGGGCTCCTCCCGTGGTTAAAAGTTATTATTCTACCACGGGTTTTGCCCGTAGTAGAAAGTATATTTTCTACCACGGGCTAAGCCCGTGGTTAAAAATTATTTTTCTACCACAGGCTTTACCCCGTAGTAAAAAGTATGTTTTCTACCAAGCGCTTAGCCCGTGGTTAAAAGTTATTGTTTTACCATGGGCTAAGCCCGTGGTTAAAAGTTATTGTTTTACCATGGGCTAAGCCCGTGGTAGAAAACATACTTTCTACTACGGGCAAAGCCCGTGGTAGAAAATAACTTTTAACCACGGGCTAAGCCCGTGGTAGAAAGTATGTTTTCTACCACGGGTGAAGCCTGTGCTAGAAAGTCTATTGGCAACTATGACACCGGATACCACGGCGAGCTGTGCCCGTGGTAAAAGGCCTTTTTGCCCCCTGTAGAAACTCTTTTTTCTTGTGGTGAAGGTTATATAATCTTCAAGTAAATCCATTATAATCTTTGGATGAGTTAATATCAGATTTTGGTATCAAGACCACTTTCTCCTCATGAAAAGAGGAAGAAAAGACCTAAAACACAATAGACTTTACCATTTGGTATCTTCTATGATCCTCATCATTCATGGTTTGACCCACATTACACTTAATGTATCATTTTACCTTTTGGGCACCATTGATACCTCCTTTATGAGATATTACATTTTATTGGGCATGCATTTGCATTTCTAAATTCTTCTAACTTTCAAGAGTTAGTTGAAATGCTTTCTAGATTACTAGGATGTTGAGATTGCCTAACTTGACTCCATATGCCTTTTGATTATGTGAAAAAGGGAGAAGTTATATGATATATATCATAATCACATGCTTGTAGTTATATATTGCTATATTTGTAGAAAGTATGATGATAGAGGAAGAATTCTCATTTATATGCATGTGCTTAATGCCTTACTCATTTCTTTAATGCATTTTGATATGGAAAGCATATACCTTAAATGATTATGTGTTATTTTTCATTCTTAATTTAAGAGCATAATCATATTTGGCACAAAGCATGATGTTAACTCATTATTTGATTTCACGCATAAATCTTTTGACATGACTATATACACTTGCTTTAGAACATATATCACATGCTATATGATTTTATTGTTAAATTCCTTTGAAGCATGATGATAGGGGGAGAATTTTCATTGGTGAAATTCATGAATATACGCAAATGCTTAAATGCTTTATTCTTTTGATGCATACTGATAGGGGAGTAATCCCTAAATTGAGTTTTGAAAGTTGAGACTTAAAATATAGGCATATTGGGATTTACATAGGGGGAGAAATCCTAACTTGTTAGAATATACATATTGATGGAGGGAGCAACCTCAAGTTACTTGATTGAGGGAGAGTGTTGTGAATTCTATCCTAACTATATTTTTACATGTCGATGTCTTATCTACATATAATAGATGATTACTGCCTCTTAGAGCTTTATTGTATTGATCTTTTGATAATGTGAAAGGGGGAGAAAAATGTAATGTGCGTATCATAAATGACTTGACTTACATTGATTATATGATTTATTTCATTTATATTATAAAACACATCAATAGTTTGTCATCATCAAAAAGGGGGAGATTGTTAACCTCAAGGTTTCAACCAAATGTTATTTGGATAATTTTGATGATAACAATCTATTGTAGTGTAGATCTAATAAGTTTACTTGAGTGTGCATTTTAGAAGGTATCAAATTATCTCAAGTATCTTAAAGGCTTTAGACTTCAAAGGGACTTACAAGAATATATATGAAGCCACATGATCATAGAACTCAAAGATCAATAATCAAGATCAATGGCGAAGTTGAAGTGAAGCCACATAATGAAGGAACCCAAGAGCTTAAAGATTTGAAGATCAAAAGACTTGGGTAGGCTAGTCTTGGGTGAGTGCTTTTATTTATTATAAAGTTACTTTGATGTACTCACATGAAAACTTTAGGATCGATGCATATAATTCATATCATTCATAAGTCCTTAGATTATGAGCAAAAGGCCATGAACTTCATTTATAGCATCATGAGGCCTTTTCTAAAGGTTGAGTTAGTTCAAGGTTTCATAAGCTTTGGAAGAACTCAATTATTAAGTCTTAACTAGGACCATGTATTTCAATCATATCACTTGGAATCGTCTCTAGGAAGTAGAGCAATAAGGCTTTGAACTTATATGTTTAAATCATAAAAAGTCTTATGTAATATTGAGATGATCTCCAATTGAGAATATCTTTAATACTCAATATTCTAATTCAGTCAATGAACTTCAAACCCAGTTTGAGCTTGTTGAAAACCAGCTTTGAGATTGCTGAAAATGAAGTTTGAGCTTGCAGAAAGTTAAGTTTGAGCTTGCTGAAAGTTTGAGCTTCCTGAAAATGCAGTTTGAGCTTGCTGAAAATGCACTTTCAGGAGATTGAAAATGCACTTTCAGGAGATTGAAAATTCACTTTCAAGCGACTGAAAATGACTAATAATCAATTATTTATAAAGCAAGACTCATGACCATTCATATGTATCCTACCAGCATATATATATACATATATATAAGTGGATACATCTTAAATTTATTTAAAATAACAAAAAAAATATACAGGTCATCATAAACTACCCTCCTAAAAAAATTTCATCCCTGAAATTTAAATCATACATACGTGCAATTCCAAAAAGACTAGAATAATTCTTTCAAATTTTAGGCTCTAATTCCCTTGTAGTTTCTTCATTTTATATTCTAATTTAATTATCATTTTCCTAACACATGGTACGCATCAAGCACGTACTCTCACACTAACTCGACGTCCAAACCCCTACCTACTGTCCTAAGATATTCGAACCTAGAGCTCTAATACCACTTTGTCATGCCTCGATTTCTGGGACATGATTAAATATAATAAAATAAAAATAAAACCTTATAGTCATATAAAACATATAACTATTACAAACCCCTTCAAATTCACATAACATAACTAGTGACATAAATCTTGTCTTAAACATACAAACAAAGTACTTCTTGTCAATTATAAAATTTTAAAAATATATATAGAAAACACTCTCTTCAACTTTCTATGTTAGGAATCACACCATCACGTGACTTCCAAAAATTCTTCATAACTCTAGATCTCAGCCAAACTTAAAAAATATTAGCGTGAGCACAATCACCGAATAGGAAAAGTACTCTAAATTCATATATATCATAGATCGAATACAAAAGTACGAATAACTTAAAATATATAAATATTTAAAGAATCATTCATATTAAAGTATGTACAAATAAGATTACCAATGCAATTAAAATTCAATTCTCCAAAATAATGTCAACACAAGCTTATTTCACAAATTAAATGACCTCGACATATTTACCGCACACACTAGCGGATTCTCGATCATTCTTCGGCGGACCACTAACCCCCAACTAAGTTCCGGAATATTTCTCGGTCTTTCAACTGAAGGGATTATACACCCTGCCCATTTTCAACTAGTTATACATGTACAAGCACACACAAACATATTTTAAATTTTCAGACAATAAGATGCAATACCATTTCACATCAGATTAATAGTCTTAATCATTACATGTTCATAATTCAACTTTCCACCCATGGAAAGTATAACTCAAGAAAAAGAATATTCAAGCAACCAGAGAGAAATTTATCATAAAACCAAAGGATGTGAAATAAATTATAGTTTCTTCGGTCGATTCGCAAATATAAACTAAGAGTAAATTTCCTACCTATTTGTGACTGATTTTTCTTCAATTTAATATATGGATCAACTCCTTCTACTATGTGTAAAATCTTTCTGTTATTCCTTGATCAGCCTGGCTACTATCAACTCACCTCTACTTTCTTTCTTTTTTTCCTAAAGGATCATACTATCTTTTGAAGATAATGGGTGCACTATTGATAAGTGTTCAATTCTATGCATTTGAACCATCTTTATTGCATATGTTAGCCTCGTTTCTACGTTTACCGAGATATGTTTACAGTAGTTTTGTGTTTTTGATGTATTGCAGGTATTGTAGCAAAAGGAGCAAAGTTTGAAGCCATTTGCAATTGAAGAGCTAAAGTCAGAATTAAAAGCTAAGGCATCTCGATCAATTGAGATGTTGATCTCGATTAATCAAAATCTCGATTGATCGAGATCTTGATTTCGATTGATCAAAATCTCGATCAATCGAGATTCCAATCTCGATTAATCGAGATTCTGCAGAGCCACTTGCCCACTTGCCCACCTGCTCTCCCACTTGCAACAAAATCCCCATTTTTGCATGACTTAGAGGGATTGTCTAACTTGAACAAGACCCTTGGGGACCTTCTTGATATAGTTGGTATATATATTGATATATATATATTTATGGTGGGCCCCAAGGTTGAAAAGGAGGCCATAAAGCACAAAAAGAGGCTATTTTCTCAAGGATCTCTCACACACATCAGACTACACAAGGAGAGACATTCGGGAGAGGAGAAGAATGAGCTGAACCAGACCTTGAAGCTCCATTTTCTTCATCAATGGAAGAGTGCAAGGCAACCATGAGCAACTAACTTCTATACTAGGATGTTGTTGAAGCCCCTAGCCATGTAAACTTGTTCATTGTTGTAGCATTTTGGGATTTGTTCTTAAATGTTGATTATTTAGCCTAGTGACCATGTACACTAATACATCTCTTTTATATATTCATTTGATTTTGGTTTTATTCTTGTCTTAGAGTAGAATCTATCTTGTGAATGCACAATATTTGTTTCTTCCACAAGAAGGGCAAATGTTGGCTAAGTAATGGTACTTTAAATGTATGTGGTGTGCTTGCTTGTATAAACCATGCCAAGATAAGGTAGTTTGGATGCATGTAGGTTCACTTAGAAAGTAGGGTAATTAGTTAGGTTGAAAAATTATGCTTGTTGAAGATGAATTATGATAAGTTGGTGCTCACATTAATCTTTTGATATGTCATTGAGGTCACAAGCCTAATGACATTGTTAGGCATTTAATTTATGAATCCCAAGCTTGCTACACTTATGAACATGTGAATGGCTAGTGGTGGAAACCACCCCTAGTTCTCTCTCCCAACTTTCACTCTTTAAATTTATTGTTATTACATTCATGCAATAGTTTTATAAACAAAAACTCAAAACCTTGTTTTTAGGATTAAAGTGGAAGTAATCTTTCTTTAAGGCAGTTACGACTAGTTGATTCGTGTGTGAGTGTGACTCAAAAAGTATATCAATTAAAATTTTTCACACTTCGCAATAGAACGAATTCCTTGCAGAATAGGGCTATCGAAAGGGGTATCGTACCTCAGAGATTATGGTCTTATGAGTTGGAATACGGAATTAATTCTAATTAAATTTATAAGAAAAGAATTCTGATTTTTAAACTAAATTAATTAAAAAAATAAAATAAAATAAATCAAAGTAAACAAGATAGTGAAGATAATATGAGAGAAATCTAGGGTGTTTGACTTCACCACTAACTCCACAATCAATGGTCAATTGAATCAACTATAGGGGAATTACATCATGCATAAGTGGTGTTGGTGGCTACAAGCTCACCTTCATCCGTCAAGAAGATAACATATGATTAAGGCTAAGCCATGGACTATCTTCGATTGGCATGGGCCATCTGCCTAACTATTCTAATCTAGGGTGCAGTATGGTTCATCTTCTCTAGGCATAATCCATCATAGCTCTTAACAATATATTCAGTGATTATCATTGTGTAATAATCTCTCTCATGATCACAGAAAACAAGAGAGATTGAGCTCAATAACAACAACTAAATATCTAAGACAAGATAAGAAATCATTGAAACTGAATTTACAAGACTTTTATTGCTCAATTCTATAATAAGAATCCTCTGAATTACACAATCTATGCCTGTATATAAAGGTCCTAAATAATTAAAACAATCAAACCATTAATGCTTTGTTAGGGCTACATCAAAACCCTAGTGGATGAACTAGTCGCTCATGGTAGAAGAAGAAGCTTCAACTG
Organism: Cornus controversa; assembly: GCA_026545225.1. Lineage (NCBI taxonomy): Eukaryota > Viridiplantae > Streptophyta > Magnoliopsida > Cornales > Cornaceae > Cornus > Cornus controversa. Next base: position 2,758,377 of record CM048848.1, read on the forward strand.
TTGAGGAAGAAGACATCATCTTTCTGAATTACGTGTATGACTTTGTTCTCCAATGGCTCTGCGAATATGTTTCTGTTCTCTTCTCAGCCTTCCCAGACTCTCCAAGCTCAGTTCTCTCTCTCTCTAATCCCCTCCTCTCTTCAGCCTCCAAGTCTTCACTTTATTCCCCAAGAGAATACACCAAAGTCCTAATCCAATTAGAAATAAATTAGGGTTTCTAGCAGCACTAATCAGGTGGGTTTTTCCTGCTGACTTCAGCCCAACTTTTGATCCACTAGAAGTTCGATTTACGGAATTTTTGTGAAATACAAAAGTGTGCAGAATCAAATTTCGTTCAACCCATCACAAAAATAATGTTGATTTGAGGCTCGGAAATAAGACTTCTGGTCCATTTTCTAAAACGGGATTAAGACTGTATTATGCGCAGATTTGGGCTTCAGGCTCGAAACCTTCTTAAGCAGCTGTAATTCTCTTGGACCTCTTTCTTGGGCTGATTTGAGTTAAAATAAATGGTTGAATGATCCTCCTTGATGTAGGCTTCATCTCACCATCTTGGATGTCTTCCTTAAAAACCCAAAAGCTTGGTTTTAACTGAAATAATCATTAAAGCCCTGAAAATACAGAAAACACTAAAATAAAGTAAAATCACAAAATAATCTATCACTAAGAGAATAAAATACATAAGTTAAGAGGCTAGAATACGTAACATTCAACTCCTATCACTCCCCTAAACTTACATATTGCTAGTCCCTTAGCAATAGAATAAAAGAAAACTAAAACAAAAGAAACTAACAAATACTAAGTAAACTACCTAACTCCACTTTCGTAGGAGAAACGATTGCATTTAGCATATGCAACAAGCCTTTAAACCCCTAGGTTCCCCCTAGTGGACGAGTATAGTCTCGTGAGGGTTTCCAGAAATGTTACCCACAAACATCCAAAATTCTGTTTCAACATTAATTTAAGAAGAAGCTTACAATATATAGTTACAAACTTGCATTCAAGAATAATTTCAAACTTTCAAATTCCATAATTCAAATCAATGGTTCCCACACATAATTCACATCATCATATCTCAAAATAATCAACTCTAGTCCCCTCGTGTAAAGTGAACTAGCAATCATCTCATATAGCATAACCATGCTCTGAATATAGTAAGGCACATACCCCTTCAACTCACTAGCTCCCTTTATTGAAATCATACTTCCAAACATGAATACATGACTTTTCCATTTTTTTTCATCATTTTTTTTTCATTGCTTTATTGGTTGTGCAATGTCTTGATCTATTAAGCTTTCTGAAAGATTCATGTAGCAAGCTTTCAGTAAGTGGCTCCCAAACCAGATGGCTTTAGGGCACTAGGCTTTAAGATACCCTGAAGACCTAATTACTCGAATCAATCAAGCTACAAATCAAGACAACCAATGCTCATCTTTTCTCACCCTTTCACTTTTGATGCGAACACTCCGTGCTTCCTGAGGCATAGAGGCCTTGTTACTCATGAAAAGGATCAAATTGATTTGTTTATTCATCACTTTTTTTTCTTTTCTTTTCCTTTTCTTTCTTTTTTTTCTTTTTCATTGAAGTCAAGTAAAACACATCATCGGTACTCATTCTCAAGAGATACTAATTAATATCAAGCATATGTAACTCAATAACTCAAAACCAAAGTTTATACCCCATAAGACTATGCTAGTGTGTTTGTGCATGTAAGGAAACTAAAATCAATCACTCCAAAACATGTTATTGCAAACCATGCTTAAAACCACATAATTTAAACCACAGTTTCCAAAAATATAAAACATACTCAAAAATTGCAAGTTATGCACCTACATAAGGTATTAATCCTTTGAATAATGTCAAAATATTTTATCTAAAAATAAAACAAAATAAAATAAAATAAAATAAACAAACTAAGAAAATAAAATAAACAAAAATCCTAAAACAAGAAGAATTTCATAAAAATTTCCCCCATAATGCAATAAAGCACAAAAATAGGCATCGCCTCACCCCCAAACTTAAACTGTACATTGTCCTCAATGTACTATCAATTAAAGTATAGAGAAGTGATGTGGCTAAATTCAATTGTATTTGTAAGCTTAATTTTGCCCTTTTTTATCAAAATATAATTTAACCACTCGCAAGAGCACGAATCTTTGTAGATAAGGTTCTATATAGAGGGTATCGATCCCACGAGGACTAGTCGTAATTGTCTTAAAGGAAGATTAATTCCACTTTAATCCTAAAAACAGGTTTTTGAATTTTTGTTTATAAACTATTGCATGAATGAAATGACAATAAATTTAAAGAGTAAAGTTGGGAGAGAGAACTAGGGTTGGTTTCCACCACTAGCCATTCACATGTTCATAAGTGTAACAAGCATGAGATTCATTAATTAAATGCCTAACAATGTCATTAGGCTTGTGACCTCAATGACATATCAAAAGATCAATGTGTTTGTCCACCTATCATAATCCATCTTCAATAAGCATAGCTCTTCAACTTAACTAACTATCTAATTACTCTACTCTCTAAGTGAACCTACATGCATCCAAGCTACCTTATCTTGGCATGGTTTATACAAACAAACACAACACATTCATTTAAACACCATTATCTAGCCATCATTTGCACTTCTTGTGGAATATGCAAATGTTGTGCATTCATATGGAAGAATCTATTCTAAGACAAGAATACAACCAAAACCACATGAATATATAGAAGAAATGTATTAGTGTACATGATCACTAGGCTAAATAATCAACATTTAATTACAAATCCCAAGTACTACAAGAAGGAACATGTTTACATGGCTAGGGCTTCAACAACACCCTAGTATGGAAGTTAGTTGCTCATGGTTGCCTTGCACTCTTCCATTGATGGAGAAGATGAAGCTTCTTGGTCTGGTTCAGCTCCTTCTCCTCTCTCCCAAAAGTCTCTCTTCCCCTTGGTCTGATGTGTGTTGAGAGATATATGAGATATATGGCTATTTTGTGTTTTTAAGGCTCCTTTTTCAACCTTGGGGCCCACCATATATATATATATATATCAATATATATGTCCTTTGTATCAAGAAGGTCCCCAAGGGTCTTGTTTAAGTCAGAAAATCCCCCTAAGTCGTGCAAAAAGGGAGATTTTGTTGCAAGTGGGAAAGCAGGTGAGGAAGTGGGCAAGTGGCTTCTGCAGAATCTTGATCAATCGAGATTGAATCTCGATTGATCGAGATTTCTATCAATCAAAATGAGATCTCGATCAATCGAAATTTTGATTAATTGAGATCAACATCTCGATTGATCGAGATGCCTTTGGCTGTAATTTCTGATTTTTCTCTTGAACTGCAAAAAGCCTCAAACTTAGCTCCTTTCAGTACAAGACCTGTAAAACATCAAAAATACAAAAAATATCATAAACATATCTCGGTAAACGCAAAAATGGAATTAACATATGCAATAAAGAGGGTTCAAATGCATAGAATTGAACACTTATCACACCCCCAAACTTACATATTGCTAGTCCCTTAGCAATGCAATATTACAAAAATAAAATTAACTATCTTATACAAAAGTTTAATCATGCTCAGTCATCAACTAGATAAAGGGCGATCATCCGTTCATTTCACAGTTGGCAAATGCAACAAGTATTACAGAACTATGTGGTCATTAGCAAAAATGGACTTCCACAAGCTATAAATAAACGACGGTCCCCACATGATGGCCAGTCCGAACAAACGTACCAATTTTGACCCCAAAATCCTCTTTGAAAAGTGAACATGCATTCTAACACGTGGCTTTTGTCATATTTGGAGAAGAAAATGAACAAATCTATTTTTAAGAGAAAAACTCATTGAAAAAGCTCAACACTGCCGTTCATTATCACAAAACATTCATGATTGCTCATGTGCGGATGACCGTGCAATGCTTAGCTCTTTTTGCTTTCTTGTAAGCCCATGTAGCGGCATTGGGCCAATGACTCCCAAACCAAATGGCTTTAGGGCATTAGGTGAAGAAGCACCCCTCGGACTTAATAACCGAGCTTACAAGGCGATGAGCGTAAGCAAGCCACCCGCTTATTATTGCTCAACCTTGCACACTTATATGTGAATACTCCCTACTTTGAGGCATAGAAATCCGGTTTATTGAGTGAGAAGGCTTATTGCAAATTTTTCTCTTTTTCTCTCTTTTCCTCCTTTTTTTTTTTTTACAACAACCGGAAGAACTTATTCTTTAAGTTGTTCAGATAAAAACTGAAATTTACAAATCTCCCTCAGACTTATACCCCACAGTTTAAAATGCATGTGTGCGAATTTGTGCGGTTAAGGACAAATTTAGGGCAAGAACTATACGTGCTCATATTTAGACAAAAATGTAGACCGTTCTAGCCTACTATATAGCTTGCAAGAGTGCGGGTATTTACAATGTTAAAGTTCTTAACTACCTGCTTCATTTACCTCGGACCTTTATTTGAATGATTTTCCTTTAAAAAGCAAGACATCATAGCAAGCATGCAAAAATATCAAGAAAAAGAAAACTACAGAAAGTAAAATAGAAAAGACAAATAAAAGCAGCTACTTGAGGGCGGGTGGTGGTGGTGGTGGCTCGGTGGGAGTAGAGGTGGAGGCGGAAGCTCGTCCAGCAAGCAGGAACTGCAGGTCCTGTCAGAAGGCACGAAACTCATCTAGAATCGCCCTCTGACCCTGTGCCAGAGAAGAAATGTCCGTCCGAATGCCTGCCAGTTGACTCTGCGTCACCTGGACATGCTCCTCAAAACCCTGCTGGAGCCGTTCTACGTCAACTGCCAGGCAGGAGTAGCCAGTCGCCAGGATGTCGTGCCGCTCTACAGCAATATCCATCTCCTCCTCCTCCATCTCCTCATCATCGGACCCATCTCCTGCAGGCTCTCCCTCCTCCATCTGCACCGGGGCATCCATATCTACATCGTCTGGAGGATCGCCCTGGTGGTCCTGCCGCTCTAAGTGTCGCCTCACCTGCTCCCACTGAGAAGATGTGAAACGGGTGGGCGGTGCCAACTGGATGTCAGTATCACTGACCGGTATACTGGCACGACTAAGAAAAGCGGCGATCAGGAAAGGAAAGGGAAACTGCCAGCTCACTGATCGCCTCATCCTCTTGTTGACGAGGCCGTCCCAGACCTTGAACATCTGCCCCCATACCAGGGATGGGACAAAAAACCACGTGCCCGTGTGGAAAGCATAGAGGCAACGGAGGAGGTCACCCCTACGCTCTGCCACGTGCTACAGAGGACACGCGTTCTTGATGAGAACGGTGTCCAGGAACCACAGTCTGCTAGGGCACATCGATTTGGACGTGCAGTTGTGACTGGGCATGGTGAACACCCCGCCACACATGTCCATCACGATGGAGAACAGTGTCGTGTCTGCTAAAAGTGCGGCCCTATAAAGTGGTCGACCGTCCTGGTCAACCATGTCTGGCAACTGCTGGTGAGGGATGCCGAGCATCTGCACAATCCGGCTTGGCGTAATCGTAATCGTCGTGGTGCCCACGACCGTCTCTAATGTGTCCGGCGCTGTGCAGGAGTAAGTCATGCGCTCGTAGAAGACCTGCACTAAGCGCTCGTGTGCCACGTCAGTGGGAGGCACACATAGTCGGTCGAGGCGATGCCTCCTGAGCTCGGTGATAGTCCACGCACTGTCTGGACGCATCTCAAACTCTGTCAAGTCAAAAATCTACTCCGGGTGAAACTTTCGAGACCGAAAGGCTCGCCCGGGCACGTCTGGAACAGAACCTGGGGCATTCTTCACCCTCGCCATAGTCTCGAAACAGTCTGCACTTTATTCCAAAAATTACGTAAATAAAAAGAAAATAAAAGGAATACTAAACTAGGAATAAAAATAAAAGAATAAATTTGAAAATGAGGTCCTAGTCCATGGTATGACAAAAATTCAAAAAGTCGCTCTCAAAGAGGCAGCACGAGCGGATGCAACCGAAACGCAGATGCCGTGGTTACAAACCGTACACTAAGCATTTGAAACAAAAAGAATGCCAAATCTCACTCCTACATGAATTCCTACCCCCAAAAAATCCTTAAAATACCATTATGATTATCGCGAATGCACCAATCCAACCTAACATCATTTGTCTACGTTTATTATGCCGTAAAACTATCAAAAATATCAAGAAAGTACGCAAAATGTAGCCATGCATCACTTACCTCAAGGTAAAGAAGATGAACAGCACACGAAGATGAAAACCCAACTCACAATCGCGAAGAGAAGAGCGTGCGAGTGCTAGCGGCGATCTCGGACTACGGTGAACGGCGGTGGATAGTCAGGAATGGAAGACCACGTGCGGAATGGTGCTTGGAGAGCTCTGGATCGCTCAGAGAAGAGAAGGAAGTCGAATGGTTTGAGGAAGAAATGTGGAAATGAGAGGGAAGCCCAACAGTTTAAATAAGATTTCGGCTCACGTGCAGGCATCACGTGCATCTCGATTGATCGAGATGTGCATTTTGATCAATCGAGATTTCGATTGATCGAAATCCCACTTCGATCAATCAAAATCACCTTCGATCGATCGAGATTCTTCCTTCGATCAATCAAAATTTCTTCACTGAATCGACACTTTATTTTGAGTAATCGAAACTTTAATTCGATCAATCAAAATTTTACTTTGATCAATCAAAATCCCATTTCGATCAATCAAAATTTCGATCGATCGAGGACCTATCGAAGTGCTATCGAAGAATACTACCTCTCGGGACTTTGGATTTGGCAAACTCTCTGCAATTTTTTGATCAATCGAGACTGAAATCTCGATCAATCGAAATCTCGATTGATCGAGATCCTGGTTTCAATCAATCGAGATGCTCAAAAATAGTCAGCTTAAGCTTTGCTTCATGGACTTGGATTTTTTGGGACTTAGATACTAAATTGCTTAGATATAAAGTTTAACTTGGATTAAAGGGACATCATGGAAGCATTATAGCTACCATGGCTTCGCCACCTTACACGTCTATGGCATGACGTTCGGATCAGCTCATGAGTCAAAATATACGGGATCCGTCAAAGTGACGACATCCACGTATTCGGTGGTGACTTGGTCATCCACGCATACTTTTAAGCGCTGCCCGTTTACTTTGAACAACGAGCTATCTTTCAAGTCCTTCAATTCCACCGCTCCGTGGGGAGCGACGGAATTAATGAAAAATGGACCATCCCAACGGGAGCAGAGTTTTCCGGGAAACAAATGGAGGCGTGAATTGTACAACCATACTTTTTGGCCCGGAGAAAATGTTTTGACTCGAATATTACGATCATGAAAGGCTTTGGACTTTGCCTTATAGATTTTAGCATTCTCATACGCATCATGTCGTAATTCTTCCAATTCATTTAATTAAAGCTTTCGATTAGATCCGGCCTTTTGCATGTCAAAATTGAAAGTTTTAGTGGCCCATATAGCTTTATGCTCCAATTCAATCGAAAGATGGCACGCCTTGCCATAAACCAACCGATAAGATGACATTCCAATGGGAGTTTTATACGCGGTTCGGTATGCCCATAATGCATCATTTAGTCGCAATGACCAATCTTTCCGGTCAGGCCGAACAGTTTTCTCAAGAATGTTCTTAATCTCCCTATTGGATACCTCTACTTGGCCACTAGTTTGAGGATGGTACGGGGTGGCTACTTTGTGTGTGACGGAGTATTTGGTAAGCAAGGTTCGAAGGAACCGGTTACAGAAATGTTTACCTCCGTCACTGATGATGGCCCGAGGCGTACCAAACCGGCTAAAGATATTCGCTTGAATGAACTTAACCACGACTGCGTGGTCATTGGTTTTGGTAGCAACGGCCTCTATCCACTTAGATATGTAGTCCACCGCCACAAGTATGTACTCATGACTAGTAGAGGGTGGAAATGGTCCCATTAAGTCAATGCCCCACACATCAAATATCTCTATAATAAGAATAGGGTTAAGAGGCATCATGTCCTTCCGAGATATCACGCCGAGGCGTTGACATCGCTCACAAGAGCGGTAGAATGAATATGCATCCTGATGAAGTGTTGGCCAGAAAAATCCGCATTGAAGAATTTTTGCTGCGGTTTTCTTAGCACTAAAGTGTCCCCCACAAGCGAGTGTATGACAAAATTTGAGAATACTTTGGAACTCACTGTTGGGTACACACTTACGAATTATTTGATCGGGGCAATATTTGAACAGTTGAGGATCGTCCCAATAATATGATCGTGATTGGGATAGAAAACGATCCTTCTCTTGTTTGGTCCAAGAAGATGGTATTTTACCGGTTGCCAAGTAATTAACCACATCTGCATACCAAGGGATACTCTCTTGAGAAATGACAAAGAGTTGTTCATCCGAGAAGGATTCACAAACTAGAATGAAATTATGGAGGGATTCAACAAGAATTCTAGAAAGGTGGTCAGCCACCACATTTTTAGTTCCCTTTTTGTCTCTAATCTCACAATTGAACTCTTGCAACAAGAGTATCCATCGGATCAACCTAGGCTTGGTGTCCTTTTTGGCCAAAAGATGCCGGAGGGCAGCATGGTCCGAATAGACAAAGACCTTTGAACCTAATAAATAAGCTCGAAACTTGTCTAATGCAAATACTACCGCAAGCAACTCCTTTTCCATTGTGGTATAATTGATTTAAGCCTCAGAAAGGGTTTTACTCGCGTAGTAGATGACATGTGGCAGTTTGTCTACTCGTTGCCCTAAAACCGCACCCATGGCATAATCGGATGCATCACACATAATCTCAAATAGGGGAGCCCAATTTGGAGGGATGAGAATTGGAGCGGTTGTAAGCATGGTGCGGAGTTTTTCAAAAGCGTTAAGGCACGCTTCATCAAAGGTAAAGCAAGACTCTTTTTTAAGAAGGCGGCACAAAGGCCAGGAGATCTTGCTAAAGTCTTTGATGAAACGGCGATAAAAACCCGCATACCCAAGGAATGAACGAATCTCTCTCACCGTTGATAGTGGAGGAAGTTTGGAAATGAGTTCAACCTTGGCTTTATCAACCTCTATTCCTCTCTTAGACACAATGTGCCCTAGGACAATACCCTCTTGAACCATAAAATGGCTCTTTTCCCAACTAAGAATCAGGTTGGTCTCTTGACATCGTTTGAGAACACGGGATAGATTTTGGAGGCATGATTCAAATGAAGGCCCAAAAATGGAAAAATCATCCATGAACACTTCCAAGAATTTTTCCACCATGTCCGAAAAGATAGACATCATACACCGTTGAAAAGTCGCCGGTGCATTGCACAACCCAAAGGGCATACGTCTATAAGCAAATGTGTCGAAGGGACATGCAAAGGTGGTTTTCTCTTGGTCCCTCGGGTCTATAGCAACCTGATTATAGCCAGAATATCCATCTAGAAAGCAATAAAAACTTTGTCCGGCTAATCTCTCCAATATTTGATCAATAAATGGGAGGGGGAAGTGATCTTTCTGAGTGGCTGAATTTAATTTTCGATAATCAATGCACACTCACCATCCCGTGGTGGTGCGTTGGGGAACTAATTCACCCTTATCATTAGGTTGTACCGTAATACCTGACTTCTTTGGAACCACTTGAGTGGGACTAACCTACTTGCTATCTGAGATGGGGTAAATGATTCCCGCATCTAGTAACTTCACCACCTCCTTCATTACAACGTCCTTCATATTTAGATTTAATCGACGTTGTGCCTCCCTTGAGGTCTTTGCATCCTCTTCCAAGTGTATGCGGTGCATACAAATAGAAGGGTCTATTCCCTTAAGATCTGCCACACTCCATCCTATTGCTTCCTTGTGCTCTTTTAGCACTTTGATGAGTTTCATCTCTTGATCATTGGTGAGATTGGAAGCAATAATGACTGGAAGGGTCTCATTAGCACCCAAGAAAACATACTTGAGTGTAGCCGGCAGAGGCTTGAGTTCAAGTTATGGTGGGAAAATTAGAGAAGGAGTTTGGGAAGATTTGGACAAAGGAGGCAAGGGTTCTCTTGGAACTCTCCATTTAGGCACATCCATGACAGTATTGACATCGAGCATTGAGTTGACTTCACATATGGATTGTTCAATGTCAAAATCGTCACAGTTGAAGTGATTTAGGCATGCCTCTAAAGGATCCTTGGAAAGAATAGAAGGAAGTGATTCTTGAACAAGGTTTTCCACTACATCGACAACAAAGCACTCACTCTCGTCTTTGGATGTGTGGTGGGAAGCATTGAAGATGTTCAAGCGAACTTTCATACTCCCGAAAGAGATGTCCATCACTCCGGTACGGCAATTAACGCAAGCGTTTGCCGTGGCCAAGAATGGACGACCTAGAATGATAGGAATATGTCGATTTGGATTTTGGACCAGTTCCGTGTCAAGGACTATGAAGTCCACCAAAAAGTAAAATTTATCCACTTGAATGATTACATCCTCAATTATGCCACGTGGTTGCTTCACCGAGCGGTCGGCGAGTTGTAGCACAACCGTGGTATGCTTGAGTTCTCCCAAACCTAGTTGTTGGTAAACTAAGAATGGAAGCAAATTGACACTAGCCCCTAGATCAAGAAGTGCCTTTTCAAAAGATTGATTTCCAATGGTGCACAAAATGGTCGGAGCACCCGGATCTTTGAATTTAGGAGGGGCTTGGTGTTGGAAAATGGAGCTTATGTGCTCAGTTAATAGGACTTTCTTAGGAACATTATTCCTAGATTTGCACTTTTGAGTGCACAAGTCCTTCAAAAATTTAGCATAGGAGGGGATTTGTCGAATAGCATCAAGGAGAGGGAGATTGATCTTTACTTGTTTGAAGATCTTCATCATGTCTTGGATTTTCTCTCCTTGCCTCCCAAAATGAGAAGGTTCCTTCAATCTTTGAGGAAAAGGAACCGGAGGTTCAAAAGAAGTGTCAAGATTTGGAATTGATGACGACACAACTTCACTTGCCTTTCCTTTTGGATTTAAAGGGATGTTATGCACATTTGGATTTAATGGAAACAATTTTGGATTTAATTGGGATTCTTTTAGATTTTTGGGTTGCTCTTGGAATTCCTTTCTCTCTTCCTCTCCTACCTTGGAATTGATGACTTTACCACTCCTTAAGGTGGTGATTGATTGAACTTGCTCCGGAGGAGCATTACAAGATGAAGATGATGGATCTTCAATCATATGAACACCCTTAGGATTCGCCACCGGTTGACTCGGCAACTTACCTTCCTCCCTCCTACTCAAGGCATTAGCTAGTTGCCCGATTTGAGCTTCTAGCCTAGCCATAGATTGAGCATTCGCTTCAAGCTTAGCGATTGATTGAGAATGAGTTTGCAATAAGCGGGTATTAGCCTCAAGATTGCTTATCACTCTTTCTTCAAAGCCTTGGCTTCTCGGAGGAGGTGGTGGTTGTTGGTAATTGGATCTTTGATGGTAAGGTTGAGGATTTGGCCTATATTGAGGCTATTGAGATTGGGAATTGAAAGAATTTTGCCCTTGGAAAGAGGGACTTGATTTTTGAGGTTTCCATGAAAAAGCCGGATGATTTTTATAACCAGGATTGTACGTATTTGAATATGGATCATTCATTTGTTTAGAGTACAAGGCATTCGCTTGCTCTTGAGCATAATCGGGAGATTGCCTGGCAATAGGACAATCTCGCACGAAATGTGAAGTACTATAGCAAAACGAACATCCCTCCTGATTTTGAACAGGTTGGCTTGGAGTAGGCAGCCCATTTTTCATGATTAGGTCCATTTTTCGGGACAAGACCTCTACTTGCATGGCAACCTCATCTACCCGTGAAATTTCATGCACTCCTCTACAAGGTTGGGTGGCCTTCCTTTTCCTAGTGGAGGAGCGTTGAGCTGAATTGTTGCTTAGGGTTTGAAAAAGTTTTCATGCCTCATCGGGGCTTTTTAAAAGGTATCCACCCCCACACGCGGAGTCTATCATTTGTCTATGTTGCTCACTCACCCTATCATAAAAACTTTGCACTAGCTGCCATTTTGGGACAGCATGATATGGACAAGATTTAAGAAGGTCCTTTAATCTCTCCCACGTCTCATGAAATTGTTCTTGATCAATTTGGGTGAATCCGGTGATTGCTCTCCAAATATCACTCGTCTTTCCCATTGGGAAGTATTTTTTTAAGAACTCGATTTGCATCTCCCCCCAAGAATGGATTGAGTTAGGTTCTAAGGAATTGAACCAACTTCTAGCTTTATCTTTTAGGGAGAATGGGAACATACGCAGCTTTAGATCATCCTCCGTAAAGTGTGGTACACAAATAGTGGAGCACACAGAAAGGACGTAATCTAAGTGCCGGTATGGATCCTCATTAGGGAGACCATGGAAGCTATTAAGAAGATTGATGGTGGAGGACTTTATTTCGAATTGATTTGCCGCTACATCCAGAAATTAAATACATGAAGGTACTTCAAATGTAGTCGGAAGGTAAAAGTCCACAAGCAACTCTCCTTGAGGAGGTGGAGGTGGAGGTGGTTGTTCATGATTAAAAGGAGGTAGTCCGAGAGGTTGTCTCTCATTTGGGTCCATGTTTTCAGTCCTAGGCAATATAGGGTCCCTAGAGGTTCCTCTACGTTGTCTAAGTGTTCTTTCAAGTTCAATGTTACAAGGAAGCAAAGGAAGTGACAATGACCGTCTACCTAACATGCATTAATAGTAGAACAACACCTCAATACGAAAAATAAACGATAATATATACAAAAAAAATGAATGAACTCAAACCACCAATTTTAGATTTTATACTCACAAAGGGTTCCAACTGTAATTCTTTTAAATGCCCGCTATGTCGTATACCTAAAATCAAGAAATTTGAGAAATAAGAACAAGATATATACAAAAAAGAAAAAAAGAATGAAAGAATTTCTAGCCTAAGAATTAAACCAGATTTAATCTTCCAAAGGCGACAATTACACCGTAGTCCCCGGCAACGGCGCCAAAATTTTGATGTGGCTAAACTCAATTGTATTTGTAAGCTTAATTTTGCCCTTTTTTATCAAAATATAATTTAACCACTCGCAAGAGCACGAATCTTTGTAGATAAGGTTCTATATAGAGGGTATCGATCCCACGAGGACTAGTCGTAATTGTCTTAAAGGAATATTAATTCTACTTTAATCCTAAAAACAAGTTTTTGAATTTTTGTTTATAAACTATTGCATGAATGAAATGACAATAAATTTAAAGAGTAAAGTTGGGAGAGAGAACTAGGGTTGGTTTCCACCACTAGCCATTCACACGTTCATAAGTGTAGCAAGCATGGGATTCATTAATTAAATACCTAACAATGTCATTAGGCTTGTGACCTCAATGACATATCAAAAGATCAATGTGTTTGTCCACCTATCATAATCCATCTTCAATAAGCATAGCTCTTCAACTTAACTAACTATCTAATTACTCTACTCTCTAAGTGAACCTACATGCATCCAAGCTACCTTATCTTGGCATGGTTTATACAAACAAACACAACACATTCATTTAAATACCATTATCTAGCCATCATTTGCACTTCTTGTGGAATATGCAAATGTTGTGCATTCATATAGAAGAATCTATTCTAAGACAAGAATAAAACCAAAACCACATGAATATATAGAAGAAATGTATTAGTGTACATGATCACTAGGCTAAATAATCAACATTTAATTACAAATCCCAAGTGCTACAAGAAGGAACATGTTTACATGGCTAGGGCTTCAACAACACCCTAGTATGGAAGTTAGTTGCTCATGGTTGCCTTGCACTCTTCCATTGATGGAGAAGATGAAGCTTCTTGGTCTGGTTCAGCTCCTTCTCCTCTCTCCCGAAAGTCTCTCTTCCCCTTGGTCTGATGTGTGTTGAGAGATATATGAGATATATGGCTATTTTGTGTTTTTAAGGCTCCTTTTTCAACCTTGGGGCCCACCATATATATATATATATATATATATATAAATATATATGTCCTTTGTATCAAGAAGGTCCCCAAGGGTCTTGTTCAAGTCAGAAAATCCCCCTAAGTCGTGCAAAAAGGGAGATTTTGTTGCAAGTGGGAAAGCAGGTGAGGAAGTGGGCAAGTGGCTTCTGCAGAATCTCGATCAATCGAGATTGAATCTCGATCAATCGAGATTTCTATCAATCAAAATGAGATCTCGATCAATCGAAATTTTGATTAATCGAGATCAACATCTCGATTGATCGAGATGCCTTTGACTGCAATTTCTGATTTTTCTCTTGAACTGCAAAAAGCCTCAAACTTAGCTCCTTTCACTACAAGACCTGCAAAACAAAAATACAAAAATACCATAAACATATCTCGGTAAACGCAAAAATGGAATTAACAAATGCAATAAAGAGGGTTCAAATGCATAGAATTGAACACCAAACTGATCCCCCAAACTTGGTCTTCAAAAGCCCTCAAAAAGATTTGAACAATTTCTTCAAAGAAAAACTTCACTTACTTTGATGTTGAACTTGAAAAAGTGAGAGCTTCCTTTGAGAACTAGTGATTTTTGATCCAATTTGATGTTAAAGTTGATGATGATCAATGTTGAATTCTTGTTTAATGCTCACTAATTGAAGAAATTGATTTTTCGGATGATGCAGGACTTGAATTGGAGTTCAAAGAGGTCTAGGATGCAAGTAGTAGCAACATAGGAGGATAAGGAGGCTTTAAATACCAAGAAAATTCGGGCAGGCCACATTTAACCTTGGGCGATCGATCCCCCCAAGGGTGGGCGATCGATCGCCCACCTACTGGTGGGTTCCTCTTTAAAAAATCCTTGGGCGATCGATCCCCCTCCAATGGGGCGATCGATCCCCCCTCTAGTACCCTGCTGGACCCTCCATCGCCCAAGGTCAACCGAGACTTGATATTTTTGAGTCTCCATCTCCCAAGGTCGACCGAGAGCACGATTTTTCACCCGTCTTGAGTCCAAATACCTCGGTACACCTCTTGGCATCCTCCAGAAGCAACTTATACATCAAAAACTCAAAGAAAAAATATTAAAACGCAACTAGATTTGAAGAAAAACTTAAGAAAACTAGAACTAAAAATTAGAATTAAAGAAAACTAAAGGAAATAAAGTATAGAAATACATACAGAACCTACAATTTAACGTCCGTAGAAGACGATTGACTCTCCGAAGGGATTAAGTCGGATAGACGGGATCCGTCAAGTCGACGGACTCTACGTCTCTTTTTGGCACACATCCTTCCACACAATGCTTCAACCTTTGGCCATTAACTTTCATCAAAGTATTATCTCGAAAGCTTCGAATCTCCACGGCACCATGAGGAAAAACCGAAATCACTTGGAATGGTCCATCCCATCTTGAACGCAATTTTCCGGGAAACAACCAAAGCTTGGAATTGAAGAGCCACACTTTATCACCTGGGGAGAAGGACTTCCGTGAGATATGTCGGTCATGAAATGCCTTCGTCCTCTCTTTGTAAATTCATGAACTTTCATAAGCATCATATCTAAATTCTTCTAAATCATTCAATTGCAACTTCCTCTCTTCCCCAGCTCTTTTTGCATCGAAATTGAATTTTCGAATTGTCCAGAGTGCCTTATGCTCAATCTCTACTGGAAGATGACATGCTTTTCCATACACCAACCGATATGGTGACATACCAATAGGAGTCATGTAAGCAGTTCGATACGCCCATAGTGCTTCACTCAGTTGCAATGACCAATCTCTTCTATCTGGTCTCACTGTCTTTTCGAGAACATACTTAATTTCTCGATTGGACAGCTCTACTTGCCCACTTGTCTGAGGATGATAAGGCGTCGCCATCTTATGTGTCACTGAATATTTAGCAAGCAAACTTCTCAAAAATTTATTACAAAAGTGAGTACCACCATCACTGATCAAGGCTCGAGGAATTCCGAATCAACTAAGAATATTCTCATGCATGAATTTGATTACCACCTTGTGATCATTAGTTCGAGTTGCAATGGCCTCCACCCACTTGGAGACATAATCCACTCCAACCAGAATGTATTCGTTGCCAAAAGAAGGTGGAAAGGGTCCCATAAAATCAATTCCCCAAACATCAAAAATCTCCACCACCAGAATAGGGCTCATTGGCATCATATCACGCCTCGACATTGAACCCAATCTTTGACAACGATCACAAGTCTTACAAAAAACATATGCATCGTGAAACAGAGAAGGCCAAAAGAATCCACATTGAAGTACCTTTGCTGCTGTCTTATTTGCACTGAAGTGGCCTCCACAAACCAATGAGTGGCAGAACTTGAGAATATCTTGAAACTCATGGTCTGGGACACATCGCCGAATGATCTGATCTGGACAATATTTAAACAACTCTGGATCCTCGCAAAAGTAATGGTGAACTTTAGAGAAGAATCTATCACGTTCTCGCTTGGTCCAGTCTTTTGGCACTTTTTCTGTGGCTAAATAATTCACAATATCTGCATACCATGGTGTAGAGTTGTCGGATACTCCAAACAATTGCTCCCTCTGAAGTGTTTTAGAAGATGTAGTGCATACAAAAGTTACCAACATGGTAGAAAAATGATCTTCAAACATCTTCTTCTCCTTCTATTTTTCTTGCACCCTTATTTCATTTGTAGATTCAATTACATCTTCAGAGTCCATGAAGAAAACATCAGTCTGATCTGGAGGATTCTCAATAGCATTGAAAATATTAAGTTTAACCTTCATGTTGCCAAATGAAATATCCATGATCCCCGACCTACAATTTATGCAAGCATCAGCAGGAGCTAAGAAAGGTCGACCAAGGATCACTGGAATATGCCTCTTCAGATTATGAACCGGCTCAGTGTCAAGTACAATGAAATCAACAGGAAAGTAGAACTTGTCCACCTTAATGAGCACGTCTTCTATGATTCCTCGGGGCTATTTTGTTAATCTGTCTGCAAATTGCAATACCACCGAGGTAGGCTTCAATTCTCCCAAACCGAACTGTAGGTAAACTGAATAGGGTAGCAAATTCACACTTGCACCCAAATCAAGAAGAGCTTTATCCACATGGTGCTCCCCAATAATGCATGAGATAGTTGGAGCACTAGGATCTTTGTACTTGGGAGGAGTACACTGCTGAATTATTGAACTTACTTGTTGTGGCAGCATCACTTTCTTTGGTACATGGCTTTTAGAACGCCCTTTCTGAGTGCATAAGTCCTTCAAGAATTTAGCATAAGGAGGAATTTGCTTGATGGCATCAAGGAGCAGCAAATTAATCTTCACTTGTCGAAACACCTCCATCATGTCATGCAGCTTGTCCCCTTGCTTTCCCAATCTAGATGCTTCAAGGAAACGTTGTGGTAAAGGAGCTTTGGGCTCATAAGGAATTTCAGCATTTGGACTTGTCGTCACTTTTTCTTCTTCTTTCTTCTCACCCACCTTATTATCAATTATTTTCCCACTCCTCAAAGTGGTAATAGCTTGAACTTGCTCATGGTGTGGGTTGCTTGTGGAAGCTTGCATCCCTCTTGGATTAGAAATTGGTTGATTAGGGAGCTTCCCTTCTTCTCTTCTACATAATGAATTAGCAAGCTGTCCAAACTGAGATTCCAATTTGGCAATGGATTGAGAATGCGAGTGCACTAGCTGAACTGTAGATCGTACTGTTGCTGCAGTAGCTTGCACTGTCTCTATAAGAGAATCAAGCTTGTCAAATTTAGACAAGGTAAAAGTCAGCTTATCTTCAATAGCAGAAATTCTTTGGGCCATAGGACTTTGTGTTTGATATTGTTGTTGAGGCACAAAAGTCCTAGGTTGATATGATGGTTGCATTGCTGCCCCTTGATTACTGTAAGAAAAACCAGGATGATTCCTCCATGTGGGATTGTAAGTATTACCTCGTGGAGGATTCATTAGTCCAGTGAAAGTAGCTTGGACTTGCTCATGTTGAATATCAGAAAATTGTCCCACCGAAGGACAATTGCTCACATTATGCATAGGACTAGAGCAAAATTCACAAGGGCCTAGCAATGTAGAATTTGAAGCAGAAGGAGTTTGATTGGCAGCCATAATTGCTACTATCTTCTGTATAATTAAATCAATGTCGGTTGGCATACCTTCTGAAGCACCAACCTCAAAAATCTCATCAGTCTTCCTTGTAGTGGCAGGTCTGCTAGAACGAGTAGAGGACACATGTTGTAGAGAGTTGTCACTAAGATTTTCAAATAAAGTCCATGCCTCTTCTTCACTCTTCAACATAAAAGTACCTCCACACGACGCATCAACCATCTGTCTGTTGGCTTCTGTCAGCCCTTCATGAAAACTCTGCACTAGTTGCCACTTAGGAACTTGATGATGGGGACACTTCCTAAGAAGGTCCTTGAATCTTTCCCATGTCTCATAAAATTGTTCCCCCTCATGTTGGGAGAAACCAGTGATAGCACGTCTGAACTGATTGGTCTTCCCTATCGGAAAAACTCATGTTGCATCTGAGTCCAAGTCGTGATAGAACCAGTCGGTAAAGAATTGAACCAATACTTTGCTTTGTCTTTCAGAGAGAATGGAAAAAGTCTCATTCTGAAAGCATCTTCAGATAAGTTGTGAATTTTTGTAGTTGAGCACACTTCAATGAAGTCATCCAGATGCTTGTAAGGGTCTTCTTGAGTCAGCCCAAAATAAGATGGCAGCATCTGAATAATGCTGGACTTGATCTCATAATTCTGTGCTGTGACATTGGGCAGTTGAAAACCTGCTGGCGAGGTATATGTCTCAGGAATATAGTAGTCCCTCAGCAATCTAGCTCTTTCTCCATCAGCATTAGGAACAAGGTTGTTATTCCTCTCTTCTGTCATGTCTTCAATTATTTCTTCCTCTTGCACAATGGTATCAACAGGGATGTTCCTCTGTTGTCTAAGAGTACGTTCAGGCTCAGGATCAAGAGGTATCAAAGGATCAGCTACAGAACGACGACCTTGCATATATTAACTAGAAGCACCTAAAAAGAAAACAAAAACAAAATTAAAAATAAAATATAAAAATTTCCTCAACTAAAAATCCAATTAAAACTAATTCTGTAAAATCCAATCAATCAAATAGATAATCCCCGGCAACGGCGCCAAAAATTGATTCATGTGTGAGTGTGACTCAAAAAGTATATCAATTAAAAATTTTCACACTTCGTAATAGAACGAATTCCTTGCAGAATAGGGCTATCGAAAGGGGTATCGTACCTCAGGGATTATGGTCTGATGAGTTGGAATACGGAATTAATTCTAATTAAATTTATAAGAAAAGAATTCTGATTTTTAAACTAAATTAATTAAAAAGATAAAATAAAATAAATCAAAGTAAACAAGATAGTGAAGATAATATGAGAGAAATGTAGGGTGTTTGACTTCACCACTAACTCCACAATCAATGGTCAATTGAATCAACTATAGGAGAATTACATCATGCATAAGTGGTGTCGGTGGCTACAAGCTCACCTTCATCCGTCAAGAAGATAACATATGATTAAGGCTAAGCCATGGACTATCTTCGATTGGTATGGGCCATCTGCCTAATTACTCTAATCTAGGGTGTAGTATGGTTCATCTTCTCTAGGCATAATCCATCAAAGCTCTTAACAATATATTCAGTGATTACCATTGTATAATAATCTCTCTCATAATCACAGAAAACAAGAGAGATTGAGTTCAATAACAACAACTAAATATCTAAGTCAAGATAAGAAATTATTGAAACTGAATTTACAAGACTTTTATTGCTCAATTCTATAATAAGAATCCTCTGAATTACACAATCTATGCATGTATATAAAGGTCCCCAATAATTAAAACAATCAAACCATTGATGCTTTGTTAGGGCTACATCAAAACCCTAGTGGATGAACTAGCCGCTCATGGTAGAAGAAGAAGCTTCAACTGTTGAGGAAGAAGACATCATCTTTCTGAATTATGCGTATGACTTTGTTCTCAAATGGCTCTGCGAATATGTTTCTGTTCTCTTCTCAGCCTTCTCAGACTCTCCAAGCTCTGTTCTCTCTCTCTCTAATCCCCTCCTCTCTTCAGCCTCCAAGTCTTCACTTTATTCCCCAAGAGAATACACCAAAGTCCTAATCCAATTAGGAATAAATTAGGGTTTCCCGCAGCACTAATCAGGTGGGTTTTTCCTGCTGACTTCGGCCCAACTTTTGACCCACTAGAAGTCTGATTTACGGAATTTTCGTGAAATACAAAAGTGTGCAGAATCAAATTTCGTTCAACCCCTTATAAAAATAATGTCGATTTGAGGCTCGAAAATAAGACTTCTGATCCATTTTTCAAAACGGGATTAAGACTGTATTATGCACAGATTTGGGCTTCAGGCCCGAAACCTTCTTAAGCAGCTGTAATTCTCTTGGACCTCTTTCTTGGGCTGATTTGAGTTAAAATAAATGGTTGAATGATCCTCCTTGATGTAGGCTTCATCTCACCATCTTGGATGTCTTCCTTAAAAACCCAAAAGCTTGGTTTTAACTGAAATAATCATTAAGGCCCTAAAAATACAGAAAACACTTAAACAAAGTAAAATCACAAAATAATCTATCACTAAGAGAATAAAATACATAAGTTAAGAGGCTAGAATGCGTAACATTCAACGCCTATCACTAGTCCTCGTGGGATCGATACCCTCTATATAGAATCGTATTTACAAAGATTCGTGCTCTTGCGAGTGGTTAAATTATATTTTGGTAAAAAGGGCAAAAATAAGCTTACAATATAATTCAAGTTTAGCCACACCAAAATTTTGGCACCGTTGCCGGGGACTATGGTTTAATTGTCGCCATTGAAATATTAAATCTGGTTTAATTCTTAGGCTAGAAATTCTTTCATTCTTTTTTTGTAGATATCTTGTTCTTATTTCTCAAACTTCTTGATTTTAGGTATACCACATAGCGGGCATCTAAAAGGATTAAAGTTGGAACACTTTGTGAGTATAAAGTCTAAAATTAGTGGATTTGAGTTCATTCATTTTTTTTTTGTATATATTATTGTTTATTTTGCTTATAGATGTGTTGTTCTACTATTAATGCATGCTAGGTAGACGGTCCTTGTCACTTCCGTTGCTTCCGTGTAATTTTGAACTTGAAAGAACACTTAGACAACGTAGAGGAACCTCTAGGGACCCTATATTGCCTAGGACTGAAGACATGGACCCAAATGAGAGACAACCTCCCGGTCTACCTCCTTTTAATCATGAACAACAACCTCCACCTCCTCCTCCTCAAGGAGAGTTGCTTATGAATTTTTATCTTTCGACTACATTTGAAGTACCTTCGTGTAGTCAATTTTCGGATGTAGCGGCAAATCAATTCGAAATAAAGTCCTCCACCATCAATCTTCTTAATAGCTTCCATGGTCTCCCTAATGAGGATCCCTACCGACATTTAGATTACTTCCTTTCTGTGTGTTCCATCATTAGGATACCACACTTTACGGATGTAAGGACCTGGTTATTTTGACCAGTTCCGGATTATTTTTGGACCGGATTAATTTTTTTTTTTTTGAATTAATTAAATTCGAAAATACGAATATATACATATATAGATAGATGAAATTATATATATTTATATGGAGGTGGAGGATATGGATACATATATATATATGGGATTATATACATATATATATAGTTGAAGGATATATATATATATATATATATATATATATATTATATATATATGGACATGTGTATATATATATATATATTGCACGTGTATTTATATTTAATTATAAATACTATTAGATACATATATATTTCTTGATACATGTATATGGGTTTTATTATACCCATGTCACCATTTATATTTATGTTTATATGAGATTTGGGTAGATAAGTGGCTGGGAGTGTGTAAGATGCAGTGTGATATATATATATATATATATATATATATATATATAATGTATGTGGCTATGAGTGAATCAAGGGAG
Source organism: Cornus controversa (assembly GCA_026545225.1). Taxonomy (NCBI): domain Eukaryota; kingdom Viridiplantae; phylum Streptophyta; class Magnoliopsida; order Cornales; family Cornaceae; genus Cornus; species Cornus controversa. The sequence continues at coordinate 2,780,280 of CM048848.1, forward strand.
TGTGTGGTATTGTGTGGTGTAGGAGGAAAGATAAGTGATAGAAGATATAGGTGAATCACGTGGGTCAGCAGAGAGACCAAAAGAGGAATGATGGGGTAATTGATATTTTTGTTTTTGTGTAGTAAAGATAATATATATTTATAGAGATATATTGTAAGTGGGGAGATTTTTTTAATGGTAAGATAAGAGAAGAATGGAGGGTCAGCTGACCAAGAAAAAGAAAAGAAAAGGAAGAAGAGAAAATAGAGAGAAAGAAAGAAAAGAGGGAAAACAGAGAGTTTTAGAGAGAGAAAGCTTGAGGTATAGAGAGAGAATGATAGTTGCAAAGGAGAGAGAGAAAGGGGAAAGGAGAAGGAAGCCGAGAGTGGCCTTTCATGGTGCTCCACTAGTGGGGCTGCAGCAGCTGGCGGTGTAGGACGGTGGTGCCGAGATGGTGGTCTCGGCTGGGTTTAATGGGTCCGTTCGACAGTCTCGAGCTGGTCTTCGACTGGTTCCAGCGAGTTTTGGCTTGTTTCGGGTTGGTATTGGCTGGGTCATCGCATGGAGGTGGCTATTGGTGCGGCTAAGGTGGTCTAACGGAGGTGAGGTCGGCTGAGGTTGGAGCTCGGCTGATTGAATTGGTAGCTCACGGTTGAGCTTGGGTTGGTTTAGACGGCAATGGTGGTCTCGGCTGGAACAGACAGCGGGTGGTTGTGGTCGTGGACTATGGAGCTTTCGAGTTTATGTGTTTTGGGTTGGTAGCTGGGTTCATGGTGGGTTACGGCTGGTTCATGGTTGGGTTAAGCCATGGGTTGCTAGCTGCCACGGTTTCAGCTGGCCGTTTTAGATGGATTGAATGGTGGTTCACGACTGGGCAGCGGGCTGTGGAGGTGAGTCGCAGCTGTGGCGGACAGCCATGGTAGCTGCTGGGCTGTTGAGCCTTCGGCTTCATAGCAGATGGGTCTTCTTGGTGATGGTAGTTTCGGATTGGTAGCATGGGAAGCTCACAATTTTGGGCCTTTGTGGGATTAGTGTTTGGATAAGAGAGCAAAATGGATAATTCTATGAATTGGGCAGGATAAAATTGGGGCCTATATATTTGGATTTGGTTTGTGATGGTTGAGTACATGGGTGAGCTTAAGTGTGGGCTGTCCATGGATGAAAGATGGTTTTCCAAAAAGGGCCATAGTTTGGGCTTAAGAGAAGGGTTGAAAATGAAATGGGCTGCCACCTTGGACCTTATTTGTGTTAGATTGAAATTTATTTGGGCTTTGTTTAACTGCCACGAATTGGGCTTTGATAGCCAAAATGATTATATATGTATATATGGGCTTGAATTGTACATGGGCTAGTTATATGGGCTGGTTACATAGACTGGGCAGTTGGATTGAATTGGAAAAATTAAATGGACTGGGCCAGAAATTAAAATAGGTCCAGTTTCATTTAAAATGAAGTATGATGATCTTTAATTGGGGTTTGATTTGAACTTGGGCCAGTACACTTGGTGATTTAAACTGGGTTGAGACAAGAAACTTCCCATAAACTTTGGGTACATGAAAACATGTGAAACAATTCTGAGAAAGCAGTGGAAGGCGATCTTTTCAGCCTTCTTAGAAATTGGAGATTTTCGGAGTTCTCACTCCAAATTGAGGTAGGGGTGCTAGACTCATCATTACTTTAATTCTACAGGTCTCTTATCTGTGACATGAAAGATAGGATTGGGATTTGTTGAGACTAGGACATTGTGTATATTTATATATATAAAAATATGTTTTATGCATATGTATATGTCTAACATGCTAGTTAGGACTTGTACATGTTGCATATGTGAAGTTGAAATTATGAATGCTCTTTGATTAAATTGTGTTCATTTGATGAAAATATGAAAATTCGAGTTCTGCTTTAAACTTGTGCATAAAAGATATGATTTTTCTTGAAAATGCATAAGCATGATGATTTTCATGAAATGAGTGAATAACATTGTGACAAGCTTGATTTGAGGAAGAAAATGCATTGATTTGATAAAATGCATTTTATTGTGTGGGATGTGCGCATTGTTGTGATTATGTGCACTATGTGACGATTTTGGGGCAGGAGTGTGAAATTAAGATAAGGGGATGACCCCTAGGGTGAAAGACCCAAAACTTGACCAAGGGATTGTCGCATCCATCGGGATTGTAAACCGAGAAGCATAAGCAGAGTTTGGGTGCCTTTGACCCTTACTATTGGTGAGATGAGTGAGCCCCCTTTGAATTGATTTTCGAACTTATGTGGCGTGAGTTATATATATAAATTGTGACTTGTCCAATTTGATATATATATATATATATATATATATATATATATATATATGTATATGCATTGAATGTGGAACATCACGCATGAATTGGAAAACGTGTTTATTTATGGGTAAAATGCACGAACATTGTCATTTAGACATGTAGCATTCTCATATGCATCCATGCATGGCCGCCTGAATTAGAGTAGAGTTGGGTGGATCATTCCTACTGAGCCGCAGTGGTGCTCACCCCCTATATACAATTTTTTTTTCAGATAAAGCATCACCAGAGGATGAGGCTTAGAGGGCTAGAGTGATTTGAAAGAATACTTTAGAATTTCTTTTGGATATAGTGTTACGAATTGTATATTTGGCTATCCATGCTGGCATGTGGCATGTGGATTATATTTATGCGAGATTGCAATTACATTTATGTAACTTGTTTTTATATGGGTCTATGGACATTAGAAATGTGAGTTAGTGTTTATACATTGTGCAAAAACTTGTATAAGGATTATGAGAGTGTTGGGATATAAATTGATGATTTAGAGTTTGTATGTTTACGCTTCCGCATTGACTTAAGGGTTGAGACCTCGGCACGGTGATGGAATCTCCGGTGACCGAGGCTTTGATGTGTGACTTCACGAGCTCACACCTCGCTTTCTTCACTCCTAACTGGGTGTCGGAAGCCGGGGCGTGACAACGGAGGACGATCTAAAGCTGCGTATGTTTCCATTCTCCTTAAAAGATAAAGCTAGAAGTTGGTTCAATTCCTTAGAACCTAACTCAATCCATTCTTGGGCGGAGATGCAAATAGAGTTCTTAAAAAAATACTTCCCAATGGAAAAGACGAGTGATATTCGGCGAGCAATCACCGGATTCACCCAAATTGATCAAGAACAATTTCATGAGACGTGGGAGAGATTAAAAGATCTTCTTAAATCTTGTCCGCATCATGCTGTCCCAAAATGGCAGCTAGTGCAAAGTTTTTATGATGGGGTGAGTGAGCAACATAGGCAAATGATAGACTCCGCTTGTGGAGGAGGATACCTTTTGAAAAGCCCCGATGAGGCATGGAAACTTTTTCAAACCCTAAGCAATAATTCAGCTCAACGCCCCTCCACTAGGAAAGGGAAATCCACCCAACCTTGTAGAGGAGTGCGTGAGATTTCAAGGGTGGATGAGGTTGCCATGCAAGTAGAAGCCTTATCCCGAAAAATGGACCTAATCATGAAAAATGGGCTGCCTACTCCAAGCCAACCTGTTCAAAATCAGGAAGTGTGTTCGTTTTGCTATAGCACTTCACATTTTGTGCGAGATTGTCCTATTGCCGGGCAATCTCCTGATTATGCTCAAGAGCAAGCGAATGCATTGTACTCTAAACAGATGAATGATCCATATTCAAATACGTACAATCCTGGTTACAAGAATCATCCGGCTTTTTCATGGAAACCTCAAGAATTAAATCCCTCGTTTCAAGGGCAAAATTCTTTCAATTCCCAATCTCAACAGCCTCAATATAGGCCAAATCCTCAACCTTACCATCAAAGATCCAATTAGCAACAACCACCACCTCCTCCGAGAAGCCAAGGCTTTGAAGAAAGAGTAATAAGCAATCTTGAGGCCAATACCCGATTATTGCAAACTCACTCTCAATCAATTTCTAAGCTTGAAGCTAATACTCAATCTATGGCTAGGTTAGAAGCTCAAATCGGGCAACTAGCTAATGTCTTGAATAGGAGAGAGGAAGGTAAGTTGCCGAGTCAACCGGTGGCGAATCCTAAGGGTGTTCATGTGATTGAGGATCCATCATCTTCCTCTTGTAATGCTCCTCCGGAGCAAGTTCAATCAATCACCACCTTAAGTAGTGGTAAAATCATCAATTCCAAGGTAGGGGAAGAAGAGAAAAAGGAATCCCAAGAGCAATCCAAAAATTCAAAAGAATCCCAATTAAATCCAAAATTGTGTCCCTTAAATCCAAATGTGACCAATATCCCATTAAATCCAAAAGGAAAGGCAAGTGAAGTTGTGTCGTCATCTAGTCCAAACCTTGACACCTCTTTTGAACCTCCGGTTCCTTTTCCTCAAAGATTGAAGGAACTTTCTCATTTTGGGAAGTAAGGAGAGAAAATTCAAGACATAATGGAGATATTCAAACAAGTAAAGATCAATCTCCCTCTCTTTGATGCTATCCGGCAAATTCCCTCCTCTACTAAATTCTTGAAGGACTTGTGCACTCAAATGCACAAATCTAGGAATAATGATCCTAAGAAAGTCCTCCTAACTGAGCACATAAGCTCCATTTTCCAACACCAAGCCCTACTAAACTCAAAGATCCTGGTGCTCCAACCATATCATGCACCATTGGAAATCAATCTTTTGAAAAGGCACTTCTTGATTTAGGGGCTAGTGTCAATTTGCTTCCATTCTCAGTTTACCAACAATTAGGTTTGGGGGAACTTAAGCCTACCACTGTTGTGTTGCAACTTGCCGACCACTCGGTGAAGCAACCACGTGGCATTATTGAGGATGTAATCATTCAAGTGAACAAATTTTACTTTTCGGTGGACTTCATAGTCCTTGACACAGAACCGGTTCAAAATCCAAATCGACATATTCCTATCATTCTAGGTCGTCCATTCTTGGCCACGGCAAACGCTTGCATTAATTGTCGTACCGTAGTGATGAACATTTCTTTCGGGAATATGAAAGTTCATTTGAACATCTTTAATGCTTCTCACCACACATCAGACGACGAAAGTGAGTGCGTTTGTGTTGATGTAGTGGAAGACATTGTTCAAAAAGCACTTCCTTCTATTCTTTCTAAGGATCCTTTAAAGGCATGCCTAAATCATTTCAACTTTGACGATTTTGACATTGAGCAATCCATTTGTGAAGTCAATTCAATGCTCGATGTCACTACTGTCATGGATTTGCCTAAATGAAGAGTTCCGAGAGAACCCTTGCCTCCTTTGTCAAAAACTTCCCAAATCCCTTCTCTAATTTCCCTACCACAACTTGAGCTCAAGCCTCTACCGGCTACACTCAAGTATGTTTTCTTAGGCACGAATGAGACCCTTCCAGTCATTATTGCTTCCAATCTCACCAATGATCAAAAGATGGAACTCCTACAAGTGCTAAAAGAGCACAAGGAAGCAATAGGATGGAGTGTGGCAGATCTTAAGAGAATAGATCCTTCTATTTGTATGCACCGCATACACTTTGAAGAAGATTCAAAGACCTCAAGAGAGGCGCAACGTCGATTAAATCCAAATATGAAGGACGTTGTAATGAAGGAGGTGGTGAAGTTACTAGATGCGGGAATTATTTACCCCATCTCAGATAGTAAGTGGATTAGTCCCACTCAAGTGGTTCCAAAGAAGTCCGGTATTACGGTGCAACCAAATGATAAGGGTGAATTAATTCCCCAACGCACCACCACAGGATGGAGAGTGTGCATAGATTATCGGAAATTAAATTCGGCAACTCGGAAAGATCACTTCCCTCTCCCATTTATTGATCAAATCTTAGAGAGATTAGCCGGACAAAGTTTTTATTGTTTCTTAGATGGATATTCCGGCTATAATCAGGTGGCTATAGACCCGAGGGACCAAGAGAAAACCACCTTTACATGTCCTTTTGGCACATTTGCTTATAGACGCATGCCCTTTGGGTTGTGCAATGCACCGGCGACTTTTCAACGGTGTATGATGTCTATCTTTTCGGATATGGTGGAAAAATTCTTGGAAGTGTTCATGGATGATTTTTTCATGTTTGGGCCTTCATTTGAATCATGTCTCCAAAATCTATCCCGTGTTCTCAAACGATGTCAAGACACCAATCTGATCTTCAGTTGGGAAAAGAGCCATTTTATGGTTCAAGATGGCATTGTCCTAGGGCACATTGTGTCTAAGAGAGGAATCGAGGTTGACAAAGCCAAGGTTGAACTCATTTCCAAACTTCCTCCACCATCAACGGTGAGAGAGATTCGTTCATTCCTTGGGCATGCGGGCTTTTATCGCCGTTTCATCAAAGACTTTAGCAAGATCTCCCGGCTCTTGTGTCGCCTTCTTGAAAAAGAGTCTTGCTTTATGATGTGGTTGAAACTTGAATTATATTGTAAGCTTATTTTTGCTCCTTTTATCAAAATATAATTTAACCACTCGCAAGAGCACGAATCTTTGTAGATACGATTCTATATAGAGGGTATCGATCCCACGAGGACTAGTCATAATTGTCTTAAAGAAAGATTACTTCCACTTTAATCCTAAAAATAAGGTTTTAAGTTTTTGTTCATAAAACTATTGCATGAATGTAATAACAATAAATTTAAAGAGTAAAGGATGGGAGAGAGAACTAGGGGTGGTTTCCACCACTAGCCATTCACATGTTCATAAGTGTAGCAAGCTTGGGATTCATAAATTAAATGCCTAACAATGTCATTAGGCTTGTGACCTCAATGACATATCAAAAGATTAGTGTGTGTGCCAACCTATTATAATCCATCTTCAACAAGCATAGCTCTTCAACCTAACTAACTACCTAATTACCCTACTCTCTAAGTGAACCTACATTTATCCAAACTACCTTATCTTGGCATGATTTATACAAGCAAGTACAACACATTCATTTAAAGTACCATTACCTAGTCATCATTTGCATTTCTTGTGAAATATGCAAATGTTGTGCATTCATATGACAAAATTTACGCTAAGACAAGAATAAACTCCACTTCAAATGAATATACATAAGCAATGTATAAGTGTACATTGTCACTAGACTAGATAATCAACATTTAATTACAAATTCCAAAATGCTACAAAAATGAACAAGTTTACATAGCTAGGGGTTTCACCAACACCCTAGTAGAGAAGTTAGTTGCTCATGGCTGCCTTGCACTCTTCCATTGATGAAGAAAATGGAGCTTCAAGGTCTGGTTCAGCTCCTTCTTCCCCTCTCCCGAATGTCTCTCTATGTATATTCTGATGTGTGTGAGAGATATTTAGAAAATAGTTTTTTTTTGTGCTTTATGGCTACCTTTTTCAACCTTGGGGCCCACCATATATATATATATATATATATATATATCCACTATATCAAAAAGGTCCCCAAAGGTCTTGTTCAAGTCAGACAATCCCTCTAAGTCGTGCAAAAAGGGGGATTTTGTTGCAAGTGGGAGAGTAGGTGAGCAAGTGGGCAAGTGGCTCTACAGAATCTCGCTCAATTGAGATTGGATCTCGATTGATTGAGATTTCAATCAATCGAAGTAAGATCTCGATCAATCGAGATCTCGATTGATAGAGATCAAAATCTCGATTGATCGAGATGCCTTGGCTGCAATTCTGACTTTTCTCTTCAACTGCAAAAAGCCTCAAATTTTGCTCCTTTTACTACAAGACCTGCCATACATCAAAAACACAAAAATACTGTAAACACTTATCAGCGTCCAAAAGAAATGACGACCATGTCAATTCGATCTTCATCACAACCGTATGGTGCGTTGTTCCAAATTCAACCGTTAGCATATCTAAAGGAAATAATTAGCAAGCTACAAACGATTTTAAACTTGTTTCGCTTGAGTTTTTTTGATTCAAAAACCCCATTCTGGAGAAGTCGTGACATAATTTGAATCGTACGTTACTCCTTTCAAAATTAAACAGTCAAATCGTCCCAGTGAAACGACGAGCATATCGATCCAATCTTCATCCATTTTTGTTTGAGTCATTATGATTCAAAAAGAGCATGTCATTGGAGAAATCGTGTAACATCACAACCGTATGGTGTTTCATGCCAGATTATACTGTCTGAACATTTAATAGAAACAATTAACAGGCTATCAATGATTTAAAATTATTTCGTTTGAGTTGTTTTGATTTGAAATTCCCCATTCCTAGAGAAATTATCCCACAATTAGAATCGTACATTGCTTTTTACCAAATTAGATCGTCAAGACATCCAAAAGAAACGACGACCATGTCGATCCGATCTTCATCCAAGTTTGTTTGAGTTGTTCTGAGTCGAAAAGAGCAATTCCTTTCAAAAATCAGGCATGACCATAACCGTATGGTGTTTTGTTCTAGAATTGACCGTCTGGATGTCCAAAAGAATAGAGAATGACAACAACGGTTTTGAACTTGTTTCCTTTGACTTGTTTTGATTTAAAAAGTCCCAATCCAAGTGAAATCGTGGCATACTTAGAATTATAAGTTGTTTTATGCCAATTTTCACCGTCAGGACGTTTTGAATCGAAAAGAGCAATTCCTTGCTTAACTCATGAATAATCACAATTGTATGGTGCTTTGTGCGAAATTCGATCATCTGGAATACTAAAAGAAACAATTAGCAAGCTATCGACGATTTTAAACAAGTTTAGTTTGAGTTGATCTGATTCAGAAACCCCATTCCTGGAGAATTCGTGCCATAATCAGAATCGTACGTTGCTTTTTTCCAAATTAGACCATCAATTAGCCAGCTATCGACAATTTTTAACAAGTTTAGTTTGAGTTGCTCGGATTCAAAAACCCCATTCCTGGAGAAGTCGTGCCATAATGAGAATCGTACGTTCCTTTTTTTTAAATTAGACCATCAAAGCGTCCAAAAGAAATGACGACCATGTCAATCCAATCTTCATCACAACCGTATGGTGCGTTGTTCCAAATTCGACCGTTTGGACATCTAAAGAAAATAATTAGCAAGCTACCAACGATTTCAAACTTGTTTCGCTTGAGTTGTTTTGATTCGAAAACCCCATTCTGGAGAAGTCGTACCATAATTTGAATTGTATGTTACTTTTTTCAAAATTAAACTGTCAAATCATCCCAAAGAAACGACGAGCATGTCGATTCGATCGTCATCCAGTTTTGTTTGAGCCATTATGATTCGAAAAGAGTAAGTCATTAGACAAATCGTGTAACATCACAACCGTATGGTGTTTCGTGCCATATTCTACTGTCTGAACATTTAACAGAAACAATTAGCACGATATCAATGATTTGAAATTGTTTCCTTTGAGTTGTTTTGATTTGAAATTCCCCATTCCTAGAGAAATTAACCCACAATTAGAATCGTACATTGCTTTTTACCAAATTAGACCATCAAGTCATCCAAAAGAAACGACGACCATGTTGATCCGATCTTCATCCAAGTTTGTTTGAGTTGTTCTGAGTCAAAAAGAACAATTCCTTTCAAAAATTAGGCATGACCATAATCGTATGGTGTTTTGTTCTAGAATTGACCGTCTGGATGTCCAAAAGAATAGAGAATGACAACAACGCTTTTGAACTTGTTTCCTTTGACTTGTTTTGATTTCAAAAGTCCCAATCCAAGTGAAATCGTGGCATACTTAGAATTATAAGCTGTTTTATGCCAATTTTCACCGTCAGGACGTTTTGAATCGAAAAGAGCAATTCCTTGCTTAACTCATGAATGATCACAACTGTATGGTGCTTTGTGCCAAATTCGATCATCTGGAATACTAAAAGAAACAATTAGCAAGCTATCGACGATTTTAAACAAGTTTAGTTTGAGTTGATCTGATTCAGAAACCCCATTCCTGGAGAATTCGTGCCATAATCAAAATCGTACGTTGCTTTTTTCCAAATTAGACCATCAATGCGTCCAAAAGAAATGACGACCAAGTTAATCCGATCTTCGTCACAACCGTATGGTGCGTTGTTCCAAATTCGATCATTTGGACATCTAAAGGAAACAATTAGCAAGCTACCAACAATTTTAAACTTATTTCGTTTGAGTTTTTTTTATTCGAAAACTCCATTCTAGGAGAAGTTGTGCCATAATACGAATCATACGTTACATTTTTTGAAATTAAACCGTCAAATCATCCGAAAGAAAGGACGAGCATGTCGATCCGATCTTCATCCAGTTTTGTTTTAGCCACTATGATTCAAAAAGAGCAAGTCATTAGAGTAAATTGTGCAACATCACAACCGTATGGTGTTTCGTGCCAGATTCTACTGTCTGAACATTTAATAGAAATAGTTAGCACACAATGAATGATTTGAAATTGTTTCGTTTGATTTGTTTTGATTTGAAATTCCCCCTTCGTAGAGAAATTATCCCCCAATTAGAATCATACATTGATTTTTACCAAAATTAGACCGTCAACACATCCAAAAGAAATGATGAGCATCTCAATCCGATCTTCATCCAAGTTTGTCTGAGTTGTTCTAAGTCGAAACGAACCATCCTTGCAAAAATCAACCATAACCACAACCGTATGGTGCTTTGTGCTAGAATTGACCGTCTGGATGTCCAGAAGAATAAAGAATGACAACAACAGTTTTGAACATGTTTCGTTTGACTTGTTTTGATTCGAGAAGTCCCAATCCAAGTGAAATCATGGCATACTTAGAATTATAAGTTGCTTTTTGCCAAATTCGACCATAAGGATGTCTTGAATCAAAAAGAGCAATTCCTTGCTGCACTCATGAATGATCCCAACCATCTAGTGCTTTGTGCCAAATTCGACCAACTGGAACATTAAAAGAACCAATTAGCAATCTATCCACGATTTTAAACAAGTTTAGTTTGAGTTGATCTGATTCAAATACCCAATTCTTGGAGAAGTCGTGCCATAATCAGAATTGTACGTTGCTTTTTTCCAAATTTGACCATCAAAGCGTCCAAAAGAAATGACGACCATATCAATCCGATCTTCATCACAACCGTATGGTGCGTTATTCCAAATTCGACCGTTTGGACATCTAAAGGAAACAATTAACAAGCTACCAACGATTTTAAACTTGTTTCGTTTAAGTTATTTTGATTCGAAAACCCCATTCCAGGAGAAGTCGTGCCATAATACGAATGGTACGTTACTTCTTTTGAAATTAAACCGTCAAATCATCCCAAAGAAACGACAAGCATGTCGATCCGATCTTCATCCAGTTTTGTTTGAGCCATTATGATTCAAAAAGTGCAAGTCATTAGAGAAATCATGCAACATCACAACCGTATGGTGTTTCGTGCCAGATTCTACTGTCTGAACATTTAAAAGAAACAATTACCACGCTATCAATGATTTGAAATTATTTAATTTGAGTTGTTTTGATTTGAAATTCCCTATTCCTAGAGAAATTATCCCACAATTAGAATCGTACATTACTTTTTACCAAATTAGACCATCAAGACATCCCAAACAAACGACGACCATGTTGATCCGATCGTCATACATTGCTTTTTACAAAATTAGACTGTCAAAACATCAAAAAAAAAGACGACCATGTCGGTCCACTCTTCATCCAAGTTTATTTGAGTTGTTCTGAGTCGAAAAGAACAATTCCTTACAAAAATCAGGCATAACCACAACCGTATGGTGCTTTGTGCTAGAATTGATCGTCTGGACATCCAAAAGAATAAACAATGACAACAACGGTTTTCAACTTATTTTGTTTGACTTGTTGTGATTTGAAAAGTCCCAATCCAAGTAAAATCATGGCATACTTAGAATTATACGTTACTTTATGCCAAATTCGACCATGAGGATGTCTTGAATCGAAAAGAGCAATTCCTTACTGCACTCATGATTGATCACAATCATATAGTGCTTTGTGCCAAATTCGACCATCTGGAATACTAAAAGAAACAATTAGCAAGCTATCGACGATTTTAAACAAATTTAGTTTGAGTTGCTCTGATTCAGAAACCCCATTCCTGGAGAAGTCGTGCCATAATCAGAATCGTACGTTATTTTTTTCCAAATTAGACCATCAAAGTGACCAAAAGAAATGACGACCATGTCAATCCGATCTTCATTACAACCGTATGGTGCTTTGCGCTAGAATTGACCGTCTGGATGTCCAGAAGAATAGAGAATGACAACAATAGTTTTAAACTTGTTTCATTTGACTTGTTTTGATTCGAAAAGTCCCAATGCATGTGAAATCGTGTCATACTTAGAATTATACGTTGCTTTATGCCAAATTCGACCATGAGGACGTCCTGAATCGAAAAGACTAATTCCTTGCTACACTCATGAATGATGACAACCGTATGGTGCTTTGTGCCAAATTCAACCATCTAGACAACTAAAAGAGACAATTAGCAAGCTATCGACTATTTTAAACAAGTTTAGTTTGAGTTGTTCTGATACAAAAGTTCCATTCTTAGAGAAGTTGTGCCAAAATCAGAATCGTACGTCGTTTTTTTCCAAATTAGACCATCAAAGCGTCCAAAAGAAATGACGACCACGTCAATCCGATCTTCATCACAACCGTACAGTGTGTTGTTCCAAATACGACCGTTAGGACATCTAAAGGAAATAATTAGCAAGCTACCAATGATTTTAAAGTTGTTTCGTTTGAGTTGTTTTGATTCGAAAACCCCTTTTCCTAGAGAAGTCGTGCCATAATATGAATCATACGTTGCTTTCTTCAAAATTGAACCGTCAAATCATCCCAAAGAAACGACGAGCATGTCGATCCGATCTTCATCCGATTTTACTTGAGCCATTATGATTCGAAGGAGCAAGTCATTAGAGAAATTGTCCAACATCACTACCGTATGGTATTTTGTTCCAGATTCTACTATCTGAACATTTAACAAAAACAATTAGCACGCTATCAATGATTTGAAATTGTTTCGTTTGAGTTATTTTGATTTGAAATTCTCCATTCCTAGAAAAATTATCCCACAATTAGAATCGTAGCATTGCTTTTTATCAAATTAGACCGTCAAGACATCCAAAACAAACGACGACCATGTCGATTCGATCTTCATTCAAGTTTGTTTGAGTTGTTCTGAGTCGAAAAGAACAACTCCCATGCAAAAATCAGGCATGACCACAACCGTATGGTGCTTTGTGCTAGAATTGATCGTTTGGATGTCCAGAAGAATAGAGAATGACAACTACGGTTTTGAACTTGTTTCGTTTGACTTATTTTCATTCAAAAAGTCCCAATACAAGTGAAATTGAGCCATACTTAGAATTATACGTCGCTTGATGCCAAATTCGACCGTGAGGATGTCCTGAATCGAAAAGACTAATTCCTTGCTGCACTCATGAATGATCACAGCCGTATGATGCTTTGTGCCAAATTCAACCATTTGGACAACTAAAAGAGACAATTAGCAAGCTATCGACGATTTTAAACAGGTTTAGTTTAAGTTGTTCTGATTCAAAAGTCCCATTCCTGGAGAAGTCGTGGCATAATCAGAATCGTATGTTGCTTTCTTCTAAATTAGACCATCAAAGCGTCCAAAAGAAATGATGACCATGTCAATCCGATCTTCATCACAATCGTATGGTGCTTTGTTCCAAATTCGATCGTTTGGACATCTAAAGGAAACAATTACTAAGATACCAACAATTTTAAGCTTATTTTGTTTGAGTTATTTTGATTCAAAAACCTCATTCCAGGAGAAGTCATGCCATAATATGAAATGTACGTTGCTTTTTTCAAATTGAAGCCTCAAATCATTCCAAAAAAATGACGAGCTTGTTGATCCGATCTTCATCCAGTTTTGCTTGAGCCATTATGATTCGAAAAGAGCAAGTCATTACAGAAATCGTGCAACATCACAACTGTATGGTGTTTTGTGCCAGATTCTACTGTCTGAACATTTAACAGAAACAATTAGCACGCTATCAATGATTTGAATTGTTTCATTTGAGTTGTTTTGATTTGAAATTCCCCATTCCTAGAGAAATTTTTCCACAATTAGAATCATACATTGCTTTTTACCAAATTAGACCGTCAAGACATCAAAAAGAAATGACGACCATGTCGATCCGATCTTCATCCAAGTTTATTTGAGTTGTTCTGAGTCGAAAAGAACAATTCCTTGCAAAAATCAGGCATGACCACAACCGTTTGGTGCTTTGTGCTAGAATTGACCATTTGGATGTCCAAAAGAATAGAGAATGACAACAACGGTTTTGAACTTATTTCATTTGACTTGTTTTGATTCAAAAAGTCCAACTCCAAGTGAAATCGTGCCATACTTAGAATTATACGTTGCTTTATGCCAAATTTGACCGTGAGGACGTCCTGAATCGAAAAAGGTAATTCCTTACTACACTCATGAATGATCATAGCCGCATGGTGCTTTGTGCCAAATTCAACCATCTAGACAACTAAAAGAGACAATTAGCAAGCTATCGATGATCTTAAACAAGTTTAGTTTGAGTTGATCTGATTCAGAAATAGTTTGGACATCTAAAGGAAACAATTAGCAAGCTACCAACGATTTTAAACTTATTTCGTTTGAGTTGTTTTGATTGAAAAAGCCCATTCCAGGAGAAGTCGTGCCATAATATGAAACATACGTTGCTTTTTTCAAATTGAAGCCTCAAATCATTCCAAAAAAATGACGAGCATGTCGATTCGATCTTCATCCAGTTTTGCTTGAGCCATTATGATTCGAAAAGAGCAAGTCATTACAGAAATTGTGCAACATCACAACTGTATGGTGTTTCGTGCCAGATTCTACGGTCCGAACATTTAATAGAAACAATTAGCACGCTATCAATGATTTGAAATTTTTTCGTTTGAGTTGTTTTGAATTGAAATTCCCCATTCCTAAAGAAATTGTCCCACAATTAGAATCGTATATTGCTTTTTACCATATTAAACCGTCAAGACATCAAAAAGATAAGACGACCATGTCGATTCGATCTTCATCCAAGTTTATTTGAGTTGTTCCGAGTCGAAAACAACAATTCCTTGCAAAAATCAGGCATGACCACAACCGTATGGTGCTTTGTGCAAGAATTGACTGTCTGGATGTCCAGAAGAATAGAGAATGACAACAACGATTTTGAACTTATTTCGTTTGACTTGTTTTGATTCGAAAAATCCCAATGCAAGTGAAATCATGCTATACTTAGAATTATACATTTCTTTATTCCCAATTCTACCGTGAGGACGTCCTGATCGAAAAGAGCAATTCCTTGCTGCACTCATGAATGATCACAACCGTATGGTGCTTTGTGCCAAATTCGACACTCTGGAATACTAAAAGAAACAATTAGCAAGCTATCGATGATTTTAAACAAGTTTAATTTGAGTTGATCTGATTCAGAAACCCCATTCCTGGAAAGGTCGTGCCATAATCAGAATCGTTCGTTATTTTTTTTCAAATTAGACCATCAAAACATCCAAAAGAAATGACGACCATGTCAATCCCATCTTCATCACAACCGTATGGTGCGTTATTCCAAATTCGACCATTTGGACATCTAAAGGAAATAATTAGTAAGCTACCAACGATTTTAAACTTGTTTCGTTTGACTTGTTTTGATTCAAAAACTCCATTCCAGGACAAGTCGTGGCATAATACGAATTGTATGTTGCTTTTTTCAAAATTAAACCATGAAATTGTCCCAAAGAAACGACGAGCATGTTGATCCAATCTTCATCCAGTTTTGTTTCAGCCATTATGATTCGAAAAGAGCAAGTCATTAGAGAAATCGTACAACATCACTACCGTATGGTGTTTCATGCCCGATTCTACTGTCTGAACATTTAACAGAAATAATTAGCACGCTATCAATGATTTGAAATTATTTCATTTGAGTTGTGTTGATTTGAAATTCCCCATTCCTAGAGATATTATCCCACAATTAGAATCATACATTACTTTTTACCAAATTAGGCCGTCAAGATATCAAAAAGAACGACGAGCATGTCGATCTGATCTTCATCTAAGTTTATTTGAGTTGTTCTGAGTCGAAAAGAAAAATTCCTTGCAAAAATCAAGCATGACCACAACCGTTTGGTACTTTGTGCTAGAATTGACGGTCTGGATGTCTAGAAGAATAGGGAATGACAACAACGATTTTGAACTTATTTCGTTTGACTTGTTTTGATTCGAAAAGTCCTAATGCAAGTGAAATCGTGCCATACTTAGAATTATACGTTGCTTTATGCCAAATTCGACCGTGAGGACGTCCTGAATCGAAAAGACTAATTCTTTGTTGCACTAATGAATGATCACAGCCGTATGGTGCTTTGTGCCAAATTCAACCATTTAGACAACTAAAAGAGACAATTGGTAAGCTATCGACGATTTTAAACTAGTTTAGTTTGAGTTTTTCTGATTCAAAAGTCCCATTCCTGGAGAAGTCGTGCCATAATCAGAATCGTACGTTATTTTTTTCCAAATTAGACCATCAAAGCGTCCAAAATAAATGACGACCATGTCAATCCGATCTTCATCACAACCGTATGGTGCTTTGTTCCAAATTCGATCGTTTGGACATCTAAAGGAAACAATTAGCAAGCTACCAACGATTTTAAACTAATTTTGTTTTAGTTGTTTTGATTTGAAAACCCCATTCCAGGAGAAGTCGTGCCATAATACGAATCGTACATTACTTTTTTCAAAATTAAACCGTCAAATCATACCAAAGAAACGA
Organism: Cornus controversa; assembly: GCA_026545225.1. Lineage (NCBI taxonomy): Eukaryota > Viridiplantae > Streptophyta > Magnoliopsida > Cornales > Cornaceae > Cornus > Cornus controversa. The sequence goes on from CM048848.1 coordinate 2,796,914, forward strand.
CGAGCATGTCGATCCGATCTTCATCCAGTTTTGTTTGAGCCATTATGATTCGAAAAGAGCAAGTCATTAGAGAAATCGTTCAACATCACAACTGTCACACCCCAATTCCCGAGGCCCAGAAATTGAGGTGTGAACTCTGTGAGATCACCCTCACGACATAATCATCACCTGATCATACAACCTCAATTTCCTATTATTTTCACAAAAATTGGGCATGACCCATTCTAATAAATCAGATCCTGGCATGTTATACCTGCTTTAAAATTTATATGGACACTTCTGGGCACGTGTCCCCCCAGCATTTCTACAACATGCATAATACAATCAAACATACATGTCTCAGTCCTTGAATGTTCGTATTATATACATACATCACATGAATGAAATACAAGTGAAGGAACTGAATCAACATAAATCGCTCCATACATTTAACCCAAATGTAATGCATCTATCTATCCATTATCCTGGACATACATCAGATTCTAAGGAATCTAGACACTACCTCTGCAACCGGTGCTGTCAGTCCCCTAACTAACTCCGAAATCAGCAATACTTGTAAAACCTGGGAGGGGGTCAGCTCAAAGGCCCAACAAGGTGTGTAGAACCATACTATCACTGCTGCAGCAGGTCGATCCTCACATATTCTCAAAAATATACATGGACTAAAATATATCACAATATTTAAGACCATGCTCCTCCTAGCATGCATGAACCAACAATGTATATAGCTACTCTAGCACATATGAACATTTAAATCTATTACACATGATTTTTGAAATCATTTTCAACATGCTTGAAAACAGTAAACATTAGGCATCGATATGTATACAGAACATATATGTCTAAGCATTTACATGAAATAATGCAAACCAATCATCGCCTTCCTTACTCAACAAGTAGAAATTCTCAAATGCAATGAAGATGCATTTAAATTATATAACATGCTCAACAGCGATAGATATCCAACATGTATCATGTTCTATCACAAACAACGCACATATAAGAATGCGTTTAATACATAGCATGCTTCACAATAAATAATGCAAGCACTTCTATAACTTGTCTCACTCTCTCTCGGGTCCCACCCGACACCCTAACATGATTCTTAACCAACCATGTGACCAAGACACTTCCCACACAATTGCGGAATACCTCACCGAGTATTCTTTACTCCGAGGTGATTGAACCGCTGCATAATTCACCACCGAGTATTCTCTACTCCGAGGTGATTGGACCACTTGAAAATATGTCACCGAGTATTCTCTACTCCGAGGTGATTAGATCATTTTTGAATTCGTCACCAAGTATTCTCCACTCCAAGGTGATCGAACCATCACCGAGTATGCTCTATACCGAGGTGATTAGATAAATTTTAGAATTTCTCACCGAGTATTCTCTACTCCAAGGTGACTCAACTACTCCAACGCCCTCACCGAGTATTGACCTACTCTAGGCAATTCAACCACTCTTCCCCGTCTCCTCACAACGGGCCCATATATGCATTTTAAACATATAATAAACGGAAATCATCAACTGAATCGCATATAACAATTAGGCAAGTGGTACTACATACATAGTCAAAGTATAGAGAGCAGAGATATGGGCAAAAAGTAAAAATAAAGACAGAAAATATAACACATGGTATAAAAGAAAGGAGAACTGTATTCCATATATGTGAACATAAGTTTCAGTACAAAGGGTACATGGATGTGGGGGCAGATGTTCAAGATCTGGGACGGCCTTGTCAACAAGAGGATGAGGCGAGCAGCGAGTTGGCAGCTTCCCTTTCCTTTCCTCGCCGCCACTTTCTTGAGTCGTGCCAGTATACCGGTCAGTGATACTGACATTCAGTTGGCACTGCCCACCCGCTTCACACCTACTCAGTGGGAGAAGGTGAGGCAACACTTAGAGCGATAGGACCACCAGGGCGATCCACCAGAGGATATAGACATGGATGCCCCAGTGGAGATGGATGAGGGTGAGCCTGCAGCGGGTGAGGCATCTGATGAGGAGATGGAGGAGGATGAGATGGACATCGCAGTAGAGCAGCATGACATCCTAGCCACTGGCTACTCCTGTCTGGCAGCTGACGTTGAGCGGCTCCAGCAGGGTTTTGAGGAGCACATCCAGGTGACGCAGAGTCAGCTAGAGGGCATTAGATCGGACATTACATCTCTGGCACAGGGTCAGAGGGCGATTTTAGACGAGTTCTGGGCCTTCCGGCAGGACCTGCACTTCCTGTTTGCAGGACGAGCTTCCACCTCCACCTCTACTCCCACCGAGCCACCACCACCACCACCACCCGCCCTCGAGTAGCTGCTTTTATTTGTCTTTTATCTTTTATTTTTGATTATTTTCTTTCTTTGTTTTTCTATAGGCCATGTTGGCCCTGTTTTCTTTCCTTTTATGAGTATTCCAGCTGCATGTACGCTTTGTACTGAAACTTATTTTCATATATATGGAATGCAGTTATCCTTTCTTTTATACCATGTGTTATATTTCCTCTCTTTATTTTTACTTTCTTCCAATATCAATGCTCTCTCTTTACTTTGACTATGTATGTAGTACCACTTGCCTACTTGTTATACGTGATTCAGTTGATGATTTCTGTTTATTACCGCCTGGTTTCAATTCCTGATACTGTTGCGATTGCTTCAATGCAGTATGGCATTAATAAAGAAAGGCAGCCCCTTTGCATGCTATACGTTAGCGTGCCTGCATAGTCAATATCTTATCGCATAGACCTCTTAGACAATTGGGAAACACCAGTTCAGAGCCTTAGATATGTAGTGATCTTGGCATTGTCCGTTTGTGCATAATTATTTTATTATGTTCTGTTCATGTACCTTTTTGTTCCTTTTAATGCTCGTGGTATCCAGTTGGTGTTTCATGCAGGTTTTTCTCATTTGCAGGATGACCGCCCGCGTTAGATTACCATTTTTGTCGTGTTCTGCAATCCCGGTAAATTCTTTCCTTGTTCTTCTTGTTCAAACATTGAGGCCAATGTTGCGTCTAAGTTTGGGGGTGCGGTATGCTATACCACTTGCATATGCATGCAATGTTCAGTCTTTGTATTGTTGTCATTGTAGAGCAGTTTTTTTTGGATATTTTTGCATGCTTGCTATGATGTCTTACTTTTTAAAGGAAGATCATTCGAATAAATGTCCGAGGTAAATGCAGCAGGTAGTTAAGAACTTTAACATTGTAAATACCAGCACTTTTGCAAGCTATGTAATAGGTTAGAACGGTCTACATTTTTGTCCAAATAGGAGCATGTACTGTTCTTGCCCTAAATTTGTCCTTAACCGCACAAATCCGCACACATGCATTTTAAATAGTGGGGTATAAGTCTGATGGAGAATTTTGTAAATTTCTTTTTTTTTCGAACAACTTAAAGAATAAGTTCTTCCGGTTGTTGTAAGAAAAAAAAAACAAACAAACATTATAAAATAAATGCAATAAGCCTTCTCACTCAATAAACTGGATCTCTATGCCTCAAAGCAGGGAGTATTCGCGTATAAGTGTGCAAGGTTGAGCAATAATAAGTGGGTGACTTGCTTAAGCTCATCGCCTTGTAAGCTCGATTATTAAGTCCGAGGGGTGTTTCTTCACCTAATGCCCTAAAACCAATTGATTTGGGAGTCATTGACCCAATGCCGCTACATGGGCTTACAAGAAAGCAAAAGGAGTTAAGCATTGCACGGTCATCCGCACATGAGCAATCATGAATGTTTTGTGATAATGAACAACAGTGTCGAACTGTTTCAATGAGTTTTTCTTTTAAAAGCAGATTTGTTCTTATTCTTCTCCAAATATGACAAAGTCACGCGTTAGAATGCATGTTCACTGTTCAAAGAGGATTTTGGGGTTAGAATTGGTATGTTTGTTTGGTCTGGATGTTATGTGGGGACTGTCGTCTATTTGTAGCTTGTGGAAGTCCATTTTTGCTAATGCCCTCATAGTTCTATAATACTTGTTGCATTTGCCAAATGTGAAATGAATGGATGATCGCCCTTTATCTAGTTGATGACTGAGCATGATTAACTTTTTGTATAAGATAGTTAATTTCATTTTTGTAATATTGCATTGCTAAGGCACTAGCAATATGTAGGTTTGGGGGTGTGATAAGTGTTCAATTCTATGCATTTGAACCCTCTTTATTGCATATTTACGTTATTTTTGTATTTTTGATGTATTGCAGGTATTGTAGTAAAAGGAGCAAAGTTTGAGGCCATTTGCAATTGAAGAGCTAAAGTCAGAATTAAAAGCTAAGGCATCTCGATTAATCGAGATGTTGATCTCGATTAATCAAAATCTCGATTGATCGAGATCTTAATTTTGATTGATCGAAATCTCGATCAATCGAGATTCCAATCTCGATTGATCGAGATTCTGCAGAGCCACTTGCCCACCTGCTCTCCCACTTGCAACAAAATCTCCCTTTTTGCACGACTTAGAGGGATTGTCTGACTTGAACAAGGCCCTTAGGGACCTTCTTGATATAGTTGGTATATATATTAATATATATATATATTTATGGTGGGCCCCAAGGTTGAAAAGGAGGCCATAAAGCACAAAAAGAGGCCATTTTCTTAAGGATCTCTCACACACATCAGACTACACAAGGAGAGACATTCGGGAGAGGAGAAGAAGGAGCTGAACCAGACCTTGAAGCTCCATTTTCTTCATCAATGGAAGAGTGCAAGGCAACCATGAGTAACTAACTTCTATACTAGGGTGTTGTTGAAGCCCCTAGCTATGTAAAATTGTTCATTGTTGTAGCATTTTGGGATTTGTTCTTAAATGTTGATTATTTAGCCTAGTGACTATGTACACTAATACATCTCTTTTATATATTCATTTGATTTTAGTTTTATTCTTGTCTTAGAGTAGAATCTATCTTGTGAATGCACAACATTTGTTTCTTCCACAAGAAGGGCAAATGATGGCTAAGTAATGGTACTTTAAATGTATGTGGTGTGCTTGCTTGTATAAACCATGCCAAGATAAGGTAGTTTGGATGCATGTAGGTTCACTTAGAAAGTAGGGTAATTAGTTAGGTTGAAGAACTATGCTTGTTGAAGATGGATTATGATAGGTTAGTGCTCACATTAATCTTTTGATATGTCATTGAGGTCACAAGCCTAATGACATTGTTAGGCATTTAATTTATGAATCCCAAGCTTGCTACACTTATGAACATGTGAATGGCTAGTGGTGGAAACCACCCCTAGTTCTCTCTCCCAACTTTTACTCTTTAAATTTATTGTTATTACATTCATGCAATAGTTTTATAAACAAAAACTCAAGACCTTATTTTTAGGATTAAAGTGGAAGTAATCTTTCTTTAAGACAATTACGACTAGTCCTCGTGGGATCGATACCCTCTATATGGAACCGTATCTACAAAGATTCGTGCTCTTGCGAGTGGTTAAATTATATTTTGATAAAAGGGGCAAAAATAAGCTTACAATATAATTCAAGTTTACCCACATCAACTATTATATATACTTACTTCAGGAATCATTGAAAACCTATAATTAACTTTAGGAAAATGAAAAGGCATAAGTTAAGAATTATAGAGTCATTTCTTTAATTTCCCATAAAGTACTAACAATCAATTATTTATAAAGCTAGACCAATGACCATTCATATGTATCCTACCAGCATATATATATATATATATATATATATATATATGGCTATATCTTAAATTTATTTAAAATAACAAAAAATATATAGGTCATCACAGAAGCTCTCTCCCTCCTCTTCATCTCTTCTTCTTTCTCCTTTTATTTGGAAGCCTTAAGGTGGAATTTGTAAGGTGCCAGAGACCAAAGGTTTTCTCTACTCAGCAAGGACTACGTTTTGCACCAACAAAGTTCATTTTGGTGAAACTGAAAAAGCTAGAATTTCTAGGGCTTTGCTAGAAAGGCTTAAAATTTGAGGTAGAAGTGTGAATTCCTTCTTAGCCTTGATTCTATAGGTTATTTAATGGTGACATTGAACTTTTGCATGAGTTGTATATGTGAGAGTTGATTTATCTTTTGTATTTAATTTCTCCAACATGTTTTAAGTGGAAATTATGTGTCATATACTCATATACTTGTTGAATGATATATATATATATATATATATATATATATATGTTTATGGTGAGTCATTATATTCATTTGGAAGCTTATGTGAATTTTGACTTCATGGTGAAATGAATAAAAAGTTTTTTTGAAAATGCATTGTGATTGATTTTTCATGAGTTGATTGGAATTACATTGTAATATTCTTGAGTTGAGTTATATATATATATATATATATATATATATATATATTAGTTATAGATGTAATTCATTAGAAGTGAGTTTTGTGGTAATCTTGGTTTTGTGTGTACTCGTAATAAATGTGCACTTATGTGGTGATTGTTGATTTTGGAGCAAGTATGAGAAGCAAGATAACCTAGAGCCCTAAGGCGAAAGATCCAAAACTTGACCAAGCAGATGTCACTACTGTTGGATTAGCAACCCGTAAAGCGTAAGCAGAGTATGTGGTCTCTTAAGGACACTTACTATGGATGTGATAATCAGAAGTCCCCACATGGTTTGATTTCAAAGTATGTGTGGTGTTGAGTTTAATTTTGAATGTGATTTATGTTAAACTACTTATGTATAATTGAGATATGTGATTTCATCATTGTTTTTATTGTTAGATAAGAATTGAGCATAAAAATCTTGAAGCATGTCATGTAGTGTATAAACATATCATTTGCATTCATGCATGGCTGCCTGAGTCATTGTTGAGTTGGGCAGATCATTTCTAGTGGGTTAGTTATATGCTCACCCCTTCCCCCAAAACTTTTTTAGATAAAGCACCGACATAGGATAATGTTTAAAGTGCTTAAGTGAACTTTTTGGAGTTCTTTTGGATATGTATGTATTGATGTCCATGCTGGGTTGTAGCATGTGGACTCTTTTGGAAATGTTGTTCTTATATTTGGATAACTTTTATTTATTTTAACTTCATATGTATTAGCCATGTTTGGCATGTTTTCAACGTTTAAAGAATGAATGAATGAATGAAATGTGGTTTTGAATCCCAATGTGTACGTCTAATTATGGACTAGATCCCTTTGGACATGAAATTTAATAATTTTATCATGTTATACATGATATGGACCATTTTAGGTGTGTTTTTAATTAAGGAAAATGTATGCATGTTAAGGGATGAGAATTGGACATGAAATTGACTTAGTGTGGAACTATAAGAATTTTCTATCGGAGTCCTTTGATTAATCAAAGACCCTTCTTTGGTCAATCGTAGTTATTGAAGAAATTGGACCTAAAAAATCAGCATGTTTCGTTTGTTGGTTCGATACACCGATGATTAATCATATAGCTTTGATTAATCAAAAGTCCAATTTCAATTAATCGAAGTTACTATTTATAGTAGGCTCAGAACTTGGCTCAAACTTCATATGGGTTTAGTTTTTTCATTTTAAATCGGATTTGAGAGTTGTTTTCTTTGAAATTGAGTGTTATTGAATCCTCGTTCAATAGGATAAGATTCAAGTTTAGATCCCAATCACTTAAGATGTTGAACTCTAGAATTGAGGAGCTCATGGATGAGAATTGGTAGACTTTCACTGTTCACACCTATTTCGCTCGCTCTTACCCGGGTGACGAAAATCAGGGCACGAAAACTTGGTATCGGAGTGTGTTGTAGTTGCAAGGTGTTGAGATTTTATTCAATCACCTCTATCTTCCATGCATTTCTGGGTATTAGAATTTGGGGCGTGACACAACCAATAAGTCACAAAAACTTAGTTGGCTTCAATACCGTCTCCTTCACCTGCAAAAATTTTGGAGGGAGTAAGCTCACAAACTCAGCAAGAAATTGCTAAACAAAATTATCGTTTTAACAAGTTGATCTCACCTCATAAGCTCATATATATATAAAGAAAGTTAATTAATTCTCATTAACTAGCATGCTCACATTCATAGTTTACAATAATCAACTCTAAGAACCAACAATTCATATGAGATAAATTCAACACATATATAATTATTCAGTAAACAAAATGTAATCAATCCACATCAAGTTCACAAAACATATCATAAGATATATAACAGTGTTATAAGAGTATGCATCATGTCATGCACTCACACCCCACTTATCATTTCAATTGTGTCTCACACACACACATAATCTCATCAATCCAACCTTGACGATTACAGCCCCACAAAGTCAGTGTTAACTATCTTAGGCATAGACATCATCTATCTCCATTTGGCCTAGTTGACACGACCTTAGGTTGATCAACAAACTCCGTATATAGGTCTATTGTCCATCATTTGATCTTTTTTTTTTTTAAAAAAAAAACATTTCTTTTATCCACAACCATCACACACCCACACCCTAGGTCCATGTGATGCACAAATGCTTGACTCATGCCATTATGCACATTTTTATCAAATTATTACAACTACCATGCATTTTCATATCAATTTTATATATATAACCACATTTAGGCATTTAAAAATACATAATCATATTAACATGCTCATTGAAGCATTTAAGCAAGCATTTGGTCACATATTTTCAATCATGTACCAAATAAACTCTAAAGTTCACATTTTCACATCTTATGCATACGAATATCTCACATAAGTCACATAAGTACCAAATCACCAATTGCATCATTTAAAGATGGTTCTAAGAAAATAGATTCATCAAAACCAAATTGCAATACATATATACAATCATACAAAGCAAGAATCAACTTGCCTTAAATCTGAATTTTTTTTCCTCCTTCTCATCTCTCTTGTCGAAGCCCATTTCTTTCTTCTATTTCATTCCTTTACAAACATACTCATCTTATAAAATTTGTTGTAAATCATTTATTTCACATTATTTGAACGAAAGAATTTATGAACAAGGGAAATGGGGGTGAACAGTGAAATCTAATCAAAACAACCATTTTGGAAAAAATCTAACATCCAACCCAATTCTCTTAACTGCGGAAGCAACTTAAAATGCATATAATTAAATAAATATGCATAACTAACCATGATCCTCATTGTTGAAATCATTTAGAACAATTTCAAAATAAAAGTGATTTTTGGCCCTCGTGAATAGTAACTTTTCCTAAAAAGTTTCAGAAAATTTTTCGGACCATTGTCTTATCCTACTATAGTCCCAAGAAGCTTAAAAATATAATTTAGACCTTTTGAAGAGGTCCAGAATCCTGATTTCTGATCACCGGGCAGTAGCTAAAAAGTTACAGTAACTCCAAAATGAACAGTGCACTGCTAGAGTGCAATCTGCGCAGCAATCTAAAAAAATTCGTAGAAAATTCATTTCAACTCGAAATGAGGCAAACTAAAATTCTATAGAAACTAGACTAAACATAGAATAAGCTTGAGCCAATCTTAATGGCTAGATGTTAGATAAATGAAACAGTTTTGACAACCAAGTTGGTGCCCAACAGAAATTGTAAAATCTGGGGACAGAACATTCACGGATTTTTCTAAAATTCTGTGGTTGTCCAAACTTCACCAAATTAAATATGACAATACTAGACATCTAGGGAAAGATGTGGTAAAAATTTTAGATCATTTGGAGTTGTGTAGACCCCTCAAACAAATTCGCCAAAATCCGGGCAGAATGTATTCATTTGACCGATAATACTTTCATCTCCAAAACAAAATCTTACACCCAACATTCCAAGGATCTACAAATGGTACATCTCCATACACACACCCTAATTCACCCATTTATATCACCATAATCTCATAAATCATTATACATTTCTATTGAAATCGTACAAATCATTTTATATGTCATTCACACCTTAAATTCAAAATGGACACTTTTGGTCACGTGTCCCCCCCCTCTAATGGCTATACAATTATGTTCAAAGTCTTCCATACATGTCCAACATGGCTTATACATACATATGAAATTAAAATATAAATATGTTGTCCAACTTTAAGAAAAATATTTCCCAGAAGAGTCCACATGCCACAAAACCGTATGGACATCTACATACATATCAAAAGATCCAAAAGTCCAAAAGAAACTCAACAAGGTCCATTGAGCTAATCATGGCTCGTCCTCCATTGGTGCCTTCTCTGAAAAAAAAAAGTTGTATATAGGGGGTGAGCACCACTGCGGCTCAGTAGGAATGATCCACCCAACTCCACTCTAACTCAGGTGGGCCATGCATGGATGCATATGAAATCATTAAAATCTATATGACAATTATCCATGCTTTTTACCCATAAACAATCATATTTTGTAAATCATGCGTGATGCTTCACATTCCATTGTATACATACATGAAGCAAAATGAGCAAGTCACAATTAAAATATATACTCACGCCACATAAGTCCGAAAATCAATTCAATGGGGACTAGCTTATCAAACCACTTCGTAGTAAGGGTCTCTTCGGCACCCAAACTCTGCTTACGCTTCTCGGTTCACTATTCCGATGGATGCGCCATCTGCTTGGCCAAGTCTTGGGTCTTTCACCCTAGGGGTCATCCCCTTATCTTAATTTTCAATGTTGTCATGCCCCAAAAATATCGCTTTTCATATAGTGCACATAATCACATCAGTGCACTCAATCAACACAATGCAATGCATTTTATCAAATCAATGCATTTTTCTTCACTTCAAGATTGTCACAATGTCATCACACTCACATCATGGAAATCATCATGCTTATGCATTTTTTAAGAAAGTCATATCTTTCATGCATAAATCTATAAACACCCACATTTTCATGTTTTCACCAAATGAACACATTTTCAACAATTAACATATATAGTCTCAATATCACATATACAACACATATGAGCCCTAACTAGCAAGTTAGACCTATACATATTCATAAATCACATTTATATATATATATACATACATATACATAAAACCCTAAACTCAAAAAATCTCAACTTATCCTTCATGTCACAAATATGTGACCTATAGAATCAAAGTAAAGATGAGTCTAGCACCCTTACCTCAATTCCCAAGCTTTGAATCCCTCTTTTGAAAATCCCAGCCATTCCAACTTTATGAAACATGGACTTTGATCGGTTCAAACTAAAGCCCCCAACGCCCTCTACACACTTTCCTTCTTCGTAATCTTACAAATCACACCACAAGTGACCTAAAATCTAGAGAGAAGGGAGAGAGATGAAGTGGTGACTTTTAGAGAGAGATTGAGATCTGTAAATATGAAATATTCCAGACCTTGAGATATTTATTTCACTCCTAGGGGTGCAAAAAGACCATTTTGCCCCCGGGCCACTTAACGTACCCTCCCGACCTCCGAATTAATTCTTGAAAATTCCGTTCGACTCGAAATCACTTCCTTAACAGTCTAAACATTTCATTTAAGCCATTCCCCAAAATAACTATTTTGAAATTTTTTTTTAAATTCCCGGGCCCACTTAAGTCGCATCCGGGGCCCAGGTTTGACCAAAAAGTCAAACTTTTTCAAAAGTTCTCAAAACTTTTCAAAACCATATTCCAACCTTCTAAACATGTTCCCCACATTCAAAACATGTTAAATATCATTTAAAATGCATTTAAAGCAATAAATGATGAAAAAATCAAAAAATAGCCAAAATTAGGCACGGTCTCTATAGTAGATCTAAGAAAGAAGAAGAGAAAAAATGAAGGAGAAGAAAAAATAGAAAAAATTGGTCAAGAGAGGAGAAATGGTCTGATTTTTCAGCCCATACATATAAGATCTTAAGTGTGAAAAGACCAAAATGCCCTTTAGTCAATTAACATACCTTCCCGGCTCTGTTTTTAATTTCAAAAGTGGCTATGGTTTCGAAATTCATTCCATATAATTTCTAATCACTTAAACAGCTTAAAACTAAAAATAAACTTTTAAGAAAATTTTCTATTTCCCCGGGCCTAGCTGACTCCCGTCCCAAGCCCCTCTAATCTAAAAATCTCAAATTGCACCAAATGGCTCAAAAGCTTCTCTGGACCTCAAAACAAGTTCCCACACGTGTATTTTATCATTGAAACACCCGTTATATCATTTAAAATCCCCTATTGGAAATTAAATAATAAAGAAAAAAAATTGGTCAAAAATGAACATGGTCTCTTCAAGTAGTGAGGCTCAATAACCTGTACTAAACCCAATTGATGAAACTAGGAGGTACTTTCAAGTGGATCTCCCAAAGTTTGATTCATCTGCAACAAAAGGTTAGGCACCTCATAACATTCTTGTGGACACGGTTATCTACTTTATTTTTCATGTTGTTTGTGAGGATAAAAAAAATGAAGTACTTTAAAGTACCAAGTTTGATGTTACCTTAAGGAGTAGATAAAATCAATAAATAATAAGATGTAATTCCTTAATTGGCTTGAACTTGACAATTCATTAGACTTCAAGAAAGATGGGAGTTTTGGTCTAAGGGAAGATCTCTTTTGGAGATGAAGGTGTGATGTGATTGAAGCAGAGGTTGCTCGAGTTGCCTATGTATCTCAATCAAGTATTTCATTATCAGAATCAAGTCGAACGTAGTTAATTGAGAGGAGGATTGGAATCAGAGATGTTTGGAATTTGTTTTGTCTCACCACAAGTAATAACTCTTTAATTAGATTTTTTTAACATTTATATAGTGTGAAAGTATGGTGCTCTTTGATAAACTAATATAGCATTTAAAACTGAAGACATTCCATTGTAAATCTTCCATTTTGGTCTAAAGGAAGATGTCTTTTGTAAATGGTCATATTTCATCTCAAACATTCCATTTTCGACTCCAAAAGCACCATTCTATATAAATGATCATTTTTCACCTAAAACATTTCATTTTTCAAACCACAAAACCCTCTAACAATGGTTTTTTCAAATCATTTTTCACCTAAAACATTTTTCATTTTTCACTCTCTAACAGTGGTTTTTTCCATCCTCGTTTTCTAAAAACTACCTCATTTCTAATTTCTTTCCAGTCCAGTTCATCTTAGATACCTCACATAAAGGCTTTTCCAATCCAATTTACATCTTAGATACCTTCTTAGAGGTTACCATATCTAGTTCATCTTAGACACCTCACATATAGGTCATTCTAGTCCAATCCATCTTAGACAACTCCTTAGATGTTACTCTGTCCATTTCACACTATACCCCTCACATAGAGGTAATTCCAGTCCAGTTCGTCTTAGACACCTCCTTAGAGGTTACTTTGATTAGCTTGATTACCATGTTTTTGGCCATTGTTGGTGTACTTGAGACAATATGATAGGTCATCTGAATAGAAATTTGAGTAAATCTTTTGTTGGAGTTCACACAATCCTTTAATTTCATATTCTATTTGCATTTGATGAGAGCTCTTCTAGGAATTACAAATGAGTTGTTGAACACACTTCAAAGGAAAGATCGAGATATTGTGATTGCAATGCCCTTAGTCAAAGTATGCAAGGACTGATTGTAAAGGATGAGGGAGAATGAATGAGATTCTTTAGTTGATGTAGTTTCTCATTTTTTTCAAGCATAACATTCTTGTTCCTAATATGGATGATACATTTCTACCTCTAGGAAAACAACGGCGTAAAAATTATGAAAATTCAAACTTGCATCATTATCGTGTTGAGTTGTTATATGTCGTCATAGATATTAAACTTCAAGATCTAAATAGTCATTTTACTTAAGCGAATACTGAGTTGTTACTTTGTGTGGCATGCTTGACTCCGGATGATTCATTTATTGCTTTTTAGAAGAAAAAACTAATCCTCCAAATTCAAGAGAGTGAAAGGAAAGTGTAGTAAAAAAAGATTTGATTGTTGTTGGCTGCAAAATAGCGGGAAGTGGTCGGGGTTTGAGGTGACAAAAGAGGGCTAGCTAATTGGTTGATTGCATATTTTTTTAAAGTTGTCTTAATATTATATGGGAATGAGTTGTCACCCTAAAAATATTAATCATTATATATAAGAAAAAAAAAAGTTTTCAAGTACTAATAAAAAAAGAGGTATCATTTTTGGTGGTCAAGTATCAAATTTGAATTAATCATATTATTTATAATTTGAGTGAATTTCTACGTAACTACTTAGATTTTAGTGATTTTGCATACAAATTATTTTAGATTCACACTCAATCTTAGTAAAAGACTTCGGCTAAAAATTAACTCCAAAAAGAAGAAAAATAAATTACATCCATCTCAGCTCAAATAAGAAAAAGTTGAGCTATCCTCTCTCTCTTTAACAACTAACAATACTTGAGATCATCACAAAAGCAATACAAAGCACAAAGGATCCAACTTTAGCCCATATCCAAAATAAATAAATTATAATATAACAAAAAAGAGGCCCCGTTAAGAACGACTATAAGACCCCAACAAGACAAGCCCAAACCCAAAATTCAAAATTGTTTTTAGGCCTAAACTTCTAGCGCCATTTTCAACTCTTCTATTAATTTTCTCATTTTTCTTCTCTATATACTAGACTACTAGAGGCATAAGCTAGGAAGCACGGTAGTTTTTTAATCACTAGACTATCGTTAGTTGACTTCTTTGATGACGTCTAGATTTACGACTCGCCCCGATAGATTCTTTAATCAGTGGGCTATCTTTGTTGGATTTGTTTTATGATACCTTATGAGAATTTGGATTTACGGCTCGCCCCGGTAGATTATTTATTCACTGTGTTATCTTTGTTGGATTTGTTTGATAATACCTTGTGAGAATCAAACCCAAAGACGTTCGCGTTTACGGCTTTACGACTCACCCCAATAAATTCTTTAATCATTGGACCATCCTTACTGGATTTGTCTTCTTGTTTTGAAGGGGTGATCGGTGAAAAACTAACCAAGATTTGTGCACCAAATTGTTGCAACTTGGTTATGAATAAATGAAAAATAATATTAAATAATGTAGCAATCAAGATCTATAATGATTTCCCCATGGTCACCACAGAGTGAGTTTCTTATAGAGCACCTTCAATGACAAATCAGAACCATCTAAGAATTTACTTACATGTGCTATTCCCTGAAAAACATTTAGAATATGTTAAATAGGTAATGGTAACCAAATTAGTGATATTTGAAAACCACATGAAAACAAAACCATTCTTCTTTAGTTATGATGTTCGTGATGATTCTTTTTAAGTTTCTCCATAGCAATTGAGTGGTTTTTATTTATTTTTTCGGTAAATATCATTGGCACCCCTTGAGATTTGTACAATGCATTTAAACAATGCAAAAAGAAAGTCAAAGAACAAAATGATGGACTGACTTGCAAAAATTACAATACAAGTGACGCAAAATGCTTTCAAATGTATTATTATATCTTTTAAACATTCTTAATTTTTCCAATGGTCTTAGAATATGCCAAATATATGGTTCTCTATCATTATATATTAATGAAGTATGCACTCATTTATGGTACAATTTTGAGTGACAAATATAATATAAGTAGCATATCTAACAATATGTGATAATTATCACTCATTAATAAATTGTTCAATGGATGAGTTATTATAGTTAAAAGTTGAGGTAAAATTTTTTGCTTTTCCATAAAAGTTATGGATAACAAAACAACTCATTTAAGTCTATTAATGTTTTTAAAGTAAATTTGTTTTTTTAGGATGATGAGATGGATGAATTTTATAGCAAAGTTACAAGCAGGAAAGAAAGTTCATTCTTTTTACGGTGAAAATAAACAATAGTAATAATAAATTGATTACAAATTATTTTATGTGAGTAGGTGTCAAAAAAGTTTCACTTGAGGATGAATCATTTGAATAATTACTGAACGATTGAGAATTTCAAAAGGAGAATAATAAATAATTTAAGGGTAAAATGTTTTAACACCCCCCGAGTTTACGTTTATTGCTTGAGGAGAATACTTGTGTTAAAAAAAGGTGGTCAACCTCCCCCAGGTTTGGTTGACCTTGCCCTAACACCCCTTATTATGAGTTGACAAAACTAAAATGCCAAAACTACCATTCTTATTTGAAATTACAATTTTAGCCTCAATTGTTTGGACCTTAGTAACCTCACAATATACCTTTTATGCCAAATTACCCTTCTTCTCTCCTCTCTCTCTCTCTACATTACCTTTTTCTCTTTCTATCTTTCCTGTTTGTGGGTCATGGCAGCGAGAGGGATGGCGGTGTGCGGTGGAGCTGGCTGTCACTGTTTCCCAAACCCAATCCTAGCCCTAATTTTATACTTTCTACACTTCAAAAACACCAAAATGGCAATTAGGCGGTGGTGGATGTGATTACGACTAGAATGAGTGGATTGAACTTTGAAGAGATGGGGATAATGAAAGTTCAATGGTGGCAGTGGTTGTGGCTTTGGTGCACAGTGCTATGGTGGTCGTGGTTGAGGCTATGGTGCACGGTGGTTGTGACGCGCTGTGGTACAACTTGGGTCCCAAGTGCTACACTTCAATGAAATAAAAGACAAAAGAAAAATCTGAGTGTTAAAAATTTGATATTGATCAATCAAAAGTGTATATTCTTAGGCCTGATATGAAGTGTATGTTCATGGGTCTGATATATATCCATTGTAAAAGTGTATCATCAAAAGTGTATATCCAAATTGTTCCCAAAACTAATCAAAACCAATTCCCAAAATCAATCTTTCTTGATCTGAAGTGTAAGGACCGGAATTTTTTTGACCGGTTCTGGGTGGATTTTGACCGGATTTAATTTTTTTCGAATAAATTAATTTTGAAAAAAAAAATATGTGGATATATATATATATAAATGGAATTATATATATATATATATAGAAGTGGATGTTTATATATATGGGTATACATATGTATAAGTATGGTAGATGAAGAAACGTGTATATGTATATATATATATCTATATATATATAGTACATATATATATATATATTTTTTTTTTTACTATAAATGTAGGGTGGGCTCATATGCAATTATGAAGAAGTGTGGGTTAAGTATGTATATATATATAATATATGTACATAAATAATGAGTGGACCTCATTTGGTAGAAGAAAAGAGGATAAGAAATGAGAGGAGGAGAAAGAATCTGCCGAAAAGAGAAAAAGAAGAAAAGAAAAGAAAAGAGAAAAAGAAGAAAAGAAAAGAAAAGAAAAAGAAAGAGGAAAAGGAGAGAGAGGAGAAGTCGGGGAGAGAGAGAAAACTGAGAAAAGGGAGAGGGAGATCGAGAGAGAGACCGGGGGAAGAAGGGGCCGCCAATCCGGCGCCGACGGTGGCCATGGCTGCCGACCGCAAACGGCAGAGCTCTGGCCTGGACGACGGTGGCGGCTGGCTCGCGGGTGGATAGCAGCGACGAGGGTTATTTGGTTGGGGTTTCTAGATCTGTCGGTGATGGCCTCGGTTCACGGCAGCGGTGGTAGTTCCCGGCAGCTGGTGCGTTCGTCCGGCAGAAGGATTCACTGCCGGCGAGCAGGTCACTCCGGCAGTGGCGCGTAGCTGGGGCTTCGGCTCATGGTTGCGACTGTTTCGACGAGAAAGAAATGGGCCTTCTCGATCTGATTTGGTTATTGTGGTGTTTTTTTTTCAATTTGGGTATGGCTGGACGGTGGGTTCTTGCGCAGAAGAAACGCAGCTGGGGTGCGTTTGGTTCGACCATGGGTGTACTCCATGGAGGTGCCGAAGGGGCTGGTTTGTGGATTCTTGGTTTGGTTGGTGGTCAGCTGTGGTTGTGACCGTTTAGGGGTTTTGTTTATATCGAAGGAATGGTTTCACGGCATGGGTGAAAGTAGCGGATTGGGGGCTGCCGGTGATGGTGGCTAGTGGTTTATGTTGGGTTCGGCCGTGACACGACGGCGTTTGGCTCGGCTGGTGGTTAATAGCTGTGTCAAAGGTGGCTAATTTGTGGATTCCATTGGTTTGGATTACGGTGGCTTCGGTGGTGATTTTCATGGTTGTTGGTTAGTTGTGGGTTCCGGTTAGTCTCAGTTGTATAGGCTGCTACATGACGACTGGTTTTGGGTGGTCTGGTAATAGAGAAGGGGGTTGGTTCGGCTGTCAATTGTGAGTGGTAGTTCTGTCTGGCAATGGTACTTTTTGGACTATTTGGTGTGAATTAAACAGGCTGGTTATGTTTGATACGTGGTTTGGACTAGATGTTGGGCTTAGACTATGGAATTGGGCTGAAATTGGGTTATGGTTTGGGTTGGACCAATCATGAGAATTGGAAAGAAGAAAGTGAATGGTTTCCATGGGCTTTGACGCCGAACTGGACCGGGATTGACTTTGGACCGCTTGGCAGGCATGGGCTTAGTAAGAGAGGGACTTAAGGCAAGTTGATTCTTGCATCTATCTCTATGTATATTTTAATTATGCTGATTAAATTTACATATGTGCTTAATTTAGTCATATGTGGCGTTTGCATATATATATGTGCATATATATATATAAAGGTGTTTATATATATATATATATATATATATATACGTGGGATGTGAAGATAAATACATGTGGGTATATATATATGTGTGGGCTTGGAGGATTAGAGCATTGTTAAATTCAAATGCTAATTTGCATTGTTATATGCATGTTTAGAGATTGAGACATGTAAAACATGCTAAATTATATATGTATATTTAGCTAGATGTTGCCTTGCATGCATATATGATTTTTATACGTGAGTTGAGTATACGTAAGTATATATGTGGTTATATATTTGTTACAGTAGTAGAAATGCATGCTAAATTGATTATAGCATAGAAGGGCATTGGAAAGCATGAAATATGTGAAGTATTAGGTATGTTTTACTACCTATATGGGTGACATGATATATATATATATTAGTTAGATTGTATATGGTTGTGAGAATGCATGCTGGTTGCTCGTAGTAAATGCTTGATTGGCATGAAAGCATGATTGTATTATGCTAATATACGTATATATGTGATTATATGCAGGATGTGACATATATATATATATATATATATATATATGTGTAGTATATGTGCAAATGTGACTATGAATGATTTCTGTGAAAAGTGTGTTCATTGGTGAAAAACGTGAAAATGTGATGTTTATGGATTTATGCATGAAAGACATGACTTTCTTGAAAAATGCATAAGCATGATGATTTCCATGATGTGAGTGTGATGACACTGTGACAATCTTGAAGAGAAAGGAAAATGCATTGATTTGACAAAAATGCATTCATGGTGTGGATAAGTGCATTGATGTGATTATGTGCACTACGTGAAAAGCGAGTTTTTGGGGCATGTGTGAGAATTAATAGGGTATTGAACTCTAGGGTGCAAGACCCAAAACTTGGCCAAGCGGGTGTCGCTTCCGTCGGGTTAGTAGCCCGAAAAGCGTGAGCAGAGTATGTGGTCCCAAAGCGACCCTTACTATGGATTGTGACAAGCGAAGTCCTCAGTTGAATTGATTTCTGGAAATTTGTGGCGTGAGTTATATATATGAAATGTGACTATTAAGTTGATATATATATATATATATGTATATATCTATGTATATGCATTGAGGTAGAAAGCATCACGCATGATTTGATAAACGTGATTATTTATGGGTAAAAAGCATGTATACATATCATGTAGACATGTAGCGATTTAATGTGCATTTATGCATGACTCTATAGATCTTGTTGAGTAGGTGATGTGGTATTTGATTTACATTGTTCATGTAAATGCTTCGGTTCATATATGTTTTCTATACATAATGACGTTGGATGGTTATTGTTTGTGAACATGTTGTCAATGATTTTCACAAGTCATGTATAGTTGATTTAAATATTCATAAGTGCTAGAACTGCCATGTGCATTGTTAGTTCATGTATGCTAGGAGGGCCATGACTTTAAATATTGTGATATATTTAAGTGCATGTATATTTTTGAGAATATGTGAGGATCGACCTGCTGCTGCGATGATAGTATGGTTCTACATACCTTGTTGGGCCTTTGAGCTCACCCCCTCCCAGGTTTTGCAGGTATAGCCGATTATGGAGTCAGTTGGAGAAACTGATAGCACCAGTTGCAGAGGTAGTAGTTAGATTCCTTAGAATCTAATTTATGTTTAGGATAGTAGATGAATGTTGTACATTTGGATTAAATGTATGAAGTGATTGTGTTGAGTCAATCCCTTCAGAAGTATTTCATTCATGTGATGTATGTATATTATACGGACATTCAAGGACTGAGACATGTATTCTTTTGATTATATTATGCATGTTGTAGAAATGCTGGGGGGGACACATACCCAGAATTGTCCATTTTTATTGTTTAGATATAAATACTGGGGAGACACGTGCCCAGAAGTGTCCATATGAATTGTAAAGCAGGTGTAACATGCCAGGAGCTGATTATTTAGAATGGGTCATGCCCGATTTTCGTGAAAATCATTTTCAAGGGCCATTGATGATCTTATGTCACCTGAAGGGTATACATATAGAATGCTTCCGCAACAGAATAGATTAAAATGAGATTAAGGTGTGGGAACTTGAGGTGAAATTACGGATTCACCCCCATTTCCCTCGCTCCTAACCGGGTGTCGGAAATCGGGGCGTGACAACATGGTATCAGAGCTCTAGGTTGGAATACCTAGGGACGGCGGGAATGGAGATATCACGTGTGTGGTTAAGAATGTTGGATTTTGTACTTGATACCAGAGTGGTATCTATCAGAGCACTGGGTTGGAATACCTAGGGGTGACAGGTATGGGTTGAGGAACTCTGGATTGCTGTTAAGGCATTAGGTTTGAAAACCTAGGGTATCAAAGTCATAGGTTCGAATACCTAAGGATGGATGGTCAAATCACGTGTTGATTTGGAGATAGGCAGTGGTTGATAGTTGTCTAGGCGATAAGTTTGATTATCTATGGATGATAGTGGAATGATTTGCTCAGTTCGAGCAATCCAAATGAAGGATCAAAGTGTTGGTGTGTGAAACTGGTTTCAATTGGTAAAACTCCCAGAGTTGGTTGAGTTAGGATTTTTGCTTAGTGATTAAGTCATGTTAGTGAGCAAAGAAGAGATACCGCAAGGGATATTGCGAATGTTTAAGTCCTTAGAGACACTTAGGGACTATGATGTGTTGTTAGTAAATGTGTTGCCGAGGTTGGCAATTGGGATTGAGATGGGATACAAGGAAAGCATATTGCCGGAGTTGGGCTAGCCTTGGAAAATAGCTCGGTCGAACATTTTCTTTGATTAGCGCTTCTCTAACAATACGCTGGCTCTTGTGGTCGTTGAGTTATTTCGTCCAAATGACGATGGATAAAGAATTCACAATAGTAGGGAGATGTCACTGAAGGTGATTGGTATTGATAGTCAAGGTTACTACCTGAGACTACAGATATGGATAGATTGGTAGGTGTTTACCAATGAGTACAGAGGATGAGAGTAGGTTGGTTTGAACCGCTCTAGATTTTGTGTTCTGGTATGTGTGTAGTAGGGGGGACTGGGCCGTGTTTCACACTTGCTCAGGCAGAGGAAGTACTGAGACTGTGTATAGTCAGGGGTATTTCTCTAGTGTTAGCCCGAGGGCTAGGGTTTTGATTTGATTTGATGCATCATATTTCATATCATGCATGGTACGTGTTTATATGATTAACATGTTGTATGTTATATGCTATGTGCTATACGTGATTCATGTGACTGTGCATTACCCTTTTGTGTTACATTTGGCGTCACATGGCTAGTAGTGACATGTAGTCACCTAGAGAGTTCTGGTTTTGAAAATTTGTAAATCTGGGTAGAGGTTTGAACCCGAGTGGACTGTGATGTTGAAATAGACATGTTGCGATAGACTTTGAAAGTATGAGTCAGGAATTATGGAGAAAGGTATGGTTTACCTTGTGGTTTTCCAAACCAAGAGTTTGGTGATTAAGGTTTGCGTTGTAATCATTGCACAACGATTGACGACTCGAAATTGACCTAATTCTTGGAGTCAGCAGATATGTGATGACTTTGACGATGCATTGGCGATGCATCGCAATGCCTAGATGATGATTAATGCAATAGTGATGCATGAAAAGATTTGTGGGGTTCCAGACGAAGCAGTCAGGATCTTAGGGTGTCAAGTGAGATGCTGGAAAGGAATGGATAAATACCCAGGAAGTCGAAAACGTCCGTTAGGATCAATGGACGAGTAAGTCAGATTCATTCGTCGAGGAATGAGATTGTGAAGTTAAGGGCATGTAAAATCCTAATCTTGACACTAAATGCCAATGGAATGTGGTCCACAAAAATGGACAGGACTGGATGATTCATTTTGATAAGTGCACTCCTTGTGTGCCTTGATCTCAGTGGTGCGGATATGATGTTAAGAGAAGGATGGGTTGATAATGGATGAGGATCCTGACATGTGGTATCTGAAGTGAGGATAGTTTCTTACCATGAAGGGGAGAGGTGGACGCAGTGGATATGTAGATGCAGTGGGCTGCGGCCACTGTATGGTTGCTGTTTGGTTACTGTAGGTGACCTCAAACTTTCATTGGTAAGGGTTGTCTAAAGTGAAGTGCTAATATGAAAGAAATTCTCTCTAATTGTCAACTGATTCCTTGGTGTGAACGATGAAAATGGGAAATAGTTCTCTTGAATAATGAGAGTGTGAAACCAGTGGGATGTGAGATCCTGGACTTGGCATTGGATTCCAGTGGGTTGTGGTCTATGAGACTGGGCAGAGTTATGTGGCTTGCTGCGGCAAGTACACTGTTTATGTGGTTTGTATCAGCAGGTGCACTGTCATGTGCCTCGCTGGTGAGTGCGCTTGTGATGTGCACTGGATTGATATGGTTCGTGTTGTGATGATGCCCAGGATATTAGACTAAGCCCGGGAATGGTATGCTAGAAATTGGAAGTCATGTTGGATATTACAAGAATGACTTTGAGTATTGATGATCCCGGATTATAGGGAAGTATCACTGTGAGTGATTAGTATGATTAGTCAAAGGTGTTGCCTTAGACTAGAGGTAGAGATGGACTAGATAGGTCTCGAGATGGAGACTGTGGACTCTACGAAGCAAGTGCTTCAGAGGATTTCGTGAGTGAACCGTACATGAGCTTAGGAGTTATTCAGCCATGTCACGGAAATAGTTATATTGCCTTACGGCAGTTGAGACATACTGATTGTGCCAGACTTGAGTGTTATGAGTTAGGTGTTACAAGTGTAGCGCCTAGGGTATGTGGAAAGAGAAAGTGACGATGATTGGCAAGAATAACATCCGGTATGGATTGGTTTTGGAAAGACCATGAATAGGCTAATTTCGAGGACGAAATTCCTTGAAGGAGGGGAGGTTGTAAGGATCGGAATTTTTTTGACCGGTTCCGGGTGGATTTTGACCGGATTTAATTTTTTTCGAATAAATTAATTTCGAAAAAAAAAATATGTGGATATATATATATATAAATGGAATTATATATATATATATATAGAAGTGGATGTTTATATATATGGGTATACATATGTATAAGTATGGTAGATGAAGAAACGTGTATATGTATATATATATATCTATATATATATAGTACATATATATATATATTTTTTTTTACTATAAATGTAGGGTGGGCTCATATGCAATTATGAAGAAGTGTGGGTTAAGTATGTATATATATATAATATATGTACATAAATAATGAGTAGACCTCATTTGGTAGAAGAAAAGAGGATAAGAAATGAGAGGAGGAGAAAGAATCTGCCGAAAAGAGAAAAAGAAGAAAAGCAAAGAAAAGAGAAAAAGAAGAAAAGAAAAGAAAAGAAAAAGAAAGAGGAAAAGGAGAGAGAGGAGAAGTCGGGGAGAGAGAGAAAACCGAGAAGAGGGAGAGGGAGATCGGGAGATTGAGAGAGAGACCGGGGGAAGAAGGGGCCGACAATCCGGCGCCGACGGTGGCCATGGCTGCCGACCGCAAACGGCAGAGCTCTGGCCTGGACGACGGTGGCGGCTGGCTCGCGGGTGGATAGCAACGACGAGGGTTGTTTGGTTGGGGTTTCTAGATCCGTCGGTGATGGACTCGGTTCACGGCGGCAGTGGTAGTTCCCGGCAGCTGGTGCGTTCGTCCGGCAGAAGGATTCACTGCCGGCGAGCAGGTCACTCCGGCAGTGGCACGTAGCTGGGGCTTCGGCTCATGGTTGCGACTGTTTCGACGAGAAAGAAATGGGCCTTCTCGATCTGATTTGGTTATTGTGGTGTTTTTTTTTCAATTTGGGTATGGCTGGACTGTGGGTTCTTGCACAGAAGAAACGCAGCTGGGGTGCGTTTGGTTCGACCATGGGTGTACTCCATGGAGGTGCCGAAGGGGCTGGTTTGTGGATTCTTGGTTTGGTTGGTGGTCAGCTGTGGTTGTGACCGTTTAGGGGTTTTGTTTATATCAAAGGAATGGTTTCACGGCATGGGTGAAAGTAGCAGATTGGGGGCTACCGGTGATGGTGGCCAGTGGTTTATGTTGGGTTCGGCCGTGACACGACGGCGTTTGGCTCGACTGGTGGTTAATAGCTGTGTCAAAGGTGGTCCGACGGCAGCAAAACAGGGGCTGGTTTTGGATTGTTTGGCAGCAAGATGATGGCTCAATTTTGGACTATTTTGTCTTGGATTGGTAGAGCTTGTGGTGGCTGATTTGTGGATTCCATTGGTTTGGATTACGGTGGCTTCGGTGGTGATTTTCATGGTTGTTGGTTAGTTGTGGGTTCCGGTTAGTCTCAGTTGTATAGGCTGCTACATGACGGCTGGTTTTGGGTGGTCCGGTAATAGAGAAGGGGGTTGGTTCGACTGTCAATGATGAGTGGCAGTTCTGTCTGGCAGTGGTACTTTTTGGACTATTTGGTGTGAATTAAACAGGCTGGTTATGTTTGATACGTGGTTTGGACTAGATGTTGGGCTTAGACTATGGAATTGGGCTAAATTTGGGTTATGGTTTGGGTTGGACCAATCATGAGAATCGGAAAGAAGAAAGTGAATGGTTTCCATGGGCTTTGACGCCGAACTGGACCGGGATTGACTTTGGACCGCTTGGCAGGCATGGGCTTAGTAAGAGAGGGACTTAAGGCAAGTTGATTCTTGCATCTATCTCTATGTATATTTTAATTATGCTGATTAAATTTACATATGTGCTTAATTTAGTCATATGTGGCATTTGCATATATATATGTGCATATATATATATATATAAAGGTGTATATATATATATATATATATATATATACGTGGGATGTGAGGATAAATACATGTGGATATATATATATGTGTGGGCTTGGAGGATTAGAGCATTGTTAAATTCAAATGCTAATTTGCATTGTTATATGCATGTTTAGAAATTGAGACATGTAAAACATGCTAAATTATATATGTATATTTAGCTAGATGTTGCCTTGCATGCATATATGATTTTTATACGTGAGTTGAGTATACATAAGTATATATGTGGTTATATATTTGTTACAGTAGTAGAAATGCATGCTAAATTGATTATAGCATAGAAGGGCATTGGAAAGCATGAAATATGTGAAGTATTAGGTATGTTTTACTACCTATATGGGTGACATGATATATATATATATTAGTTAGATTGTATATGGTTGTGAGAATGCATGCTGGTTGCTCGTAGTAAATGCTTGATTGGCATGAAAGCATGATTGTATTATGCTAATATACGTATATATGTGATTATATGCAGGATGTGACATATATATATATATATATATATATGTGTAGTATATGTGCAAATGTGACTATGAATGATTTCTGTGAAAAGTGTGTTCATTGGTGAAAAACGTGAAAATGTGATGTTTATGGATTTATGCATGAAAGACATGACTTTCTTGAAAAATGCATAAGCATGATGATTTCCATGATGTGAGTGTGATGACACTGTGACAATCTTGAAGAGAAAGGAAAATGCATTGATTTGACAAAAATGCATTCATGGTGTGGATAAGTGCATTGATGTGATTATGTGCACTACGTGAAAAGCGAGTTTTTGGGGCATGTGTGAGAATTAATAGGGTATTGAACTCTAGGGTGCAAGACCCAAAACTTGGCCAAGCGGGTGTCGCTTCCGTCGGGTTAGTAGCCCGAAAAGCGTGAGCAGAGTATGTGGTCCCAAAGCGACCCTTACTATGGATTGTGACAAGCGAAGTCCTCAGTTGAATTGATTTCTGGAAATTTGTGGCGTGAGTTATATATATGAAATGTGACTATTAAGTTGATATATATATATATATATATGTATATATCTATGTATATGCATTGAGGTAGAAAGCATCACGCATGATTTGATAAACGTGATTATTTATGGGTAAAAAGCATGTATACATATCATGTAGACATGTAGCGATTTAATGTGCATTTATGCATGACTCTATAGATCTTGTTGAGTAGGTGATGTGGTATATGATTTACATTGTTCATGTAAATGCTTCGGTTCATATATGTTTTCTATACATAATGACGTTGGATGGTTATTGTTTGTGAACATGTTGTCAATGATTTTCACAAGTCATGTATAGTTGATTTAAATATTCATAAGTGCTAGAACTGCCATGTGCATTGTTAGTTCATGTATGCTAGGAGGGCCATGACTTTAAATATTGTGATATATTTAAGTGCATGTATATTTTTGATAATATGTGAGGATCGACCTGCTGCTGCGATGATAGTATGGTTCTACATACCTTGTTGGGCCTTTGAGCTCACCCCCTCCCAGGTTTTGCAGGTATAGCCGATTATGGAGTCAGTTGGAGAAACTGATAGCACCAGTTGCAGAGGTAGTAGTTAGATTCCTTAGAATCTAATTTATGTTTAGGATAGTAGATGAATGTTGTACATTTGGATTAAATGTATGAAGTTATTGTGTTGAGTCAATCCCTTCAGAAGTATTTCATTCATGTGATGTATGTATATTATACGGACATTCAAGGACTGAGACATGTATTCTTTTGATTATATTATGCATGTTGTAGAAATGCTGGGGGGGACACGTGCCCAGAATTGTCCATTTTTATTGTTTAGATATAAATGCTGGGGGAACACGTGCCCAGAAGTGTCCATATGAATTGTAAAGCAGGTGTAACATGCCAGGAGCTGATTATTTAGAATGGGTCATGCCCGATTTTTGTGAAAATCATTTTGAAGGGCCATTGATGATCTTATGTCACCTGAAGGGTATACATATAGAATGCTTCCGCAATAGAATAGATTAAAATGAGATTAAGGTGTGGGAACTTGAGGTGAAATTACGGATTCACCCCCATTTCCCTCGCTCCTAACCGGGTGTCGAAAACCGGGGCGTGACATGAAGTCCTCCCATGGGTCTGATATATATATTCACGGGTCTGATACAATGAAATGCTAAGTCATGGGTCTATTTAAAGTGTATATGTATATAAATCTTATATGTTAATTCATGGTGAGGATTTTTTGGACATTCTTTGGTGGTGCGTCATGGGTGACCGTGGGTTTAGGTCCGATTGGTTCACAAAAGAGGGACGATTGTTGAAGATGAAATTGGTGATGGTTGAGGATACGTTCACTTGAAGTTGTCGGAGATGGCGAGGATGGTGATGCCATATTTTGAGGTGAAGTTTGTAATTTTTCAAACCCAAAACAATAGTGATAAGGTTGTAATCTTAAGAGAGGGGAATAATTATTGGATTTATTAAGTAAGGGCAAAAATGACTTTATTTATTTTGGATGATTACGTCAGCTATGATGCATGCATTTGGGTAATAAACAAAAGGGTATAATGGTAAAAACATATTAATTAATTCTGATAGGGGGTGTCAGAGCCAATTTTGACACAAGTATTCTTCGTGAGCAATAAACGTAAATCTCAGGGGGTGTTAGAGCATTTTACCCATAGTTTAAATAGTTTAAGAATTGCTATAATAGTAGTTTTTACTTTCTTATGGATATATTTGATTCTTTGCAATACTCCATAATAAGTAAGATGTGACTAATAGAAGATTTATTTGTTTCAATATATTTTATTTTTTTGATACAATATATACAAATGACAATATATGTATATAAATACAATGTGCATTTTAGAAGTTACAAATTTCCATAGACTACGGAGTAATCTGTGTGTGTGTGTGTGTGTGTGTGTGTGTATATATATATATATATATTTGAAGATCGAAACGTATTTGAGGCTCTCATGTGCAGCCGGTTCATTATAATTGAAAAACAATAATATGTATATCTATATTACATTAGACTACGAAGAAATTTTGGAATAGATTATTAAATGACTCTAAATTAAGAGTACCGTGGGCACTATTATTATGTGTTTTGATGTTAGATTATTTAGAATGTTTTTTTGTTTGTTTTAGAATTTCTATATTCACGTATTTTTTACTTAATGTTCTTTTAGATGTTATCCATACAAATTTTTGATGTACGGCCATCTAAATTGATATTATAATATTTTGAATACAAACTGCAACAAAAAGTGGATATTAATCACTAATCTATATTACATTTGAGCTTGGCATAATAATGCCAAAAAATGTGATCCAACGATTGCGATTGGTTAAAAAATTAATCTAGTGGTTCAAAATGTTTTTTGCTATCTACGGTCTAAAATCACTCTTCGTTTCTACGATCTAACGCTCACCATTCACTCTCACCCAAATTCAAATTTAAACTTTCACATACTTTCCCACCTAAAATTACATTTACTCCCACCTAAATTCAAAATTTAAACCTTCACTCACTCACCCACTCCCACCTAAATTCAAACAATATTAAAGCCAATCTTCATCATATGAGGTGGTTGGATGCCACCATGACCGAGTAGCCGTACAGCCTTCTTCCACCACAAGCTCCAGCCAAGCCACCACCTACCATGGCTGCTACCACACCTCCAACCAAGGCTGCCACCAACTGAAAGATCCACTTCTGCCAACCTCATCAACACCACCATTTCCTCATTGCTAAGCCACCACAACAGAGCTTCGCACATTAACCACCTTCATCACATTAATAAAATTCTATCAATAAATGGACAATTTTGATAAATAAAGCTAGATGACAAAACGCAATTAATTAAATATTTTTTTTATGATTATATGATAGATGTGTAGATATTCAAATCGAAAGAAATTAGATTGAAGAAATTCAAAACAAACCATTCGGGTTCGAAGATCTGAGAACTTACAGAGGGGATTTTTAAAGAATGAGAGCATAGAAACATTATGACAATTTAATATCGAGAACAAGACTTTGAATTGTTGGAGCAGTAGATCCAAACCTCCCTGCAACTCCATTGCTTGATTTCTCTCTCTAAATCTCTCTCAACTCTCTTTCTCTTGGGCTAACAATGGAGAAATCTAGGGCTTCCACTCACTAAAAACGCAATAGAGAGCTAGAGGAGAAATATGGAAGGTTCTTTGAACAAATCTAGGGTATCACTTTCAATATCACCTGTAAATTGCCAGAGCAGTTGTAAGCGAGGAGAGAGAATTGGGCGAGAACAAATGTCGCGTGTTTTCAATTTTAGCTTTTATATGTAGGGCTGCAACTCGGGTGGGTTGGGCGGGTTAGAGGTACAACTCGGGATGAGCCCTACATATGAAATGTTCAACCCTAATCTTACTTTCAACTCTAATTACTCAACCCTAGCCTAATCCATCCTCAAATTTTTAAACTCGGATTGAGATTTCAGGTTAGAAAGTCAGGTTAATTTGGGTTATCTATATCACCAATCTCCATGTTAAAAATTTAAAGTGATCTTTAATAAGTTTCACATTAAATTACTCCTAAACACACAAAAAATTAAGAATTTAATGCAAATTTCTAAAAAATTACAAACAATTTTTTTGAAAATTAATTATCCAAAGTATTAACATACAATAAATCAAGATTTAAATAAAGGAAGTTGGAAAGAAAAAGGTTATCATAATTTGAATATTATATATAATATATTTATAATAAAAAATGTATAAAAATAATATTGCAAGGGTTCATGTTAGGCTTAGTTTGTTAGCACCTCAACCCTAACCCAACCCTAATTAAGTTGGGGTTGGGGTTTTTCAACCCAAGCACAACCTTAATTATAAAAATAGTTGCCCAAGCTCTTAAAAAATCGGACTGGGCTCGGGTTGAATTCAGGTTGCCAAACCTAAGTTGCACCCCTATTTATATGTGATGCAGTTGGATCACTTTAAGTGAAATCAGTTTCTCCGCTACAGTAAGTTTTTTGAAATTGGGCCAAAAACATAACAATATCACCATTTTGGTGATACAAGTTTTGGGCCAAAATACATAACAGTTTCAACTCTTTCAAACCACATCACCATCAGCCAAACGTGTTTTGGGTCATAAAAGTAAAAACATAACACAAAAACAATATCAAAACATGGCAACCAAACAAGCTCATAACAGTTTTAACTATTCCAAACCACATCACCATCAACCAAACGTGTTTTGTGCCATAAAAGTAAAAACATAACACAAAAACAATATCGAAACATGGCAACCAAACAAGCCCATAACAGTTTTAACTATTCCAAACCACATCACCATCAACCAAACGTGTTTTGTGCCATAAAAGTAAAAACATAACACAAAAATAATATCAAAACATAGCAACCAAACAGGCCCATAGTAACATATACGGTATGTTGAAAAGAATATCACAAGTCTTTATTGATTCTATTTAGACAAAAATGAATTTCTTTCTAAAATTTAAACAATTAGACAAAGCTTTGATCATATAAATGGCATGTACTAATACTCATTTTCATCAATTTAAACAATATCAAATTTATCGTTATATCAATGATTAGATCATGACCATTTTGATTATTTTTATTATTATTAGGGTAAAATGCTCTAACCACCCCCAGGTTTAGATTTATTACCCACGGAGAACACTAATGCATTTGACAGAGGTCAACCTCCCCAAGGTTTGAAAAATTATGCCCTGACACCCCAAATGTTAGTTGACCGTCAAGTCAACTAACTTGAAAAGTTAAAATGCCAAAACTACCCTTTCTGTTTGAATGTACAATTTTTTCCTCAATTAGTTGGACATTTATACCCTCAATTTTACTCTCTCCCTCTCTAATTGATATACATAATAAATATAGATGTATGTATATATATATAATATATATACTATATATATATATATAGTATTTATATATATATATATATATATATACTATATAATAGTATATATATATATATACTATATAATAGTATATATATATATATATATATATATACTATATAATAGTATATATATATAAGGGAGTAGCCTGTCGTATTGGACTTCGTTTATTAAGTAGCTAATTCATACAACAATATAGGGCTCACTCAACCCCAATATCAAGGGTATTTAGGTCATTTCGTATAGGAGAGTTTACGTCATCATGACGTCAACAAGTTCAATTACAATATCATTAAATATAAGAGGGTAAATTGGTAAAAGTTAGTTGAAGTATTAGTTTTTAACGGAGATTATCTCTGATTTGGAGTGTCAGGACATAATTTTTTAAAATTGAAGGAGGTTGACCTCAGTCAAAAATATTAGTATTTTCGGTGAATAATAAATCAAAATTTGAGAGATAGTCAAAGTACTTTACCCTTATTATTATTATTATTATTATTATTATTACATAGGGAGTTGAATCTGCGATAAACGAAATTTGTGCCTGTGAGAGTCTATGAGTCCATGATAAGCTCAAGATGCCAATACCAAACCATAATCTGAAATAAATAAATAATAATAAATCTTTCTCTCTCTTTTTCTTTTCAGGCTGTACTTAGTAGCTATTTAAAGAGCAGACCAGAGTCTTGAGCAGTCTTGCACACCTATATATTTGGGTCCCTTCCCCGTGACGGACCATGTAATATATATATATAGACACAGATACACAGAGAGAGTGTGTGCGCCCGCATGAAGAGTAGAGAGAACAATGGAAGGAAGAAAGCAGAGGAGAGAGAAGAGGAGCAAAGAGTGAGGGCGTGACGAAATGAGAGACTACTCATCAGAGCGCCTCCAACAGGACACAAAACAATTCTCGATCAGCGAAAGAAAGCCACATTTCTAATACTTATCTCGTAACAACCAAACCCCCCACATGATATACCTCCACCCAAAACAAACCAAAAAAGTTGCCATTTGCCACCAGGTAGGCGTACAATCTCTCTCTCTCTCTCTCCTCTCTCTCTCTCATAGTGTATTCCGTATGTATTACAGCTCAGCTTTGCTTAGCTCAGCTCATCAACAACGCAATACTCTCTCTCATTCATCCTTATGAGACTATCACCATTCCCAAACACTTATCATCACTATTGCAGCACCAAACTCATCTCTCTCAACCACCACGCGGCGGTCAAATCCCCCGCCGCCACCGTCACAATCAAATGGGCTCAAATGGACACCACCAACCACCGAAAGGACCACCACATCACCAACGACAAGATCGTGGTCATAGTGGGTCCCACTGGGTCCGGTAAATCACGGCTCTCCATCGACCTCGCTACCCGATTCTTCCCCTCCGAGATCATCAACTCCGACAAAATCCAACTCTACCGTGGACTCGACGTCACCACAAACAAGATCCCAATGCTCGAACGATTCGGAGTCCCACACCACCTGCTCGGCGAGTTTGACCCAGAAGAACCCGAGTTGACCCCCTCTGAGTTCCGTTCGCTCGCCGCCTCTACCATCTCCGATATAGCCTCTCGCCAGAAGTTACCCCTCATCGTAGGTGGGTCCAACTCGTTCATCTACGCACTCGTCTCAAACCGATTCGACCCGGACTCTGTCGTGTTCGACGATTCACCAACACATTCAATCTGTACGGAACTCCGTTACAACTGTTGCTTTCTATGGGTGGATGTCTCTTTGCCTCTGTTGAACCAGTACTTGACGAAGCGAGTCGACGACATGCTCGACTCGGGTATGTTTGAAGAATTAGCCGAGTTCTTTGAATCGGAAGAGCAGGACGAGTCAAGGAATGAAACTCGGACTGGGTTGAGGAAGGCAATAGGAGTGCCCGAGTTTGAGAGGTACTTCAAAACGCTGCGTTCCGAGGAGGATGTGAGGATGAAGAGGGTAGTGTATGATGAAGCTGTGAGGGCGATCAAGGACAACACGTGTCAGCTGGCGAAGAGGCAGGTGGGGAAGATCCGACGGTTGAGGGACGCCGCCGGGTGGGAGCTGCGGAGGTTGGACGCCACGGAGGCGTTCAGGGCGGCAATGGGGGTGGGTGGGTCAGATTCCGGCAGGTGGTCAGATATTTGGGAAAGGCAGGTGGTGGAACCAAGCGTGAAGATTGTGAAGCGGTTCTTGGAGGAGTAGGTTTTCCAGCTATTTCCAATCCTCTCACACTCTATTTTCTCATTTTCGATCCGAGTCACTCTTTCTCTCTCTTACTTTTTATTTCTTTTTTAATTTAACTTTTTTTATACAATTGGTTGGTTGGAAGGTTTAGCGTTGGACCGAGCCTGGTGGTGCAGGGCGGTGAAATGGCTCGGCAAAAGGGTGACCAATTTTGGAGTATTAGTGCGTCTTTGACACGCCACACCGGTGGTCGTGGTTATAATTTTTGTTAATGGAGCAACTTCTAACTTATAAATATACAACAAAAACTTCTAAATATATATATACGTATATATATAGACACACACACACACATAGCATATTTATTGATGAAATGGGACTACTTTTGAATCATCATAATTGGAGCGAGGAAACTAAATCAGACGGGACACTCGTTGGGAATTCGAAAAAATGTTTACGAATAAATAAATAAACAAACGTAGAGTATATACAAATATATAATTTTTTTATATGTATATATTTATGTATACACATATTTTTTAATATATATTTTTGAACTGTTCTTATTTCATTTCGTACTCTTGGACTCCAATTACAATGTGTCTTTTTGCTAACACAAAGAAATCACAAAATAATTTTTTTTAAAAAGTATCTCTTCAAGTCTGCAATTATTCTTTAAAAGTATCCTTAAACTCCACGATTATGGTGAAATATATTCTTCCATTCTGTGTTTTGAGTGGCAATTTTATTATTTTCTCAAACAAAATCTAGTAGAATAATTGTTCTTTTGGATGCATTCTTATATAACAACGTACCTAAATGTAAGATAATCCAAAATGCATGTGCACACATATACATGTGTTAAAAAGTTTGGTAAAGTATTTTCAAATTTTCAGACAAAGAATTCAAAATAAGAAAGAAAATGTTTTTTTTTTCTTATGGAAATTTTTCTAAAAACATATTTGGGTATAAAACATTTTACACAGAAATAAACACAGAATTATTTTGACCAAAATTTCATTCTTTTGAGGACAGAATTTTTTGAAAATAAAATAGTGAGAAATGTTTTTGAATTATAAAACATGAAGATTCACACAAATCTCAGTTCATATCAAATGTTGAATACATTTCCAAATCACACCACCTAAGTATTTTTTATAATAATTGTTCACTTCTTCCCATGTCCATGGAGAGGTTTAAAAAGCAGAATTTTCAGTCCACTTCTAGAAAACAAATTGATAAGGGCTCCAAGCCGGAAACAACAACTGCTATCTTATGTGTGTGTGTGTGTGCAGGTTGAATGACTATCATCAAATCAAAAGCCTGGCTAATCATGTCTTTGTCATGTCTTCATTCTTGATGCCCGAGTTTCTGTTTTGAAGAATTGAATTGACAAATTTTAAAATTTTGGTCACCCCAATTTCCAAAACAAACATAAAATAGCTATTAAATTCCTGTGCATGCCAAAAGTGGTAGCCAAATAGGGTTTTGGGATTTAGAAAAAAATTGCCAACGCGGATTTCAGTTTACAAATGGTATCATGACCTGACCCAGCCAGAAGTATGACGGATGGTGTGAATGAGAGAGACTGTAGCAAGAACGCTAACTCTCAAGAGGAGGTAATTATGGCGTCCTACATTGCATGGGTATAGTGAAAAGGATGTGCTTATATATGATGTATTTTCTCTAATGATATAAGGCCTTTTGGAATAAAATTCAAGAACAAAATCGCGCGCTTTATTCTATCTTAAAACATAAGTAGTACTTAAGAAGCTTTATTTCATGGCACTTGGCAAAAATTCCTCAGATTCATGTTTCATTTTAGTTTATGGGTTTCCATTTAAGAGGATTTCAAGGGAAAATAACAAAACATTCGGTTACCTCTATTGCTGAATACGGAAAGTGTAATACGAACTTTTCAAAAACCACCAGAAATGTATGTACTTCTCAAGCTATCCAGAAACCACCACCGATGACACACCAACAACTTGACTATCCTCCTCATCGATAGAGGGCTACCAGAGTCCTCTATATTTTCACAACCCAAATCCAAGGATAATGATGGTTTGTTATTCAAATACCACCACTGATGACACACCAACAACTTGACTGTCCTCCTCGTCGATAGAGGGCTACCAGAGTCCTCTATGTATTTCCACAACCCAAATCCAAAGATGATGATGGTCACTAGATTAAAGAAAATATTGAGATATTGGAAAATATTGGGAGGTGGAGGACGAATGAGAAGTTACGATACAATTTCCCACCTCTGCTCATCCCACAAATATATAAATGTTAGAGGAGACTTCAAATTCAAATTTTAAACAATCTTATCGGTTTGTTATATATTTAAATCATGTGGATGCTCTATTGGGTTATAGGCAAACCAACTCATATTCTAACATCTCCCACTCATCCACATAAGTTGAGTTCTAAATCCTCTATATATCTCATTCACATATCTCATATCTACATACAAGAAGTGGATCGTGCGATCGGACGAGAAATAATAGGGTAGGAGTACAATATTAAGCTACCATCAAACTAACATAGTACCTCGTTACAAACAAGTAATCTCGTCTATTCCCCCGATCATTTCGCTACACCAAATTCAGCACCCTTTATCCCTTTTGAGACTCATCTCAAAGTGATACTTAAATCCCATAATCTGTATTGTACTCGTTACTATATCGGTAAATACAATTTTGGAAGGGTTGCTCGGGCTATGAGTCAGAACACGATAATGTATCATGGAATTATCTTCCCTAGCTATTAAAGTTAATCTAATTGGACCTAACCGCTTACCTAGATATACCCCGTTAGACCACATCAATTATGGTCCTTTAGTAAACACTGGAGTAGCAACATTAAGTCTTTTCTTCATAATGTAGTCATAGGTCATAAGAGCATAGGTAGAACTGAAGCAACGTTATTCTTAGAGCTCATACAGTGATGAAGCAAGAACACATTCAGTCATTTTATACTAGTGATGGAGTAAATAAAGCATACAATATGTTATGTATTCTACGATGAAGCTCCCACTCAATTGGGCATGTCGAGCTCATAAAGCGTCGTACGAATCTTAGTCTAGTCATTATCTCAGCGTCTAATCCGAACACTCCAATATAGTCACTCTCTCAGCGCTTGCTTGAAGTTTCGCATTCAGCTAACTTCAGGCTACATGAAGTGCGCGGGTTACTCTAATGTTCAGTTCTTATAAGAACCTCAACTTGACCCTGTTAAGGAGATATATATCTCAAAAAGCAAATCTCCCACTCTCTAGGTTCAAATCCTTTTAAATATCAAAATAGCTAGAAATTATGATTAATTATGTACTGCTCGGTCTTCTGAAGAGAAAAATTTTTAGAATTGAGAGCCATGTTACGTTAGCTCAATGGTACTTGCATAACTTACATGAAAAATGATCTAGTTACAAAGTAACAATACCTTCAGAGACCAAGCTAGCTAGAGTAGTTGAAGAAGTTTTATAACTTAAGTAAGGTAGCAAAAGGTGTAGTCTATCTTTGTCTTCCCATGTTTATGCAGAGCTTTAAAAATCAAAATTTTTAGTCCATTTTTAGAAAACAAATTGATAAGGGGCTAGCTGCATGCTTGGAAACAAGAATTGTTATTTTACGTATATGCAAGTAGAATTACTATCATCAAATCAAAAGCCCTAGCCAATCTTGTCTATGCCATGTCTTCATTCTTAATGCCCGAGTCTCTTTTTGAAAAATTGAATTCACAAACTTGAATGTTTTAGTCAGCCAACTTCCAAAACAACTATACAATAGTAATTAAATCCTAAAAATTCATATGTATGCCAAAAGTAGTAACCAAATAGGGGGGATTCAGAAAAACTATTATCTAGGATAATAGTTTATCAATTACTTTCCTAAATTATGGATATCTATCTTAAAACATAAGTAGTAGTATGCTTTATTTCATGGCACTTGGAAAAAATCTCTCAAATCCATAAATTTGGAATTTTATCCTTGGTTTCAAAGATATTATAAATAACAAAAAAAATGTCATGTTTGATTTTAGTTTATGCGTTCCCATTTCAAAGGATTTTAAGTTCTCATGTGAAGTGGTGGACTTAATTGGCATGTCTTTTTTAGTTACCAATAGTTACCAAATATAAACCTGTTACCCAATAATTGAACCTAGAGCGGCGAGGGGGGGGGGGATTAGGGTCTATGGAAAACGATAGAACTTTTTTGGTTTAGCTTGTTTTCACAAAAATTAGCTTGAATGGACTTTTGTCAAACACTTAGTGAACTTATGTTTTCAACAAGTGGAAATGAGAATACTCTATCTAATATGCACTTAAATGATCTAGTGAATATAACAAATGTAAGTGTCCATGCTTGTAGTGTGTTAAATGTTGATTGTGCATTTTATTTGTAGAGACCATAACCAATTTTGACTAGTTTTCATTTTAGTCATCATTATTGCTTTAAATGTATTTTAAATGATATGTGATATGTTTTTAATATGGAAAATATGTTTGGGAAGTTATATTACGGTATTGTGAAGTTTTGAGAACATTTGAGAAGTTTGACCTTTTGGTCAACAGGGGGCCCTAGGATGAGATTTAGTGGGCTTGGGAATCCGAAATTTTTTTGAAAAAAATATAATTTTTGGTTATGGACCAAACGAAATGTTTAGAGAGTAGAGGAAGTGATTTCGAGACCATAACAACTTTCGAAATTGAAAACGGAGGTCGGGAGGGTAGGCTAAGTGACTCAGAGGCATTTCAATCATTTCTCTCCCCAAGTGGTGAGATAAATATCAAGAGGTTTGGGATATTTCATATTTACAGATTTCTCTCTCTCTCTAACTCTCCCACTTCACCTCTCTCCCATTTTTCTAGATTTTAGAGGTAATAAGGTGTGATTTGTGATTAGTCGAAGAAGGAAAGTGTGTAGGGGACGGCTAGGGCTTCGGTTTGAACCAAATAAAGTCTACGTTTAGCAAAGTTGAAGGAGCTAGAAATTTTAAAAATTGGCTTCCAAGCTTGAGATTCGAGGTAGGGGTGTGAAGTTCTTCCATACTTTGATTCAATAGGTCCTTTAATTATGACATGAAAGATAGGTTTGATATTTTGTGAGATTAGGGTTTGATGTATGTATTTATGTATATAAAAATGTGATTTTGTGCATATATATGCCTAACATGTTTTAGTTAGGGCTTATATAATGCATATGTGTATTTGATGCCTATGAATACATTTTTGTGAACCTTGTATTCATTTGATGAAAAATGTGAAATCTGAATTTAAATGTAGAATTGTTTATGAAAGAGGAGATTTTCTTGAAAAATGCATAAGTATGGTGATTTTTATGAGACGAGTGGAATGACATTGTGACAACCATGTGTTAAGGAAGAAAATGCATTCATTTTGATAAAATGCATTATATTGGTTGGAAGTATGGAATGTGTTTATTAATGTGATAAGTGTACATTATGTGAAGAGTGAGTTTTTGGGGCATTTGAGAATTAAGAAGAGTCCAAGGCCCTAGGGTGCAAGACCCAAAACTTAGCCAAACATGTGTTGCTTCCGTCGGGTTAGTAGCATGAAAAGTGTAAGCAGAGCTCGAATAAACCCTTACTACAGAATTATGATAAGCGAAGTCCTCAGTTGAATTAATTTCTGGATTTTATATGATGTGAGTTTATTTGTAAGTTGTGACTTTGTTTAAGTAGATATATATCTTAAAACGTGAAGCATCACGCATAATTTCCAAAACTTGATTTTTAAGAGACATATAGAGTTTTCATTTGCATTACATGCATGGCTACTGAGTTAAGGTAGAGTTGGGTAGATCATTCCTACTGGGCATAGTTGTATGCTCAACCCCTTCCCCTAACCTATTTTCAGATAAAGCTCCCATAGAGGACGAGGCATAGGACACAAGAGTGGATTTTTGAGCTTCTTTTGGATTTTGATCTTTTGAATTGTATATAGATGACCATTCCTGTTTGTGGCATGTTGACTATGTTAGAATGTTGTCTTTACATTTGGGTTCTCTTAATGTATTAGAATTTCATATGTATAAGCTATGTTAGACATGTATGGAATACCTTGAACATATAGGTATGAGTTTGGTAGGATGGATTTTAATTGTGTTTTGTATAATTTTGATTGAGAATGATATTAGTGATCTTTAGAATGGTGGCTGTTAGAGTTTTGGAAGGGAAAGTGCTCCCAGTCGAATAAACACATTCTGCTCGGGTTTTAACGATTTTTTTAGGGGCCTTTACAACTCCAAATGATCTAAATTTTTTATCACATATTCTCCTAGATGTCTAGTATTCCTAGATTTAATTTTGTGAAATTTGGACAACCACAAAAGTTTATAAAAATCTCAGAAGCATCTGCTATCAGATTTTACAAATTTTGTTATGCACCAACTTTGTTGTAAAAAGAGTTTCATTTGGCTAACATATAGACATTGGGGTTGGCTCAGTCTTGTTTTATGTTTAGTCTAGTTTCTATAGAATTTTTATTTGCCTCATTCTGAGTTAAAATGAATTTTCTATGATTTGTTTTGTGACTGCTACGCAATTGCACTCTAGCAGGGCATTGTTCACTTATGGAATTCCTATAGCATTTTAGCTGCTACCTAGAGATGAGAAATAATAGTTCTGGAGCATTCCAAAAGGTCTAAATTATGTTTTTAAGTTTCTTGGGACTATAGTAGGATGAGACAATGGTCCAAAAAAAATTTCAGAACTTTTTACAAAAAGTTACTATTCACGAGGGCTGAAAACCACTTTTATTTTGTAATTGTTCTAAATGATTCCAAAGATGAGGGCTATGATTGGTTATGCATATTCACTTAATATATGCATATTGAGTTACTTCCATGGTTAAGAGAATTGGTTTGGATATTACATTTTTTCAAAAAGGACGCTTTGGATGTTGATTTCACCGTTCACCCCTCATTTTCCTCGCTCTTAACTGAGTGTCAAAAATTGAGGCATGACAATATGGTATCAGAGCACTAGGTTGGAATACCTAGGGATGATAGGAAACGGCTGAACCACGTTTTGAATTGAAGGGACTTGGTTTTTAGAATTATGAATTTGAGGCTATGATCATAGATTTGTGGTTTTTGAGTGTAAGTTAAGACTAAGTGCATATTACATAGAAAACTCTTATATGCTTACTTGTTTGATCTAACATGCTACTTTGAAGTAACTTAGCATGTTGTATGTGCATGAAATGAATTGCATAAGTACATTCATGCTTTAGATTTTAAGTGTCTTCTTGTTATCTATGTAGCAAGATGCCACCATGTAGAGCTCGTAGAGGAGCACCAGTAGTAGCTCCCATAGATGGAGAGCAGTTTATGCATGATATGGTTGCGACTATGCAAAAAATAGCTAGGGAGACTCAAGAGGAGACACAAGCAACACAAGCTCCACCGAGAACAGCTCCTACTAGTAGAATGATTGCGGCGTTGGGACATGTCAAGAAGCATAGTCCACTGACATATTCGGGAGGATCCGACCCTATGGTAGAGAAAAATTGGTTAGATGAAATGGTTTCACTTTTAACGATGCTTGAGATAAAGAGGACCTAAGGGTCAAAGTGACCACTCATTATCTTAAGGATGAGGCCAAACGTTGGTGGAAATTTATAGGAAACTCCCATGACCTTGAGAGGATGGAATGGGACATGTTCCAAGTGCTTTTCTTTGAGAAATACTTCTTGGTAATGGTGAAGGACATTCTGATGATGAAATTCTTCAACTTGACTTAAAGCACAATGACAGTGATAGAATAAGAGACGAAATTCACATCT
Source organism: Cornus controversa (assembly GCA_026545225.1). Lineage (NCBI taxonomy): Eukaryota > Viridiplantae > Streptophyta > Magnoliopsida > Cornales > Cornaceae > Cornus > Cornus controversa. The sequence goes on from CM048848.1 coordinate 2,837,952, forward strand.
TTGGCTTGTTTTGTATGGTAAATGATCCCAATAGGAGAGCTGAAGATAAAACAGTTCATAAGAGTTCTCTAAACCTATATTTGGGATAGAGTTGGAGTTTGGGTCTAACTAGTTATGCAGTAGTGGTAGACAAAGTATTAATAGCCGAGAGACCCTATATTGGGGATAGAGTTGGAGTTTTGGGTCTGACTAGTTATACAGTAGTGGTAGAGAAAGCATTGATAGCCGAGGAGCTCGGCAATGACAATCAGAGAATAAGGGAAGTGAAGAACTAAGTGAGGAGCATGGGGTCCTTTTTGAACAATCGTGCTAGAAAGAAGCAAATGGATGACGGGTCATTTTCACAAGGGCAACAAGCCCAATCAATAGCATCCGTAGCGATACCTACTGGATCTTCATGATCTAGAATAGTTTCCTTCAACTGTCAAAAACCCAAACATAAGATGGTTGAATGTACTCAAGGACAGGTTCCTTCAGTGGTAGATAAGAGGTGCTTTCATTGTCAGTAGATGGGACACATTAGTTGGAATTGTCCCTAGATGAAGGGCACATAGAGTGGGGTTGGTTCTCAGCAACGTCCTACACAGCCTACTACTCCACAGTCAGGTATTAGGGCATTGTAACCACCATAGGCAATGCCATCTGTTCAAATTTTGTGGGCACTAACTAGAGGAGCCACGTCTAGTGCTCCTACCCAATAGTCAGGATATCAGGGTGCAGGACAGCAGGCTCAAGAGCACCGGGCCGTGCCTTTACTCTTGTCCCAATAAAGACCTCGACAGGACCGTCAGTGGTCTAAGGTATATTTCTTGTATCTAGCTCGTGGGCTAGGGTTTTAGTGGACTCAGGTGCATCACTTTCATTCATTTTATATACATTTGCTTGTCCTTTAGGGTTGGAGATGTCATCCTTGGACTTTGCTTTATCCATTGATACACTTATCATGCCCCAAAATCTGGACCACGTAACTCCCCCGGTTAAAGTCCAAATCCCGAGAATGAACTCGTCCACTAAAACCTAATGAACCATCTTAAATCATAATTACCGCGGAAGCTTAATTTTGTACACACTCATGCATGTGTGCCACTTAACATCAACCAATGCTAATGGAAAGAGGATTAAAAAATACTTAATTTTTAAAAAAATCACGCTCATTCCAATTTAAGATGAAGGAATTATATCCGATTAAAGTTTGGACCAATTTTGGGGCTTGGTCGTAATTACAAGGGCAATTTTGTCCATTAATATCTAATACACTACCTCAATCACTAAATCAATGCAGAATCATAATTACCCTTATACGTTTACCTACGTATAACTCAACCACAATAATCTATTATGGCCCCACACGTGGCCACACATGCTTCCCCAAAGAATTCTCTAATTTTATCTCAATCCATCTTGTCACACATTATGATGCATCGTAATGTTGGTTACGATGATCGTATTTACGATGCATCATACAAGGTGCATAAAATCTTGCAAAATCCACTAGAATCCCACTCAAAACACTCAACCACTTACGAGGCATTGTTATTGGGTTTTCGATGCATTGCCAAGTTACAATTCATCGTTCTTGGGATTACGATGTATCGTAATCACTCTACTGCTACTATAACAAATCTACCAAGTGATTACAATTGTCATTTTTATCTATCTACTCATCCTAAACATACAATCATATAACATAATGATCATTTTTATAAATCCAAAGCATCCATAATATAGTAATTCACCACAATTATACTCCTCATCATACACTTGGAGCTTAATCACATCCATATAACCCATATAATTAACCTTTAAATCAGGAACATGCTTGGACATTAATAAAAATACAATTCATCAACATAACCATTTTTTCCAAGTTATACATATAGAAATAAACATAAATGAAGGATCATCATTTAAATCATCTAGCATTCTACAATGCTCAATACCATACTTATAGTAAAATAAATCATAATTCAAAAACAACATATACTTAAAAATGTATTTAAACGTACGCAACTCCGGGGGACTTGATAGAGTTGCCTCTGAAATGGGAAGTGAAATTTGTTATAAACTTGCTCTAGGTACTGCGCCCATTTTTATGGCACTGTACTGAATGACACCAGCTGAGTTGAAATAGTTAAATAACCAATTACAAGAGCAACTAAATAAGGGATTTATACATCCTAGTACTTCACCTTGGGGAGCTCCAGTTCTTTTTGCTAAGAAGACGGATGGGTCTTTGTGGCTTTGCATTGACTATTAGAAGTTGAATTGGGAAATGATCAAGAATAAGTATCCTTTGATAAGGATAGATGACTTATTCGATCAACTAAAGGGTTCTAAATATTTCTCAAAGATTGACTTGAGATTTGGATATTATCAGTTGGGGGTTAGGAAGGCAGATATTCAAAAGATTGCTTTTTGCATACGATATGGACACTACGAGTTCTTGGTGATGCTATTTAGTTTGACGAATGCATTAGCAACATTTATGGATTTGATGAACCCAATGTTCAATGTGTATTTAGACAAGTTTGTAGTTGTGTTCGTTAATGGCATCCTAGTGTACTCGTCTTCGAAAGAGGAGCACGAGGGTCACTTAACGATAGTACTACAACGTCTAATAAAGAATCGATTGTATGCCAAATACGAGAAGTGTTAGTTTTGGTTAGCGGACGTGAAATTCCTTGGGCATCTTGTGTCTGAATGAGGGGCTTTCGTGGATCCATCCAAGATAGAGGCGGTGATAAGTTGGGAAAGACCTAAGAGCGTATTTGAGATACAAAGCTTCTTGGGATTAGCTAGATATTATCGGAGGTTTATGAAAGATTTTTTGAGATTAGCGGAACCAATGACCAAGCTAACCCAAAAAGGGGTGAAATTTGTGGAATGATGCTTGCAGGCATACATTCATGGAATTGAAGAGTTATTTGACTTCAACACCAATATTGATCACTCCAGAATGTGGGTTAGGGTACACAACCTATTGTGATGCTTCACGATTGGGTTTGGGCTGTGTGTTGATGCAAACCTAAAGAGTTGTACCGTATGGTTCAAGGCAGTTGAAGATAAATGAAAAAAACTACCCGACATATGACTTGGAATTGGCGGCGGTGATCTTTGGACTTAAAGTGTGGAGATATTATATATATGGTGAGAGATTTGAAGTGTTCTCTGATCACAAAAGTCTTAACGCTCAACTAACTCTTGTGAGTAGAGTGATCGAAGAGCAAAAGAAGGATGGGGAGATAGAGACCATTCGCACTCGACTTTCTGGTAGCGAGGTGGTGGATGGATGGATGATTCATTCAGATGAGATTTTAAAATTCAAGGAGAAGATGGTTTTTCCTTAGCTTGTCAGGATGAGGTTCTGAAGGAGTTTTTGTAGAGACCGTGACCAATTTTGGCTGATTTATCGATTTTTTTATCATTTTCGCTATAAATGGGTTTTGAATGATGGTATAGGTGTTTTGAGAGTGGAAAACATGTTTGGAAGGTTAAGTTGAGGTTTTGGTAAATTTTTGGAAGATTTGGAGAAGTTCGACTTTTTGGTCAAATTGGAGACCGGAATGCGACTTAAGTGAGCCCGAAAATTCAGAAAATTTTTAAAAATATTTATTTTTGGGAATGGCTGAGATGAAATGTTTAGAGAGCATAGGAACTAATTTTGAGGCCGTAGGAGTTTTCAAAATCAAAAACGGAGTCCGGGAAGGTACGTTAAGTGGCCCAGGGGCGTTTTGGTCTTTTTGCACCGTAGATGCCCTTTTAAAACATGTGGCAAGGGGAGAAGTAGCCATTCTCACGGCTGATCTTCTCTCTCTTCTTCTTCTTCCCTCTTCTCCTCTCTTCCTTCTCTCTAAGTTTCGGAGGCCTTTGGGTGTGATTCGTGATCCGCCATAGAAGGGAGATACGTAATGGACGGCTAGGGCATCCATTTGAACCGATCAAAGTTGCAATTTGGCAAGGTTGACATTGCTGAGATTTTGAGAAGTGCTTGGAAGGCCGTCATTTTTGAGGTAGGGGGTTCTCCTTCTCATTTACTTGTCGATTCTAGGGTTTCGAGTGAAGTGGTGAGAGCTAATGGTGTGTATTGCATATTTTAGAGATGTAAGAGGGGTGGGATGAGGTGTTTTCTTCTTCTCTTGAGTCTGTTGTATGCAATAGATATATATCTCCTAGTATGCATGATGTGAGGGGCAAATGCATGAAAATGTGAGAGAATGAGAGCATATATGCTTATGTGTTTAATGTGATGTACATGTGTAATTCTGTGCAAATGTGGGATATGTATGTGTTATGTGTTGTCCTATGAGTTAAATGCATGCTATCTTTGCATAGAAATTGTGTGCATTGGTGAAGCAAGACTAAAATGTGCTTAAGTGAGATTTATGTTCATATGTGTATAATATGCTAAGTTCACATGTATAGGTAAATATATGTATGGTTTTGTGGAGATAAAATGCATGATATGTTCTCTAATAACTAGATAATGCGTTGTAGAGCATAAATATTGAGTGCTTGATTATTATATGTTCGAAATGCATATATGGGCCGTTGTAAGGAAACGAGGAAATGTGGTTAAGACTAGGTGTCGGTGATTTAGGTCAATTATGCTCAGTGGTGGTGCTGACATGGACTAACTTCCTTGAGCCACCCAATGAGTCGGTGACAATGCTGATACGAACTAATCACCTTGAATCCAATTATACTCCGTGGCAGTGTTGATATGGACTAACCACTTTGAGTCACCTAATACTCGGTGACGGTGCTGATATGGTTTAATCACCTTGAGTAAGCAAATATTTGGTGTCGGTGCTGATATGGACTAATCACCAATGGGCAAACCAAAATATTACCCCAGTAGTATGACGTTGGTGGGGTAGGTCAAAGTCGTGAGACGGATGTGGGAGGCATCTCAGGTCACATGGTTGGTCAAAATCATGTTAGGGTATTGGGTTGAGTTCAAGAGAGTGACAAGGATATGTTATTGCTTTCATTGAATTGTGAAGCATGCTATGTGTTTAATGCATTCTTATATATATGCATTGCTTGTGAATGAACATGGTATATGTTGGTTGCTACATGTAATGTAGTGACATGCATTCATGTAGGTCATGTCGGGTCGGCAGTTAGGTGAGTTGGGGTATCTCTACTGAGTCGCAGTGGTGCTCACCCCTTTATTCTAAACTCTTTTACAGATAAGGCGCTGATGACGGATGGAACTTGAGTGTCCAAGTGGAACTCTAGTAGCATTTTGATACATTTTGGAATATTGTATATTTTGTGGCTATTCGTGCTGGCTTGTGGCACGTTCATTATGAAAGTGTAGTTATGGTTGGATTTTTTAGTATTTTGGACCTTATGCATGAAATCCTTGTAATAACTATGAACTTGGAAGCCACTTGGATTTGGGATGTATATTTTGGACCCAATGAATGTTGTGGGGTTATATAACTGTTGTATTTACATTATCATATATGTAACTTGCGTTTTTCATTCGAATCTTGTTTGTATAAAGATGAGGTTGGTTTATGAGAATTTGTGGACGTATGCAAAGATATGTATAATCTTGATGGGAATGAATGTGAATTATGAGATCTTTGTGATTCAAATGTGTTATTTGATAAATGGGTATGGTGATATGGTGTTTCTAGATGATTTGGGTGTTACTGGATGAGTTTATGGGTTGGAAAGGTTTAGATATAAGTTTTGGGGTGAATTTTGGTTAAAAAGGTGTAAAATGGGATTTTCAGGTTAAATAAGTTGACTGATTCCTTTCTATAAGTCAACTAATTTGGACAGTGTATTTTAGAGCTTTCTAGAGCAGCAAATAAGTCGATTGATTCACTTGATAAGTCGACTTATTCATTTATAAGTCAACTGATCCCTTTCTATAAGTCGACTAATGCAGATTTTTAGATTTTGAAATAGGCATAACTTGGTCACTTCAAACCCGAATCAAGTGATTTTTTTTTAAATCAAGTATTTTGAAACCCTCTTTCTAATGGTTTCATTTTAAGTCTATGATAATAGATGTACAAAGAGTTATGTATTCATGATTGTGTGAGGGAATCATTTGAAGGGTGTATGTCAGAGGCCCATTGAGATATGTTGTATGTACCAGTGTATATAGGTGATTAAGCTTCCGCAGTATTTAAAGGGTAAAATGGTTCATTAGGGATTAATGAACGGGTTCACACTAAGGATTTGGGTCGGCCCGGGGGAGTCCCAGCGGTTTGGGTATCGGGGCGTTATAGAATGGTATCAGAGTATGGTACCTTATAGAGGGTAAAAATGGTCCATTGGGACTAGTGGACGGGTTAACCTCTAGTCTTTCGGGAGTCGGGGGATCGGGGCATTACAGTTTCACAGTTCGAGACCAGCAATACATCTGGGTGGTACTAAGATGTACCATAACCTATGCCCACAATATTGGTGGACATGTATGAAGAAGGATGTAGCTCAGTTTATAGCGAGGTGCCTCACTTGTCAACAAGTGAATACTGAACATTAGAGGCCAGTGGGATTATTATAGCCATTGCCTATGGCAATGTGAAAAAGGTTGCATGTCACTATGGACTTTGTGACAGGGCTTATAAAGTCGAGGAGGAGTCACAATGCAGTTAGGTTATCATCAACAGACTAACTAAAGTGGCTTATTTTTTTCTTATACGAGTGACCAATGATGTGGATACTCTCAATAGATTATACATTAAGCAGATCCTTAGACTTCATGGTGTGCCAATTTCTGTTGTTTCAAATAGAGACCCACTATTTACATCTCAATTTTGGCAAAGTTTCCAATAAGCACTTGATATGAACCTTCACTTTAGTATGGCTTTTCATCCTCAGATGGATGGTTAGTTGGAGTGTACTATACAGATTCTAAAGGATATGCCACGGGCATGTGTGCTTGATCTTCGGGGTAGTTGGGATGATCACTTTCCATTAGTGGAGCTTGCATACAATAATAGCTATCAAGCTAGCATTGAGATGGCTCCATTCTAGGCTATGTATGATAGGCCATGTAGGTCACCTGTCTGCTGGATCGAGGTTAAAGAGACAGTTTCCTTAGGGCCAAATTTAGTTCGAGAGACTATAGAGAAGATCAAGATAATAAGGCAACGGTTGCTTACGACTTAGAGTCGTCAAAAAAGCAATGCCGATAGGAGACGGCGGCCATTTGCATTTGAGGAGGGGGACCATGTCTTCCTAAAGGTCTCACCATGGAAAGGTTTGATAAGATTCGATCATAGTGGCAAGCTAGCACACAATTTATTGGACCATTTGAGATTTTGGATTGGGTTAGATTGGTTGTTTATTGCTTGGCATTGCCATCGCATATATCAAATGTGCACAACACTTTTCACGTTTCTATGTTAAAGAAGTATGAATCGGATCTTTCACATGTGCTTGATTGGACAGATCTTGAGGTGGAGGAGGACATGGCATATGAGGAGAGACCGATTCATATTCTGGATACTATGGAACAAGTGTTTCATGGCAAAACCATTCCTTTGGTTAAATTACTTTAGAGGCATCATGGAGTAGAGCAAGAAACGTGGGAGCGGGAACAAGAAGTCCACTCAAAGTACCTCGAGTTGTTCACCACTTGAGGTATGTTTCTAATTTCGAGGATAAAATTCCTTGAAGGTTAGGAGGTTGTAGAGACCAAGTCCAATTTTGACCGGTTTCCATTTTAAGCATCATTTTTTCTATAATCGCATTTTAAATGATGTTTAGCATATTTCAATTGTGAAAAACATATTTGGGGAGTGGTTTTAAGGTTATGGAAATTTTTGGGAACATTTGGAGAAGTTTGACTTTTTGGATCAACGAGTCCCGGGACGAGGTCCGGTGGGCCCGAAAATTTGAATTTTTTTTGAAAAAATATTACTTTTTGATCATAAACCAAACAGAATATTTAGAGAGTTAAGAAAGTGAATTCGGAGCCACAGCTACTTTCAAAATCGAAAATGGAGGTCGGGAGGGTACGTTAAGTGACTCGGGGGTGTTTCGGTCATTTCTTACCCCGAAGAGATATAAATATCTGGGAGGGGCTGAGATATTTTATTTTTACAGCTCTCTTTCTATCTCTCTCTAACTCTCCCACTTCATCTCTCTCCCTTCTCTCTACATTTTGGAGGTACTAGCCTAAGAATCAAGAAATGCCTAAGGTTAGTGGATTGCTCTACTCGACGAGGGGTACACTTTTGACCCAAACAAAGTCTATGTTTAACAAGGTAGAAAGGGCTTAAATTTTTGGAGCTTAAATTCCAAGCTTGAGGTTTGGGGTAGGGGTTTGAAATTCCTCTCTATTTTGATTCTTTAGGTCACATACTTGTAACATGAAATTTTGTTTTGAGAATTTTGTGAAAACATGATCTTATTGCATATATATATGAAATGTCTAACAAGTCTTGGTTGAAATTTATGTATTGCATATGTGTAGTTATTTTCTATTAATGCAATATTGCGATTTTGGATTCATTTGAGTAGTTTTGTGAAATTTGATTTCAAATGTTGAATTTATGCATCAAGAACATTTTCTTGAAAGTGCATTGTTTGTGATTCCATGAAATATGTGATTTTCATTATGACAAGCTTGAGGTGAAAGTGTGTATAAACTTGACATAGATTATGCATTTGGTGAGAATTGTAAAAATTGTGAACTTTGTGCATTTATGCGATAAGTGTACATTATGTGAAAAGCGCAATTTTTGGGACATGTGTGAGAATTAAGAAGGGCTCGGAACCCTAGGGTGCAAGACTCAAAATTTGGCCAAGCAGGTGTCGCTTTCATCGGGTTAGCAACTTGTAGAGCATAAGCAGAATTTATGGTTTCGAAGAAACCCTTACTATGGAATTATGACAAGCAGAATTTCTCAGTTGAATTGATTTCTGGTTATTTGTGGTGTGAGTTTATTTGTGAGTTGTGACTTCATATAAATTGTCATATACTCATGATTTCTAAAACTTGTATATTTTAAGTGTGAAAAACATGTATACTTTTCATGTAGAGACTTCATATGTATTTATACATACCTGCCTGAGTTAAGGTAGAGTCGGGTGGATCATTCCTACTGGGCGTAGTTGTATGCTCACCCCTTTCCTCCAAACTTTTTTCAGATAAAGCTCCTATGGAGGATGAGGCATAGAGAACTAAAATGGATTTTGAGCTTCTTTTGGATTCATGTCTTTCGGATATATTTATATAAAAGTCCATGCCGGCTTGTGGCATGTTAACAATATAGGAGTGTTAAATTTACATTTGTTTCACCACTTGTTTATGAATTTCAAATGTAATTGTCACACTTGATGAACGTTGAACCTTTTGAGAGAGCTACGTATGATGAACTAATAGATGTATTGCTTTTGAGATATGTATGCATAATGGTTCCTTTTAGTCTTTTATGCATAAAAATTGTCACGCCTCGAAATTCGGACCGCCAGGACTCCCCTGGACTGGCCCCGAATACCAAGTGTGAACTCGTTCACTCAACCCCATGAACAATCTATACCACACTTATGCAATCACAATGGCCTTGTATCAAATCATATCACCTTAGTGGGGATTTACTTGTCCACACATTCATGAAACACCCACTTTCAAGATATAACACTTCATATGTTTAGAATCTGGTGCTAAGACATAGACCATTAGATAGAGAATCCAAAAATATTCAATTTAAAAAAAAATCACACTCAATTCCGATCTAAAATGAAGAAATTACATCGAATTAAAGTTTGGACAAATGTTGTGAATAGTAACTTCGATTGTGAGAAAATAGAATTTCGATTGTGCGAAACTGGAGTTTCGATTATATGAAAAATGGTTCGATTGTGTAAAAATTTCACCCTCTCCGGACCCTGAACTTGCAATATTTTGCACGATCGAAATTGGGGTTTCAATTTTACGAAATTGCCCCTGTCTGGACCCTAAAAATTACCATAATTCACCACCCCTTCGCACGATCGAAATGAGGGTTTCGATTGTGCAAAATAGGCATTTTGCATGATCGAAATGCCTTTCCCTGGACTCCCAGCAACCCTATACATGGTCCATTTGGAGCCCAATCCTCATTCTATCATCTTAGGACCTCTCATACATGATCCATAACATACTTGAAAAGTTTCAACATCAATTACATACTCAAAATCATATTCATAATTGAATCATACACCAAAATGAATCATTCTCTTTCACAACCACAATCCATTCATAATGAAAACATCATCTAATGAACTAAATGCCACCATGGGCATTACATGAACTAAACTGTTGTCTTTCCATACCCAACAAACTTATAATCCAATACATACATCAAAGTTACATTTGTCCAAAATATAACCACAACTCAAAAAATAAGTCACATGCCACAAGCCGGCATGGATAGCCACAAAATGCACAACATCCAAAAGATAGCAAGATGCTACTAGAATTCCACCTGGACACTCATGTCCCATCCGCCATCGGCGCTTTATCTATAAAAATTTTAGAATAAAGGGGTGAGCACCACTACGGCTCAGTAGAGATACTCCAACCCACCCAAGTGCCGACTCGACACGACTTACATAAATGCATGTCACAACATTTCACGTATTATTTAACAGACATCATATTCATTCACCATAATGCATATATATGTAAAAATGCATTTAATACACATCATACTTCATGATTTAGAATGAAATCAATATCACACACTTGCCTTTCTCTCACGGACTCAACTCGGTATCTTAACATGATTCTTGACCAACCATGTAACCGAGACACTTCCCACACCATTACGGAATCCATCACTGAGTATTCTCTACTCCGAGGTAATTAGACCGTTGAATAATCCGCCCCCGAGTATTCTCTACTCTGAGGTGATCGGACCATTTCAAAATCTATCACTGAGTATTCTTTACTCCGAGGTAATTAGACTATTTCAAAATTCGTCACCGAGTATTCTCTACTCCAAGGTGATCGAACCATCACCGAGTATTTACTACTCCAAGGTGATTAATCCAGAAACACAACCACCGTGACCGAGTATTTACATACTCTGGGTGTTTTGACCACTTTTTCTCGTTTCCTCACAACGGCCCCATACATGCATTTCGGACATATATAGATCAAGCATTCGATTTCATGCTTTGCAACACATATGCTAGTTGAAAAGGAATATAACATGCATTTCACATTCACCAATCCACATATACACTTTCTTATATATGCAAATCTTAGCATAAATAACATATGTTCACAAAAGTCACTTAAACACGTATTTGTCATGCTTCATCAATGCACACCACTTCTATATAAGGATAGCATGCATTCTTAATCACATGATAGCATATAACACAATTATGCTCATTTAACACATTTTTCACAAAAGTGCATAAAGCCTAGCATAAAAGTGTACATTTTCATTTCTTTCACTCATTCACTCCTCTTATAATGCATATTATCATATACATATCAATTACATTTAATAATTAAAGAGAGATAGAAACTCACCACATCCCACCCCTCTCACCATTCTAAAACATGCAATGGACAACCCTAGCTCTCACCGTTTCTCCCAAAACCCTAGAATCGACAAGTAAATGAGAAAGAACACCCCCACCTCGAAAATGAAGGCCTTCCAAGCACTTCAGAAAAATCCCAGTGATGTCTACCTTGCCAAAACTCACGTTTGTTCGGTTCAAATCGAAACTCTTGCCGTCCCCTACATATCTCCCTCTTTCAGTAAGTCTTGAATCCAAGCCTCACGGGTCTGAAATGTAGAGAGAAGGTGGAGAAAAGAAGAGGGAAATGCTAGAGAGAGAATGAACCATGTGAAATGGCTGGGATCACTCTCAGCCATGTATTTAAAAGTGCTTTGGGGCGCGAAATGACTATTTCTCCCCCGAGCCACTTAACGTATCTTCCCGGGCTCCGTTTTTAATTTTGAAAACTCCTACGGCCTCGAAATCACTTTCTCTTCTCTCTAAACATCTCATTTAAGCCATTCCTAAAAATAATTATTTTCAAAAAAATTTTGTATTCCCAAGCTCACTTAAGTCGCATCTTGGGCCCCAATTTGACCAAAAAGTCAAACTTCTCCAAATCTCTTAAAAAAATTTCAAAACCTTTAAAACACTTCCCAAACCTATTTTCCACATTCAAAACATGTTAAACACTACTCAAAATACATATATGACAATTATAATGCAAAAAATGGTCTCTATAGAAATTGTGAGAATGAATGTAGAATGTGAGATTATATGTTTAATGAACTTTTTCATGTATGACCCTGGGAATTGTATGAGTAATGGACTTTTTGTATTCTTTCATGTATGGAAATGTGGAAATAGTTTGGAAATGATGATTGTATAATTCTTTAGCTAGTTTCTCACCTTATGAAGTGTTGTGAATGTTTATAATTCAAGGATAATGTAGGTTTGGAGTGAAATTGTGAAAATTATAGACCTTGCACCAATGAGCTTCAAATATATGGATTTATGTAATTTTTGATCATATTTAAGATTGCAAATGAGTGTATAATCATAGAGATTGCATGTAGACTGTGAAAATCAGGTTTTGAGGCATTTTTGAACTTTCGGTCACATAGGCTCTGTAATAGCTGACTGAAAGTGTGAGATCCTGAACATTTGCAAGTAGGGTACCTATTTCGGATGACTGAAAGAGGGTTTCAGCCGACCAAAAGCTCCCTTTTGGCTGACCGAAACTACCCTTCAACTGACCGACAGAGTTGGGAACCTGAAGGTCAGTTGAGACTAGGGTTCAGCTGACCGAAAGGGGGTTTTAGCCAACCAAAACTCGACTGAACTGCATATTGACAACTTGGTATCAGGAATGAGTATGTATACGATGTATAGACCAATGTGGGACCCATTGGGACATATTATGATGAGCATATGCATATATAATTGTGTATGTATAGATAGCTTCCGCAAATTGTATGATTGATGGTTTATAAGCACCATTCACCCCTCATTTTCTTCGCTCTTAACTGGGTGTCGAAAATCGAAATATGACAGCTTGTTATCAGAGCATAATATTAAGGAGTTATTATGATTAGGAGTGTTGATGTTTGATAAACACCGTTCATCCCCATTTCCCTCGCTCTTAACCGGGTGTCGAAAATTGGGGTGTGACAAGCAAAGTTGATTCCCAAGATATTTTGATATTTGCTTCCTTAGGTGGTATAGAAGTGTGAGTTGAAAAAAGTACTGTAAGGATTTTAAGATTGGTAAAGTTTCCTCTGTAGACCTATTCACTCCCCTCTAGGTCTGCTAGGCGTCTTGAACCAACAATCGATTGTTGTGTAGCTTGACTGGTACTGCTAGGTCATTAGTTGAGCACTCTTCAATTAATATCGCTCTTTGAGTTAATTGATAAAACAACTATCATATTCAATTGTTGACAAAATTTTATGTCAAAATTCAATAAAATAGATTCAGACACTAGTTAATTATCCTCTCGTTTGATTAAGATTGGCTAATATGATCTGTTGTCTTTGACAAACACAATTAGATCATTATTCAGTCATATGAATTCTCTCTCTCAAAGATTTTCTATTACATGCCAGTTCACCAACTATAGTTTACTTTTTAAAATTATTTTTAATAATCTCAGTCCATGTTATTTTTGGTCAACTGTCTCTTAACTTCTATAACAACTAGTTTCTCTCGTTTTATCAACGCGCCACTAGTTTTCCGATATGACAACTTTCATATGATCAATAGCAATCTATGCTACATTTGGGTATCAATTTTCATATCTTAAATGTCATATTTTCGTATACTAACAATGTTATTAAGACCCGAGCTCATGACAAGTAACATAAGCTAACACATGAAGGAGAGATTATAGATAAACCTAAATCATAAATTACTTGATGGTGGAGTTTAATCAACATGGTTTCTTTGTAGTGTCTTATTAGATTCTGAAAGATCCAATTTTCTTTGTTGAAGAGTTTTGATTGAACTCAGCTGGACCACATAATTTAGGGCTCTATAATAATTTGTTCACATGTAAGATTTTTCAAATGAAAAACAGTTACCATGAGAACCCGTGAAAAAAAGTTCTCACTTTGTTTTTTTTTTCATCAAACTATTTATTTAATTTTAATTTTTGGGCCTTTGTCACCAAGTGCATTTAAAATGTTATGACATTTTGGGTGAATGGTCAATTAAGTTTTATGAGCTATAAAAATCCTAGGACTCTTGGGCCCACCAGGCATTGTTGGCATATAATGTATCTGGTTCTGAAAGTTTATGAGACAGTGGTCCTAACCTTGAATTCCATAATGTTTTGTAAGGCATGGATGTGGAGAAGACCTTTTCTTTTTCAGTTTGCTACAACGAAAAGGCTTCTCTTGGCCATTTCAAAATAATTGCAGCCATTGGATTTGGATAATGACACCTGTCCAATTTTATTATTCAATGATGATTGTACTCGAGATGGAGTGGTCAATTTGAAGTGAGGGTTATGCTTATACTTTTACACCTGATAAGGGGAATCAAGTTTTTTTTATATAGTTTTGCGAATTAGTTGTGAATTTTCAATTCACAATTTCAACAAAGAGAGAACTATTCTTTTATTAATGATTAATAATCTGCCTGTTACTACCATTACTACTTATATAGGTAATAGAATCCTAAAAATAGTCTAAAAATAATAGAAAAACAGAAATAAGAATGTAACCACTAGAATAAGATAACTATATATAAAATCAGCTAAATTCGAGTCCAATTCGATCGCTAACAAAAATTTTGAAAAAGTTGACAATCTCCCATAGCACTTAGAAGTGTGAGAAATGGACCATAAATAATGAAATTTGGTGGAAGAAATCACAAGCATAGCCCGGAGTATTGTTCTTTGAGCTAATTTCAATAAATAAAAAAAGTGAGTATTTGCTAATCAAAACTAACTCATCAAAATCACACTGAAAATTATGTCAATCTTGTCATTTGTGATTTTGACGGTTCGAGAGTATGTTCTAACTTCTATAGCATCGAGAGCATGTTCTAACTTCTACAGCATGCACTTGAGTACAATGTTATGATAAAATGAGGATATGGAGTGATAAATGCACATAGGTTAAGCCATTTTACCTACAAATATATGAAAAATGATATTCTATATCAAAATAAATACCTGAACAGGAGAGTGGAATCATACACTCCCTTGAATTCATTAAGGTGTACTCTGATTTGGATGGAGTATCATTACTCTAAACGTACAGTTAGTGCAAGTCAGAATCAAATAGATCTGTTAATCGATCGGATTTTGATTCGAATATAAGTCAATAAGTAGGATATGGATTGGACATTCAATCCGATAATACATTAGCTTAACAAATCGGATATGAATTAAGATCGATCCGATCCAATATAATATAATATATAATTTATTATAAATATATTATCTAATTTTATAATATATAATATTTACATATTATTAAAATATATAATTTATCATTATTTCATTATTCTTCTTCCCTCTCTCTCTTTTGTCGCTCTTTATTTTTTTTCTTTAATAAAAAGTCAAATACTTACCTTTTTACTATTTTTTTATATTTTTTATTTCTTCTCAGACTTCTCTATTTTTTCCCTAACCACTATTTGCAAATCTCTTTCTGAAATTAATTTTGATTTTTTTAAAATTATATTCTTTTCAAATTGAGTCATCAGATTATATTTTCAAATTGACAGGCTAGCTCACCAAGAACATCAGGAGAGGTTGGGGAAGACTTGGCTGCGGCAAGTCAAGGAGAGGTTAGGTCAAGGGATTTCAGACAGAAGTCCCATCAATCAGAAGAAAAGGATGTTCCAGGAAAGAAGGGAACAAGGATATCCAAAAGAATAGGACTTGAAGGAAGGCATGAATGAGGGGAGACCGGTCTAAGGGCTGCAAGATATGCTACAAGGTTGAATCAGTCCACTAAGGGATGACCTCTTATACATGATTTCAGCGAAGTGTTCAAGTCAAGGACTTAGGCGATCAAAGAAAAGAAGACTTGAAAGAAAAGCCTTCTATCCCACAGCTAAGGCATCCATCCAATACAGATAGAGCGTCATATACAATTACTCTATCCTTTGGAAACCACCTATTCCTCTCATCGACTACCTTCACTAGGGTCAAGATTCTTGGTTTTCTAAGGGCGGCCCATTAGCTTCCTTTGATGGAACAAGGGATTGCTTTCGTCTCTTTCCTTCTGGGCCAGGAATGGAAGTTGTCGTTAAGCTTCTTTGGATCAATCGATAGTGTGCTTATCGCTCTACTTCGCTTGATTCTCATGCCAGTGGACTCGTCGCTCAGCTTTAGGCCTTATTAGCTTCATTTCTGAAGTGAGCATGAAGTCCGAATTGAATAGATACTGAGAAAGCGTCTTTCGTGATGAAAGTTGCAAGTTCGGATTCAGGATTGAGAAATCAATCAGCAAAGCGCAGCTGGAGCTGAATCTATTATAGGAGGCGTAGGGTAGGCTCTTTGGATAGATTGACAGGCTTAAGCCGATGAACCAGCTTCTACCACTGACGAGCTAATTCGGACTATGCCTAACTAGAGGAATAAAATCACCTGATCTTGGCTCGGCATCTTTTGAAAGGTAATCCAATATCTGGTAAGAAAGGTCGAGTCGGCTACTCGAAGCGGAGAAGCAAGAGCTCACTCGACCCATAGGAAGAGGGCGGAAGTTTCATTCCAAACTGCTCTTAGTTTGAGCTAGGAGATGGGACAATACGCTGTTAGACCGGGAGTTTCAAACTGACCTTTAGGGATCGGAGTTGCAAACTGCTTGACCTTACTTAGGTAAGGTTGGGTAGGGAGGTCTTCCCACTTCCTCTTCCCATTCATTAAAGGGTACTAAGACGAACTGAGGAAAGGAGCGGAGTTGAAGCTTGAGCGGTACTCCTTCTCTTTAAAACTCACTTCTTAAGGTTCGGAGATGCTCGCCCGTCTACCGGGATAGGAGAAAGAGAAGATCTCGACTAGGAGTCAGAGGGAATCTCTAGCGGATCTTTTCTAAGCCAGGAAGATGCCTCTGCTGAAGTAGCAAGTATTGGGGTTTCAAACTGAGATTTTACTTTATAGTAAAAAGGGGTTTACCAGATCGAAAGAATCCTGTAGCAAACGGGATTGATTCCACTTCCTTGCTGTTAAATACGTCCCTCTTCTCTTTCTCTCTTGCCGATTCCGAACTCCAGGAGGAGAGTCGCTCAGCCGACTAAAGCTAAAAGCAGAGTTGGAGCTTGGCAATGCAGTTGATCTTCTTGCAGCTGAGAGAGATGCTGGCATTGAATGAAGCTGATTCCCCCGTATTGGACAGAAAGAACCTTCTATAATGAAGAGTAGGATGTGAGGGAAAGCCCTCTAGTCGAGTAAGAGAACTGAAAGTTTCAAGCCAGTAAAGTCCGTTAGTGGGGGAGTTAACCCGGAGATTCGTCAATCAATTCTTTCTTCTGGAAACGACTAAAAAGAGCAGGAGCAGGGCTTGTCCGGGGCAAGGGATGCGGGTATGTCATAAAGATGAAGCTTTCAAGCGAGGGATTTCTAGCAGCTAGTAAGAAGAACAGCTACCTTCTTTATTATAGTAGGATTTGGCTTGGCATTAGGATCTCTTTTATCTTAAATTCGATACGGAATTGGTATATCGTATAAGAAAGATGCCCGAAAGCACGGATGCAGAATATGAAGTAAGGTACCAGCCTACGTTTGCTGGAACAGCGAGTTGATAATGGTATTTCTCTTTACTTTAATAAGGTGTGATCGTCTTATGCCAGATCGTCTGCTAATGGTAGTGTTACACTAATGGTTTAAGGACGAGTGGAGTTCGGAACTAGATTTGAAACATAAGGGTTATCTTATTCGCACCATGCTTTCTTGGCTCAAAGTCAGGTCAGTGCCCTTGCCTTCTTTCAACTATTGCCTTGCTCTCCCGACTCCCACTTCTAGTGTTCATCAAAGTGGGTTGATACTGCAGCTAGTTGCCCAAGAGGAAGGATTAGCACTTCTACTTTACAGTCCATTTAAGTAATTGGATTGATTGCTTACTTCGGTAGCAAGGTCTTCCCGATTGTCATCAGACAGAAGAGGGGTTGGACCAGACCAGCTAAGAGCTAGATTCTATATTCCAGATGCGACTGCGGACAAAAGACCGGGAAAAGCAAAATCTCTATTTTAAGGAAAGAGGTATTCGTGTCGTGGACAGCTCAACCGAAGAGAGCAGATGAGCCCTTGTCCCCCCTTTGCAGAAGCAATCAAACTAAGCGTGAAAGCTCAAGAGAGAGAATCGCTGAAAGTGGGACTGTGTTTGAAGTAGCTGAAAGTGCAAGCCGGAGTGCCCTAGTAGCAAAGGAGCTAACGTAGGCCCGGGGAACGTAGGTAGGCGCTTAGCTGATATGATAGTTCCGTGTAGTCAAGGCGTATCGCTTCAAGTAGAACTCTTCCAACTATAGCTTGGAGTAGGACTTCTCCAACAGTAGGTGTAGCTGACAGTTCCAGTCGTATTAGTCCAGTAGCTGAAAGTGCAAGTAGGACTGGCCTTGATGTAGCTTATCGTGAAAGAGAGGGAATCGCTGGCCTTCTATTGCTCTTTATTATTCTGGGTATTGAGTCAAGATTGAATTCCAGGGGAGCTTATGTTCCACCAATGAAATTCCATTCTCTTATGCCTAGGATTGAATGGGGGCTGGGTACTCTTCAGTAGAAGTCTCCGAATAAAATTCCTCAGTTAGTGAGAGATCGAGCACAGAGGGTGCAACAAGTCAAACATGATTTGATAGCGAAGCAAACCCAACAAAAAGAGGGGGAAAAGGGTAGAAAGCGGTCTTGACAGGTACCTTTCTATTGGTGATTCCTCTTCTTATCGCTCTTTTTGTATTTGTTTGTACCCTTTCAGTAGATAGATAGGAAAACGCGATTCGAGTTCTTACTGCAGGCCAAAAAGTTCCTTGTTCTCTTACGCCATTAGTTTGTGTTTTCTATCTTGTATACTTATGTTTATCTTCTTTGCTGGTAGTTCATTTGTGTAAGCAGGGTGTGACTAGGGCCGGGGAGGGGCAATCAATCAGTAGACGAATAGCGATTCTGTAAATAGAGCTGTTGTTAAGAGTTGGCGGATAGGGGAGGTGCAACAATAGTATAAGCTGGAGATGCTACAATAGCTTCAGCCTGATCAGCAGTCGGTATTGGTAAGTGTTCCCTTGCTTGCTCTGTCTCGAATCTCCCTGGTGGTGATCGAACGTATCAACCGACAGCTATCGGATAGGACATTAATGAATCATGCGTTCGATCAGTGTATTCCTCAATTCTGGCATTTGAATTGGCGTCTTCCTCCGCTGGGGGGTTTCTCGCCACAACTTTGCTATCTCACAACCACTCTCAGCACCTAGTAAATCGGGCAGGATAGGGAATAAGGGCGCGCACTCATCTTTTCCCGGAGGGAAGGATCGGTCCACTACGGGCTCAGCTGTGGCAGGAGGACCCAATGCTCCTTCCTCAAATGGCACCCATGAGTATTCTCGGTATCACATTGCTCGTGTAACCATTGTCCACTAAGACTCTTGAGAAGCAATAAATCCCTCCAAGTGTATGCTTATATAGAGGTACGCAGTCCTCATCATATTGGTAGGTTGTTTTTTCAAAGACCAACTTCATGGGCAGCTCTGCTTTCCCATTAGGGGCCGTTGACAGCAGAGCAGATTTAGAGCTAATCCAGAACCGAAGCACCTCGATAAACTCGCCCCTGCTAAGCTAAGCTATCTAATCGACCAAACATAGCTCTTTTCATTTCAGTTTAGAAAGCATTTTAGCCGAAGGAAAGCGATCGAACTACTTCAGAAAGAAAGAAGGAATGTGCCTGTGGTTATGATCTCTATTCTACGAATGCCAATCTATCCTTAAACTCCCTGAAGATAACTGTTAGGTTGAGATTGTACTGCCCTAAATAAAGCAAGAGAGGATTTCACAACATCAGAAAGTCATAAAGAAAGTCGACTATGAATTCTCCTTTAATAAGGGTATGAGGAAGCCGTCGGCATCGTAAGAAGATGCAAGAGTGGAAATCCGGTTAAGAGCAAAGCAAGAGTTTAAATCTGGCGGTATGAGGTAGAAGTCCATAGGGACTATGCAAAAGGTTATTACCACTCAGCATGCATAAGAGGTAAAGTCAAGTCAGAAGGCTAAGCAATCATCTCGTAGGCAAATTTATAACAATCACTCCGAGTCCAACAGGTCCCATTTCTTACTAGCTCGCATATCCTGGTTCTGCTCCTGGGGTGGGGTAACTGTAGCTCTTCCTTCTGCCCTTTATTTACATCTTTACGCTTGCTGGCTATAAAATTCCTTTTCAGTCCTGGAATACCTGTTGAAGAATCCGCTTTTTATTCATTTAATTGTGTAGACGAAAGCTCTTTCACGAAGGCTTCTGCTGATTGTGATGATATGATCCAGCCAAGGTATTCTTTGACTCAGTCCGAGGCTCTCTCTCTGGAGATGGAGGAGAAAATGATCCAGTTTACGTAGGGGGGTTCGGGGGGATCAAATGGGGGTAAGGGGTAGCTTATACAAAAGAATGGCTAAAGTGCTCTAGCACAATAAAGTAGGCCCTATCTCGTGAAGGATCTTTACCTTTTTCTCTTTATTTCGGTTGAAGAAGTATCGGTTGCAGTGAACCGCCATCTCGTTATACTGATAGTTTACGCAGGCAGGGGAAGGAGAGGAAGGGGGCCTGTACGAAGAGCTGCGAAGCTTTTGATGCAATCCTATGAGTGCCCTTTGATGAGGAAGTGAGACCCCTGTTCCCACGAAAAGAAGAGGCTCCATTGCCCTTTCTTTTCTTGAACTGGGTGAATAGGCTCTTTTCACTCTGGTCAATTCTTGGATTGCTCCTTGGATAATCGCATGTTGGTCATCCTTGGACTTTCGTATGGAATACGCCTGCTCGCCCGGAGTGGAGTTATGATCCAATGGTCTTATCCCGTATCGCCAAGTCAGTATATGTCTCCCCCGAGCCCTACATTTCAGCAGACGGTCCTGCACATTCTTCCAATCGACATGAGGACCAATCATCCATCACAGCGGCCTCCTCCCACATTGAAATGAAAGGCCTACAATGAAGTACCTTTTGAATATAAAAAAGATGATCCGCTATCTCATGAGGGAGGGGCCAAACCGGTAAAGAAGGAAAAACTACTTTCACATCCTGCCATATCACTGCAGGTCCAGGAATAGATGAAGAAACTGATAGAAGTGGAATTCATCGCCCCCCTCCATTATCCGGATTGGTTGGCGAATGTAGTACCGGTTAGCTGGGGAAATTGAGGGAACTGGGTATGCTCAATTTCGGGGATTCGAACATGGGACTTTAGTCACTTTTTATATTCCGTTCCGTCAGGGTTATACAAGATCTTATCCGTTAAGCCAAGTAGAGGGTTGTGTGGGGGAAATCACAGGCTTTTGGATTGATAAATCGATGTGCCGGGGTTCAAGCTTAACATCCAGATTGAAACTTCGTGTTCGTGATCAGGACCCAGCACCACCACCAGCAGTAGTAGATCCTACAGAGCCGGGTTAAGCATCACTAGAAGAAGCAGTTGATTCGGTTGATTAATGTGATCAGGTCGGTTGGGCACCCAGGTTATGAAAGATCTACGCCTAGAGGTATAGGACCGGCATAACCGATTGATTCATTTCAACCAACAGCGTAATACCCAGAAACATACCTAGTTGCCTATCCGGTTGGATATCGAGACCCAGCAGCATCTAAGCCAGGTGTGTCATATATTGATCCATACCTTTAGCATATCCAGTACCCGGTGAAGAGCCAGCCACATCAGTGGCATATCCACCAGCAGCGCTAGTGGCATTATAGGCAGCATATGTTGATCCATCGGTAGCAGTGCCAGATGCATAACCGCATCACTTCAGCGGCATACCTTCAGGATCGAGATTGAAAGCCATAAGTAGCGAGGTTGACCGGGTAGTTTCATCAGTTGCAGAGGTAAAGACAGATCCTCCAGGTGTGTGTGGATTCAGTTCCATATCCAGCCGCTGTTCGAGAGGTTCCAGATCGAGATTTAGCAGCAGCGGTCCCAGCATGGAATCTATCTAAAGATTAGGTTCTCCGTGCTCTCACCTAAGATTTTATAGAATCTGTCCCCGTCATATCCATCCATAGGCGCTTACCACCAGTTCCATTGAAAGGTCAAGTATAACCCACAGTTAGACCGGAACCTAACCTGTTGGCTCAGTTACCCGTAAACAAGTTACTGGAGATCCTTTGGGCGGGAGTAGGCGTAGGAACAGACTTCACCATGTAGTGGTCGTTTTCCTAGGTGGGTTTCCTTACATTCTAATAGGTGGTGACTAATGCCTATGATCGAGAGTCTTATTATCGTGATAGAAAGGAAGAGCCAGATGTTCCAGATGGAGATATATTGCCTAGCGTAGAACCTGCTGCCCCATGATCACCAATAGCAGTTCCATAGCTACTAGTTCGTAAGCTAGCAACAGGAGCAGAAGAGCCTAAAGCAGTTGATCCTGTTCCAGTACGTAGAGTTTATTCTGACTATGATTATGCTGTTAATGAAGTAGCACGAGCAGCAGTTAAAGATCGAGAAGCACCCGCAGTCGATCCAGAACCCTTTCATGGATTTATCAAATTGAAAACCCTTCCACCACCCGCTAGCCCGGAGAGAAAGAGATATCTCGCTTCCCATCCGTATAGTTCTTCGACCTGCCCAAGAGTCTTTTTCTATCGCGCCTGTCCCGCCGATCGATCGAAATAGGTAGGGAGGAGAGGGCTAGATCTAACTAGATCTAACAGGTGCTAGTGGTATTCTTACCTAGGAAGATGAGCCGACGCAAAGAAGCAGATGAATCTCTTTTCGAATCCCCTCAATATATATTATTAGATTGCGTCCGACCACCCGATCGATGAAGACTCGAACCTAACCACCCCGCTTTTGGAGATGACGGAGACTTTACTCTACGTCTTGACCCATCCATAGTCTGCTAATCTAATCCCAACGTCTTTGATCCTGACAAGCTTGGATAGGACTATATCTCTGTCTTTTGTTTGTTACACAAGACTGAATGTACTGTTCCTTTGTTCTTCCGGCTATGGTTCTTTCTATTCTTATTTCTTACTTATTTATGGTCTGGCCTTTTTCAATCTCTTCTTCAGGTGGAGTATCTGAATATGGGCCTTGTTCAACTGTGCCCACAGACCCGTAAGCCCTCGAGGTAGGCTCCGTCAAGAGCTTCCTCGTCCGCGCAGTAACAATGCCTTTCTTATCCTTATTTCTTTATTCTTTATGTGGGTCAGCGAGGATCAAGGACCCGTTCCTTTTGCACTAATGGCTTCATGTGTACGGGCTCAACTACTTTCATGGTGTAAACCCTTCTCTCATCCCCCCTCGTGTAAAGCTTCAGGAACGGCTTGGTTCCTAAACCCTTTAAAGTGGATAAGGGCATGAGGTTCCCCTTCCATCGCCTTCATCGGAGAAGCTCAAGTTGCCTACCTTCGAGCCTTCATCTGATAAACCTAAGCTCCCCGCCTTTGAGCGAATCACTTTTGTACCAGCTAAGCAATTGCCAGTCGACAACACTCATGAAGTACCTTGGAATTACGGGGTGAAAGCAACCAAGCAGTCAGGAGAAGAAATAGCTCCAACTCAAACTAAGGGGATAGCCGAACTTGGGGGATTCACCCGATCTGGTAGATGGTATACTCCTGGGGAACTCAAGAAGCGTAGGAAAGAAGCTCAACTCAAGCAACCCATCACTGAACAAGAAAGAGCAGACTTTGTCCAGAAAAGGAGTGAGTACAAGGGGGTGGAGCACCTCGGTAAGCTACCAAGTAAAATCTCCTTGCTCCAACTTCTCCTCACATCAGAGACACATTGAGAAGCTCTTCTAAAGGTCCTCAATGAAGCCCATGTTCCAAACAACGTCACTTCTCAGCAAGTAGAAGAGATTGTCGGCCACGTCTTGTCTTATGATCAGATCACTTTCTCGGAGGAGGAAATGGAACCGGAAGGCATTGGACATACCCGAGCCCTCCACATAGCAGTAGAGTGCAATGATATGGTAATCGGAAAGGTTCTCATAGACAATGGATCCTCTCTCAACATTTGTCCTTTGGCAACTCTTCAGAAAATAAAGTTGACTAAGTACCTTCGCAGCAGTGAAACAGTGGTAAGAGCATTTGATGGAACCCAGCGTGAAACGGTGGGAAAAATCGACCTCTCTCTGGTGTGGTGATAGGACCGACAACCTTCTCTATCCATTTTCAGGTGGTAGACATCCCTGCTACGTACAATCTCTTTCTAGGGAGACCATGGTTGCACAATTCTTGAGCAGTCACTTCCAGTCTTCACCAAAAGAGAAAGTTTCTGAACAATGGGAAATTAATCACAGTTCATGCTGAAGAAGACTTTGCAGTACACCCTCTTCCCTGTAATACCATTTGCTCAAACACTTCCATTGAACTTTCCACCTACCAGACATTTGAGGTTGCCACAATCACCCAAGAATCCGATAACAGTAAGCTCCCAGTGCCTTCCCTCTCTCTTTTAGGTCCTGCCATTACTTCTCAAGCCTGCTATCTTCACTATTTGTTAACAATCTCCAGGACCTGCTGCTTGGTGAACAAGCCAACTCAACCACAAAAACAAGATAGAGATTTCCATTGAAAAACAAACAGAAGGGCGCGCTAGGTTTGATGAGACCCGTACATGGTCCCAGAGTCAAGTGACAGATAAGAGGGGGAAGATAGAGTTCTTTTTCGAGGCGGAGTAACTCGCTGAATAAAAAGAGAATTGTTGTCAACGTCCGCACCTAAATCTGTTGATCCAGAAAGACCAAGGATAGAAGCTACTGCTCCCTTTTAACCTAAGTATGAAAATGACACAATGGATGAGTTCTTCCAGAGGGTAGGCCTCTAGCCAGATTGATAACATAATCAGGCGCTCATTTAGCTTTCTCTTTCTTTCATGGAATGGACCTATACAAGTCTTGGATAGCAAATCAAAGGAGAAAAGGATCAACCCACTTCTCAAAGAGCGATGGCTATCAGACGTTGAGAAGCTACCGGCTCTGGTCTTTGCTTTGGATTGGTCTCTGGACCGAACCGTCTTCAATGTCTTTTTCTTTTTTAGTTGCTTCCAAACAATGATGTGCTAGCTTCTGAAAAGGTAGCTGATTCAAGAAGATTACGGGCATAGGTGGGATTCCCCGCTTCCATCCCCTTGATTGGAATTGAATGATTACGAGATAGACACTGAGATTCTTAGTCTCTAAATGAAATGTTCTCCACTGGTTTAAAAAGTCTTTTGCCCCTAACTATCTAACTACTAGAATAAAAAAGAATCGGGGGATTGTCTATGGCAAACTTTCTTTCCAATTGCTCTAAGTCAAGTCATAGAAGCAATGCTGCAGAACAAAGAAAAAGAGGATTCTTCATTCCCAATTCAGCTTTACCGCGAGTCTAAGGTACGTTCCATCAGTCAATACACACGGGGAGAAGAAAAGAGGTCTTCGATCCTCCAGCAACAAGAAGAATTCAACCATATTTAGGCAACCTGCTAGCTTCAATCTACCATAAGGCCTTGTCCATGAAGAGGCTGCTCCTATGAAATCTTGTAACCAGAACGATGAGGGACAAAAATATGGTCGTCCAAGGGAATGCCTTACATGGTTATTTCAATGATGTACTGTAGAGGGATCAATGGCGACGTCGGAACGTAGACGGTGATGCCCCTTTCGGGTTGTTATGGAGAATATGCGAAATGTCTATGAAGGGGATGACTGGGCGACCATTAAGACTGGCGCCCTTCGTCAAGGCTTGTGAGACATCGCAGTCTGATCTTGGGTAGGTAGCCATATCACTAGCTTGTATTATGTGGGGTGGGGCAGTGTCGAGTAGCACTTTGTGCACTCTTCGGGGCCGCTTGCCGGTACGCTCGGCCTACAGAACAGCCGATTGTTGAATTGGTGGGTCTTGTTAGAAAGTCCCACTCGATCAATAACACCACGAAAGACTCGATCTCCTTGTTGGTCACCCCTATCCTCATAGCCGAAGAATTGCCACTATCAATAAGAATTCGTGCATTTACTATGCCTATTTACTTTCTGTCTGTTTATTTCGGTATTGTCCCTGGGTTGATGAAGGATAAGGGAAAGGGGTCACCTACACCTAATTGTCAAGGACCCTTTGTGGTCCATGAGGTCAGAAAGAAAGAGGCAGTTCGCCTATTCGACCGATCGACGTTTTTCTAAAAAAAATAGAATGTGATAGGTTCGCTAGTGCCTTTAGATACGTCATTCTTGCCTTGCTGCTAGCCTTTCTGGGAGGGAGTTCGGGGGGTGCTTACACCTCTCTGACCCTATAATATAGATTATTAAGATCAAAGGCTCGTGAAAGGACCCTCTTCTGTCTATCTACGTAATTAAGTGCCATCCCGCTTCTGCCAGAATCGAAGCCAATACGTGGACGCTTAAATGATTTGGTTCACGTCTTTCAATGCCTTAAGTTAGTTCTTACCCGAGTGACTTAATTCCATAGTTCATTCCTAAACCGGAAAGATCGTCCCAAACTAAAAGAGAGTCTACCAAACAAGGATCTTCCCAGCCTTCCACCAAAGCCACAACACTTCCTGTATCACCCTCACAGAGGGATAAGCGGACTAGCCTTTGAAAGGCAAAGAGAAGAACTGCCTACTCAATTACAACTAACTAACCGCCTGGAAGGAATCGCTTTCCATGTTGGAATCCATCTAATACCCTGGTTAAGAGGTATAGAGGTCAACGATGGAAGGTACCTGGGAAGCAGAACTCGCCAAGAGTCTGAGATCTGATTGAACAATTGTAAGATTTTCATCATATCAAATGCTCTTTCAGTCTGCAGAAACTTGGGAGGGGTCACAATAGAATCAAGTATTCTCACACTTAATCGCTTTGCCAACGGTATGACCCGTGACAAAGTGAAGAAGGAGAGATATAACTGAACTAATGTGTCCGCCTTATCATCCTTCCTCATTATCACCTTACGGTGAAATGAAGGAATGATCCTAGGTAGACCATTCCGACTGAGGGAGACGAAAACAGGTAGTCTCTCATGCTCGTAAGGCGGCCCGGCGTAAACCTGTTGAAGGCAAACGCCACACTGCTTTAAATAAAGTGCAGTAGATAAAGGACCGGACTTACGGTATAATTGACGTACCTGTTTCGCAAACAAGTGCGCAGCTATACAGTTCTCCTTTGAAAGGCCATCAGTGACCTTTCAGAAAGATTCTAATAAGTGGAGAAATCATCAATTCAATGAGATTCCGGGTTCATTCCACTTCAACTAGCTGGCAATATCTTAAGCTTAAGTGCTATTCCCTCTCAGCTTCAAAAGGGCTTCCCCGAGGAGAGGACAGGGCATCTCTATGGTTCCAATCTGGTATCGCAGAGTTCGTCGATCTTCTTCTGACTAGTGCCGTGCTGTCAAACATAAATATAATAC
The DNA here is from genome assembly GCA_026545225.1 of Cornus controversa. Classification (NCBI taxonomy): domain Eukaryota; kingdom Viridiplantae; phylum Streptophyta; class Magnoliopsida; order Cornales; family Cornaceae; genus Cornus; species Cornus controversa. The sequence goes on from CM048848.1 coordinate 2,865,455, forward strand.
AATATCGGGAATCTCTTTGACCTTCAATGTGTCTAGGGTAGGGACCTATCTTCTTCGTAGTGGGTCCTTCTCTCTCTTAGTATGAGCCCCGGAACTGCTTGTTATACATGCCGCCAGCTGTCTTTCCCGGCGCTTCTGCTTTCTGCCATAGAGGTGTGAGGTTAAGAATGATCGAAATCAGACACGATAGAAGGTGGGTGACTAAATGGGAGCATTTCCTTTCTTGCCCGGTCAGCTCCTATCGTGGTTTTCGATTGTAATGTAAAAAGGCTTCTGAACCTACTGTCTTGTCTTGGGACCTCGACTTTCGATTGTCGATTGCCTTTGTACTTTGACCCTTGGCTAGTTCACTGAGCTATATCGGGGACTTAGCGTTCGACTGTTGCCAACTCGGGGGTTGAACCCGAGAACTTCTGTTCTGAGTGAGAAGTGGAAACCTTCTTGGTTAGAGTTATAGGAGAGCGAGAACCGTTCTAGGGAAATAGGGATTCCGCACGCACCTCGAGAAACTGGACCAAAGTACCTGTTTTGTTTGTGAGGTGGTAAGGCAGATTTCTGAGAGTTGTTCCGTACCTCTTGAGTTCTGAACTAGAGGAGAGAATCACTTTCGATTATCTTCGATTATAGGGTGTTGTGCTTACTTAAGTGTTGAAGCGTGGAAGCGGAATACTTCTAGTAGTGTTGTTAGTTGAAGCCAAGCAAGCCAATTTAACCCTACTATATAGGTTAACGCCCTTTCCTCTCCCCTTCCTATCCTCAATCATCAAAAGCCTTCAACCATTTGTAAATGGCCCTGACTGCACACAAAGTACTTAGCCCTCCCATCGGCCCAAGCCTTCCATCTAGTCTAGCGGTTATGTCGTATTAGGGGCAAGTGCCTTAGTTTTGAGACTGTGGAGACTCCGGCCCCGCATCAAGGACTGAGTTTGTTCTTTGTTCCGGTTTACTTTCTTTTTGCTTGAGACTTTTTCTTTTTAATAGCTTTCCCCCCGAAGTAATGATTTCTCTTTCTTGGTTTGGTGAGCGAAGTGACTGACCTTTCTTTTTCACTTGAGGTGAAGTCAGTTTCTTTTTCTCGAGGTCTACCAGTGGTCCAGGCTCTTTGGCAGTCTCGGAAGTCGATTCGGTATGGTACCGTCTATCTCTTTTTCTTGGTCCAGTGGTTCAGGTCCGTAAGCTTTCCAATCAGCCTAGTCCCTTTCAGCCATTCCGGCTAGCCCGTATATCGCTATTCAAAGTAGTTCCCTATCGCTTTCTTGAGTTCCTGTGTAAGAAGCTTTACAACCGGTAATGGTTTCCCGGGTCTCTTCCCATTGGCCTTAGGCCGGGTCGATTTCTTTCCTTTTGCTTGATGCTTTGAAACTGCTTTTCCGGCTCAAAGAATTAGTTTTCTTTCTTTCTTGGGTGAGCTGACCTTCTTGTCTCATTTGATGCTGGTCAAACTGGCCCCGCAGCCCCATCTGTCTTTCCTTGTGGATCACCGCTTATCCTTTATTACGTTAATAAACTTAATTTCAATCTCCATGCTTGAATTCATTTTTCCTCTCTTATCGGGCATTTCTTTTAATAAGATCTATCTCTAATGCCAATTTTCCCGGGGTTGATCAAACTTGGCCCATTGCTTTTCCTTGAGTTCTTGGAAGTCTTGGATTCGTTGCAAGCTTTGGATCTAGTCTAGCCTCCTTCCCCTATCGGATAAGGGTTCACGGAGGGGATTCCTCTCAAACCTTTCATCCTGTCCGTCAGTAGTTCATTCATCCCTGAGGTCATGCTGGTCTAATCCGCGGGGAAAACCGTATCCGCCTCTCAGCCTAATGCTTGACTTTAAGCCCTTCAATCATCGCCTAATCCTTGTAAGTCAGTAGTGTCTGGAGTGAATGGGACTTAAGTTGTAGGACTCTTCCCCCTTCTTGCTTTTGTTAAGGTTAAGGCGAATTGCCTTTTTCCTTTACTAGGCGACTTAGAAAAAGTCCTCTCCCGCCGGCGCAGGAGGATTTCTTTCTTCTTTGATTGAGCGCGGTTCCTCATAATTGATGGTGCAGGGGCGATCTAAGGCCTCTTTCTTCTTGTAAGCGCCTTCGCGGCAGTCGATGTATTCCGTATTTTCTTGAGAATCGGACTAAGGTTTTTTCCTGCTCTTTGATCCTCTTTCACTCCTCAGCCGCAGCAAGTGCTGAAGCCTCTCCCGCGGTTTCCCCTTGTGTTTAAGTGGATTGCCCAATCCTTCCTTTAAGCCTATCAATAAGGGCAGGAGCAGCAGTTGATTCCTTATCTCTGTTTAGTCTTGTCAGTATTGTATCGATTGTGGGTGTGGAAGCATTTCCGTATCGCTTAGTGGAGAAAATACCCTAGTACATTATGCTCCCTCTTTAGAGTGAAAAAATAAAATCCTATTAACTTCACTCTTTTCTATGATAATAGAAGGCTCGGCATTTCACCTGTAAATCCCAAGAGCTGGTCTCTCTCTACAAAGAGTCGTTTGAGTACTCATTCGTTAGAGAGAGGAATGGATATAATCATCCAGGGTAAAGCAAAGGTACTTGCTGAATGCATAAAGGCAGGTTTAGTATTGGGGTATATCCTGCTAAAAGATATATAACATGATAAAAGAAAAATATCCATACATGCTATAAAAGTCTTATTATGTACTTCTAGTAGAAATCTAAATAACAATAACCATATCAACAAAAACCTCAAGTATATCGTATTATAGTAATGTTTACTCTGTTTGACATGTTAACCAACAAAAAACCTGCACTTAGGTTGTTTCCGCAAGATAATAATAATAGTTAAACTTCTAGTAGAATATGTCGTGTGGCGCCACCTGCTTGGCTACGTATTCAATCACGCCTTGATCTCTCATCTATCCAAACATCAACAATGAGGCAACCTAGTTTATATCCGCATCATCAGCCAGAACACCGGGGACATCTGTGCCAAATGGCATTAGCAGGCATGCGTAGGGTTACATTCCAGCGAGGGGACTTAGTTGTTATCTATTCCTTTTGCCCTTGGGTCCCCACTACTAGGGGATTGCCTCAGTTTCACGGAGCTGGACGGACGCCCTTACTGCTATCGCCAAATAGAAAGCCGGGTCTATCGGATATAAATTGGGAAAGATCACGGATAAAATCCTTCGGATTGAAGGAAGCGATCCGCTATTCCTACTTAAATGACATGCGTTTTGTCTTGTTAGTGTGTGCTTTGCTTGGGACATCCCTATGGTGGAACCTTGCCCCAGAACCTTTGCTCCTAAAGCCAGCAGCCCTATCCTCGCCTGACCTTAACTTGCTTAACCGGGTAGTTCGAGAAACCTTCCGTTAGCATGTCTGTAGTTCACACCCGCAGATTCTCAGCCCGTGCGATTGCGGTGAGCCTTTGAATAATGCTGCAAGACATCTTTTTGCCGAACCTCGCTTTGATCCGCTAGGGATAGACAACTCTAGCCGGCAAGCAAGGATCGCAGCGATCGCTGTCTTCTTTGGCTCAATTTTTCTTAGTCTTGCTCTTGCCGAATCCGTTTCGGAGCACGGCTTGGGACATCCCTATGGTGGAACCTTGCCCCAGAACCTTTGCTCCTAAAGCCAGCAGCCCTATCCTCGCCTGACCTTAACTTGCTTAACCGGGTAGTTCGAGAAACCTTCCGTCAGCATGTCTGTAGTTCACACCCGCAGATTCTCAGCCCGTGCGATTGCGGTGAGCCTTTGAATAATGCTGCAAGACATCTTTTTGCCGAACCTCGCTTTGATCCGCTAGGGATAGACAACTCTAGCCGGCAAGCAAGGATCGCAGCGATCGCTGTCTTCTTTGGCTCAATTTTTCTTAGTCTTGCTCTTGCCGAATCCGTTTCGGAGCACGGAGTCTACGTTGACCTGACTTCGCCTTGACCCCGCTTAGTTTATCTATTTCGGTTTTTGTGTTGGTCATAAGTTCTGTTCTACTTGAGCTTTTCTCTAAACGAAGATATTTAATCTGTAAACGTACGTATGTAACCCAGTGCAATTCCTTTTCTTCTTAAATGAAAACTATCTCGTCCAATGAAAATCTATTTATATGCGTTTATCATATATTATTTAAATAAATCTGAAGATACTGCTTATTCATATAAAGCCAGTTCGCGCCCTAGGTCCACGTCTAGACGACTTCTTCTCCCCAAGATCATCCAAGTTGGAGGCAGCTCTCGTCTACCAATAAGGGGTCAAGACGTGTGGTTTCCCCCTCGCCACCCTCTTCGGGGACCGCTCTTCACGGGCTTCTCGCCCATAAGGCTTCCGTCAAGTGGCTGCTTGGCCTACCTTCTTCTTCGGCCTCGGTCTCACCCCCCGGTAGGTTCGAGCCGGGTGAGTGTGGTTCAACAGCCCCGATCTGCGGCCAGAGCACTCCTTGCGAAGCAGAGCCCGTCTGATTTACTCATGCTTCATCTTGTCGGTAATATAATCCCGTCATTCCTTCCTCCCTTGTTGATGGGCTATTTGCTTTGGGACCTAAGCCCAGTATCGGATATTTATAGGGGTCTCGCCGAACTCACCGAGGCCAGTAGCTCACTGACATCCTTAGCAGGGCCTGTCAATGTGAATTCAACTAGTCTGGGGCAACATATGGTCGAAGCGAGCTGCTCGCTTGAGGGGAACAGGGCAGCACTAGTACTCCTTGAGGCGGCCAAAAGGCCTGGGGAGGAAAATAAAGCTGTCGCTTCCGTGCCGGATGATAAAACACCAGCTAAAATAGCTATATGGGTTGCTGGCATTTTACTAAGTATTTCTATCACTACATTGCGGTTGGTGGCTCGTCGGTGTCAGGAGACGTAATAGAATGAATTGTTTCCAAGACATCCCTCCCGGCATTAGGGACCCACCCATGAAAGAGAGAGAGCCTTTGCATTCCTTAGAAGGTGGGTAATATACCACCTCTAACGAGGTTGAGGGGCCGCAGACGTTTCTTTAGTTGGAGTTGGGGGTGGAACGAAGTGAATTGTTACGCTCTCTAAGTGAGGAGACAAGACAGGAGCTCTAGCTTAGAGACGGTCCCTAGGCCAGACAGAGGTCTGGGGGGAGTCCAGAAAGAGGACTTTATTTAATAAATAAAACTTTTAGTAGACCCCTTAAAGTCTCTTTGGTCGATTCCGGCATAAAGGTAGGGCAGCAGCTTTACCCGTTGTAAGAAGAGAATGTAGCCTTCAAAGGCTAGGCCCTTCCCTATTTCTGGGGAAGGGGGGAAGGATAAGGGGGTAAGTGGGTCTCCTTCGCTTTACTAAAAGTTTTTTGATGCGCGAGAAATTGTATGAAAATGAAAGGTATCATTGGTAAAGACTTAGGTTCTGTCATGCCTCGCTAGGAATGTGACTTATAGTAGTACCCAATTTTGAGTCCGATCGCTTGTTATCAATTGTATAAGGATGGTGACATTCCTATTGTTCCCGATCCTATTTCGACTCTCGAAAGAGAGGAACTGTAGGGCTGGTCTGTGATTCCCGCTATTAGTAAAGTGCGTGTGCTACGTCTGCCTGTTATCGTTCTCGAGAGGAGAAAGATAAAGATAGATAGGGCAGCGTCTTCGTGTACTCGACCGACCCGTATTCAGTTACAGGTTTGGTAGATTAATATAATATCATCTTTCTCCTACGATGACAAGTGAGGGCGTAAGGAGGCTAGCTAGGTGAGGAGACTATAGTCGACGGGAGAGCAATGATCGGAGTTCGGCGATCGAAGAAAGCTCTGTTGACCATACAGTGAGCGAGAGTCCAGTGAGGCCGGCCGATCTTCATCAAGTGTAACGGCTGAGATAGTGGAAGTCGTTGGCTAAGAAAGGTCTTCGTCGGCATCTCTGATCTTAACTTCGTAACGGTATTATGCCCATTATTTGACCACCAGGTTGGTTTTTAATGGCTTGGCGGGCGTGCTTCACGGAAAGCCAGGCGTGTCTCATTCTTACATTCTATATCATTCTGACATAAATCTAAATATCAGTCAGATTATTCTTCGATCGACTATGACACCTTCACTTCTTATTGCTTTCTGTAATAAACCTACCCATACCAGACAACACCAGTAGCCCTTGTTGACTAGAAAAGGATATGCCTAGGGGGTTCCTAACCTTTGATGCCAAAATCCCGCGGTTTACTACCTTTTTGACACTGAAAAACATGGATGTCATTATTATTGGTATGTCATGGTATCTGCCCTAAAAATGGCTGGGACACCTTTCTATCAGTGAGGGATCGGATCGTACACCTATGGATGACCGTCCCGCAGACCCCTCGAGGCCATATTATAGCGGGACATATTGACTCCTCAGCTTCTTGTTCCTCTCCACCACCTGAGGATTGATTTGACTCCCATCCCCCTATAATGTACCTCACCTAATGTGCCGAATAGCCCCCTTTTGTCATATATGAATGATTAGAACTATATAAGTCATTCCCGCGGGTATATCTTATATTTATCTAATCTATAAACTATGTTATATGTATAATGTACACCTAATGTAGCGTGATAGCTTAGTGGACTCTATCCTGCCTTTAGCCCTCTCCTCATGTAGCTCGTTACCCTTTCTCACCCTTACCTTGCAGGCCCTGAAGTTACTCCCGTCTCGGTGTGCTCCCAGATTGAGCTTGGAGAATAGCACCCCCATATGGTGGACTACACCAAACCACCTTATTTAAATAGACGTTATCCCCCTGGGGAAGCTCGCAGAGAACTCAAGGGGGCGTAAGTAAGCCACTCATTGTTTATCAACACCGGGAAAATGGGAATACGAATCATCATCATCAACTGTTTTATATTCAAAGGTTGTTGGTTACGAAAGGGAGACATACCACCATGGGCCAGGAACCCCCGATATAAATGCCATCGCATGCTCTGGTGGGGGACACGACCTGCTAAGGCAACAAACAGAGGCTTTTGGCCCTATTAATTGATTGATATGCCCAGTGAAATGGGTTTTGACACTAAAGTGGTCCGCGTAGAAAGGGGGTTGTCGCTTACACTGCCAAGTGATTAATCTCAGATCTAAGGATCGAAGTCGAGACTGCCCTAAGACGGAAACGGGAGTAAGATTAAGATAGATAAGGAGAAAGAAGCGTAGTTTTTCGTCCCCTCTTCAAGTTCGAATCAGTACTTCTTATGTACCCATCACATTCGTATGGAATTAGACCCAGCAAGCAAATGCTTTTTGGGAATAAGAAACTTTCTTTCGTGTCCCTCCTTTTTTGGGAAGAATAAATCAATTAAATTACCGTGGGTGGCGGCTACGATCTGATCACACACAACAGCTTCCCGAGGGGATGTATTGGCATTGATTGGTAGGAAGAATATAGCAAGACCAGGAGATCGCACCAACCGGCACTTTGATTGGAGTTATACATATTGTAGCCTACACTGGGGTGACCCTTATCCGACCTTTCGCCAAGAAAAAGGATGGCAGCATTGGCCCAATACGAGGGCTATTGAGTGATAAAGGGTGTTCTCCTGGGTGATTGACTGGGATGCCCCTTCCACCATAGCTTTCTTGCTTTCTTATGTATGTTGTATTTCCTCCCATGCCTTGTTGAAAACTATTCTTTTATTTATTGGCGCGAGTAATTAGCCTTATTTTCCAGCTTACTGATAAATGAACGTTAGCCCTGGACTATGATTTGGATGGAGCCAGGAGCTTGCTTTGCTTCCCCAACTAAATGATGCACAGTCTCACCAACTGGAACAGCAACTGGGACAGCGGAAACAGGAACAGGAATGGTTTTCCCATTAATTCCATCGGAGTAAAAGCAGTAATGTACAGATGATGGTAGATCAGGAAACCTACTGGTAGATTTCTCATTTGAGCCGACACCGGAGACGGAGACACCCTGACTGGACGCCAACACTTTTTGTTCGGTGAGTGCCACATAGGCCGAATCCATATCGTGAGAGTAAGGGTGTGTTGGGGGATTGCCATAGGGGTCTTTCTCCATAGCTTTCCCAAGCAAGAAGGGGTATCATGGTGTTCATACCGTCGTATTGAATGATGGATCCCCCGGTCGGTTACGTTATGCTCATATATTGCATACAGCTCCTCTGGTAAATAAAGAAACAAAGGTCAACCAATGAAGCGTAGAGGTCAGAGCGTCCTAATTTGAAATATAAGAATCCAGAAATCTCATCATTATAGCCGAAATACTCTCGTAGTTGAGGGCTTGGAGCCGGAGCTCAGCAGGATACAAGAATCTAATTAAGCAAGTAGATTAGCAGGCAACAACTCGAACTCGCGCCCTGGCGAAGTATAATGTCGCCAACCGTTCACATCCGATCTGCTTCTGCGTTCGATCACTCGCCGCTTCGGGTCTTTGACGAAGCTTGGGCAGGAAAGGCATCAGTAGTTGGGCAAGCTACCCTGGAAGTGCACAAGTATAAGGCTAAGAAAGAGTTCCCGTTCCATTAGTTGAGAAAGAAAGAGTTGCCAAGGACAGTGGTGATTTATAAGGGCTTATCCTAGTTTAAAAACCCATTTCACTGGGCATCAAGGGGAGTCCAAAGCCATTGTGCTATGGCTAAACGGAGACGATAGGGGCAAGTTCCTAATCAGTAGCACTTTTTTACCCCGCACAGGCGATCGGAGGAAGCACTATATCTTTATTGACACCCGCACAGGCGATCATCAGAGGAAGCACTATATCTTTATTGACACCACCTGAAAAGACGTAGGTAGGGCGCTAGTAGAAGGTGTTTTCTCCGGCATTAGACATATATGTAAAGAAGGGCTCAGGTTCGCTAGTCAATCAAGTATCGAAAGGAAATACATACATAACATACGGCAGGCATATCGTATACGCATATCATTCAACTGATGAAAGTGATCTTTCCCCGTCTTGTTGCCCCGGGGAGCTCTTTGCCAAAGACGACAACGGTTCCGGCATAAGTCGTCAAGTGAAAATGAGTCCATTGCAATGAAAGGAAGTTTGTTCTTTCTCCTCGAGACTATTATCGTGTGAATATGGGGAGTAGTAATGACTAGAAAGCACTCGAACAAGGCAGTCGTTAGCCGACCTTCTTATTATATTACAAAAATGGACGCGGAGTACGCTTGCTTTCGCTCTTCCGAAAACACTGCAGCCAAGCTCAAGCAGCATGCATAGAAGCACAGCGCGTTGCTGCACCGTCACCATCTTCCTTCGAATACAGTGTTTTCCATGGTGGCGCACCATGAATAGCGCACATAGTAGAGCAGTACCCAATAGGTGCTATGTAAGAAAGACTCTCGGAGGCTATGAAATAACAGAAGGGAGGCCCTCGAAAGAAAGCTGAAAAGCGGGTCCACAAAGATGAGGTTTAATAAAAGGACAAGTTTGTAAAGCGTTCAGCTACGAGTAAGGAATTTATATGCCCTGCTAGCTGTTAGATCGCCTCTAACAGATATGAACTTATAACAGATGCACTTCATACTATAATATGTTATCGTGCACTCTTTCCGGGCAAGCAAACGAATCAGAAGAACTAGTGCAAACGTATGAAAAAGCACTATATTGGGATTATCGTATCGGCCAAGAAATCTATACGCTAGTACGAACGTCCGAAACATCTTCCGCCTATCCATTATTTGCTCCAGATGTTATCGCTTCTGCCGCTGCCGAAGAAGTTGGTGTCGAGCCCACCCAGGCTGATGAGTGGAGCTTCTTCTTACTCTTGATCTCCGATCGAGCGTGACCTTCTTCCTCGAAAAGGTTTTTCGTTGAGCGATTCATCACTCCCAGCCAGCAAAGGAGTGGATCTGTCTTTGTGCCTTTTCAGTTGGCGAGGAAGACAGAAAGTAAGTCAAGGAAGGCGGGCTTCTTAACTTAAGGGAGTACCTCGGGTGCAGCAAGCCAATCAGAGCTCGTCTCATGATGGATGACATATACACATCATATTTGAGATTCTTCTATGACACCGATGCAAAGGAAGAACGAGCTTTGTTCCATTTACATCGAATAAGCACTCTTGCCATTTCAATCACGAACAGCGTAAACTGGGTAGTATCTATAACTACTCAACTCATGCTACTAGAGAAACTAACTACTATATGCTCTACTGTAACTCACTAGAAAGCAACTTGATTGACTCGGCCGATGAACCAACCTCACCAACTGCATAACCAACTAGGTCAACGGGCTAAGCTGCAATAGATGCGCCTGGGACCGGGTATGTATCTGGATCATAAACCTCACTAACAGTAGAACCCACTGCTGAACCAACTCCATAATCCACTGAATCAACGGAATGAACTAGAAGGTGTGCTGCTAGGCATTGATCTGTATCTTCCTCTACTTGTGATGCATCACCTACCCGGGTATGGTTTTGCTACTGTAGACTATGGCTCCTACTGGTGCCCCCGCCTCTTCTTCTCCCGCTCATGGCCTATGTACCCGGACGGGATACTAGTGTTGCTACTCCTGCTTATAGGTAAGCAGATCTCTCTATCTGTACGAGATGCTACCTATGCCTTAGCCTCTGTGAACTACTTAAACTAGTGGGGGTGCTAGTGATGCCTTCGCTCCAACTACCTCTGCATCTGTCTACCGTGCTCCAGCTAACTCCGATGCCTGAAATGCTACCGCCTTTACCATCGATGAGTATGGATCCTGCTCTTCGAATGGAGCAACGTAAATGATGGTTCTGGGTCCCGACTTCTCTTCGGCCCCGCTGGATCTCTATCCGGAAATGAGTACATGGGGTATTAGATTTATGCCTTTGCTTCTCCTGCACCTTAGGGATATGGGACTAACTATGGAACACCTGGATGGACCATAGGTATGTGCAAAATCCCAGAACATCACTTCTAGGAAAGGAAGACGTGCAAATCTTGATCACTTGTTGGACAGTTAGGGACGCTGGGCGGGGTGGCAGTGGGAAAGCCGGAGTTGGATATGTTGTATGTAGCAGGGGATCTACGAAACAAAGGTTGTTGTACCTTTGACTGCTGTTGGTTTCACTTCATCGACTGGATAACTGGATTTCTCTCCCTGGATATAGATCTTTATCAGGATCCCGCTCAATGAAATATGGATATGGATCTTTATAGAGGGAGATACCTACTCAACCTGGTTGGTGCAGGTACAAGAAGGCCCGGTGGTGTGGGTGGTGCTTAAACAGATAGAAGGAACCCAACGAAGGGTATGCAATAGACTGTATCAACTTATGATGCATCTACCCTTGCTTAAATGGATGGATCTGTCTATGCCTATGTACCAGAAGTTGGAACAGCTGCCTATGCTATGTATGCTTCTAGGTCTCGATCACTAAGGTCCTAATCGTCGATAACGATCTATAAAGGCGACCACGATCACGAGAAGCATAAGCTCGATCGGGATCTATATATGCGACTTAGTCAACTGCTTCAACTGATGCTCGGCCGCTCACTATGCTCCCCATATGGCTCGAGCTTTTATTGGGATCTTCTTTTTCATCTATATCAATGCTTTCCTACTTTAGCCCTATCCAAAACTCTTTCATTAGAACTCGAATGATAGCTATAGTTTCAGATAGGCCCAGGCCCAGTAGTGGACCCATTACCAGCATCATAAGTAGCTTATCCACTACCAATGGCAAGGGAACTACCACCACCTTCTAGGTAACATACCTACAGAGATCGAGGCAAGATTGTGCTGATTCAACTGAAACTTGCCAGCCAGCTCTCTTGCTTTCTTCGTCATTAATTCCAGGTCGACTAGCACTGGATAGGGATCAATGAATAACCGCCCACCTATCTAAGAAAAGGAAGAAAAGTAATCTGCTAGTAGGATCTCAGAGTCATCGTATAGGTCAACTCAATAAACTAGGTCAACCACTTAACTTCTATTAGTTTAGTCAACAACTGGAATGAAAACTGCTGATTCAACTGCCGCCTATGTATGCTTCTGGCTTGAAAACTGGACTACTTCTTTGACTGGACTTGGAACTGTAACTCAATCCGCTACCTTGACTCTAGCAACCTTAGCTGCGGTGCCTCTGCTACTGAGAAACAAACTACTGCCGCCTTAGCCTTATTAGGATCCGAAACTGATCGGTAGTCACTGGGAACTAGATCTGGATAGAAGAGATCTACAACTGGAGGTTGAGGTTCGGCTATGCCATAACATCATTAGTAAGAACAGTAGACTATGACTCTCATACCAAGGTAAGGGATGCCGGCCTTACAAGATGCTGCCACCTTCTTATCTGATGCCCCCGTTCCCGCGTTGGGATAGCAGTTTGACCACCGCCCGCTCAGCACCTCTTACCGTTCCAGTACCAAAGAACCTATCCGTCGTCCACTTCTTCTGCTCCTCTGTAAGCAGGTCTGGAAGCAGAAGGGAATGCCTTTTCGCGATAAGCGGCTTAGCATGTAAAGTACTCGATTGCATGGGCTAGGAAGGCAGCTCCGGGGAGAGCACGTGGTACTGGTCCTATTTCTTGGCCGGGTCGTGAGGGTAAGGAAGAAGCCCTCGTATCATTTTCTCTGGTAACATATGGAAAATAGGGCCTTCAATGGCCTTTGGGGCCCCACTCTAATGTGAACATTCGACTTCAACAAGTACTACTTTCTTTTCTTATATTTCTATTCCTTCCTATGGAACGGGAAGCGCAATAGCAACCCAGTAAGCCATTCCATTGATAACGATAGAAAGAGCGATCCACGGAAGCCATTGAAACCAAGCTTGGTTGGGTAAGAGCACTCTAACACGAACAGGACCAGGTAAGACATCGGAAGAAGGGAGGGCATATGATTGATCTAAATATTAAAGGAAGCTGGACCAAGCCATCCTGATCGTCCCATACCTTTGAAAGCCCACCAGCTAGCATTCGGAATCACAAGAATAGCGAACTGGAGCGAGGCGACCAGAGGGAGGTTAAATAGCCAACATCGATCATCAGAGGGATAGTAGCGGACGAGACAAGCTCCTGCGTCTACAACAGATCCCGCAGTTCCAGCTTCGACACCAGCGGCTACTTAAGCTGAAGCTCCTGTTCAAGGGAAGGGTTCCAAACCAGCCTTAGAACCAACCTTAGACCCTTCCCAGGGACCCAGAACCTTACAGAAGAGAAAGCCCAGCCTTCCCTTATCAACTCCCCGAGACAGCTATTGGCATAAGGAGGACCGAGTCCCCGCACCCCCGGAAAAAGCTAAAGGCTCTCGTTCGGAAACCACCCCCAACTCCCTCCCTATAAAGCCTTCCCCTCGTTTAAAGAAAGCCCTCTCTGTGAGCTAGACAGCGAGTCAGCATTCGTCCAACTATGTTGGTCCATGATCCCTCGTCCCGGTCTCTAAATGAGAGGATTCCTTTCCACCGACACCTTTCTCTCCCTCTCCTTAACAGTCGAGCACCTTTGGTTCCTTGGCTCAGACAACCACACGATGGAAGAAAGGTTGATTGAGGGATGGCTTATATGTTCATAACCGGACTTCCCGCTAGCACGCCCCACTCCTAACTGCATAAGAAATCGAACCCGAAACAAGAAGGCATAAGTCGGTGGACTCAACAAGCTTGTCCAAGGCAGAGCCGGCTTCAGAAGATCGTCTATTCAACAAAGATCCGGATCCAGTGGCTGAGCGAAAGGGCCACAAGAAGACAGGCAGACTTTCATTTCAAGTCATGTGCCTTCCTTTGGATTGAAGTGCGTGAAACTCTTGCCAAGGAGTTTTTGATGTAGTTGCAAGTACTCATTCTTATTGAATCAAGTTAGGGGCGTAGATCAGACTTATTGGTAGAATTTGGAGGGTGGGCTTAGTGGGGCCACCTCTACCTCTGACCTAGCTACGGGTTCCACATCTGGATTGGCAAAAGGACCAGAACCTCTACTTCTTATAGTGAGTAGTCAAATGGATCAGGATCTCCAACTCGGTCCTTATCTAGGCGGGGTGATGGCTATCTAAGCTATCGAACTCAAAGGGATGCTGGCTATGGCTAAGCAATAGCATATGGATATGGAACAGGGACTGGATATGGAATTGATGGGAGGGATGCTTATGACTCTGTCTGTGCTCGGGCTTTGCCGTTGCCTCTGTCTAGAGTGTTGGAACAGGATTGAAACGAGCTATCGAACAGGGGAGGGATACTGAGCAAGATAGTAATCATGCCCTAAATCGATCAACTGCAATTCTCCCTTCAGGCTCCATTTTTGCTTCAATCTCGCTAACAGAAATCCATAAGAAAAGGATCTTCCCAAGACTTTAATGATGATTGTTCTACGCCAAGGGCAGCGAATCCGAGCACGATCTTCTTTAGAAATCTCAATTCGTGGCCATTGACCTCCTTCCAAACACTCCACATCCACCAAATCACAGTCATCATCCGAAGCTTCATCCTCAGACCAGCCATCACTCTCCTCAGTCTCCATCATCTTACCACTCCCCGCGTGCCAGGGTCGGGACTCCCTTTGTGTCGCCTTAGTCCATTTTTTATAATAGCATTTGTTGTGCTCCCAGCAGACAGATATGCTGGGCTATATAGTGACAAAGGTAAGAAGAGCTATGATGGCAGTTTGAAGACTGGCTTTCTGGGGTTGTTTAGCTACTCTTCACCAAATCACGGAACTCAATTTCGTGCTATGAGAGACCGGGCTCCGATCTCCTGTCAAAGGTGTTATTTTGTTTTTGACAGTGCTGCGTCCTGTCTGTCTTCATGTATTCTGCCCACTGACTGTGACTGACCAAACAGCGCTCCGAGTCTCTTTGTTTGAAATCAATGCCAATTGGGAACGGGAAGAGCAGAGCTCGGCGGATAGAGAGTGAAGGCGGCAAGTAAATCAACTCTTACGCCGGCAAACCAGACACCTTTCTATATGCAGCAATTAGTGCTTTGCCAAAGATACTAAACGCCTATGTAAAGCAAGTGTGATTTTTTCGGTGGTGAAAGAACAGCAGGTGCACCCGGTGGTTGAAGGAAAGGTGTAGTTGTTTGCTTGCAGCGGGGCAGTGCAACTCCCCTTCGACTGAGTTAGCATCGTCGGATCTAAGTGTTGGTTCTTCTTCCCCATCACTTGTAGGTTTTGACCCTCTGCTGAACTTGTTGGTGATTACCATCCTTCGCAAAGCGTCGCTAAATGGCTTGCAACACTTATAGCGTAGCTCAGGAATGAGTCGTCTATCTTACGTATCGCCTCAACAAGCTTCCCGGACAATCTCTTTCTTGTGGAACATATCCATCCGGATCCCTAATCGAAAACATGACACTTCTTCTTTCACTCCATTTGTTGGAGCAGCTAACGCTGCCTATATGCCCCTTTCTTACTCAGAAGTCGTTTACGCCAGGCTCAGAACGTGTCTCATCTTATTCTTCATCCGCTTCAATTGAGTGAGGCGAGGCGACCTGAGAGAGGGAGCACGCCGAGACACGGGTTGAATACCTTTTGACGGGGTGAGGAAACTAAGAACCAAAGTGCTTCACTGAAAGGGGAGGTGAAGCGGAAGTCAAAGTCGTTTGGCGTTAGTGAGGGAAAGGAGGCGGTTTAGGGTAAAGACACAGTGACCCAGAAGAACCATTACCGATCAATCTAGCCCTGCCTATGAAATAGCTTCTCCCGCCGAAGAGCTCGCCCTTTCGCCTTTCAATGCCAAATCTATGGACCGCCGGAGTCTCCGAAGAAAGAAGAGGAAGGACCTGGGCAGTTGGCTTCTTTCGGGCAAGCTCTTGCTTCTAGCATCGTTCCCGTAGCTGGTACTGTTATTATGTTATGAGTTCGCTCTCTCGATTAACTATATAGTGATTTCCTTCGTCTTGATGGATTTCCTCTGATCCTGTCTATGTGGATGGGTAACTTCCTATCGATTCCGTCAGAGCACCTAGCTTGAGCTTTCCCTCTGTTCCCTTGCTCGGCTAGAGTTCGCTCTCTCGTTGCGAGTGTGCTTCTTCTCCCTTCTTTCCCTCTTACCTGGGATCGAGTCCTATTGAAGCACTTCAACTAAGGAATTGGTAAAAAGGGGGATCGGCCGAAGTACTATGAATATTTCTATTCATATCAATGATAAAAAGCGATACTTTCTTCTAAGAAATGGGTTCCAAACCTCTCGCTCGTGGGCGTTCCCATGCCCCTCTTTTTTTACTGCATGGTACGGCTGACCTCTCCCCGGGACGCGGACTTCCCAGTCCATAAGGCTCTCTACGACTAGGATTAACCACCTCTTCTTTCTTCCTCCGTGAATAAAACCATTGTAATTCTACTTCCACTGATGATGAATTCTTATCTTATGATTCTTCCTTCCTATGATTAAGAATCTGTGCAGTATGCTTCCTCTTCCGCTAATGCAAATCAGTGAATGCACAGCTCTGATTCCTCCTGCTTAGTTTCGTCTGACAAGATATAGATGGTACGTCTATTTCTCTAAAATGTCAGCCAGTTCAAAGAATGCTATCGGGCCATTTAGATGCAAAACAAAGTCTGGGTCATCATTTAAGTTCAGTTAAGATAAAGGTCTTACGCCCCGGTCGGCGGTCGCGTCTCGCTTCTCCGTAAAGTAAAGTCACAAGCTTCGCACCTTGCTTTCCAATTCTTCTGTCCCTCCCTTCTTCCGCGTTGGGCTGTCTGCGACACACCCCAATACCAAGATCTGCTGTTTTGGTCGCAAGATGGGTAGTTTTCTCGCCTTGCCCGATACGGAGCAAACTATGGCTTTTAAGCCTGACTACACTACATGAAACTTAGGCAGTTTCAACTCACTTCTCTACTATAGTAATAGTATAAGTATCGGCTTTGCGTCTTTCTTTTTATTCGTTCGCCTGAATGAAATATATGCCCATTTCTCATTAGATATAGATCCACTAGCCTTGATTGGCGAAAGGAAATCCACGTCTGTGATATAGTTCCATCGAATCAACTTACAGCACCCGTACCGGCCATGGCTTGACCTTCCTCCCAAGAACGCAATCCGGGTTCGACAAAGACCCGATCCCATTCCCACCTTAAATGTAGTCTTCCCCCGTCAGGGGCCATCCTTGATTCGCCTTTCCCTTAGTCCACGATTTCCTGATCTTAGCTCTTTCTGTCTTTTCTGATCGTAAACAGATAGCGCATTTAACCCGTTACAGTTTCACTTGAAAGGGGGCAGAGCGTACGAACTATTCTATTATACGATGATACAATTCAAGGAATGGAGTCAAGGTCAGCCCACCTTACGTAGTCAACTAGTGAAAACGAGTCAGAGTTGTCGAAAGAAGCAAGTGATTGGCACCATGCTTTGTCACGAGCTGGACTCGAACCAGCACCTCTGGCATTCAAAAGAAAATCCAGTGAACTGCCTTTATTCTAATCGTGACTTTTGTTTACCCGGTTCCTCTACTGTACTGCTTGCTCTATTTGAGTACATCCGGGGGGGCGCTCTATTGCAAGCCCCAGGCAGCCCTAGTCTGCCTGTTTTCACTACCGACACGAAGCCTCATTTAGGTGGCTGGCTCTTATTAGTTCTGTCTTCTAAGGATGTCCATACGCATTTCGTGTAATGCTCTTTGAGCTTGAATTCGAGCTTCGTTCAAGTACCATTTTTTTTTAATGGTAAAGCAAATACACACAAATCTCACAACATGTCCCTTAGTGGAACTCTCACTCTCAACCTCCTCTTTAAAGAGTAGAGATCATACAATTAACCTAGGGACTCTTCGGTAATCAGACCTCAATGGGTTGCATGAGAAGTTATAGTAAGTATCAATCAGGATTATAAGTTATGACCAGCATTCTTCATATATATGACATGGTCAATGGATAGGTCTCATTAAACTAACTGATAACTTTAGAAAATTGAAAAAAAAAATTGATAGGTGCCAAAAATCATGTTATGTATTTAGCAACTTTGATGCTGAAAATTATGAGAACAATGCTAGCAAAGGTTGATTGTAATGTTGGACTCTTGTCACACTGCCATTCAGGGCTGGTTGGAGCATTTGATGACTTAGGTGTTTAAGGCCCTAACCAATAACAGACCTCCAAAAAATATTTTTTCTTATATTATAAAACCTCTTTAAATTTTTTTATCCACTATTATTAGAGTTCTTAATTTTTTTTTTTTACTTTTATTATTAGACCTAACAAATTTGACAATTTCCTAAAAAAAATCTCTCTTCATTACACCTGTCAAAAAATTGTATTTAATATATACTAACTCCAATGTTATAATGCTTATTGAAAATCGTAGAGCTTTTCATCTCCTCTCTCAGTCTCTTGTATTTTTCTTCTCCACTCATTAAAATCTTAAATTTATTGGAGCATTAGATCGAATTTTTCTAACATCAGGATCTGTTGTTATTTAACATAAATTATTTTGTAGTCTTATTATTTTTTGTTATTATAAAATTGTATATTTTGTTTGTAGTTATTGTTATTTATATTAATGAATATCATAATATATCTATTATAAAGTATGTATCAGGATATGAAAAACTTAAAAAAAAAAAAATAGATAAACTAATTCAATCACAAAAAGGAGCTCTTGATAAATTTGTGAACCCTAATAATCAAACAACAAAAAATTTAGCTGAATATTTTTAAAAAAATAATATATTAAATATTAGGGTAAACTTCATTGATACCCCCTGAGGTTTGAGGTATTGTCACGCGACTACAACTTTGTGCAATTTTGTCACCAACACCCCTATAGTTTGTATCGTATATCACATATACCTCTTCATACTAAAAGTACGTCGTTTCAGACCACTTTTTGATGGTGTATTGACCATACTACCATTTGACTTTTAATTTAACCCATTTGAATACTAAATTTACTCTTTTAACCCTGTCTAATGGACCAAAATGCTCCTTTCATCAACCTTATATATATATATAACATGTATATATAATTATTTATTTTCATAAATAATAATGTTAACATTAAATAAAAAAATAATTATTTTTTTTCTTTTTCTATATATATATATATATACACACACACACACAATAATATATCTATATATATAATTATTTATTACCATAAATACTAATGTTAACATAAAATAAAAAAAGAACTAAAATTGTCTTTCTTTTCTCTATCTATGTATATATATACACTATAATATATAATTATTTATTTCCATAAATACTAATGTTAACATAAAATATAAAAATGAATTATTTTTTTTCTTTTTCTCTAGCTATATATATTTATACTATAATATATAACCTATATATTTAATTATTTATTTCCATAAATATTAATGTTAACATATATATATAATTATTTACTTTCATAAATATTAATGTTAACACATCTGTAACGGTCCGGATTAATTTAGACCGATCCGGGATGGTTTTTGAACCGAATAAAATTTTTTTCGATTAACTGATTTCGGAAAGGTGCAAATATATATATATATATATATATATATATATGTATGTATGGAATTATATATATAAAGAGATGGAGAAGATTTTGTACGTGGAATTATTGTAATGCCAGAGGATGTGTGTATATATATATATATATGGATATATGTGTATATATATGAGATATATTTATATTAAATTATAAATATATCTATTAGTACATGTGTTGTTATTTAGGCATGTAAAAGTGTGTATATATATGTACCTGGGTGTATGTATTTAATTAAATACACATGTGATATTAGATGTGTATATGTGGGTTATTTTTACATATAATATAATTATATGAGTGTATCTTTCATCATGTGGCTGAGAGTATGATGCAATATGTGGTGTATAATAAAGCAAGAAATGAAAGGAGGAGAGGGAATCAGTTGAGAAAGAAAAAGAAAAAGAAAAGAAGAGAAAGAAAAGGAAAAGGAAAAAGAAAAGAAAAGGAAAAGGTAGAAAGAGAAGGAGAAATCGGGAAAGAGAGAGAGAGCTGTCGAGAGAAGAGATGGGTCCAGCACCGGTGATGGGCCTTCGGGTTCACGAAGGTGAGGTAGCTGGGTTGCTCACGGTGGAGCTTCGGCCTGGGCGACGGTGATCGGCGTTGAATGTTACGCATTCTAGCCTCTTAACTTATGTATTTTATTCTCTTAGTGATAGATTATTTTGTTATTTTACTTTGTTTTAGTGTTTTCTGTATTTTCAGGGCCTTAATGATTATTTCAGTTAAAACCGTGATTTTGGGCTTTTAAAGATGACATGCAAGATGGTTAGATGAAGCCTACATCAAAGGGATCCATTGAACTCCATATTTTAACTCAAATCAACCCAAGATAGAGGTCCAAGAGAATTACAACTGCTTAAGAAGGTTTCGGGCCTGAAGCCCAAATCTGCGCATAATACAGTCTTAATCCCGTTTTGGAAAACAGACAAGAAGTGTTATTTTTGAGCTTCAAATCGACATAATTCTTGCTTAAGGATGAACGAAAGTCGATTCTGCACACTTTTGTATTTCACAGAAATTCCGTAAATCGGACTTCTAGTGGGTCAAAAGTTGGGCCGAAGTCAGCAGGAAAAACCCACCTGATTAGTGCTGCGGGAAAACCTAATTTATTCCTAATTGGATTAGGACTTTGATGTATTCTCTTGGCTATTTAAAGTGACAAATTAGGGCTGTATTGAGGGAGGCTTGGCAGCAGCTTTGAAGAGCTTTTGGAATAGAGAATCATTGGAGAACAAGGCGTATCATGAGCGGCTAGTTCAGCCACCAGGGTTCTGATGGAGCCCTAACTAAACATCATTGGTTTGATTGTTCTAATTATTGGGGATTTTTGTATTCATTCATAGATTGTGTAATTTAGAGGATTCTTATTATAGAATTGAGCAATAAAAGTCTTATAAATTCAGTTTCAATGATTTCTTATCTTGTCTTAGATACTTGATTGTTGTTATTGAACTCGTCCCTCTTGTTTTCTGTGATCATGAGAGTGATTATTACACAATGGTTTTCATTGAATATATCATTAAAAGCTTTGATGGATTATGCCTAGAGAAGATGAACCATACTGCACCCTAGATTAGAGTAGTTAGGCAGATGGCCCATGCCAATCGAAGATAGTCCATGACTTAGCCTTAATCATATGTTATCTTCTTGACGGATGGAGGTGAGCTTGTAGCCACCGACACCACTTATGCATGATATGATGCCCCATAGTTAGTTCAATTGACCAGTGATTGTGAAGTTAGTGGTGAAATCAATTACCCTAGACTTATCTTATATTTTCTACACTCCTCAGTTTTTCTTGCTTTTGTTCAATTGCTTCATTAGTTAATTTAGTTTTAAAAATCAGAATTTACTTCTTTTAAATTTAATTAGAATTAATTCCTTATATCCAACACAGTCAGACCACAGTCCTTGAGGTTCGATACTCATTCCTTTCGATAGCCCTATTCTGGAAGGAATTCGTTCTATTGCGAAGTGTGGAAATTTTTAATTGATATATTTTTGAGTCACACTCACACACGAATCAATTTTTGGCGCCGTTGCCGGGGACTGTTTATTTGATTGTTTGGATTTTTAGAATTAGTTCTAATTGGATTTTAGTTTAGGAATTTTTTTTTTATTTTTCTTTTATTTATTTATTTATTTATTTTTTCTTTTCAATTACTAATTAGTTTTTTTTTATTATTATTATTTTTGTTTAGAATTTTTATTTTTATTTTTGCTACTAATCTAATTTTTTTATTTTTATTTTTTTTTCTTTTCCGGTACTTCAATCACCATACCATTGAACAAGAGGAAGAGATTATTGACATCATGGATGGTATGCGTGGTAATAATGAGGACAACAATATTGTGGCTAATGCTGTTGTGGAAAAAGCGAGATTGATCAAAGACTACTATGTCCCAGAGACTTATACTTCACCAACTGATTTTCAATTGCCTAATGTCACTGCACAGAACTATGAGATCAAACCTAGCATTATTCAGATGTTACCATCCTACTTTGGGCTGACTCACGAGGATCCGTACAAGCACTTGGATGAATTTATAGACGTTTGCTCATTAACGAAAATTCACAACTTCTCTGAAGATGCTTTTCGGATGCGACTCTTTCCATTCTCTCTAAAGGAGAAGGCCAAGTATTGGTTCAGATCTTTACCGGCGAGCTCTATCACTACATGGACTCAAATGCAAAGTGAGTTCTTGAAGAAATATTTTCTGATAGGGAGGACTAATCAATTCAGACGTGCTATCACTGGTTTCTCTCAATTTGAGGAGGAACAATTTTTTGAGACATGGGAGAGATTCAAGGACCTTCTTAGGAAGTGTCCTCATCATCAAGTTCCAATGTGGCAGTTAGTGCAGTGTTTCTATGAAGGGCTAACTGAAGGTAACAGACAGATGGTAGATGCATCATGTGGGGGCACTTTTATGTTAAAAAGTGAAGAGGAAGCTTGGACTTTGCTCGAGAACCTCAGTGACAATTGTTTACAATATGTGTCTTCATCCCATTCAAGCAGACCAACCCATTCAAGGAAGGCAAATGATATTTTTGAGATTGGTTCTGTAGATGCTATGTCTACCATTGTGGATGTTGTGGCACAGAGAGTGGTGCAACTCATGGAGGCTGGTCATGTTCCTAATCAATCTTCATATCCTCATATTTTTGAGCCATGTGATTTTTGCTCGAGTCCTATGCACCATGTCAATAATTGTCCTTCACTTGGGCAATTTTTTGATCTTCCACAAGAGCAAGGGGCAGCAATTCAGCCCACTTTTCAACCTTAGAACTATGTGCCTTCACAATTATATCAAGAATAAGTTCCTATGGCACAGAGGTATTCAGCCATTGAGGATAAGATGACAATTGTCCTAGAAAAACTTGAGAAGCTTGACTCTATTGTTGAGATGGTGGAAGCTACTGCAGCAACACTTCAATCCACTATTCAACTGGTTCACTCTCACTCTCAATCGATTGCCAAACTGGAATCTCAGTTTGGACAACTTGTCAATGCCGTGAGTAGAAGAGAAGAGGGGAAACTACCAACTCAACCAGTTGCCAACCCAAGAGGGGTTCATGTCCTTAACAATATTTCTTCTTTGAGCAACCAACACCATGAACAATTTCAAGCCATCACCACTCTTAGAAGTGGAGAAATAAGTGACAACAAGGTAGGGGAGAAGAAGCTTGATGAAGAAGAGGTGACAAAGACTCCTAATTTTGAAATTTCTCATGAGCCTAAGATGAAATTGAATACTTTTAATGTCATTCAACATCCTCGAGATGAGAGTGATTGTTTCTTCATGGATGACTTTGATGATTATGTTGAAGAAGTTGATCCAGTTGCTCTATCACATGATGTTGAGAAGTCCATTGAGGGGGTGAATGATTTACTTGATGTAGTGGCCATGAAAAATACTCCACCTTGGAGGATTCCGATTGAGCCATTGCCTATTCTTTCTACCATTCCTCAAGTGCCATCATTGGAGTTGTTTCCAAGGTTTAAATTGAATTCAAGGCAAAAAGATGTGTTTTTCCAAGCTAATGCGACCATTCCGGTCACTTTGAGTTCGACACAAGGAGGTGAGGATCATATAGGAGGGACGAAATTAAATCTCCTCAAGAGATGCGGCATTGGGTGAACTTTCAATTGATGTCGATGACCGTCGCCTACGGACGTTAAATTGGAGGATTTGTATGTATTTCTATCCTTTAATTTCTTTAATTTTCTTTTATTTTTATTTTTTATTTTTTTAGTTTATGTTTTTCTTTAGTTTTCTTTCAATTCTAGTTGCGTTTTAATATATTTTTTTCTTTGAGTTTTTGATGTATAAGTTGCTTCTGGAGGATGCCAAGAGGTGTACCGAGGTATTTGGACTCAAGATAGGTAAAAAAATGAGCTCTCGGTCGACCTTGGGCGATGGAGACTCCAAAAATACGCGTCCCGGTCGACCTTGGGCGATGGAGGGCGAAACAGGCATCAGCCGGGGGGATCGATCGCCCAAGCAAGGGGGGATCGATCGCCCCCATTTTTCCCCAAGCTGGGAGACCAACCAGCTGGGCGATCGATCGCCCAGCCCTGGGGGGATCGATCGCCCCAGCCCCTGAAGGCCCAATCAGGCCTATTTTGCTATTTTTGCTCCCTCTTTCATGCCTCATTGCTCCCACTCGAAATTTTAAGACTTGATGCCTCTTTGTGCTTGTCCAACATCAATATACACTCTAAAATCTTCCAACTTTATTTCCATACGCCTACTTGATCATCATCATTCGTCATCATCAACATTAAATCCAACTTGTTTATATCAAATTCTCATTGAAGCTCTAACTTTCTCAAGTTTCTTCTTCAAAGGAGGTGTGGTTTATTTTTGCAAAATTGGTTGAATTTCTTTGAGGGGTTTTAAAGTACAATTTTGGGGGAGGACATTGCGCATTGATTGTGGACTACTCGGTTGACCCAGATTCTCCAGCACCATCTTCTCCTTGATTTTTCGGAGGTAACTATCTTTTGTATTTTTATTTTTAGTTTTTTTTTCTTCTTTATTTTATTTTATTTTTTTTATTTTTTTTCTTTCTTTCTTTCTTCAGTAAAAAAAAAAAATTCTATTTCATATTTATTTTCACCCATACGATTTCACTTGGTTTTTGGGGTATAGTGGTTTGTTTTGACAGGTTGAAACATCCAAGTTTGGGGGTGTGCTTGCATTGCCTTCATACTATTGGTTTGCTCTATTTTCTTGCCACTATTCTTCGAATTCCTGGTAATATAGTTCTTACTCTTCTCTATGCTTCAATTGGGTGTACATTGAGGACAATGTACAGTTTAAGTTTGGGGGTGAGGCGATGCCTATTTGTGTGCTTTATTGCAATATGGGGGGAAATGTGTGTGAAATTCTTTTTGTATTAGGATTTTATTTTATTTTATTTTCTTAGTTTATTTTTTATTTTATTTTGTTTTATTTTTAGATAGAATGTTTTGACATCATTCAAGGGATTAATACCTTATGTAGGTGCCTAATTTGCAATTTTTGAGTATGTTTTAAATTTTTGAAAACTGTGGTTTAAATTAAGTGGTTTTAATCATGGTTTGCAATAACATGTTTTGAAGTGATTAATTTTAGTTTCCTTAAATGCACAGACACAATAGTATAATCTTATGGGGTATAGACTATGGTTTTGAGTTATTGAGTTACATATGGTTGAGATTAATTAGTATCTCTTGAGAATGAGTACCAATAACATGTTTTACTTGACTTCAATGAAAAAGAAAAAAAAAAGAAAAAAGAAAAAAAAAGTGATGAATAAGCAAATCAATCTGATCCTTTTTATGAGTAACCGGGCCTCTATGCCTCAGGAAGCACGGAGTGTTCGCGTCAAAAGTGAAAGGGTGAGAAAAGATGAGCATTGGTTGTCTTGATTTATAGCCTGACTGATTCGAGTAATTAGGTTCTTCGGGGTATCTTAAAGCCTAGTGCCCTAAAGCCATCTGGTTTGGGAGTCACTGACTGAAAGCTTGCTACATGGATCTTTCAGAAAGCTTAATAGATCAAGACATTGCACAACCAATAAAGCAATGAAAAAAAAAGAATTGAAAAAAATGAATGAAAAAGTCATGTATTCATGTTGGGAAGTATGATTTCAATAAGGGGAGCTAGTGAGTAGAAGGGGTATGTGCCTTAATATATTCAGAGTTTGGTTATGCCACATGAGATGACTGCTAGTTCACTTTACACGAGGGAGCTAGAGTTGATTATTTTGAGATATATTGATTTGAATTATGTGTGGGGACCATTGATTTGAATGATGGAATTTAGAAATTTGAAATTATTCTTGAATGCAAGTTTGTAACTATGTATTGTAATTTTCTTCTTGAATTAATGTTGAAACAGAATTTTGAATGTTTGTGGGTAACATTTCTGGAAACCCTCACGAGACTATACTCGTCCACTGGGAGAAACCTAGGGGTTTAAAGGCTTGTTGCATATGCTAAATGCAATCGTTTCTCCCACGAAAGTGGAGTTGGGTAGTTTAGTTAGTGTTTAGTAGTTTCTTTGTTTTAGTTTTGTTTTATTCTATTGCTAAGGGACTAGCAATATGTAAGTTTGGGGGTGTGATCGACGTTGAATGTTACGCATTCTAGCCTCTTAACTTATGTATTTTATTCTCTTAGTGATAGATTATTTTGTTATTTTACTTTGTTTTAGTGTTTTCTGTATTTTCAGGGCCTTAATGATTATTTCAGTTAAAACCGTGATTTTGGGGCTTTAAAGATGACATGCAAGATGGTTAGATGAAGCCTACATCAAAGGGATCCATTGAACTCCATATTTTAACTCAAATTAACCCAAGATAGAGGTCCAAGAGAATTACAACTGCTTAAGAAGGTTTCGGGCCTGAAGCCCAAATCTGCGCATAATACAGTCTTAATCCCGTTTTGGAAAACAGACCAGAAGTGTTATTTCTGAGCTTCAAATCGACATAATTCTCGAGTAGGGTTGAACGAAATTCGATTCTGCACACTTTTGTATTTCACGGAAATTCCGTAAATCGGACTTCTAGTGGGTCAAAAGTTGGGCCGAAGTCAGCAAGAAAAACCCACCTGATTAGTGCTGCGGGAAAACCTAATTTATTCCTAATTGGATTAGGACTTTGATGCATTCTCTTGGCTATTTAAAGTGACAAATTAGGGCTGTATTGAGGGAGGCTTGGCAGCAGCTTTGAAGAGCTTTTGGAATAGAGAATCATTGGAGAACAAGGCGTATCATGAGCGGCTAGTTCAGCCACCAGGGTTCTGATGGAGCCCTAACTAAACATCACTGGTTTGATTGTTCTAATTATTGGGGATTTTTGTATTCATTCATAGATTGTGTAATTTAGAGGATTCTTATTATAGAATTGAGCAATAAAAGTCTTATAAATTCAGTTTCAATGATTTCTTATCTTGTCTTAGATATTTGATTGTTGTTATTGAACTCGTCCCTCTTGTTTTCTGTGATCATGAGAGTGATTATTACACAATAGTTTTCATTGAATATATCATTAAAAGCTTTGATGGATTATGCCTAGAGAAGATGAACCATACTGCACCCTAGATTAGAGTAGTTAGGCAGATGGCCCATGCCAATCGAAGATAGTCCATGACTTAGCCTTAATCATATGTTATCTTCTTGACGGATGGAGGTGAGCTTGTAGCCACCGACACCACTTATGCATGATATGATGCCCCATAGTTAGTTCAATTGACCAGTGATTGTGAAGTTAGTGGTGAAATCAATTACCCTAGACTTATCTTATATTTTCTACACTCCTCAGTTTTTCTTGCTTTTGTTTAATTGCTTCATTAGTTAATTTAGTTTTAAAAATCAGAATTTACTTCTTTTAAATTTAATTAGAATTAATTCCTTATATCCAACACAGTCAGACCACAGTCCTTGAGGTTCGATACCCATTCCTTTCGATAGCCCTATTCTGCAAGGAATTCGTTCTATTACGAAGTGTGGAAATTTTTAATTGATATATTTTTGAGTCACACTCACACACGAATCAGACGGTGACGGTGGCTAGCTTACGGGTGGATAGCAGCGACGGGGGTTTGCTTGGCTGGGGTTTCTAGGTCTGTTGGTGATGGTCTTGGTTCACGGCGGCAGCGGGTGGTTTCCGGTAGAGGGTTTTGGCTCACGGTGGTGGGCTGGTGGTGAGGAGTGGGTCTTCTCGGTGCTTTGACAGGATCGTGCCGAGGAGAGTGGCTCACAGCTGGGTTCTGCTGTGACGGTTCGGTTGGGTCTTCCGTGGTGGGTGACCGATTGAGGTTCCGGTGGGTTGCACCGAGGATGGTGAGCGCCGGTAGGGGTGGTGCTTGGTAGTCACGGTGGGGCTAACTGGTTTGGGTCGCTGGGTCCGTTGAGGTGAGTTGATTGGGTCCAATTTTTGGGACTTTTTAGTGGTCTCGGCTCACGATTAGGGCTGTGAGCTGGTTGGTTGGTGGTCGGATCATGGAGATTCCATGGGTGGTCGTTGTGGACTGAATCGATTGGTGGTGAGGAGTTGGGTCTTCACTTGGTGGGGCTCGGCTGTGTTGGACAGCCCTGTTCTTTTGGCCGTGTGTATATAGGTGGTGCCAATGACGTCAGTTGATAGTGTTCGAACTTGTGGCCTTGAGTGAAGGCCGTTTCAGCCATGGTAGCGGTTTGATTTGGTTGCTAGTGGTTTTGGCTTAGCAGTAAGTTGTGTGTGGGTTGCACATGGGGTTCGGTTGGCAACTCGGGTTGTGGGTTGTTTTGGGTAGCCGAACGAGAAGGATTCACGGCTGGCTACGATTTGGCTGGACTTTGCTCGCAGTGACAGCCATGGTGGGATTACCATGGAAGGATTGAGGTAGTATTGATGATGGATCCTTGGGCTGGCGCCGAAAGAAATGGTTTAGAGGATTGTTGTGTGGGCTTTGACATGGGACTGGACCGGACAAAGAAATGGACTGCTTCGCAAGCGCGGGCTTCGTGAAAGCGGGACCTAAGGCAAGTTGATTCTTACTTCTATCTCCTACGTATATTTTGCTTACGTTGGGTAATTTATATATGTTCTTAATTTGATCATATATGGTATGTGTATATCTATATATAGGTGCTTATATATATGTGTGCACAGGTGGATATTGTATATACGTAGGATGTAAGGATATATATGTGTGTGGGTTTGGGGAGCGATGACATGTTAAATTTAATCGCTTATTTACATCGTGATATGCATGTATAGTATTGATTGAGATCATGTAAAAAGTATGCTAAATTATGTATAAATTTAGCTATGTGTTGTTCTATATGCATAGGTAGAATTTATGCATAGGTGAAATGTATATGCGATTATACATTGGTATAGTAGTAGAAATGCACGCTATATATATATATATATGAATATGGTATTGGCGAGCATTTGAAAAGCATGATTATAATGTGCTAAGTGTTTTATATGTCCTTAATACATATATGGTGACGAAATATATATGTGGTTATATATATTGTGAATAAAAAATATGCTAGTTACTTGTAGTAAATGCATGTCTTGAGTGGAAGTATGATTATATTTATGCTAGTATACATGCATATATGACTATATGTAGGATGTGATATACATATGTGTTTAAATGTGAAAATGTGAATATGAGATGCATGCTAGCTTTATTTATATATATCGAATGTATGCATAGGTTATAACATGATAAAAATGTGATAAGTTGAAGTTGTTAACAAATACGAGGTATTATGCGGGTTTTGAATATGTATGCGTTATATGTGTTGGAATGTGATGAGAAACATGCTAAATACTTCTTTTTAGTATTCATAAGCATAGGTTGATGCATGAAAATATTATGCTATGTATATATGCATCCATATTACATGTATGGGAGTGAAATGACACAATGTGGTTATATGTGGGTTTATGTGGAGATGAAATGCATGCTATGTACTTTTAACTAGCCTAGGCATTGTGAGGCATGAACATTGAATGCTTGGTTGTTATATGTTCGAAATGCATATATGGGGCCGTTATGAGAAAAAGGGAAAGTGTGTTTGAATCACCCAGAGTAGGTCATTACTCGGTCACGGTGTCGAAGTGGTCTCATCACCTGGTAGGACCGATGTTCTCGGTGGTGTATTTTGAAATGATCTCATCACCTGGTAGGACCGATGTTCTCGGTGGTGCATATTGAAGTAGTCTCACCACTTGGTAGGATCGATGTTCTCAGTGGTGCATTCCAAAATTTTCTCATCACCTGGTAGGACCGATGTTCTCGGTGGTGCATTCTAAAATGGTCTCATCACTTGGTAGGACTGATGTTCTCAGTGGTGTATTCCAAAATTATCTCATCACCTGGTAGGACCGATGTTCTCGGTGGTGTATTCTAAAATGGTCTCATCACTTGGTAGGACCGATGTTCTCAGTGGTGCATTCCAAAATTATCTCATCACCTGGTAGGACCGATGTTGTCGGTGATGTCAATTCTGAAATTGTGTGGGAAGTGTCTCGGTCACATGATTGGTTGAGAATCATGTTAGGGTATCGGGTTGAGTCCGAGAGAGAGACAAGTGTGTGAACTTGCCCTGCGGTAATGATTCCTCTGGCATTACGACCTTTACCACAACGATGCTGTCCATAGATCAAATTATTTCGTGGATTGGATTTCACTTGACTGTCTACGGCTCCATTGCGTGTGCTCGGGGTAGAAGTTTTGTATAAATGTATCGCCATGCTATTAAGTATACATTATCTATTGTGAAGCATGCTATGTGTTAAACGCATTCTTATATATGCGTTGCTTGTGACAGAACATGATATATGTTAGATATCTATTGCTTTTGAGCATGTTATATAGTTTAAATGCATCTTCATTGCATTTGAGATTGCTACTTGATGAGTAGGAGACGTGGAAATCGATTTGCATTGTTATGTAAATGCTTTGACATATATGTTCTATATACATATTGGTGCGGGATGCTTACTGCTTTCAAGCATGTTGAAAATAATTTCTAAAATCATGTGTAGTAGATTTAAATGTTCATATGTGCTAGAGTAACCATATACATTGTTGGTTCATGCATGCTAGGAGGAGCATGGTCTTAAATATTGTGATATATTTAAATGCATGTATATTTTTTAGAATATGTGAGGATCGACCTGCTGCAGCGGTGATAGTATGGTTCTACATACCTTGTTGGGCCTTTGAGCTCACCCTCTCCCAGGTTTTGCAGGTATTGCTGATTACGGAGTCAGTTAGGGGACTCATAGTACCAGTTGCAGAGGTAGTGACTAGATTCCTTAGAATCTAATTTCTGTCCAGGATAATAGATGAATGTTGTACATTTGGATTAAATGTATGAAGTGATTATGTTGATTCAATCCCTTTAGTTGTATTTTATTCATGTGATGTATGTATATGAGACGGACATTCAGGGACTGAGACATATTCTTTTGATCGTATTATGTATGTTGTAGAAATGCTGGGGGGACACGTGCCCAGAAATGTCCATTTTGATTTTTAGAAATATGAATGCTGGGGGGACACGTGCCCATAAGTGTCCATTTGAATTTAAAGCAGGTATAACATGTCAGGATCTGATTTATTACAATGGGTCATGCCCAATTTTTGTGAAAATAATAGAAAATTGAGGTTGTATGATCAGGTGATGGTTATATCGTGAGGGTGATCTCATGGAGCTCACACTTCGATTTTCGGACCTCGGGAATTGGGGCGTGACAACATCAATAAATGAGCTCTTAATTTTGGTCCTCAATTAAGGCGAAAAATTAGGTCTTAATTTCAGTCCTCAACGACGAAAAATTAGGTTTATGATCGTGGGTTTTGTTTGGTTGTTTGGATGGTGAATGGATTAGGGGTTTCGATTGATCTAGGAAAGATTGTAGTGGTTGTGGTTAATTGGAAGTGGTGGTTATGGTTCGTGGCGGTGGTGGTTGGAGGAAAAGAACAAGGGTGGTGGCTGTGGTTAACTGGCGGTGGTGGTTGGAGGAGGAGATGAGAGAGAAAGAAGCGGTGGTGGTGGTTGTGGTTAACTAGTGGTGGTGGTTGTGGTTGTGGTTGGTGGCAGTGGTTGGAGGAAAAGAATAGGGGTGGTGGTTGTGGTTAACTGGCGGTGGTGCTTATGGTTGGTGGCTGTGGTGGTTGGAGGAGGAGATGAGAGACAAAGAAGCGGTGGTGGTGGTTGTGGTTAACTAGTGGTTGTGGTTGGTGGCGGTGGTGGTTAGAGGAAAAGTACAGGCGTGGTGGTTGTGGTTAATTGGCGATGGTGGTTAGAGGAAGAGATGAGAGAGAAAGAAGCGATGGTTGCGGCTGTGGTTAACTAATGGTGGTGGTTGTGGTTGTGGTTGTGGTTGGTGGCAGTGATGGTTGGAAGAAAAGAACAGAGGTGGTGGTGGTGGTTGTGGTTAACTGGCGGTGGTGGTTGTGGTTGGTGGCGGTGGTGGTTAGAGGAGGGGATGAGAGAGAAAGAAGCGGTGGTAGTGGTTGTGGTTAACTAGTGGTGGTGGTGGTGGTTGTGGTTGTGGTTGTGGTTGGTGACAGTGGTGGTTGGTGTTTTGGTTATGGTTTGTGGTTGAAGAAGATAGAGAGAGAAATGGTGGACATATAATCATGATGACAGTTTTGTCATTTTCCAATTCTAAAATTTTTATATTAAAATTCATTTAAATAATCAAGGATAATTAGGACATTTCACATATTAAAAAATTGAAAATTCTGATAGGAGGTGTTGATGACGAAAAATCACAAAGTCATAGCCGTGTGATAATACCTTAAATCTCAGGGGGTGCCAATAAAGTTTACCCTAAATCTTAAAATGTCATTTTTATCATTATCGGAAAACTTGAATACAAGAATCTAATTAGTAACTTTTTATCTCAAAAAGCAAGAAAAATAATTTTTAAATAGACATTATTAATTATTATTTAATATTAATATATTAAATATTAAAAATTCACTTTTATAATTTTATTCAAAATCATCAAATTATGTTAAGTAGTCCTACTGCCATTTATAGTGCAGAAGGACCAAAAACTTGTGTCCAAGCAGGGTCGGCTGGACCCTTAGGTGGTCGCCTAAGGCTCCAGTCAATAGAAAACCTCCAAATTATTTTATTTCCTTAATAAGAGTTCGTAAAAAAAAAATTCATAATATTATTAGACTTTCTAAAATTTTTGTTTTAGGCCTCAACTAATGGTAAAGATTTAATAATAGACCCAAATAATTTAATTCATTCTAAAACTTATAATTTCTATCCTTATCTCAAAACTTTCTTCTTTTTTCTCTCAGTCACTCTCATTTCACTTTTTTTTTTTTTTTTTATGAATTGTTGAATATGTACTTAATAGATAATTATAAAAAATTAAGAATTATAAAATTTTCCATATTCTCCTATTAACTTTTATATTTTTTCTCATATTCCAAACGTTTTCTCTTCTCTCATTACAACAGTTATTTATAATTAATAATAAAATAATAAAAAATTTAGGTGAAAAATTAACAAATGAACAACCAAGTCATCTAAAAGAATCAGAAATAATACAATAATGAGAGAACTGTATATTAGCGATTTATAATCATAATGATAATCAAATGAGTGATGATAAATTGTTTTACGAAGAACATGAAAAAAAAAACGAAAGAAAGTGAATCAAGTAAAAAAAAAAAAAATTATTCAAAAATCATATTCTATTATCACAAATATCTATGAATCGAAAAAATATTGTTAAAAACTTTAAGAAATTTATTAATAAAAAGTTGTCCAATTAAATATAATAATTTTAATAAAAATAATTTTTATATAAATATTATTAACTAATATTTAAAATTAAAATATTACATATTAAAGGTGATTCCTATATTTTCGCCAAAAACTTCAAATTATGTTAAACGGACCTGTGTCCTAAGGTTATGAATCTTGTAAACAAAAAAATAGAAAGTTCTCTGGTGCAAAGTGTGAAGGATGTGCCCTTCAACGGTTATTATCCGAAAATTCCAAACACAAACATTTTTTGGGACTCGCAATTTCTTGTACTTGAAATGGCTATGTGGGACCAGACCATACCAAACTATTTGGGTATCTTTCACCATTTCTGCAATCAAACCCCTGTGCGGGCTTATCTTCTCTTTTTCATGTTCTCTAGTGCTAATACCTCGTGATCTGCATCATTGATGATCACTTTCTCCATCTTAAAATAGGGAAGCTATTGGTCGAATCATACATCATAGGAGTCTATTATGTAATTGTGTGTGTAAGAAATTAAGTATATGGCATTTATTGCCTTCCACTTTTATATAATTTTTTTTTGCTAAATTATTTTAATACTCATATCATATTGACTGACGATCGATTAAACAAAATTACATCTAATATACAATTACAAAAATATTCTCAAATTCTAATATTTTTAAAATTACATCTAATATACAATTACAAAAATATTCTCAAATTCTAATATTTTTATTCAAAAGTAACGTTAATTTCTAATCATTTAATTGATATATATATATATATATATTTTCTATCAATGTTACATCAGTACTACTATCACCGATGATAGTTAGCATTTTGATTTTTTATATTAGTTGACTTTAACGGACCGGAACTGACTGTCAATTAACGACAAAAATATCTGAAATAAAGTTAACCAAACTTTAAAAGAGGTTGAACACCATATTTTAAAAACTTTAATTCGAGGGTAATTAAGTAAAACCTCAAGGAAGGTTAGAGTAATTTACTCTTTATATATACTCCATTTTTATATAAATGCATTCTTTCTTTTTTAAATAAATAATATAAGTATTTCTTCATTATCAAAAAAATGGATTTCGGAGAATAATGTCATTTTACATTCAAAGTAGAGTGCCTTTATAAGAAATGGAGTGCATTTATTGGTGTTTATTAATTATGTAAGATGGTTGTACAAATGAAAGACATGTTTGTTGAAATGTTATGTCACCATAATATTCAGGAATATTAAATGTTTTTGTAAATTTATATAATATAAAAAGTTTGGTTACAAACCTCATTTATTGTAACAAAGGAAGAACTATGATACCATGTTTATTATCATCAATCCGTTAAAATTTCAAATATTGTCAGTTAAACAAATGCTTGACTAAAAAAAAAAACCTTAAACAAATAATGCATATATTCCGGTGTTTGCTTTAATTGCCATGTAATCACATGTTTGCAAGTGGATTTCATGTTTATATATATATATATATATATATATATAAATATAATTGATTGTTGGTACCACGCTAGTAAAATGATATGGAAACACATTTGCATAGAAGGCTTTTCCCTGTCCAACATTAATTATGTGAAGTTTAATTGTATATTGAATTGAGACCGTGGAAGAGAGAGGGCATGCATTTACCTAAATAATCCAAAATTACCAGAAGTTTATTTCTCCTATATAATGGTGTATTGGAGGAACCAGTATGGTGAAACTGTGGGATGTGGACCCACTATTGGCACATGCTCCACATATTTGAGCCATAATTACCAATGGCTGAACTTAGACATGCTGGTTTTATGAAGCTGTCGTAGAATGCTGCCATTGAGAATATATTTAAATAAATATATGTATTTTAGTAAGTGTGTGTATATATATATCTATATATATATATATAGATTAATGACAAATGGACAGTACTTGAGAGTAGTGAAGAAATGATGAGGGAAGAATGGGAGATCCAAGGAGTGAAAAGAGTGAGAGACAAAAGCATTGAGAAGAGAGAGGCAGACAGAGTGTGTTGGAAGCAATTTTCTCATACAGTACATATACAAATATATAATGTATTAAGCATTCAATTAAAAATGCATAACACATGATGGTTAACCAAGAATCGAGGAGGGGTCTCTGGTTCTGTCAAGACGAGGAAGAACAGTGAGTCAGTCCGCGTGCGGTCCCTTTTGCGCATGATCCTATATAACCCATGCCACCCTAAAGAACCTTATATTATATATATATAAACATGCACATTTGCTAAGGAAACTATTTGATCATGCCTTGTTCCCAACTTGTACTGCCTCATTGACTGCTGTGACTATTTAGAAGCACAATGAGAAGAATGTATGTGGGGATGTTGCATGCCATTTAAATAAATTCTCTACCCACTAAGAGCCTATCTATGTTGACTCAATTTGACTAGATTCTGAGTTGACTCGGCTAAATTTTTTCAAACTCTAAATTTACTTTACTATTTTTCTAATGTCTTGTAAATTTACTTTACTCGTCTCATGCATGTTAGAAGTTAGGAACCTCTTTCTTATATCTCACTTATCATTATATTATTGCACCATATTATATTATATTATATTTAATATTAATTTGACTCACATAAAAACTAGGAATCATGAACGTGAGATACCGATACGAAGCAGACATGACGATACAAAAAATTTAAAAAAACAAAACACGAACACGATAACAATACTGTTATAAAATAATATATTAATATATATTCATTATTCAACAAAAAAAAAAATGACTACATTATAGAAATACTTCAATTTATCGCCAAGTAATTAGAATTAAACAAACTTATAAACAAAAATAGACAAATAGATTAAAGAACCAAATTTATTCAGCTATGATACTTCAATTTTTTATTCATTTTTTAGTCATCTACATATATTTAGCTCAAATTTTTTATCATAACTCAATCGCATATAAATTTCATTCAAAATACTTATACATGACTGTTACGAAATATCTGACACATGTTTAATAGTGTTCAAGGAGTGAAAAAAAAAATTTCAAGACACTTCGTAGAAGTAGAAGTGTCTGACACGTTCCTGAAAAGCGTTTAAGTATTTGACACGGTATGGACACCCTCAATAAAATGTTTGAACTTCCTAACATAAAAGTAAATAGTTTTCTTTTCCTTTTCTAACTTTTTATAACACATGATCAATGATATCATGCACAACAGTTATAAGAGAAGATTCCTCCTTATGTGAGAGGGGATAAAGTGCGGAATAGACCCTTATGGTATTGATATACACATTAACTTTGTGCAAAGATGTAAATATCCTTGCAATAATAAAATCCTCTATTTCTTAGCTAATTAAATAATTGATATCTCCCCCCCTAAAAATTATTTTTTATTTATGTTATTTGTTTACCTTTTAAATTTGATAAACATTTTTCAATAAAAAAAAATGGCAAAAGTATTTATAGATATTAAATTTCCTTTTTATCACAAATATATTCTATCAAATCTCAATAAAAATAGCAAGTTTTTCTTTTGGTAAATATTTTTATACTAATTTTCAAAATCTCAAATTTCAAGCTTTACTCTTTGTAATTTATAAATTTTAATATATCTGATTTTTAGTTCATCAATAGTTTTCCTAAATTTAAAATTATTTTTATCTTATTTTTAAGTTTAAATGAAATAATGAATACAAAATTATGAATTTAAAATATAATTAATTAATTCTTTTCAAATTCAAGTTAGAGAACCTCTTGCACAAAAATTACATTATAAATTTTAAAAAAATATACATACCATAAATTATATAAAATATTATTATTTCTTTTCATTTAAAAATTGATTATTATTTCCATTTAGAAAAAAAAGACTAATTATTTAATAATTAAAGTTATAAAAAGAAAAATAACATCCAATTGCTAACAATAAAATTTAAACATCTTTAAATAGTTAAACAAGAAATTGGGTTACAAATTAATTTTTTCTTAGAATTATAACTACAAAATTTAATTTCTATTTTAACATTATGCCATGTTTGAGAGAGAGAAAGGGGGAGAGAGAGTTGAGAGAGAGAGGAGGAGGAGGGCAAAATCAAAATTACAGATTTATTTTATGTCAATTACCACCAAAAAGTTGTGTGAGGATGGTATTTGCATATTTTTTCAAAAATAGGGGCTGACTGAAGGGAAAAGGGCGCGATGGAAGAAAATCGAAATAAAAATAAGAATCGAACCCTTGATGTATGAAAAATCATGTAAGACCAAATTTTTTTCTTATTTAACACAAATATGATTGCATGGAGAAAATAAAATTTCAGAGATCATGTACCTTGATGGAAATAATTTTTCAACCACCTAGTCTTTAACAACTGATTAAGATTTTGATCTCCCTATTATATTGTTCGTAAGAATCACCGTTATGACCTTTGAGGTTGATTCTCTAAAAACCTAGTTCTTGTAGAAGAATCCTAGGTTTGTGAAATGATTTCCCTCTGCAATCTTCTACAACCACCCTTATTGTAATTGCAAAACCCTAGTCTTACGACCTTTTTTAATATGGGAGAGAATGAGACATATTTATAGAGGAGCCTCTCCCAAGTCAACTTTTCTTATCCATATATGCAAGATATGATAAATCATATCTTCATATAAAAGAAAAATATATATATACTCCATATCTTATATTCTCCATACGAAAAATAAAATATTACTTATATATTTAAATTATATATATATTAATTTATATTTCAGGATATTAAAATATCCAATATATATTTATATATAATTCCACTTATGCCGTTAGCATGTAATTAAATTACAAATGCCCATAGCACAATAAATCAATTCACATTTAACAACTTAGTTGGTTTTAAATGAACCTAGTGAGTTAGAAGTGAGAATCTCATTTTAAGGCCCAAACTCTTACTGGCACCAATGAATTATAAATTGGCCCGGTCATTCCATGACTCTAAATTTCAATAATCCATTAACTATAACTTAATTCCACTAAATAAGTGTGATTGCACTCCAATTCGAGAATGCTTGAACCATGTGCTGCCTTTAAACCATGTGTTTGATGGGTGAAAGGGGTTCTTTTTGAGAAAAACCATCAAAACAGTTTGCGAAAGCGTGGTTCATTGAAATAAAATCGAACCCCTTGATGTATGAAAGATTATGCAAGCAACAAAATTTTTTTCTCATGAATACGAATATGATTGCATGAACAATATGCGATTCAGAGATCAAATATCTGATGGGATAATTTTTCAACCCCCTAGTCTTCAACAGTTGATGAATCCATCAATCTCCTTTGGTGTACTGCTCGTAAGAATTACCGTTATGACCCTTGAGGCTGATTCTCTAAAATCTAGTTCTTGTGTGAGAACCCTAGGTTTTGTGAATTGATTTCTACGTAAATGCACACCCTTGATATGGGAGAGAACATGACATATTTATAGGAGAGAGTCTCTCCTTAGTCAAGTCTTCCTTTCCATATATGCAAGATATGATAAATCATATCTTCATATAAAATAAAATATATACATATTTCATATCTTATATTCTCCTACGAAAAATAAGATATTATGTATATATTTAAATTATATATATATTTCAAGATATTACAATATCCAATATATATTTAAATATAATTTCATTTGTGCCATTAACATGAAATTAAATTACAAATGCCCCTAGCACATTATAATAATTCACATTTAACAATCCAGTTGATTTTAAATCGACCTAGTGGGTTAGAAGTGAGGATCTTATTTAAAGGATCAAACTCTTAATGGCTCAAATGGATTATAATTGGCCCAGTCTTCCCATGACTCTAAATTACAATAATCTATTAACCACAACATAATTTCACTATATAAGTGTGGTTACACTCCAACTTGAGAATGGTTGAACCATGTGTTGTCTTTAAACTTTATGTTGCCTTAACACGCAACACTCGTGTTAATTATACAAAATTACCCCTCTATACACAATTGGATATGGACATATAAGTGCCCTTAATCCATATAAGCAATTGAATATTTATTAAGCCAATTGATTACTTCCCAATCAATCAATTAGCCTTTAATAAAACTTATGCACTTTGTCAAGGTGTATACCCATTTTATTAAAGTCGAACCAAGCGCTTTGATTTACCATTGATTAAACTAATCAAGAGATAATAAATTAGCTAGATAGATTTAAATGTTGGGAGCATGTTCCAAACCACATGATCAACCAACACCCAACATACTTGAATTTTAGACCCTGGGGTCCACCGCATATATCAAAGTGTTAGTCAACCATGCCTAGGGTTCATCACTCCCTCATACTTAAGGGTAACATTCACCATACACTAACAAGTAATAATTACAATGATGACCTTACAATTACATTGTTAAGGACTTGTCGGCGTTCCTACTCTGTTCTTTATCAATAGGGAGTTCACCCACTATTATCAAACAAACAAAACACTTTATGATAATGCAATATGAGTGACTTACGCT
Organism: Cornus controversa; assembly: GCA_026545225.1. Classification (NCBI taxonomy): domain Eukaryota; kingdom Viridiplantae; phylum Streptophyta; class Magnoliopsida; order Cornales; family Cornaceae; genus Cornus; species Cornus controversa. The sequence continues at coordinate 2,905,007 of CM048848.1, forward strand.
CCCGACTTTGGTAACCATACCATGTATGCAGCAAGTCATTATGTAGTCAATGAAGACTATGATTCAGGTCTTGAATCGAATAAATACACGACATTCATAATATATAAATAGTATTTTTGATAAGAAAATAAATTCTTATTGATAACCCGATGTTATTACATCCTAATTGGTGCTATAAAGGGCATACAATCTCAACAATCTTTTACTTGCATTTTATAGCCAGTTTCTCCCACAACTAACTCCCATCCTATCTAAATGTCAATCAAATACTTTGATCTGCAGCACCTTAGTAAATGGATCATCAAGGTTGTTATCCGATGTGATCTTAGCTACCACTATGTCTTCATACTACACTATGTCTCTAATTAGATGATACTTCCTGTCAATGTGTTTCCCACATTTATGATTTTTGGGATCTTTACTTTGAGCAACAACTTCATTATTGTCAAAATAATTTACAATAGGCGAACTTACATGTCACACAACTCCCAGATCAGAGAGGAATTTCTTTAACCAAATGACTTTCTTTGCTGCTTGAGAATCTGCAACATATTCAGCCTCTATGGTTGAATCAGCAATGCACAATTATTTCACACTTCTCGAACTTATAGGCCCTCTATATAGTGTAAACACAAATCCTGAGGTAGATCTTCTATAATCCTTATCTGATTGAAAATCAAAATCTGTATAACCAACTAGTACTAGTCTATCTCAAATATTTAAGAATACTCTTGACTGCAGTCTAGTGATCTTGACCAGGGTTAGACTAGAACCTATTTAAAACTCCCATTACATAACATATGTCCACTCTTGTATAAAACATAGCATACGTGAAACTACCTACTGTGACGTATATTTTTGTAATTGGCAATATTCATTGCCAAAACTAAATATGATCGAGTTGTATTAGTTGAGTTATATTTTTATCATTGATCATGTAATTGAAGTCTCAGAGTGAGCATGAAGTTCTACACCAACCATGCAAGGGTTCGTCAAAGAACGAAGCTAGAATCTTCAGAAAAAACCATCAATGGTCTGAATAAGAATTTAATCGATTAAAGTTTTGAGATGGTTCTGAATGCATGATGATATCATTGATCACATATAAGAGTCATGTAGTCCAGATAAAGTGGTGAGAATACATATATTTCAAATCAGGAGGATCCGTGTCACGCCCCGATTCCCGAGGCCCAGAAATCGAGGTGTGATCCCCGTGAGATCACCCTCACGACATAACCTCCACCTGATCATACAATTCAATTTTTTAATTATTTTTACGAAAATCGGGCATGACCCATTCTAAATAATCAGCTCCCGGCATATTACACCTGCTTTACAATTCATATGGACACTTCTGGGCACGTGTCCCCCCAGCATTTATATCTAACAGTAAATATGGACACTTCTGGGCCCGTGTCCCCCCAATATTTCTACAACATGCATAAACAATCATAAATATACATGCCTCAGTCCTTGAATGTCCGTATTAAATACATACATCACATGAATAAATACAACTGAAGGAACTGAATCTACGTAATCGCCTCATACATTTAATCCAAATGTAATACATCTATCTATCCAAAATCCTGAACATAAATTAGATTCTAAGGAATCTAATTACTACCTCCGTAACTGGTGCTATCAGTTTCCCCAACTGACTCCAAAACCAGCAACACCTGCAAAACCTGGGAGGGGGTGAGCTCAAAGGCCCAACAAGGTATGTAGAACCATACTATCACTGCTGCAGCAGATCGATCCTCACATATTCTCAAAAATATACTTATGCACTTAAATATATCACAATATTTAAGACCACGCCCCACCTAGCATGCATGAACCAATGATGTATATGGTTACTCTAGCACATATGAACATACAAAATCCACTATACATGATTTTAGAAATCATTTTCAACATGCTTGAGAACAGTAAACATTCCGCACCAATATGTATGTAGAACATATATGTCAAAGCATTTACATGACCAATGTAAATCATCTACCACATTTCCTACTTGTCAAGTAGCACATCTCAAATGCAATAAAGATGCATTTAAATGGTATAGCATGCTTAGAAGCAAACGTCCAACATATATGATGTTCATTCACAAACAACGCATATATAAGAATGCGTTAAATACATACCATGCTTCACAATAGATAATATAAGCGAGTTCACACACTCGTCCCTCTCCCGGACTCAACCCGATATCCTAACATGATTCTCAACCCATCATGTGACCTGAGACACTTCTCACACAATCTCAACACCGCCACCGAGTAAGTCACATACTCCGAGGTGGTTAGGTGGCTTCGGGATTCCTCACCGAGTAAATCACATACTCCAAGGTGATTGGATGGTCCCGGAATACATCACCGAGTAAGTCGGATACTCCAAGGTGGTTAGATAGTTTCAGAATACTTCACCGAGTAAATCACATACTCCAAGGTGGTTAGATAGTTTCAGAACACATCACCGAGTAAATCACATACTCCAAGGTGGTTAAATGATTTTGGGATCCCTCACCGAGTAACTCACATACTCCAAGGTGGTTAGACTACTCTCTCATTTTTCCCGTTCTCCTCACAACGGTCCTATACATGCATTTCAAACATATATGGATCAAGCATATCAATTTCATGCTTCACAATGCATAAGCTAGTTAAAAGTACATAGCCTGTATTTCATCTCCACATAAACCCACATATAACCACATATGTGTCATTTCCCTCCCAGATATGCAATACAGATGCATATATACATAGCATAATACTTTCATGTGTCAACCCATGCTTATGAATACTAAAAAGAAGTATTTAGCATGCTTTTCATCACATTCCAACACATATAGCACATACATGTTCACAAACTTGCATAACACCTCATATATGCAACAACTTCAACTTAGCACATTTTTATCATGCCAGGACCAATGCATACATTCGATATATGTAAATAAAGCTAGCATGCATCTCATATCCACATTCCCACATATAACCACGTAAATGTCAAATCATGCATATAAATCACATATGCACATACACTAGCATAAATACAGTCATGCTCTCATTCAATGCATGTATTCACTACAAGTAGCTAACATGCATTCCAATCACAATATATATACACATATATATATATTACATCACCCACGTATGTATCAAGAACATATAAAACACTTAGCACATTTCATGCTTTTCAATTGCTCGCCAAAAGTTACATTCATACTTAGCATGCATTTCTACCACTGCAACCACATATATATAACTACCTATATATATATATACATATACTGAACATCATGCATAAGAACCACATATGCATACAAGACAACATATAGCTAAACAAATATTATTTAGCATGCTTTGTACCTGATTTCAATCAATACGATACATGCATATCACAATGCAAATGGGCGATAAATTTAACATGTTACCGCTCCCCAACCCACATATATATATATATATATATATATAGATACCCACATATATATATATATACCCTCACACGCCACATATACTCAATATCCACCTGTGCACACATATATATAAGCACATATGTATAGGTATACACATACCACATATGATCAAATTAAGACATATGTAAATTACTTAACGTAAATAAAATCTACGTAAGAGATAGAGGCAAGAATCGACTTGCCTTAAGTCCCGCTTTAATGGTGCCCGCGCCTGTAAAGCGGTCCAGACCCGATCTCGATCCAGTCCTGTGTCGAAGTCCACACAAACGATCCTTCGGGCCACTTCGTTTCCTTCTTGCTAATTTCTGCGCTTGGCCCATTTCATGTTGTGGTCCAAGAATAATCACAACTATCTTCAACCCAATCAATTTGGCAAGCCCAATATCAAGGTCCAAATGTTAAGCCCATCTTTAATTTAAAAGTCTAAGCCCAAACACACTATCCATGATGTCTCAACCCACATCATCCACTAAATTCATCTCCACAATTTGCCACCAATTGAAGTGGCTCATACAAGGCCCCAATCAATAAACCGAGTTCTGCCCATAAACTAAACCATACACTAGCAGCCCAATCTGTGCCATGTAAACCACCACCATCATGCTCAAGCAACCAACAACCTGACTGCCACCAAGACTAGCCAACAAAATTAACCGAAGCCCAAACTGTGACCATCCCCGTCACCAAAGTAGGCTGTCCAAACAGCCGTGAGAACTCATTCGGAGATCCACACAAGCAAACCATTCCCGGCTACCTCACGGCCAAGCCAAACCACCCCAACAAGCTGCCCAAACCGATTCCAAATCAACATAGATATGTATATACACACACATATATACAGGCCCCAAATTAATCCAGCCCGAAATTACAGTGAGCTCCATCCTTCAGGCTCTATCCGATCACCACCATTAAAGAGACAAAAGAGAACCGAGCAGAACCACAACCGAAAACCCATAGCCAACCAGCCACTCAGCCGAACCCATAACCGAGCTCAATCCCCAAACCGGGCCACTTCTGGCCACCACACAACCCAGCCGCGAGCCACCCTCCTCGGCACAGTCACCACCTGCACAACCACCGTGAGCCAAAACCCCCGCCGAGAACTACCACCGCCGCCGTGAATCGAGTCCATCACCGACGGACCCCGAAACCCCACCGGAACAACCCCAAAAACGAAACCAAATACAGCCCCAATCAAGCCGTATCAACCTCACCAGCAAGGGCCCAGCCCGTGACCGTCGGCCACCATGGCCGTCTGACAGCCAGCCGAGAGCCATAGTCGGCGCCACCGTCGGTCGAATCCTCCACCGGACCAGCCGAAGCTCCACCGCGAACGACCCCCCTTCGCGAACGGCCCAGCCCGTGGAACCACCTTGAGCCACCAACGTCGGCCCAGCCACTGCCGGGGCTCCACCGTGAGCGATCGGCAGCCCCAGCCACCGCCGGCGCCGGACCACCCCTCCTCTTTCTCGATTTCTCTCTCTCGATCCCCCGATCTCTCCTTCTCTCTTTCTTTTTCCTTTTTCTTTCTTCTTTTCTTTTCTCTCTTTCTTTTTCCTTTTTCTTTCCTTTTCTTTTTTCTTTTTGGGTCAGCCGAAGACCACCACTTGGTCTTTCTCCTTCCTTCATTTTGGTCCACATATACATATTTATACGTATATGTGTGTGTATAACACCATATACACTATTGACCCACTTTATGCACAAAATCACAATTGTGCATCTCCATGTATTCTTAATTACATAAAGCCCATCATATGCATATATATATATATATTCCCATATATATATATATCTATATCCTCCAAATTCATATATATATATATATAATTCCATATATATATATATATCATATTTTCGAATTTTAATTTATTCGAAAAAAATCGGTCCGGTCCAAAATCACCCGGAACCGGTCAAAATTATTCCGGTCCTTACAACCTCCCCTCCTTCAAGGAATTTCGTCCTCGAAATTTGCATAGTCATGGTCCTTCCAAAACCAATCCATACCGGACGTCATTCTCGCCAATGATCGTCACTTCCTCTCTTTTCACGTACCCTAGGCGCTACACTTGTAACACCTAACTCATAACACTCAAGTCTTGCACACAGTGCATCTCGACTTGCTTCCTAGAGTCCACAGTCTCTACCTCAAGACCTATCCAGCCCATCTCTATCTCTAGTCTAAGGCAACACCTTCGACTAATCATACCAATCACTCACAGTGATACATCCCCTATAATCCGGGATCAGCAATACTCAAAGTCATTCTTTTATTATCAGACATGACTTTCAATCTCTAGCATTTCATCCCCGGGCTTAGTCCAATATCCTGGGCATCATCATCACAACACAATCCACATCAATCCAGTGCACATCACAAGCGCACTCACCAGCAAGGCACATGACAGTGTGCTCGCCGATAAAAACAACATAAACAGCGTACTTGCCGCAGCAAGCCACATAATCCTGCCCAGTCTCCTAGACTACAACCCACTGGAATCTAATGCCAAGTCCAGGATCTCACATCCCACTAGTTTCACAACTTCATTATTCAAGAGGAGAAACATTTACCCTTTTTCATCCTTCACACCAAGGAGCCAGTTGACAATTAGAGAGAATTCCTTTCATATCAGCACTTCACTTTAGATAACCCTTACCAATGAAAGTTTGAGGTCACCTACAGTAGCCAAACAACAGCCATACAGTGGCCGCAGCCCACTGCGTCTACACGTCCACTGCGTCCACCTCTCCCTTTCACGGCAAGAAATTATCCTCACTTCAGATACCATATGTCAGGATCCTCATCCACTATCAACCCTTCCTTCTCTTAGCATCATATCTACACTGTGATCTAACTGCATCTATCATGCGCATATCGCAGTACACCACTGAGGTCAAGGCACAGAAGGAGTGCACTTGTCAAACAAATCATCCAGTCCTGTCCATTGTTGTGGACTACATTCCATTCCTTTCCAGCATCTCACTTGAGACCCCAAGATCCTGACTGCTTCATCTAGGACCCCACAAACCCTTCAAACTCTTGGTTTGGGAAGCTACAAGGTAAACCATACCTTTCTCCACAATTCCAGACTTATACTTTCAAAGTCCATCACTACGTGTCTATTTCAACATCACAGTTCACTCGGTTTCAAACCTCTACCCAGGTTCACAAATCCTCAAAACTAGAATTTCTAGGCGACTACATGTCACCACTAGCCATGCAACGCAAAATGCAACACAAAAGGGTAATGCACAGTCACATGAATTGCATATACCACATAGCATATAACACACAACATGCTAATCAAATGAACACATACCATGCATGATATGACATATGATGCATAAATCAACCCCCTAGCCCTCGGGCTAAAACTAGGAAAATACCCCTGAACCCACACGGTCCTGGTACTTCCTCTGCCTGAGCAAGTGTGAAACACGACCCAGTCCCCCTAGTATACACACATACTAGAACACAAATCTAGAGTGGTTCAAACCAACCTACTCTCATCCTCTGTACTCATTGGTAAACACCTACCAATCTATCCACATCTATAGTCTAAGGTAGTATCCTTGACTATATACACCAATCACTTTCAGTGATATATCCCTACTATTGGGAATCCTTTATCTATCATCATCCAGACGAAACAACTCAACATCCACAAGAGCCGGCGCATCGTAAGAGGAACGCTAATCCAAGAAAAATGTCTGGCCAGGCCACTTTTCCCAGTTAGCCCAACTCCGGCAATATGCCTTCCTTGTATCCCATCTCAATTCCAACTGCCAACCTCGGCAATACACTTACCAACAACACATCATAAGTCCCTAAGTATTTCTAAGGACTTAAACACTCGCAAACTTCCTTGCGGTATCTCTTCATTGCTCACTAATGAGACTTAATCACCAAATCCAAAGGTCTAAACTCAACCAATTCTGGGAGTTATTACCAATCAAAATCTGTTTCACACACCAACACTTTGATCTTTCATTAGGATTGCTCAAACCGAGCAAATCATCCCACTATCATTCATAGGTAATTCAAACCTATCATCTAGACAACTATCATCCATTGCCGATCTCCAAACCAACACGTGATTTGACCATCCGTCCTTAGGTATTCAAACCAATGACTTTGATACCCTAGGTTTTCAAACCTATTGCCTTAACAGCAATCCAGAGTTCCTCAAATCCTCAACCCTTACCCGTCGCCCCTAGGTATTCCAACCTAGTGCTCTCATAGCATTCGGGTATTAGGTACATAATTCAACCTTCTCAACCATACACGTGGTATGTCCATTCCCGTCGTCCCTAGGTATTCTAACCTAGAGCTCTGATACCATTCTGTCACGCCCCGATTCCCGAGGCCCAGAAATCGAGGTGTGATCCCCGTGAGATCACCCTCACGACATAACCTCCACCTGATCATACAATTCAATTTTTTAATTATTTTTACGAAAATCGGGCATGACCCATTCTAAATAATCAGCTCCCGGCATATTACACCTGCTTTACAATTCATATGGACACTTCTGGGCACGTGTCCCCCCAGCATTTATATCTAACAGTAAATATGGACACTTCTGGGCCCGTGTCCCCCCAATATTTCTACAACATGCATAAACAATCATAAATATACATGCCTCAGTCCTTGAATGTCCGTATTAAATACATACATCACATGAATAAATACAACTGAAGGAACTGAATCTACGTAATCGCCTCATACATTTAATCCAAATGTAATACATCTATCTATCCAAAATCCTGAACATAAATTAGATTCTAAGGAATCTAATTACTACCTCCGTAACTGGTGCTATCAGTTTCCCCAACTGACTCCAAAACCAGCAACACCTGCAAAACCTGGGAGGGGGTGAGCTCAAAGGCCCAACAAGGTATGTAGAACCATACTATCACTGCTGCAGCAGGTCGATCCTCACATATTCTCAAAAATATACTTATGCACTTAAATATATCACAATATTTAAGACCACGCCCCACCTAGCATGCATGAACCAATGATGTATATGGTTACTCTAGCACATATGAACATACAAAATCCACTATACATGATTTTAGAAATCATTTTCAACATGCTTGAGAACAGTAAACATTCCGCACCAATATGTATGTAGAACATATATGTCAAAGCATTTACATGACCAATGTAAATCATCTACCACATTTCCTACTTGTCAAGTAGCACATCTCAAATGCAATAAAGATGCATTTAAATGGTATAGCATGCTTAGAAGCAAACGTCCAACATATATGATGTTCATTCACAAACAACGCATATATAAGAATGCGTTAAATACATACCATGCTTCACAATAGATAATATAAGCGAGTTCACACACTCGTCCCTCTCCCGGACTCAACCCGATATCCTAACATGATTCTCAACCCATCATGTGACCTGAGACACTTCTCACACAATCTCAACACCGCCACCGAGTAAGTCACATACTCCGAGGTGGTTAGGTGGCTTCGGGATTCCTCACCGAGTAAATCACATACTCCAAGGTGATTGGATGGTCCCGGAATACATCACCGAGTAAGTCGGATACTCCAAGGTGGTTAGATAGTTTCAGAATACTTCACCGAGTAAATCACATACTCCAAGGTGGTTAGATAGTTTCAGAACACATCACCGAGTAAATCACATACTCCAAGGTGGTTAAATGATTTTGGGATCCCTCACCGAGTAACTCACATACTCCAAGGTGGTTAGACTACTCTCTCATTTTTCCCGTTCTCCTCACAACGGTCCTATACATGCATTTCAAACATATATGGATCAAGCATATCAATTTCATGCTTCACAATGCATAAGCTAGTTAAAAGTACATAGCCTGTATTTCATCTCCACATAAACCCACATATAACCACATATGTGTCATTTCCCTCCCAGATATGCAATACAGATGCATATATACATAGCATAATACTTTCATGTGTCAACCCATGCTTATGAATACTAAAAAGAAGTATTTAGCATGCTTTTCATCACATTCCAACACATATAGCACATACATGTTCACAAACTTGCATAACACCTCATATATGCAACAACTTCAACTTAGCACATTTTTATCATGCCAGGACCAATGCATACATTCGATATATGTAAATAAAGCTAGCATGCATCTCATATCCACATTCCCACATATAACCACGTAAATGTCAAATCATGCATATAAATCACATATGCACATACACTAGCATAAATACAGTCATGCTCTCATTCAATGCATGTATTCACTACAAGTAGCTAACATGCATTCCAATCACAATATATATACACATATATATATATTACATCACCCACGTATGTATCAAGAACATATAAAACACTTAGCACATTTCATGCTTTTCAATTGCTCGCCAAAAGTTACATTCATACTTAGCATGCATTTCTACCACTGCAACCACATATATATAACTACCTATATATATATATACATATACTGAACATCATGCATAAGAACCACATATGCATACAAGACAACATATAGCTAAACAAATATTATTTAGCATGCTTTGTACCTGATTTCAATCAATACGATACATGCATATCACAATGCAAATGGGCGATAAATTTAACATGTTACCGCTCCCCAACCCACATATATATATATATATATATATATAGATACCCACATATATATATATATACCCTCACACGCCACATATACTCAATATCCACCTGTGCACACATATATATAAGCACATATGTATAGGTATACACATACCACATATGATCAAATTAAGACATATGTAAATTACTTAACGTAAATAAAATCTACGTAAGAGATAGAGGCAAGAATCGACTTGCCTTAAGTCCCGCTTTAATGGTGCCCGCGCCTGTAAAGCGGTCCAGACCCGATCTCGATCCAGTCCTGTGTCGAAGTCCACACAAACGATCCTTCGGGCCACTTCGTTTCCTTCTTGCTAATTTCTGCGCTTGGCCCATTTCATGTTGTGGTCCAAGAATAATCACAACTATCTTCAACCCAATCAATTTGGCAAGCCCAATATCAAGGTCCAAATGTTAAGCCCATCTTTAATTTAAAAGTCTAAGCCCAAACACACTATCCATGATGTCTCAACCCACATCATCCACTAAATTCATCTCCACAATTTGCCACCAATTGAAGTGGCTCATACAAGGCCCCAATCAATAAACCGAGTTCTGCCCATAAACTAAACCATACACTAGCAGCCCAATCTGTGCCATGTAAACCACCACCATCATGCTCAAGCAACCAACAACCTGACTGCCACCAAGACTAGCCAACAAAATTAACCGAAGCCCAAACTGTGACCATCCCCGTCACCAAAGTAGGCTGTCCAAACAGCCGTGAGAACTCATTCGGAGATCCACACAAGCAAACCATTCCCGGCTACCTCACGGCCAAGCCAAACCACCCCAACAAGCTGCCCAAACCGATTCCAAATCAACATAGATATGTATATACACACACATATATACAGGCCCCAAATTAATCCAGCCCGAAATTACAGTGAGCTCCATCCTTCAGGCTCTATCCGATCACCACCATTAAAGAGACAAAAGAGAACCGAGCAGAACCACAACCGAAAACCCATAGCCAACCAGCCACTCAGCCGAACCCATAACCGAGCTCAATCCCCAAACCGGGCCACTTCTGGCCACCACACAACCCAGCCGCGAGCCACCCTCCTCGGCACAGTCACCACCTGCACAACCACCGTGAGCCAAAACCCCCGCCGAGAACTACCACCGCCGCCGTGAATCGAGTCCATCACCGACGGACCCCGAAACCCCACCGGAACAACCCCAAAAACGAAACCAAATACAGCCCCAATCAAGCCGTATCAACCTCACCAGCAAGGGCCCAGCCCGTGACCGTCGGCCACCATGGCCGTCTGACAGCCAGCCGAGAGCCATAGTCGGCGCCACCGTCGGTCGAATCCTCCACCGGACCAGCCGAAGCTCCACCGCGAACGACCCCCCTTCGCGAACGGCCCAGCCCGTGGAACCACCTTGAGCCACCAACGTCGGCCCAGCCACTGCCGGGGCTCCACCGTGAGCGATCGGCAGCCCCAGCCACCGCCGGCGCCGGACCACCCCTCCTCTTTCTCGATTTCTCTCTCTCGATCCCCCGATCTCTCCTTCTCTCTTTCTTTTTCCTTTTTCTTTCTTCTTTTCTTTTCTCTCTTTCTTTTTCCTTTTTCTTTCCTTTTCTTTTTTCTTTTTGGGTCAGCCGAAGACCACCACTTGGTCTTTCTCCTTCCTTCATTTTGGTCCACATATACATATTTATACGTATATGTGTGTGTATAACACCATATACACTATTGACCCACTTTATGCACAAAATCACAATTGTGCATCTCCATGTATTCTTAATTACATAAAGCCCATCATATGCATATATATATATATATTCCCATATATATATATATCTATATCCTCCAAATTCATATATATATATATATAATTCCATATATATATATATATCATATTTTCGAATTTTAATTTATTCGAAAAAAATCGGTCCGGTCCAAAATCACCCGGAACCGGTCAAAATTATTCCGGTCCTTACAATCCGACCTTGAAAAGAGGGGTTTTTAAACATGGTGGTGAAACTTTCAAGGTTGGACCAGTCCAAGTGAAGATTGGACCAGTCCAAGAGGTTGTAGCATCTCAAATTGAGATTGTTATAGGGCATGGACCAGTCCAAGTGAAGCTCGGACCGGTTTAACTTTCTGGTCTGCAAAATTTGACTAGTTTTGTCCTGTTTTGACCTAACCCAGAACTTTCAAAAATTGTAGGGACTTGTTTCCTATTGTATTTCAACTTTTTTTTTTTAAAGAAAAATTAGGTTTTTTAATCTGTATAATAACCTCATATAATTTTTCTCTGAGTGTGCTTTCACAAAGCTTTCAAATATACATCAAACTGAGAATTTCTAAAGAGAGAAAATATGAGATATTTTTTTAGCAAATGATTTTTTCCTCAAATTATTTGTTTATATTTTTGAGTGCACACACATATTCAGAGTGATTTAGGGTGATCTCTATATGCTTGATCAATTGTTCGAAGATTGCGTTGAAGATTTTTTTGTAATCAAGTTACTGGATTGGTTTCTTTGACAACTGTTCATTGGTGAGGAAAGAGAAGAAGATCGAGCTATGAAGGAGACATGATACTTGCTGAGTGTTTGTGTTCTTTTAGTTACCCTTCTGAGAGAATTTTGACGTTAGCTGGGAATTTGCAACAGTTGGATGATAGTCACAATTGTAATCTTGAAGTGTTCTGCATCAGAGTTCTTGTTAGAGTAGAGTGGATGCGAGTCTGGGACAGAGTCTGTTGTACTTTGCTTCGATGATGTGACTTTGCTTCTTCGGAGCTACAAAGCCTCACCTGTGTTTTTTTTTCTTTTCGATATGGGATTTCCACGTATATCTGGTATAGTTTTTACTTTACAACACTTTATTTATTTACTTACTTTGTGGGATTGTTTAAATTTTAATTGGGCTTAAAATTGGATAATCTAAAAAATTAAGCGAAAAAGAGTAAACCTAATCACCCCCTCTAGGTTTCAAATCTAACTTTCGTAGTTGCTTCCATATCGAGCAACTCACAATTGGTATCAGAGCAGTGTTTTTTAATTTGTGAGTAGTTCCTTGTGAAGTACTTTTAAAATAAAAATTTATTTTTGTTTTCAAAAATCATCATGGAATCTAGTATGAAAGAGGGTGGATCGGTTAAGCAAACTCCTTTATTTGATGGTTCAAATTATACTTTTTAGAAGTCTCGCATGAAAGCCTTTCTCAAATCTCAAGGTGAGAGTGTTTAGATGGTTGTTGAGAATGACTATACAATTTCTACCACTACCACTGGTACTGGTGATGCAGTTGTGCTTGTAGACAAGATAAAGCAACATGGTCTAATACTGAGCATGAAGATGCTAATAATAACAACAAGAGTTTATATGCTATATTCAATTCTATTTTTCCTTCAAAATTTGTTAGAATCTCTGCTTGTTCCATTTCGAAAGAAGTATGGGATATTTTAGAGGTAACTCATGAGGGTACCACCAAGGTAAGGAAATCAAAGTTACAAATTCTAGCTACTAAATTTGAAATAATTAGAATAGATGAAGATTAAATGTTTTCTATTTTTTATTCTAGGCTTAATGATATTGTTCAATGTAGTGCTAACAATGGTGAGAAAATTGATTCTTTTCAGATTATCAGAAAAATCATGAGGTCATTACATAATAGGTTCCAAGCCAAGTTGGAAGCCTTAGATGAGAGCAGATATGTTGATTCTATGGAGGTGGCAGAACTAGTTAGATCAATTCAAATTTTTGAGATGAAATATCCAAAACTTCAGAAAACAAAAAAATTGGATTTAAAAATCTCAAAGACTTCCATGTTTTTAAGTTTGTCAAATATTTTAGGTTCTACAAAATCTAAAGTTGAAAAAATTGAAAGTTTTGAATATGATTCAGATAATGATGTTGCACTCATCGCTAGAAAATTTAAAAATATCCTTAGATATGAAAATGATAATAATCTTAGAAAAGGAAATCATTCTAAATTTCATAGTCAAGGTCCATAATCTAAAGCTAAGGATAAGAAAGAAAAAGAATTTGAGGACTCTAGGGATTCTGAAATCACTTGATGGGCATGTGGTGGTAAAGGTCACACATCTATTCAATGTCCAAGTCCTAAGAAGAATAGCTTTACTGAGAAGAAAATTTTGAAAGATAAAAGAAAGTCATAAAAGCTATTATTTCTGAATCTGAGTCTTCTAGTTCTGATAGTGATTCTTCTATTGAGAATGATACTTTTACTTTTGTTGCTCATATTGATGATGATACAACTAATGATTCTTCTTCTGATGTAGGTGTAACAGAGGTGTGCACTAGTCTCAGTCAAGTTGGGTCTGATGATTCAGAAGTTGAGCAGTCAGATGAAGAACCATGTGAGACCAAGCTGCCAAAACTTTTTGAGAATTGGTAGAAGCTTATAATAAGAAATCGAAGAAGCAGAAGGAAGTGAAAATTAAAAATGAAACTTTGAAGAAAGAGAGTGAAGAGCAATTGAAGCTGATTGAAGAAAATTAAGCTGACATTCAAAATCTTCAAAGTAAAGTAAAGTTTCTTGAAAGTGAGGTACGTCAAGCTATTTCTGCTAGATATTCTCTTATTGATAGAATTGATTTTCTTGAGCTTGAATTGAAAAAATCATAAGAGAAAATGATTTCATTTACATTTGGAAAAATTAAGCTTGATAGCATGATTAGTGTTGGTAAGCCTATAGGAGATAAGACTGAACTAGGTTTTGTTGGGTCATCATCTAATAAAACTGTGTTTGTTAAACCCAAGAACTTAAACTTGTTTACACCCAAACTTAGGCTTCAAGTTGAGTCTTTGCATGTTAATGTTGTGTCTAATGTGCTTCATTATACTTTTTGTGATAAAAATGGACATAGTCAACACTTTTGCTATAAGAAGTGAAAACATTTTAATTCTATGTTTCATGTGCATAATTCTTTTGCTAAGAATAGTGTTCATACTAAAAAGTCATATTATTGGAACAAACAGAAAAATTCTCAAGCTAAAAAGAATTCAAATAAAAAGAAGAATGTTTCTGTTTCTCTACATTATTTTCCTAATAGATTACATGTCAAGACAATTTGAATGAGAAAGAAAGATTTGGAGAAATTTGTGTCTGTTGATACTATGAGATTTATTCCTAATAGGTCTTTGGGTGCAAAACCCCCTAACTAAGGTCATTAGGACTTTTATGGTCATGGATTGAACTTATGTTCATTATTTGTTTTCCATTGGACCATATCTTTTAGATTATGTTAGGTTTTATTTTTTTTTCTATGATAATCATGTACATGTTGAAATCATATTTTTCTATGAAATAATGTGAATACTCTATATTTCTGTTAAGTTCACTTTGATTTGTGAATGCATGATTGAGACATTTAGTTTATCAATGGATGAAGTACTTGAGTTTATGATCTAGGCATTGATGACTAATGTGTTGTATTTATTTCTTTTTAGAGGTGAATCTTTTGAGTTCATACAATTTGTGCACTAGTCCAACTCTGAGAGAATTGATTGAAAACTAATGTGGAGTTGACTCGAGTATATTGTATGAGTAACATTGAAGGCTTAAATGATCAATGAAAAAAAATGAAAAAAAGATTCTCTTTTTAATTCAGCACGAAAAGAAAGAAAAAAATGAATTGCTGAAAATCTAAGACAAAAGGAAAAGTCTACCTTCGGGATGTGTTCGAAACCACCACTATGACATAAATCTCCAATGAGATATTTTTTAAAGAAATTGTTTTGAGAAAATAGTTGACTGCCTGTAAGCGTGAAAGCCACCATCTTAGAAATAAAAATAAAATAAAATTCAATGAAAAATAATTTGATCATGTGTGGTTTGATTTTCTTAACATCCAATATGTTTTAGAAGATGAATCAAAAAAATTTGATTAATTTTTGATGATATTGGATATAGCATACACACATGAATTTATTAGATGAATTTCTAAATTTTTATAAATATATGTGTATTGAAAATTGTGCCATGATTATAAATTTAATGATGAATTTTGTTGACAAATTTATGGGTTTTAAAATTGTGCATTTATGAATTGTCTTGAATTTTTTCAAAATTTTTAGATTTCATTGTTATTTTATGTGAAAAATTGATTTTAATGAATATATGATTATTATATATTTTTTATTTTCACATAAATAAAATTTCAAAAATATTTTCCTAATTTTCTAGAGTTTTAGAATTTTTTGTGTATTTTTAGGCTTTTTTTCCCCCAAAAAGGTGCCTAATTGGTCAAACTTGGTCAACTGGCCAAGCTACCCAATTGGACCAGTCCAAGGTGAAGGCTGGACCGGTCCAACTAGGCTCATCTAGCAGGTTTAAAGGGTGGGTATTTACCTTTTGGTTCATTATGTGCTTTCTTTCTTCTTGGGTGCTTTTCTTTCCATATTTCCTACACTTTGCCTCAACTATCACTACACTTTGTACTTGATATATTACATCATTGTGATTGATATTTGTGATTATTTTTGAGTTGAATTGGTGGAAGGGATTGAGCTTTGGAGAATTTATGTTGATTTTGTAAGATTACACTAACCAAGTGACATTGAAGCTTGTGTTCTCAAAGCTTGCACACCAAGTGTTTGTGAAAATTCTCGAATGGCTCCTATATTTCAATTTTGCATTCCTCTCATTGTAATAATGGCTGGTGGTTCTAGTCGACAAAGAATCAATGTTTCTCTAACACCGAAAGGCAACATAGTCTTCACAAAAGATCATTTTGATGATGAATGAATCTTTGAGCATTATAAGAATGTAGTTGGTTGTATACCAATGAGGTGTGAATGGAGTTTTGAGTTGGAGAACATATGATATGGAGTTTGTGCACTAGTTTAGAGATAATGGTTGGGGTTCACTAGCTAAATTAAGCAAGGATTGCATTCCCAACATGGTTTGTTATTTCTATAGCAATGCGCCTTCATATAATGACAATGAGTTATGAATGACAATAAAATATTTTGGGACAAAAATCAAGGTGATAACCCAATTAATTGCTGAGGTTATTGGAGTTCCAGAGGCACAAAATGGTTTAATATTTCCTTATCTTGGTATTGAAGAGAATCGACCAAGCATGGAAGAAATCATTGGGATGTTGTATGAACCGAACGCTCAATTGCTTGCAAATAAAGTTCTTATATCACTGACAATGTCTCTGCATTGAATTTGATTGTCTCTTATACTCTTGATCCTCATAATCATAAGGATGATTTGCCACGGCATCGAGTTGAGATCCTATATCATATTGTGAATGGTGATAAAATTAATGTGATAACAACTATTTTGAGGACTATGATTCAAGAGTCAAATCATTCGAGGGCTACCAATGCTTTTCCTTTTACTCTAATCGTAATGAAGATTCTCAAGGCAAAGAATGTCTATATTCTTTCAAATGCTCAAGTGATAAAGCCAAAAGGGAAGTTCACGGCTTTGAATGTTAAGCTTTCAATAATTAACAAGATGAAGGAAAGAGCTCAAAAGGAGGCAGCAAGACATCATAATGATGATGATGGTGATGAGGAGTAGGTCTTGATGGTTGAGACTTAGTTTATATTTTTTTAGACTTTGAGTAGTTAGCTCTATTTGTGTCTAGATTTGGTACTTGAACTTGGTATGTTTTATGTTTTGATTTGCTCAGACATTTTATGATCTATGCTTTCTATATTTTGTCGATGTGCAACCCTCTATAATTTTAAAACTTATGTGATATTTTGGATTGGAGATTATACTTATATCTCACTTAATCATGTCATATGTGTTCTCTTTTGTTCTCATATCTTTGTTAATTTGTTCCAACAAGGGGGAGACTTATTACTAGAAAAAGGAGACATGGGAAACATATATAAAGGGGGAGACATATTTTTTTGACATATTTTTTTTGGTATATGATTAAAGGGGAGTTTGGAGATGATTTTATATCATTATATTTTTTTGCTTTATTAAGATTTCACAGGTAATGTTGTTTACATGATGTGCAGATTTTACAGGTTGGAAAGATACTACTCATAAAGGTTGAAAGCTTGCTCACAATGCTCTGAGTTTTTCAAGCTATATTTCTTTGTATTGGAGACATATTGTAATCTAATTTTTTCAGTGGTTAGGTTAATGTTGTCTAGGTTGATTTTGTCATGAAATTGCCAAAGGGAGAGATTGTGACATATTTTTGTAATTGACAATCTTCAATGTCAAAACTAAACATGATCGAGTTGTATTCTTTGAGTTATATTTTTATCATTGATCATGTAATTGAAGTCTCAGAGTGAGTATGAAATTCTACACCAACCATGCAAGGATTCGTCAAAGAACGACGTTACAATCTTCGGGAAAAGTCGTCAATGGTCAGAATACAAATTTGATCGATTAAAGTTTTGAGATGGTTTTGAATTCATGAGGACATCGTTGATCACATATAAGATTCATGTAGTCCAGGTAAAGTGGTGAGAACACATATATTTCAAACCGGAAAGATTTGACCTTGAAAAGAGGGGCTTTTAAGCAATTTAGTGAAACTTTTAAGGTTGGACCGGTCCAAGTGAAGGCTGGACCTGTCCAAGAGGTTGCAACATCTAAAATTGAGATTGGTACAGGACATGGACCTATCCAAGTGAAGCCCAGATCGGTCTAATTTTTTTGGTTTGTGAAATTTGACTAGTTTTATCTTGTGTTAACCCGGAATTGACTCAAAACTTTCTAAAATCGTGGGGGCTTGTTTCCTATTGGAATTTAACTTGTTTTTCTAATAAAAGTAGAGTTTTTAATCTATATAAAAATCTCATATGATTTCTCTCTCAGTGTGCTTTCACAAAGCTTTCAAATATACATCAAAATAGAGAATTTCTAAAGAGAGAAAACATGAGATATTTTTCTAGCAAATGATTTCTTGTCAAATTATTTTTTTTATAATTTTAATAGCACACACATATTCAGAGTGATTTAGGGTGATCTCTATTTGCTTGATCAACTATTCGAAGACTGCATTGAAGATTTCTTCGTGATCAAGTTATTGAATTGGTTTCTTCGACAACTGTTCGTTGGTGAGGAATGAGAAGAAGATCGAGCTACGAAGGGGATAGAATACTTACTGAGTGTTCATGTTCTTCCAGTTACCCTTCTAAGAGGATTTTGACGTTAGTTGGGAATCTGCAGTAGTTGGACGAAGTAATCGCAATTGTAAACCTGAGGTGTTCCGCATCAGAGTTCTTATCAGAATGGAGTGGATGTAAGTCTGGGATAGAGGTTGTTGTACTTTGCTTCGACGATAGTGGATTTGCTTATCCGGGGCTACAAAGCCTCACACATGATTTTTTTGGGTTTTTCACATATATCTGGTGTATTCTTTATTTTACGGAACTTTATTTATTTACTTGCTTTGTAGGATTGCTTAAATTTTTATTGGGCTTAAAATTGGATAATTTGAAAAATTAAGCAAAAGTGAGTAAACCTAATCACCCCCCTCTAGGTTTTAAATCTAGCTTTCACAGTCGCTTTCGCACCGTGCAACTCACACCTATTGTCGAAGCATATGATATCTGCCTCATCTCTTCTTCCCCTTCAGGTGTCTTGGGACATTGAGCCTTAGAAAGAGATACTCTATGCCTAATATGTAAGAAACCTTTCTTGGAGTTTTGCATAGTAAACCTAACTAAAATCTCATCAATATATGCAGTTTGGGATAAATCGATCATCAATTTCTTTCGATTACGTAAAAGCTTAATCCCAAGGATGTAACTGACTTATCTCCAATCTTTCATGTCAAAATAGCTAGATAACCAAATGTTTACTGATGATAATGCCCCTATATCGTTTCTAATGAGTAGAATATCATCCACATAAAGAATAAGAAAGATCACAATGCTATCCTATACTTTCTTGTACACACAAGGCTCATCAATGTTTTGATCAAAACCAAAAGCCTTGATTGCTTGATCAAAACATAGCTCCTGGATGCTTGCTTGAGTTCATAAATGGATTTTTATAATTTGCACACTAGGTGCTCCTGACTTTTCACCACAAATCTGTCTGCTATATCTCATAATCATAATGAGCACTTATAACTAAAAGAGTCCGAATAGACATCAACTTGGCTACTAGTGAGAATTTCTCCTCATAATCAATCCCTTCATGTTGAGTGAAGCCTTTAGCTATCAGCCTTGCCTTATATGTCTCAACATATTCGTCTATTCCTCTTTTCATTTTGTAGATCCACTTACATCTGATGGGTTTTATCCTAGCAGGTGGTTCTACAAGTTCCCATACTTGATTGGAATACATAGATTCCAATTCTGATTTTATGGCAACCTGCCAGTTTCCTGCATCCACGTCATTGATGACCTCTTCGTAGTTCACAAGGTCCAACTCATGTTTATCCAGGATAACCTCGTAAGATTCTCCTAGAAATATGTATATGTCAGGTTGTCGTAAGATTCTTCCACTACGATGGGGCATAGGTGTACTAGATGATGAATGTGTACTAGTGATAGCCTCTTGTGTTCCATCAGTCTTATTAACTATGATTGGTTAATCTACCACCGGCTCTTTAAACGAATTCGACATCTCATCTAAGACAACTTTACTTTTGGGTCTGTGTCTCATAATATAATATTCCTTTAAGAATATAAGATTGGTGTTAACCAATGCTTTTCTATCCTCAGGATCATAAAATAAACCATAATTGGTTTCCTTTGGATAGCCTACAAACAAACACACTTTTGATCTTACTTCCCACTTAGTTAACTGTCTTATCCGCACATGTGCAGGACAACCCCCCAAATATGGAACTGCATCAGACTAGGTCTATGCCCTATTCGTAGCTCATAAGGAGTCTTTGGTACCCACTTCGATGAAACATGATTTAATGTATAAGTGGTTGTATCAAAAGCTAAACCTCAAAAGGAAGGAGGTAACATTAAATAAGTCAAGATTGATCTTACCATGTCTAGCAATGTTCTGTTTCTTCTTTCTGCTGAGGGAAACCCGGTGTAGACAACTGACTAACAATATGATCGGTGTTGAATGTTACGCATTCTAGCCTCTTAACTTGAGTATTTTATTCTTTTAGTGATAGATTATTTTGTGATTTTACTTCGTTTTAGTTTATGAAGCACGGATACTTTCCCGGAGGCGCCGTGGCCATATCGGATACGTATCCGATACAGATACGGCCGGACACGTATCGAATACTCCTGGGAAGTATCCATTTTTTTTAAAATAATTTTTTTATTTTCGGATACGGCAGGATACGGCAAGGATACGGCACGGATACTTGGGGATACGACCAGGATACTTCTCGGATACGTTTGATTTTTTTTTGTTAATTTTTTTTTAAAGATGGTAGCCATATTGTAATATTAAAATTTAAAAAGCTTAGTTAAAATGTGGGAATTAATTTGTAATAAATCAAAAGATCTTTAATGTTGAAAAAAAAAGATCATTTAAGTTAAAACTTAAAACTTAATTTGTGTTCTATTAATTTTTTTGTATAATATATAAAATATATATATATATATATATATATATATTTGCCGTCTCCCGCTGTACCCGTATCCTATTTTTTCGAGATTTGCCGTATCGTCGTATCCGTATCGTGTCGTATCTGTATCCCATATCCGTATCCGTATCCGTGCTTTATAGGTTTTAGTGTTTTCTATATTTTTAGGGCCTTAATAATTATTTTAGTTAAAACTATGATTTTGGGCTTTTAAAGATGACATGTAAGAGGGTTAGATGAAGCCTACATCAAATGGATCCATTCAACTCCATATTTTTACTCAAATCAGCTCAAGGAAGAGGCCCAAGAGAATTATAACTGCTTAAGGGTATTTCGGGCTGAAATCCAATTCTGCACGTAATACAATTTTAATCCCATTTTGAAAAATAGCCCATAACTCTTATTTTCAAGCATCAAATTGACTCAATTCTCGCATTGGTTGAATGAAATTTTATTCTGGACAGTTTTATATTTCACGTAAATTTTATGAATCGAACTTCGAGTAGGTCAAGCTCTGGGCCAAAAGTTAGAAGAAAAATTCACCTGATTAAGGCCTGCGAGAAACCCTACTTGTCTCCTAATTAGGTAAGGACTCTTCATATTCTCTTGGATATTAAAAGTGACGAATTGGGGCTGTATTGAGGAGGCTTGGCAGCAGCTTTGAAGAGTTTTTGGAGTAGAGAATCATTGGAGAACAAGGGATAACAATACTTCCATAGAGATGATGTATTCTTCCTCAACCGTTGAAGCTTTTTCTTCTACCATGAGCGGCTAGTTCATCCACTAGGGTTTTAACGTAGCCCTAACTAAGCATCAATAGTTTGATTATTCTAATTATTTGGGATTTTTGTATACATGCATAGATTGTGTAATTTAGAGAATTCTTCTTATAGAATTGAGTTATAAAAGTCTTATAAATTCAATTTCAACGATTTCTTATCTTGTTTTATATATTTAGTTGTTGTTATTGAACTTAATCTCTCTTATTTTCTATGACTATGAGAGCTATTATTACACAATGGTAATCATTGAATATATCATTAAAAGCTTTGATGGAGTATGCCTAGAGAAGATGGACCATACTGCACCCTAGAGTAGAGTAGTCAGGCAGATGGCCCATGCCAATTGAAGATAGTCCATGACTTAGCCTTAATCATATGTTATCTTCTTGGTGGATGAAGGTGAACTTATTGCCTCCAACACCACTTATGCATGGTATGATTCCCCATAGTTAGTTCAATTGACCATTGATTGTAAAGTTAGTGGTGAAATCAATAACCCTAGATTTATCTTATATTATCTACACTCAATAGTTTTTATTACTTTTGTTCAATTGCTTTATTAGTTAATTTAAAATAAAAATCAACAACTTATTTCTTTTAAATTTAATTAGAATTAGTCCTAATAATTCAACACAGTCAGACCACAGTCACAGAGGTTCGACACCCCTTTCGATAGCCTTATTCTGCAAGAAATTCATTCTATTGTGAAGTGTGGTAATTTTTATTGATACACTTATCACAGAATCAATTTTTGGCGCTGTTGCCGGGGACTGTCTATTTGATTGTTTGGATTTTTAGAATTAGTTCTAATTGAATTTTTAGTTTAGGAATTTTTTTTTATATTTTGCTTTTAATTTTTTTTTTTTTTTTGTTTTCTTTTCAAGTACCAATTTGTTTTATTTTATTTTTATTTTAGAATTTTTATTTTTGCTACTAATCTATTTTATTTTTATTTTTTTTTCTTTTTCGGTACTTTAATCACCATACCATTGAGTGAGAGAAAGAAATTATTGATGCCATAGTTGGTGTGCGTGGTAATAATGATGACAACAATATGGTGCCTAATGCTGTTGGGGAGAGGGCGAGATTACTTAGAGATTATTATGTCCTAGAGACATACAATTCGCCAGTTGGATTCCAATTGCCTAATGTCACTGCACAAAACTATGAGATCAAGCCCAGTATCATTCAGATGTTGCCATCTTACTTTGGGCTGACTGATGAGGATCCGTACAAGCACTTGGATGAATTTATAGAAGTTTGTTCATTAACAAAAATTCACAATCCTCTGAAGATGTTTTCTGGATGCGACTCTTTCCATTCTCTTTGAAGGAGAAGGCTAAGTATTAGTTCAGATCACTATGGGCGAGCTCTATCACTTCGTGGACTCAAATACAAGAGTTCTTGAAGAAATATTTTTCAATAAGGAGGACAAATCAATTCAGATGAGCTATCACTAGTTTCTCTCAATTTGAGGGGGAACAATCCTATGAGACATGGGAGAGATTCAAAGACCTTCTTAGGAAGTGTCCTCATCACCAAGTTCTAAAGTGACAGTTAGTGTAGTGTTTCTATGAGGGGCTAAGAAAAGGTAATAGACAGATGGTGGATGCATCATGTGGGGGTACTTTCATATTAAAAAGTGAAGATGAAGCATGGACTTTGTTCAAGAACCTCAATGACAATTCTTTACAATGTGTGTCTTTATTTCGTTCAACCAGACCGTCAAATTCTAATACAAGGAAGGCTGATGGTATTTTTGAGATTGGTTCTACATATGCTATGTCTACCATTGTGGATGTTGTGGCATAGAGAGTGGTGCAACTCATGGCGGCTGGTCCAGTTCCTAATCCATCTTCTTACCCTCCTATATTTGATCCATGTGATTTTTGCTCGAGTCCTATGCACCATGTGAGTAATTGTCCTTCACTTGGGCAGTTTGTCGATCTTGAACAAGGATAAGGGGTAGCAAATCAGTCCACTTTTCAGCCTCAGAACTATATGCCTCCATAGCCATATCAAGCACAAGTTCCTATGCCACTGATATATTTAGCTCTTGAGGACAAGATGACGATTATTTTAGTAAAACTTGAGAAGCTTGACTATATTGCTGAAGTAGTTCAATCCACTACTCAACTGGTTCATTCTCACTCTCAGTCAATTGCCAATGCTTTGAGTAGAAGAGAGGAGGGGAAACTACCAAGTCAACCAGTTACCAACCCAAACGGGGTTCATGTCCTCGACAATATTTCTTCTTCAAGCAACTCACACCATGAGCAGGTTCAAGCCATCACCACTTTTAAAAGTGGAGAAATAATTGACAATAAGAAGCTTGATGAAGAAGAGGTGACAAAGAGTCCTAATGTTGAAATTTCTCATGAGCCTAAGGTGAAATTGAATACTTTTAATGTGATTCAGCATCCTCCAGATGAGAGTGATTGTTTCTTCATGGATGTCTTTGATGATTATGTGGAAGAAGTTGATTCGGTTGCTCTATCTCAAGATGTTGAGAAGTCCATTGCGAGGGTGAATGATATAATTGATGTAGTGGCCATGAAAGATAAGCCACCTTGGAGGATTTTGATTGAGCCATTGCCTTTTCTTTCTAGCACTCCTTAGGTGTCATCATTAGAGTCTCCATAGGTAAAATTGAAGCATCTTTCGTCAAGGTAGAGAGATGTGCTTTTCAAAGCTAATGAGACCATTCCAATTACTTTGAGTTCGGTATAAGGAAGTGAGGATCATATAGGGGGGACGATGTTAAATCTCCTCGAGAGATGTGGTATTAGGTGAACCTTGAATTGAAGTTAATGAATGTCACCTACGGACGGTAACTGTAGGGTATTTTGTATTTTGTATATATGATTTCTTGTATTTTTCTTTCTTTAATTCTTCTTTTACATTTTTCTTCCATTATTAGTTGCATTTTAATATTTTTTTTTTTTGAGTTTTTGATGTCTTAGTTGCTTTCGCGGGATGCCGAAAGTTGTATTGGGCTATTCAGACTCAAAACAGGTGAACAAGAGAGACCTCGGTCAACCTTGGGCGATCACTAGCTCAAAAATACCATTCCCGGTCAACCTTGGGCGATAGACACCCAAAGAGCTTTAGTAAGGGGGATCGATCGCCCCCATTAATTTTTGAAGAAATCTCACAATCAGCTGGGTGATCGATCACCCAGCCCAAGGGGGATCGATAGCCCAGAGTTATATAGCCCCAACTAATCTGTTTTGTTTTATTTTAATCCATTTCTCTTGCCCTAATTGTTCCTACTTGAACATACATATTTTAGTACCTCTTGTTGCCCCTCCTACATCAATATGCACTCTAAAATCTTCAAATTTTATTGCCATACATCTACTTGATCATCATCATTCATCACCATCATCATCCATTCCAACTTGTTCTTCTCCGTTATCATTAAAGTTTCAACTTTTTCATATTTCCTTCTTCACAAGAGGTGTGAATTAATTGTGGAAGTGGGGTGATTTCTTTAAGGGATTTTGTACTACAAGTTTGGGGGAGGACATTGCACATTGACTTTGGACTAGTTGGTTGATTTTGATGCTCCATTCTGGCCTTGACCTAGATGTTCCAACACCACCTTCTCCTTGATTTTTTGGAGGTAACTATCTTTTGTATTTTTAGTTTTATTGTTATTTTTCTTTTCTTTATTTTATTTTTTGTATTTTTTTATTCAATTTCAAAAAAATAATAAAAAAAATTCTTGTTTTTATTTTTTTGTTTCATTTTTATTTTCACTTATATTATTTCACTTGGTCGGTGGGGTATAGTGGTTTGTTTTGACAAGTTGTCGCATCCAAGTTTGGGGGAGTGCTTGCATTGCCTTCGTACTACTGGTTTGTGCTATTTTCTTGCCACTACTCCATGATCATGGTAACATCGTTCTCACTCTTCTCTATGCTTTTATTGGATGTATATTAAGGACAATGTATAGTTTAAGTTTGGGGGTGAGGCAATGCCTTTTATGTGCTTTATTACAACATGGGGGGAAATTTTTATGAATTTTTTTTTATTTTAGGACTTTTTGGTTATTTTATTTTCTTAGTTTTTTTATTTATTTTCTTTTGTTTTATTTTTATATATGATATTTTTGCATTATTTAAGGGATTAATACCTTATGTAGGTGCGTAACTTGCAATTTTTGGGTATATTTTGAATTTCTAGAAACTATGGTTTGAATTAAGTGATTTTAATCATTGTTTGCATTAACATGCCTTGGGGTAATTGGTTTTAGTTTCCTCACATGCACAGGCACACTAGCATAATCTTGTGAGGTATAAACTTTGGTTCTGAGTTATTAAGTTACATATGCTTGATATTAATTAGTATCTCTTGAGAATGAGTACCGATGATGTGTTTTACTTGACTTCAATGAAAAAAAAAAAGAGAAAAAAGAAGAAAAAATATATGTTGAATAGCAAACCAATTTGATCATTTTCATGAGTAACCGGGCCTCTATGCCTCAGGAAGCACGGAGTGTTCTCGTCAAAAGTGAAGGGGTGAGAAGAGATGAGCATTGGTTGTCTTGATTTGTAGCCTGTCTGATTCGAGTAATTAAGTTTTTCGGGTGTCTTAACACCTAGTGCCCTACAACCATCTAGTTAGGGAGTCACTGACTGAAAGTTTGCTACATGAATCTTTCAAAAAGCTTAATAGACCAAGACATTGCACAACCAATAAAGCAATGAAAAAAAAAGAGAATGAAAAAAAAGATTGAAAAAGTCTTGTATCTATGTTTGGAAGTATGAGTTTAATAAGGGGAACTAGTGGGTTGAAGGGGTATGTGATTTAATTTATTTCGAGCAGGGTTATGCTACATGAGATGACTACCTGTTCACTTTACACGAGGGAGCTAGAGTTGGTTTCTTTGAGATATGTTGATGTGAATTATGCATGTGGACCATTACTTTGAATTGTGAAATTTAAAAGTTTAAAATTATTTTTGAATGCAAGTTTGTAACTATGTATTGTAATCTTCTTCTTGATTAATGTTTAAACAGAATTTTGAATGCAGGCTATCATTTCTGAAAAACCTCACGAGATTATAACTTGTCCACTACGGGGAACCTAGGGGTTTAAAGGTTTGTTACATATGCTAAATGCAATCGTTTCTTCCACGAAAGTGGAATTAGGTAGTTTAGTTAGTGTTTAGTAGTTTTCTTTGTTCGTTTCACCCACGAACCTAGGTGTGATCGGCGTTGAATGTTACGCATTCTAGCCTTTTAACTTGCGTATTTTATTCTTTTAGTAATAGATTATTTTGTGATTTTACTTCGTTTTAGTATTTTCTGTATTTTTATGGTCTTAATAATTATTTCAGTTAAAATCATGATTTTGGGCTTTTAAAAATGACATGCAAGAGGGTTAGATGAAGCCTACATCAAATGGATTCATTCAACTCCATTTTACTCAAATCAGCCCAAGCAAGAGGCCCAAGAGAATTATAACTGCTTAAGGGTATTTTGGGCTGAAATCCAATTCTATGCGTAATACAATTTTAATCCCATTTTGGAAAACGACCTGTAACTCTTATTTTTGAGCATCAAATTGACTCAATTCTTACATAGGTTAAACAAAATTCGATTATGGATAGTTTTATATTTCACGTAAATTTCGTGAATCGAACTTCGAGTGGGTCAAGCTCTGGGCCAAAAGTCAAAAGAAAAACCCACCTGATTAGGTCCTGCGGGAAACCTTACTTGTCTCCTAATTAGTTAAGGACTCTTCATATTCTCTTGATTATTAAAAGTGACGAATTGGGGCTATATTGAGGGGGATTGGCAGCAGCTTTGAAGAGTTTTTGGAGTGGAGAATCGTTGGAGAACAAGGCGTAGCAATACTTCCATGGAAATGATGTCTTCTTCCTCAACTGTTGAAGTTTCTTCTTCTACCATGAGCAGCTAGTTCATCCACTAGGGTTTTGATGTAGCCCTAACTATGTATCAATAGTTTGATTGTTTTAATTATTTGGAATTTTTGTATACATGAATAGATTGTGTAATTTAGAGGATTCTTCTTATAGAATTGAGCTATAAAAGTCTTATAAATTCAGTTTCAATGATTTCTTATCTTGTCTTAGACATTTAGTTGTTGTTCTTGAACTCAATATCTCTTATTTTATGTGATTATGAGAGCGATTATTATACAATGGTAATCACAGAATATACATTAAAAGCTTTAATGGAGTATGCCTAGAGAAGATAGACCATACTGCACCCTAGAGTAGAGTAGTTAGGCAGATGACCCATGCCAATCGAAGATAGTCCATGACTTAGCCTTAATCATATGTTATCTTCTTGACGAATGAAAGTGAGCTTGTAGCCACCGACACCACTTATGTATGGTATAATTCCCCATAGTTAATTCAATTGACCATCGATTGTAAAGTTAGTGGTGAAATCAATAACCTTGGATTTATCTTATATTATCTACACTCAATAGGAATTGTTTCTTTTGTTCAATTGCTTCATTAGTTAATTTAAAATAAAAATTAGTAACTTATTTCTTTTAAATTTAATTAGAATTAGTCCTAACAATTCAACACAGCCAGACCACAATCCCAGAGGTTCGACACCCCTTTCGATTGCCTTATTCTGCAAGGAATTCGTTTTATTGCAAAATGTGGTAATTTTAATTGATACACTTATCACAGAATCACAATACCTTCAGTAACCATGTGGTCTTTAAACTGACCTAAGAAGTACTCCCTCCACGATTTGACCATAGTATTTTGATGTGTTTACCTAATTTTTGCTCCACTTCCGCCTGATACTATTGAAACTTTCTAAAAGCTTTAAACTTGTGGTGTATTTGACAAACATATCCAAACCTGGACAACTCTGACATTCCATGCGCGATCCATTTTCTCTGTTCCCTCACAATAACCCCATATATGCATTTCAAACATAAAAAGTCTAGCATTTCATTTTTATACTTCTCAAATGCACAAGCTAGTTCTAAAGGTACATAGTATGCATTTCTCACCACATAACCACATATAATCACATATATGTCAAAACATGCATATTATTCACATATACCTACAAATCTCCAATTTAGTACATATTGTTCATGCTTCACCAAATGCATACGTTTGCTAGATAAAATTAACATGCATTTCACACTACATCATCAACACATAATCACGTGCATGTTCATTATTACACATAATCACATATGCACACAAAATTAACATATAAGTATTCATGCTCTCAACTTCACACATTTCACAAACTAGACCCTCATACTATACATATCACAAGAATATGTCTATTTTCACATAAGAATCATAGAAGAAGGATAAAACCTCACATCTTAATCCCTTTCACCACTCATATATATGAAAACACACCTTACACCTCACCATTTCACCTGAAATCCTAGAATCGAGAGAAGGAGAACCTCTACCTAAATTTTGAAGGCTTTCTAAGCAATCTTTAAGAATTTCACTGAGGTTTGCTTTGCCAAAATGTAAGATTGTTCGGTTCAAACCGAAGCCCTTGCCAACATTGTAATGTAGAAAGAAGGTGGAGGGATGAAGTTGGGAGAAATATAGAGAGAGAAAGTGGCATGAGAATGGCTGGAATATCCCAGCCCAAGATATTTATAATATCTGGGGTACTAAATGACTAAAACGCCCATCAGTCACTTAACGTACCCTCCTGACCTCCATTTTGGATTTCAAAATACGTCCTTGAAAATCACTTCCTTAACTCTCTAAACATTTCATTTGGTCTAAAATCAAAATTAATTATTTTTCAGAATTTTTTGAATTTTTGGGTTCACCCGTACCGCATCCCGGGCCCCTATTTGACCAAAAAGTCAAACTTCTCCAAATGTTTCAAAAATTTCCTGAAATCTCTATAAAACATCCCAAACATGTTTATCATACTTAAAACATGCTTAACATCATTGAAAATGCAATTATGGCAACTATGATACATAAAATGCAAACCACCCAAAATTAGTCACGGTCTCTACAACCAGCTCCCCACCTTCAAGGAATTTTATCCTCGAAATTAGAGACATAACTCAAGTGGTAGACAACTCAGGATACTTTGAACAGACTTCTTGTTCCCGCTCCCATGTAACCTCCTCGACTATGTGATGCCTCTAAAGGACTTTAACCAAAGGAATGGTTCTGGCCCGAAGTACTTATTTTCTAGCGTCTAAAACCTGTATCGGTCTCTCCTCATAAGATACATCCTCATTCGCCTCAAGATCTGCCCAATATAACACATGTGAAGGACCCGGCTCATACTTTCTCAACATAAAAATGTGAAAAGTATTGTGCACACTTGACAATTCCAGTGGCAATGTCAAGTGAAATGCAACCTCCTACACGATCCAATATCTCAAACGGACCGATAAACCGTGGTGTTAGTGATCGACATTGAATGTTACGCATTCTAGTCTCTTAATTTGCATATTTTATTCTCTTAGTGATAGTTTATATGTGATTTTACTCTATTTTTGTGTTTTCTGTCATTATCAAGGCCTTAATGATTATTTCAGATAAAACCATGATTTTGGACTTTTAAAGATGATATCCAAGAAGGTTATATGAAGCTTACATCTAATGGATCCATTCAAGTCCATATTTCAACTCAAATCAACCAAGGAAGAGGTCCAAGAGAATTATAACTGCTTAAGAAGATTACGGGCCTGAAGCCTAATTTTACGCATAATTCAATTTTAATCCCATTTTGGAAAATAGCTCAAAATTCATATTTCCGAGTGTCAGTTGGACTTAATTTTTTGTAGGTTGAAGGAAATTCTATTCTGGAGATATTTGTATTTCACAGAAATTTCGTGAATCGCACTAATTCAATGTCAAAATTGGATTTCAATTCAGACTAGATTTTCTCCTAAATACTTTCTTATTTTCTTTTACTTGGAGAACACCCTAGAGGACCTCTATATAAGAGAAAGAGATAAGTAGAATTGGAGGTGTTTTTGTTTCTGGAGGAGAAAAGAAGTGGAGGCCAGGGCAGAGAAGACAGAGATAATCTGAGTTTTATTTATTTTATTTCATTATATTTTCTATTATTTTGTTATCTTCTTCTTCTACCATGTGTAACTAAACTCCTCAACTAGGGTTGAGGAGGAAACCTCCACTAATGAAGTGAAGTTATTTTGTTCATTAATTGATTCCCATGTGTATGATTTAAATGCTTATGATTTTCTCTTCTTGTGATTAATTATTTTATAGTTCTTTCACTCATGTATATGTGGTAGTTAGAAAGTATTATAATTAATCTAAGCTTGGATTTGTATTTCTTAAAAGTGATAATCTTTGATCTTATGTTTTTCATTAAATTGGATACATAAGATGCTTAAAATTTTACACTAGTAAAGCGAAGGAAAATCTACCTTTTAATATATTTTTCATAATACTTTATTGTTAATTCTGGAGTAAGCAATAGATTGATTTTTTGATTGCTACTCTAAATTTGGGAATTAATAAATGAATATTAGAAACTTCATGGATTTAATGGTGGTGGAATCCGAAACCTTAGTTATTTTCTCTATTTGATTTCAATTGTGTTATTTTATTTGCATGTTAGTTTAATTTCTCTCAAATCAACGAACTCTTGTTTAAACTAGATTAGTTTTGAATTAATTTTAATTTGTATTAGTTTTTCTTCTCAAAGCGTTCCCTTGGGTTCGACCTCGTTCTTGCCGATCTATACTTCTATAGATTCGTACAGTTGCGAGTTATTTTACACTTTTAAAACAATATCAACCAAAACCCGTGTCCGTCAATTCATGGAATGGGTTATGCACCAAATTCCTTACCAAGTTCTTTCCCATGCGCAAAACTAACTCTCTTCATTGAAATATCATGCAATTTACTCAAAAAGAGGGTGAGGAGTTTTACATGTGTTGGAAAAAATTTAATGATCTCCTCCTTAAGTGTCCACATCGTGGTTTTTCCAAGTGACAATTAGTTCAATTCTTTTACGAGGGGTTATCACCTTGTAATCATCAACTAATTAAGTTACGAGGTGGGGGTAGAATTTATGTCTAAGAATGAGGATGAAACATGAAAATTTCTTGATGCGTTGTTAGAGAACTCTCAACAATGGGAGTAAAGGAGTGCTCTATCAATGCTCTCAAAATCCAAAAATGGAGGACTCTACGAGGTCCGAGAGGAGACTGATTTGAGTGCAATGATAGCTAGTCTAACTAGGAAAGTGGAGGTTGTAGAGATGCGTAATACTTCTGTTCATGCAGTTAGTCAGGTGTGTCAATTGTGTGAGAGTTCTTCTCATACGGCTCAAACTTGTCAATCCATTGCATCTTTTCATGAGTATATAGATGAACAAGCCAATGCACTCAATTTCTATAAGAAACCATTTGGCAGCCCCTATTCTAACATATGCAATCCTAATTGGAGGAACCATCCTAATTTTTCTTGGAGGCAAGACCAACCTTGGAACAACTAAGGGGTGCAACCTATGCAACTCCAAGGGCAACCACAATTTTCATATCCTTCCATGTCCCAAAATGCCCCTCCGTATGTTCCCTCACATCAACAGAGATCAACTTTGGAGGATACTCTCCAATAGTTCATGCAACAGACTAGTCAGTCGATTTCTAAGTTAGAAACTCAAATAGGTCAATTAGTCATTGTTGTAGGAGTGAGGGAGAAAGGAAAGCTCCTAATCAGCTTGTGCCTAACCCAAATGGCCAGTTTCATATTAGTGACCAGTCCACTTCTGGTTCACATGAGCAGGTTCTGTCTATCACAACCCTAAGTCAGGTAGACAAGTTGATAATGGAGTCCAAATGCCTACACATAATGAGAAAATTGAAAAGGACCATGTTCATGGTTTTGGGAGGGAGGACAAAACAACATCTGAAGTTGAGTCAGAAATTCAAGTCCCTAGTCTAGACCCACTATCTCCAATAAGTCCACCAATTAGAAACTTTGTTCCTACTGCACCATATCCTCAAAGACTTCAAAAGCCTAAGAAGGGGAATCACTATAATGAGATTATGAAGTATTTAAAGAAGTCAAAATTAATATTCTATATTTTTATGCAATTCAACAGGTCCCCTCTTATGCAAAATTCTTAAAGGACTTGTGTACGGTAAAACATGGCTTGAATGTGCATAAGAAAGCCTTCCTCACTGAGTAAGTTAGCTCAATCATTTAACATCGCACTACACCTAAATTTAAGGATTCTTGATATCCTACGATTTCATGTACCATAGGTGATCAAAAAATTGAGCAAGCTTTGCTTGACTTGGGTGTGAGTGTCAACTTGTTGCCTTACTCTGTTTACGAGCAACTAGGTCTTGGTGAGTTAAAACCCACGAAGGTGGTACTCTAATTAGTAGATCGCTCAGTTAAGGTACCTCGTGGTGTTATTGAGGATATGCTCATCCAGGTTGATAAATTCTTCTACCCTGTAGACTTTATTGTATCCTAATCCTAATAATCAGATCCTGTCATCTTAGGTCGCCTATTCCTAGCACCTTCAAATGCCCTAATCAACTGTAGGAATGGTGTTGTGAAACTCTGTTTTGAAAATATATTAGTTGAGCTTAATATTTTTATTGTAAACCGACAACCACCAGACTTTGAGGATATTTGTGAGTTAAATTTAATAGAGAGTCTAGTTCAGAATAATTTTATTCATGCTAGTTATAAAGAACCTTTAGAGGCAAGCCTAACTAATTTTGGTTGTGATTTTGATATTGATAGTGCTTGTAAATATGTGAATGCTTTATTACATGTGAATGTTTCATTGAATTCCATCTATCTTATAGACACCGAAAAGTGGAAAGCCAAGATGGACAGCCAAAGTATCGGTTGAGTTATAGTCCTTTTTTTTCTTGACTGGCCTATTTGATCATCATTGTACATTGTTAGTTTTAGGATTTATAGCTCTTGCGTCTTTTTATTTTTAGTTTATATCAATCCTTTTTTTTCTTTTAGTTTGTGTATTTAATTTTAAATTTTTCTTCAAAAACAAAAAACAAAAAAAAATTAATTTTTGTTTTTACTTTCTGTTTTATATTTATTTTCACCCATATTATTTCACTTGGTCATTGGAGTATAGTGATTTGTTTTGATAGATTGTCGCATCCAAGTTTGGGGGAGTACTTGCATTGCCTTTATGCTACTAGTTTGTTCTCTTTTCTTGCCACTACTCCGGATGCATGGTAATATCATTCTAACCCTTCTCTATGCTTTGATTGGGTGTACATTAAGGATAATGTACAGTTTAAGTTTGGGGGTGTGGCGATGCCTTATTATATACTTTATTGAAATGAGGGAAATTTTTTATGAAATTCTTCTTGTTTTTGGACTTTTTGGTTATTTGATTTTCTTAATTTTTTATTTATTTTCTTTTATTTTGTTTTTCAGAAAGGATGTTTTTACATTATTCAATGGATTAATACTTTATGTAGGTGCTTAACTTGCAATTCTTGGGTATGTTTAATTTTTTTGGAAACTGTTGTTTGAATCTAATGGTTTTAATCATGGTTTGCATTGACATGCTTTGGGGTATAAATTTTTGCTCTGAGTTATTGTGTTACATATGCTTGATAGTAATTAGTATCTCTTGAGAATGAGTACCAATGATGTGTTTTCCTTGACTTCAATGAAAAAAAAAAGGAAAAAAAATATAAAAAATAAATGTGATGAATAACAAATCAATTTGATCATTTTCATGAGTAACCAAGTCTTTATACCTCAGGAAGCACAGAGTGTTCGTGTCAAAAGTGAAGGGGTGAGAAAGATGAGCATTGGTTGTCTTGATTTGTAGCTTGACTGATTCGAGTTATTAGGTTCTTCGGGGTGTCTTGACACTTAGTGCCCTAAACCCATCTGGTTTGGGAGTCACTCACTAAAAGCTTGTTACATAGATCTTTCAGAAAGCTTAATAGACCAAGACATTACACAACCAATAAAGTAATGAAAAAAAAAGAGAAAAGTCATCTATTCATGTTTGGAAATATGAGTTCAATAAGGGGAGTTAGTGGGTTGAAGGGGTATGTGACTTAATATATTCAGAGTTGGGTTATGTTACGTGAGATGACTGTCACTTCACATTTCATGTGGGAGCTAGAGTTAGTTGCTTTGAGATGTGTTGATGTGAATTTTGCATAGGAACCATTACTTTGAATTGTGGAATTTGAAAACTTGAAGTTATTCTTGAATGCAAGTTTGTAACTATATATTATAGTCTTCGTCTTGATTAATGTTTAAACAAAAATTTTGAATGTTTGTAGGTAACATTTTTGAAAATTCTCACGAGACTATAACTCATCCACTAGGGGGAACCTAGGGGTTTAAAGGCTTGTTGCATATACTAAATACAATTGTTTCTCCCATAAAAGAGGAGTTGGGTAATTTAGTTTGTGTTTAATTAGTTTTCTTTGTTCTAGTTTTATTTTGTTCTATTGCTAAGGGACTAGCAATATGTATGTTTGGGGGTATGATCGGCGTTGAATGTTACGTATTCTACCATCTTAATTTGCATATTTTATTCTCTTAGTGATAGTTTATTTGTGATTTTACTTTATTTTTGTGTTTTCTATCTTTTCAGAGCCTTAATGATTATTTCAGTTAAAACCATAATTTTTGGGCTTTTAAAGAAAATATTCAAAAGGGTTATATGAAGCCTACATCAAATGAATCCATTCAACTCCATATTTTAACTTAAATCAGCCCAAGGAATAGGTCCAAGAGAATTATAACTAATTAAGGAGATAAAGGGCCTAAAGCTTAATTTTGTGCGTAATTCAGTTTTAATCCTATTTTATAAAATGGTCTAAAATTCTTATTTTCGAGCGTCAATTCGACTTGATTTTCTAGTATGTTGAACGAAAATCGATTCTGGACACTTTTGTATTTCACGTAAATTCCATGAATCGGACTTATACTAGGTCAAACTTGGGCCGAACATCAGCAGAAAAATCTAACTCTTTAGGGCTACGGGAAAATCCTAATTATCTCCTAATTGGATTGGGAATTTATGTATTCTCTTAGGGTATAAAGTGGAGAATTGGAGACTATTTTGGAGTAGAAAACAAGTGGAGGCCAGGGCTGAGAAGACAGAGACAATTTGGGTTTTATTTATTTTATTTCATTATATCTTTTATTTATATATTTGTTATCTTCTTCTACCATGTGTAACTAAACTCCTCAACTAGGGTTGAGGAGGAAACCTCCATTAATGAAGTGAAGTTTTTTTGTTCATTAATTGATTCTCATGTGTATAATTTAAATGCTTATGATTTTCGGTTCTTGTGATTAATTATTTTATAGTTCTTTCACTATCTATATCATGTATATGTGGTAGTTAGAAAGTATTATATTAATCTAAGCTTGGGTTTGTATTTCTTAAAAGTGATAATATTTGATCTTATGTTTTCCATTAAAATGGATTCATAAAATGCTTAGAATTTTATACTAGTAAAGTGAAGGAAAATCTACCTTTTTCTGCTTTATTGATAAATTTTGAGTAAGTAATAGATTGATTTCTTAATTGATACTCTAACTTTGGGGAGTAATAAATGAATATTAGGAGTTTCATGGATTTAATGGTGGTGGAACCAAAACCTTAGTTATTTTCTCTATTTGACTTCAATAATGTTATTTTATTTGCATGTTAGTTTAATTCCTCTCAAATCAACCAACTTTTGTTTAAACTAGATTAGTTTTAAATTAATTTGAATTTGTATTAGTTTTTTTTTCTCAAAGCATTTCCTTGGGTTCGATCTCGTTTTTGTTGATCTATACTTTAATAGATTCGTACACTTGTGAGTTATTTTACACTTTCAAAACAACATTAGCTAGGTTCCCGATACACCCAAACCTCATCGTGGCAAGACTTTTAGAAATACGTGGTCTCTCACGTCAAATGCCAAAGGCCTCTGCCTCTTGTCAGCATAACTTTTTTGTCAACTCTGAGTCGTAAGCAACCGCTGACTTATAATCTTTATCCTTTTCGTAGTCTCTCGGACTATATCCGGTCCCAAAGCCACTGTCTCTTTGACTTCTATCCAACAAATCGGTGACCTACAAGGTCTACCATACAAGGCCTCAAATGGAGCCATCTCAATACTAGCTTGATAGCTATTATTGTATATAAACTCCACTAAGGAAGGTGATCCTCCCAACTGTCACGAAAATCAAGTGCACATACTCTAAGTATATTTTCCAAAATTTGAATGGTACGATCTGACTGTCCATCTATCCAAGGATGGAAAGGCATACTAAAATGGAGGTCTGTATCAAGTGCAGCTAGGAAACTCTGCCAAAATTGTGACGTAAACCTCAAATCTCAGTCGGACACAATGAAAACTGGTACTCCGTACAGTCTTAGAATTTGATTAACATACAGCCGACTAAGAGTATCCACGTCATCTGTCACTCGAATTAGAAAGAAATAAGCCACCTTGGTCAATCGATCCAAAATGACCCAAACTATTCCTCGTCTTAGGCAGCCCTGTCACAAAGTCCATAGTGACATGTTCCACTTCCACCTAACCATTGGTAATGGCTGTAATAGACATGCCGGTCTCTGATGCTCGGCCTTCACTTGTTAACAAGTGAGGCACTTTGTCACAAATTGTGCGACGTCCTTTCTCATACCCTTTAATCAATACTATCTAGGAAAGGTTATGGTACCTTTTGGTACCATCGGGATACACTGCAAGCCTAGAGTTATGAAACTCTCTCAAGACCTCATCCCTACAAGCCAATGGAACAACCATATTACCTTTGAACCTCAAACCTCCATCTTAATGGATAACCTAATCTTCCACCACTTCGTCACCTAAAGTTCGAGTGCGAATGCTCCCCATCTCACTATCATGCCTCTGCTCCTCAACCACCCTACTCACTAGAGTTGGTTGTGCAATGAGTGTAAACAATATCACTGGTTCACTGCCCTCACTAAAGTATAATCCCATTTATGTGATGTCTTCTATCATTTTCCACTCTTGAATAACAATACTAGTTAAGGTGCCATGTGATTTCCTGCTCAACGCATCGGCAACCACATTAGCCTTTCTTAAGTGATACTAAAGATCAAAATTGTAGTATTCCATGTACTCCACCCATCTCCTTTGCCTTGTATTCAAGTCCTTTTGTGTGGAAAGGTATTTCAAACTTTTGTGATTAGAGAAAACTTCAAATTTTTTCCCGTACAAATAATGCCTCCACATTTTCAAAGCAAAAATCACCGTCGCTAACTCCAAGTCATGAGTTGGATAATTTTTCTCATATATCTTCAACTGTCAGGAACCCTATGCAATAACCCTCTTGGTCTGTATTAGTACACATCCCAATCCATCCCGTGAAGCATCACAGTAGATGTAGTAACCCTTGTGGACGGGTGTGAGTGGGCGGGTGCGAAGACAGACACTGGGCTGAGCTACCACACTGACAGGGTACAGGGTACTCAATCCCACATCGCCTGGGTGTGGAAAAGGGGATGTGCTTATATGTAGTATATTCTCTTCAAATGGTATGAGGCCTTTTGGAGTAAACTCAATAGCAAAACCGTGCGGGCTATGGCCCAAAGCGGACAATATCATACCATGTGTTGGAGCGGGGTATTACAATTGGTATCAGAGCCTGAACCCAGGCGGAAGAAGTGTGCCGATGAGGACGTCGGGCCTCGTAGGGGGGTGGATTGTAGTAACCCTTGTGGACGGGTGTGAGTGGGCGGGTGCGAAGACAGACACTGGGCTGAGCTACCACACTGACAGGGTACAAGGTGCTCAATCCCACATTGCCTGGGTGTGGAAAAGGGGATGTGCTTATATGTAGTATGTTCTCTTCAAATGGTATGAGGTCTTTTGGGGTAAAAACCCAAGAGCAAAACCGTGCGGGCTCAGGCCCAAAGCGGACAATATCATACCATGTGTTGGAGCGGGGTATTACAGTAGATGACATAACCTAAACCACGTTTAGAATAATCAAGATAGGTGCACTAGTCAATCTACTCTTCAATTCTGTAAAAGAATGCTTGCAATCATCATTCCAAACAAACTTGACTCCTATACGAGTAAGTCTAGTCATCGGCGCCACTAACTTCGAAAAGTCCTTTACGAAATGCCGGCAATATCCCGCCATTCCCAAGAAGCTATGTATCTCAAATAAGTTCTTAGGTCTTTCCCAATTCATCACCGCTTCAATCTTGGAAGGGTCTATGGAAACTCTTTCCGACATCATGTGTCTTAGAAATTTTATTTTCCTTAGCCAAAACTCACATTTTTTCATATTTGGCATACAAACGGTGCTCCCTCAAAATCTGCAATACTATCCTCAAATGGATCTGGTGTTTCTCCATAAAAGAAGAATACATAAGAACGTCATCCACATATACCACCACAAATCTGTCCAAGTATACATTGAAGACTTGGTTCATTAAGTCCATAAATGTCGCTGGTGCTTTTGTCAAACCAAAAGGCATCACTAGAAACTCATAGTGGCCATATCTAGTGATTCGTGTGACTCAAAAATATATCAATTAAAAATTTCCACACTTCGCAATAGAACGAATTCCTTGCAGAATAGGGCTATCGAAAGGGGTATCGTACCTCAGGGATTATGTTCTGACGAGTTGGATTACGGAATTAATTCTAATTAAATTTATAAGAAAAGAATTCTGATTTTTAAACTAAACTAATTAAAAAGTAAAATAAAATAAATCAAAGTAAACAAGATAGTGAAGATAATAGGAGAGAAATCTAGGGTGTTTGACTTCACCACTAACTCCACAATCAATGGTCAATTGAATCAACTATAGGGGAATTACATCATGCATAAGTGGTGTCGGTGGCTACAAGCTCACCTTCATCCGTCAAGAAGATAACATATGATTAAGGCTAAGCCATGGACTATCTTCGATTGGCATGGGTCATCTGCCTAACTACTCTAATCTAGGGTGAAGTATGGTTCATCTTCTCTAGGCATAATCCATCAAAGCTCATAACAATATATTCAGTGATTACCATTGTGTAATAATCTCTCTCATGATCACAGAAAACAAAAGAGATTGAGTTCAATAACAACAACTAAATATCTAAGACAAGATAAGAAATCATTGAGATTGAATTTACAAGACTTTTATTGCTCAATCCCTTAATAAGAATCCTCACAATTACACAATCTATGCATGTATATAAAGGTCCCCAATAATTAAAACAATCAAACCATTGATGCTTTGTTAGGGCTACATCAAAACCCTAGTGGATGAACTAGCCGCTCATGGTAGAAGAAGAAACTTCAACTGTTGAGGAAGAAGACATCATCTTTCTGAATTATGCGTATGACTTCGTGCTCCAATGGCTCTGCGAATATGTTTCTGTTCTCTTCAGCCCTCTCAGACTCTCCAATCTCTGTGTAAGCTCTCCCAATTCAGCCTCCCAAGTCTTCACTTTATTCTCCAAGAGAATATACCAAAGTCCTAATCCAATTAGGAATAAATTAGGGTTTCCCGCAGCACTAATCAGGTGGGTTTTTCCTGCTGACTTCGGCCCGACTTTTGACCCACTAGAAGTCCGTTTTACGGAATTTTCGTGAAATATAAAAGTGTGCAGAATCAAATTAATTTCGTTCAACCCTACGCGAAAATAATGTCGATTTGAGGCTCGGAAATAAGACTTCTGGTCCGTTTTTCAAAACGGGATTAAGACTGCATTATGCACAGATTTGGGCTTCAGGCCCGAAACCTTCTTAAGCAACTGTAATTCTCTTGGACCTCTTTCTTGGGCTGATTTGAGTTGAAATAAATGGTTGAGTGAATCTCCTTGATGTAGGCTTCATCTCACCATCTTGGATGTCTTCTTTAAAAACCCAAAAGCACAGTTTTAACTGAAATAATCATTAAGGCCCTGAAAATACAGAAAACACTAAAACAAAGTAAAATCACAAAATAATCTATCACTAAGAGAATAAAATACATAAGTTAAGAGGCTAGAATGCGTAACATTCAACGCCTATCACACCCCCAAACTTACATATTGCTAGTCCCTTAGCAATAGAATAAAACAAAACTAAAACAAAGAAACTACTAAACACTAACTAAACTACCTAACTCCACTTTCGTGGGAGAAACGATTGCATTTAGCATATGCAACAAGCCTTTAAACCCCTAGGTTCCCCCTAGTGGACGAGTATAGTCTCGTGAGGGTTTCCAGAAATGTTACCCACAAACATTCAAAATTCTGTTTCAACATTAATTCAAGAAGAAGATTACAATACATAGTTACAAACTTGCATTCAAGAATAGTTTCAAACTTTCAAATTCTATAATTCAAAGCAATGGTCCCCATGCATAATTCACATCAACATATCTCAAAATAATCAACTCTAGCTCCCTCGTGTAAAGTGAACTAGCAGTCATCTCATGTGGCATAACCAAGCTCTGAATATATTAAGGCACATACCCCTTCTACTCACTAGCTCCCCTTATTGAAATCATACTTCCAAACATGAATACATGACTTTTCATTTTTTTTCATCATTCCTTTTTTTTCATTGCTTTATTGGTTGTGCAATGTCTTGATCTATTAAGCTTTCTGAAAGATCCATGTAGCAAGCTTTCAGTCAGTGACTCCCAAACCAGACGGCTTTAGGGCACTAGGCTTTAAGATACCCCGAAGACCTAATTACTCGAATCAGTCAGGCTACAAATCAAGACAACCAATGCTCATCTTTTCTCACCTTTTCACTTTTGACGCGAACACTCCGTGCTTCCTGAGGCATAGAGGCCCGGTTACTCATGAAAAGGATCAAATTGATTGCTTATTCATCATTTTTTTCTTTCTTTTTTTTTTCTTTTTTTTTTTTCATTGAAGTCAAGTATAACACATCATCGGTACTCATTCTCAAGAGATACTAATTAATATCAAGCATATGTAACTCAATAACTCAAAACCACAGTCTATACCCCATAAGATTATGCTATTGTGTCTGTGCATTTAAGGAAACTAAAATTAATCACTCCAAAGCATGTTATTGCAAACCATGATTAAAATCACATAATTCAAACCATAGTTTTCAAAGATTTAAAACATACTCAAAAATTGCAAGTTATGCACCTACATAAGGTATTAATCCCTTGAATGATGTCAAAACATTCTATCTAAAAATAAAAAAAATAAATAAAAAACAAACTAAGAAAATAAAATAAAATAAAATCCTAATACAAAAGAATTTCACACAAATTTCCCCCATATGCAATAAAGCACATAAATAGGCATCGCCTCACCCCCAAACTTAAACTGTACATTGTCCTCAATGGACACCCAATTAAAGCATAGAGAAGAGTAAGAACGATATTACCGGGATCATGGAGTAGTGGAAAGAAAATAGAGTACATCACGAGTACGAAGGCAATGCAAGCACACCCCCAAACTTGGATGTTAAAACCTGTCAAAACAAACCACTATACCTCAAAGATCAAGTGAAAATAGTATGGGTGAAAATAAATATGAAAGAGAAAAATCCTAAAATAAAATATTTTTTCATTTTTCCATTTTTTTTTTTATTGATAATAAAAATCTAACTACAAAAAGAAAAATAAAGAGAAAAATAAAAGCTAAAAATAAAATAAAATACAAAAGATGGTTACCTTCCTGTCAAGGATGTGGTGGTGACTGAGCATCTGGATCCAAGTTTGCTTGGCGCATCAGTGCACGCATCATCCTCCTCATCTCTAGTTTCTCTTGGCGAGTGTCACGAAAGTGATCCGCCATCTCTGCTCTCATTGCACCAAATTGTGTGGAGACTTCTGTCTGTAGGGTGCCAAACTGGGCTGTCAACCCAGCAATCTGCCCTTCTAAATATTGATAATCATGGCCACCAGCCTGTGCATGCACTTCCTCTTCCTCTGCCTCCATCTCTTCTGGATCTTCCACCGGTGGTGGTATATCTACATGCTCTCCTCCCTGGGCCAACCGAGATACCTCACCAGGCGCCGCTATGACTCTCTGGTGCATATGAGATCGACTCAGGTTCCAGTCATGTGTGCCATAATGAAGATCACGTGGAAAGGCAAGCTCGTCCTCATGGACTGCATACCCCTGTGACACAAGCAACTGATGAATAATGGTAGGGAATGGAAACTCCCAGTCACTTGCACTGTCTGGTGCCTTGGCCACAACTTTGGAATAGAATTTCTCCATCTGGCCCCAGACAATCTGTGGGAATGACAGCCAATGCCCAAAATGTATAGCATATAAGGCTCTGAGGAACTCTTGACGTCTTTCGGTTTTATGTCCAATTGGACATACATTCTTGAGTAGCACAGCGTCAAGGAACCATAAATGATTTGGCATTGAAGACTTTGAAGCTGCATTCCTTTTCGGCCCAAAAAATTGGTTGGCACACAATCGTGCAACCACATTGCCCACCGACAACT
Organism: Cornus controversa; assembly: GCA_026545225.1. Classification (NCBI taxonomy): domain Eukaryota; kingdom Viridiplantae; phylum Streptophyta; class Magnoliopsida; order Cornales; family Cornaceae; genus Cornus; species Cornus controversa. The sequence goes on from CM048848.1 coordinate 2,948,816, forward strand.
CGTCAGGTAAAGGAGTATAGATATGAGATAAATCAGCTGGGCATTCATGAGGACAACCCATGGCAATGGCAATGGATGACATGTCCACTCAAACTATTGTTCCATCTACGGAAGAAGTAAGCACATCCCGCTCATCAGGTTTCGGCATTAAGTTCTGATAAAATACCTTGACAAGCCTCGGGTAAATGGTAGATGAGAGTGGAACAAAAATGGATGCCGACCGACGACGACGGATGTCGGAAATCCCCCACCGTGTCTCAGAAAACATACCATAAAGCTCGGCTATGTCAAACGTTGTTTCATAATTCAACGCCCTTGGATGCCATCTCTCTTGAATACCGTCTCGGCGAGATCGTGAAGAACCTGTGGTCGGATCATGCCTCGCTCGGTGAGGATTACGTGAACTTGAAGCATCTTGGTGACTTGCTCTCTTTGGTGCCATAGAAGTAGAAAAAGTGTGGTTGAGGAATTAAATCGAACACTTGGTGTGCACAATTCTTTTGTATCCTTCAACCTCCTTTTTTCGGCAATTTTTTCACCCAAATCGAACAAGTAATTGCACCAAATTGATCCCCCAAACTTGGTCTTCAAAAGCCCTCAAAAAGATTTGAACAATTTCTTCAAGGAAAAACTTCACTTACTTTGATGTTGAACTTGAAAAAGTGTGAGCTTCCTTTGAGAACTAGTGATTTTTGATCCAATTTGATGTTGAAGTTGATGTTGATCAATGTTGAATTCTTGTATAATAATCACTAATTGAAGAAATTAGTTTTCCGGATGATGTAGGACTTGAATTGGAGTTCAAAGAGGTCTAGGATGCAAGTGGTAGCAACATAGGAGGATAAGGAAGCTTTAAATACCAAGAAAATTCGGGCAGCCCACATTTAGCCTTGGGCGATCGATCCCCCCAAGGATGGGCGATCGATCGCCCACCTGCTGGTGGGTGATCTCTTGAAAAACCATGGGGCGATCGATCCCCCTCAAATGGGGCGATCGATCCCCCTCCTGGATGCCTGTTGGACCCTCCATCGCCCAAGGTCGACCGAACCTTGATAATTTTGAGTCTCCATCGCCCAAGGTCGACCGAGAGCACGATTTTTCACCCGTCTTGAGTCCAAATACTTCGGTACACCTCTTGGCATCCTCCGGAAGCAATTTATACATCAAAAACTCAAAGAGAAAACATTAAAACGCAACTAGAATTGAAGAAAAACCTAAGAAAACTAAAACTAAAAATTAAAATTAAAGAAAACTAAGGAAAATAAAGTATAGAAATACATACAGAACCTACAATTTAACGTCCGTTGGAGACGATTGACTCTCCGAAGGGATTAAGTCGGATAGACGGGATCCGTCAAGTCGACGGACTCCACGTCTCTTCTTGGCACACATCCTTCCACACAATGTTTCAACCTTTGGCCATTAACCTTTATCAAAGTATTATCTCGAAAGCTTTGAATTTCCACGGCACCATGAGGAAAAACCGAAATCACTTAGAATGGTCCATCCCACCTTGAACGCAATTTTCTGGGAAACAACCGAAGCTTGGAATTGAAGAGCCATACTTTATCACCTGGAGAGAAGGACTTTCGTGAGATATGTCGATCATGAAATGCTTTCGTCCTCTCCTTGTAAATTCGTGAACTTTCATAAGCATCACGTCTAAACTCTTCTAATTCATTCAATTGCAACCTCCTTTCTTCCCCAGCTCTTTTTGCATCGAAATTGAATTTTCGAATTGCCCAAAGTGCCTTGTGCACAATCTCTACTGGAAGATGACATGCTTTCCCATACACCAACCGATATGGTGACATACCGATAGGGGTCTTATAAGCAGTCCGATACGCCCATAGTGCTTCGCTCAGTCGCAATGACCAATCTCTTCTATCCGGTCTCACTGTCTTCTCGAGAACATGCTTAATTTCTTTATTGGACAGCTCTACTTGCCCACTTGTCTGAGGATGGTAAGGCGTCGCCACCTTATGTGTCACTGAATATTTAGCAAGCAAACCTCTCAAGAATTTATTACAAAAGTGAGTACCACCATCACTGATCAAGGCTCAAGGAATTCCAAATCGACTCAGAATATTCTCATGCATGAATTTGATTACCACCTTGTGATCATTGGTTCGAGTTGCAATGGCCTCCACCCACTTGGAGACATAATCCACTCCAACCAGAATATATTCGTAGCCAAAAGAAGGTGGAAAGGGTCCCATAAAATCAATTCCCCAAACATCAAAAATCTCCACCACCAGAATGGGGCTCATTGGCATCATATCACGCCTCGACATTGAACCCAATCTTTGACACCGATCACAAGTCTTACAGAAAACATATGCATCGTGAAACAGAGAAGGCCAAAAGAATCCACATTGAAGTACCTTTGCTGCTGTCTTTCTTGCACTGAAGTGGCCTCCACATGCCAATGAATGGCAGAACTTGAGAATATCTTGAAACTCATGGTCTGGGACACATCGCCGAATAATCTGATCTGGACAATATTTAAATAACTCTGGATCCTCCCAAAAGTAATGATGAACTTTAGAGAAGAATCGATCACGTTCTCGCTTGGTCCAGTCTCTTGGCACTTTTCCCGTGGCTAAATAGTTCACAATATCTGCATACCATGGTGTGGAGTTGTCGGACACTCCAAACAATTGCTCCCTCTGAAGTGTTTTGGAAAGTGTAGTGCATACAGAAGTTATCACCATGGTAGAAATTTGATCTTCAAACACCTTCTTCTCCTTCTGTTTTTCTTGCACCCTTATTTCATCTGTAGATTCAATCACATCTTCAGAGTCCATGAAGAAAACATCAGTCTGATCTGGAGGATTCTCAACAGCATTGAAAATATTAAGTTTAACCTTCATGTTGCCAAAGGAAATATCCATGATCCCCGACCTACAATTTATGCAAGCATCAGCAGTAGCTAAGAAAGGTCGACCAAGGATCACAGGAATGTGCCTCTTCAGATTGTGAACCGGCTCAGTGTCAAGTACAATGAAATCAATAGAAAAGTAGAACTTGTCCACTTTAATGAGCACATCTTCTATGATTCCTCGGGGTTGCTTTGTTGATCTGTCTGCAAATTGTAATACCACCGAGGTAGGCTTCAATTCTCCCAAGCCCAATTGTAAGTAAACTGAATAAGGTAGCAAATTCACACTTGCACCCAAATCAAGAAGAGCTTTATCCACATGGTGCTCCCCAATAATGCATGAGATAGTTGGAGCACCAGGATCTTTGTACTTGGGAGGAGTACATTGCTGAATTTTTGAACTTACTTGTTGTGGCAGCATTACTTTCTTTGGCACATGGCTTTTAGAACGTCTTTTCTGAGTGCACAAGTCCTTCAAAAATTTTGCATAAGGAGGAATTTGCTTGATGGCATCAAGGAGTGGCAAATTAATCTTCACTTGGCGAAATACCTCCATCATGTCATGCAGCTTGTCCCCTTGCTTCCCCAATTTAGATGCTTCAAGAAAACGTTGTGGGAAAGGAGCCTTGGGCTCATAAGGAATTTCAGCACTTGGACTTGTGGTCACTTTTTCTTCTTCTTTCTTTTAACCCACCTTATTGTCAATTATTTTCCCACTTCTCAAAGTGGTAATGGCTTGAACTTGCTCATGGTGTGGGTTGCTTGTGGAAGCTTGCATCCCTCTTGGATTAGCAATTGGTTGACTAGGGAGCTTCCCTTCTTCTCTTCTACTCAATGAAGTAGCAAGCTGTCCAAACTGAGATTCTAGTTTGGTAATGGATTGAGAATGCGAGTGCACTAGCTGAACTATAGATTGTACTGTTGCTGCAGTAGCTTGCACTGTCTCTATGAGAGAATCAAGCTTGTCAAATTAAGACAAGGTAAGAGTCAGCTTATCTTCAATAGCAGAAATTCTTTGGGCCATAGGACTTTGTGTTTGATATTGCTGTTGAGGCACAAAAGTCCTAGGTTGATATGATGGTTGCATTGCTGCCCCTTGGTTACTGTAAGAAAAACCAGGATGATTCCTCCATGTGGGATTGTAAGTATTACCTCGTGGAGGGTTCATTGGTCCAGTGAAAGCAGCTTGAACTTGCTCATGTTGAATATCAGAAAATTGCCCTATTGAAGGACAATTGCTCACGTTATGCATAGGACTAGAGCAAAATTCACAAGGGCCTAGCAATGTAGAATTTGAAGTAGAAGGAGTTTGATTGGCAGCCATAATTGCTGCTACCTTCTGTGCAATTAAATCAATATCAGTTGGCATAGCTTCTGAAGCACCAACCTCAAAAATCCCATCAGTCTTCCTGGTAGTGGCAGGTCTGCTAGAACGAGTAGAGGACACATGTTGTAGAGAGTTGTCACTAAGATTTTCAAATAAGGTCCATGCCTCTTCTTCACTCTTCAACATAAAAGAACCTCCACATGACGCATCAACCATCTGTCTGTTGGCTTCTGTGAGCCCTTCATGAAAACTCTGCACTAGTTGCCACTTAGGAACTTGATGATGGGGACACTTCCTAAGAAGGTCCTTGAATCTTTCCCATGTCTCATAAAATTGTTCCCCCTCATGTTGGGAGAAACCAGTGATAGCACGTCTGAACTGATTGGTCTTCCCTATCGGAAAATACTTCTTGAGAAACTCATGTTGCATCTGAGTCCAAGTCGTGATAGAACCAGCCGGTAGAGAGTTGAACCAATACTTTGCTTTGTCTTTCAGAGAGAATGGAAAAAGTCTCATTCTGAAAGCATCTTCAGAGAAGTTGTGAATTTTTGTAGTTGAGCACACTTCAATGAAGTCATCCAGATGCTTGTAAGGGTCTTCTTGAGTCAGCCCAAAATAAGATGGTAGCATCTGAATAATGCTGGACTTGATCTCATAATTCTGTGTTGTGACATTGGGCAATTGAAAACCTGCTGGCGAGGTATATGTCTCAGGAACATAGTAGTCCCTAAGCAATTTAGCTCTTTCTCCATCAGCATTAGGAACAAGGTTGTTATTCCTCTCTTCTGCCATGTCTTCAATTAATTCTTCCTCTTGCACAATGGTGTCAACAGGGATGTTCCTCTATTGTCTAAGAGTACGTTCAGGCTCAGGATCAAGAGGTATCAAAGGATCAGCCACAGAACGACGACCTTGCATATATTTACCGAAAGCACCTGAAAAGAAACAAAAACAAAATTAAAAATAAAATATAAAAATTTCCTAAACTAAAAATCCAATTAAAACTAATTCTGTAAAATCCAATCAATCAAATAGATAATCCCCGGCAACGGCGCCAAAAATTGATTCGTGTGTGAGTGTGACTCAAAAATATATCAATTAAAAATTTCCACACTTCGCAATAGAACGAATTCCTTGCAGAATAGGGCTATCGAAAGGGGTATCGTACCTCAGGGATTATGTTCTGACGAGTTGGATTACGGAATTAATTCTAATTAAATTTATAAGTAAAGAATTCTGATTTTTAAACTAAACTAATTAAAAAGTAAAATAAAATAAATCAAAGTAAACAAGATAGTGAAGATAATAGGAGAGAAATCTAGGGTGTTTGACTTCACCACTAACTCCACAATCAATGGTCAATTGAATCAACTATAGGGGAATTACATCATGCATAAGTGGTGTCGGTGGCTACAAGCTCACCTTCATCCGTCAAGAAGATAACATATGATTAAGGCTAAGCCATGGACTATCTTCGATTGGCATGGGCCATCTGCCTAACTACTCTAATCTAGGGTGCAGTATGGTTCATCTTCTCTAGGCATAATCCATCAAAGCTCATAACAATATATTCAGTGATTATCATTGTGTAATAATCTCTCTCATGATCACAGAAAACAAAAGAGATTGAGTTCAATAACAACAACTAAATATCTAAGACAAGATAAGAAATCATTGAGATTGAATTTACAAGACTTTTATTGCTCAATTCCTTAATAAGAATCCTCCCAATTACACAATCTATGCATGTATATAAAGGTCCCCAATAATTAAAACAATCAAACCATTGATGCTTTGTTAGGGCTACATCAAAACCCTAGTGGATGAACTAGCCGCTCATGGTAGAAGAAGAAACTTCAACTGTTGAGGAAGAAGACATCATCTTTCTGAATTACGCGTATGACTTCGTTCTCCAATGGCTCTGCGAATATATTTCTGTTCTCTTCAGCCCTCTCAGACTCTCCAATCTCTGTGTAAGCTCTCCCAATTCAGCCTCCAAGTCTTCACTTTATTCTCCAAGAGAATATACCAAAGTCCTAATCCAATTAGGAATAAATTAGGGTTTCCCGCAGCACTAATCAGGTGGGTTTTTCCTGCTGACTTCGGCCCAACTTTTGACCCACTAGAAGTCCGTTTTACGAAATTTTCGTGAAATACAAAAGTGTGTAGAATCAAATTTCGTTCAACCCTACGCGAAAATAATGTCGATTTGAGGTTCAGAAATAAGACTTCTAGTCCGTTTTCCAAAACGGGATTAAGACTGCATTATGCACAGATTTGTGCTTCAGGCCCGAAACCTTCTTAAGCAGCTGTAATTCTCTTGGACCTCTTTCTTGGGCTGATTTGAGTTGAAATAAATGGTTGAGTGAATCTCCTTGATGTAGGCTTCATCTCACCATCTTGGATGTCTTCTTTAAAAACCCAAAAGCACGGTTTTAACTGAAATAATCATTAAGGCCCTGAAAATACAGAAAACACTAAAATAAAGTAAAATCACAAAATAATCTATCACTAAGAGAATAAAATACATAAGTTAAGAGGCTAGAATGCGTAACATTCAACGCCTATCATCTAGTCCAAAAAGTTATCTTTGAAATATCCTCATTCCTTACCCTCAACTGGTAATACCCTGACCTCAAGTCCATCTTTGAAAAGTAAGTTGAACCCTTTAGTTGGTCAAACAAGTCATCTATCCTTGGAAAAAGATACTTATTTTTAACCGTTGCTTAGTTCAACTTTCAATAGTATATGCATAATTACAAGGATCCGTCCTTTTTTTTAACAAATAGGACCGGAGCTCCCCAAGGTGATGTGCTAGGTTGTACAAACCCCTTATCCAACAATTCTTGTAACTGATCTTTTAACTTTTTTAACTCTACTGGTGCCATACGGTATGGCGCCATAGAGATAGGTGCGGTACCAGGAGTAAGATCAATGTTAAAAACTTCATCTCTCATTGGAGGTAACTCTGTCAAGTCCCTCGAAAACACATCTAAAAACTCACAAACCACGGGTGGAAACCTTCCACTAGTCATAATCTCATCCTCCTACACTAACAAGCTAGCTAAGAAGTACCCAACAGCGTCCAACTGTCAGAACTAAGCAATGACAGAATGTAGAAATCATCCCCCTTTCTCACAAAATAGAAGCAATCACACTCGGGTATGCATACCATCACTCTCCTACAGAGACAATCAACCATGGCTTTAAATGTAGATAGCCAATCCATACCTAGAATGACATTAAAAGAGGTTATATCTAGTACCACAAGGTCGAACACTAGCTGACACCCCGCAACTTCGATCTCGCAAGATCAACACACTTTACCTAGGGTAACTCTACCCTTAACAGGTGTATCAATGGACAATGATGACTCTAGTGATGACACCTCTAGCCCCAAGGCATAAGAAAATGAAGAATATATGAATGAATGTGATGTACCTAAATCTATCAACATCCTAGCCAACGAGCTAGAAACTATAAAAATACCTTTGACCACTAACGACCCTAGTACCTCCTCTGCCTGGGCAAGTGTGAAAACACGGCCCTGAGTCTGCTGATCTCTCTAACTAGTCCCCTGTAAACTTGACTGCTGACTAGAAATAGGCTTAGGTCCTCTCGCTGCCCGAGATCCCTGAACTGACTGTACTGGTAGAGGTAGAGGTAGTGCCCTAAAGCCAGACTGAACTACAGCTGTATGTCTGGTCCTCTGGTGAGATCCTGTACCACTCTGTGTTCCTTTGTCTCTATAGACAGTTTGCCCTAACATGTCCGGGCTGCTTGTAATAGAAGTATGCCCTATCCCCCACTGGCACTAGTGCCCTTACTTGCCTTTGAGGGTACTCATTACGATAATGGCCAGACTACTGGCAATAATAACACACTACTGATTATCATGAAGATCCAGTAGGTAAAGTCAATGAAGGAACCGGGCGAGCTTTCTACTTCCCTTGAGAATGTAATATACTCTTTTTTTGCCTCTTCCTCCCTTGATTACCCGAAGATGCTCCAGCACTTTTCGCTTAATTTTTAGAGTCATATATCCTTTAGGTATCTCTATCATCTTTCTCCTCCACTAAGGCCCTGTCAGTAACCTCATCATAGGTTTTCAAACCTAGAATGGACACTCGCTTCTTGATGGAGGTCTTCAACCCCTTCACAAACTTCTTCACCCTTCGCTCCTCATCATTAACCATTTTCGGGGCAAAACGAGCGAAAGATGTAAACTTGGTCTTATACCCTATAACATCCATGTCCCCTTGGACCAAGTTAATAAACTATTGCCTCATCTAGTCCTTTATTGAAGCCAGAAAGAACTTGTTAAAGAATAACCTCTTGAAGGTCTCCGAATCCATAGTCTCGGTATTGTGGGTATTTCCAATAAATTGCTAGCACTGATCTGTGTCCCCTTGTAAATGAAGCGATGCCACACCTACTTGTAGGTCCTCATCAATTGCAAGAGCAACCATGAACTTATGAGTTTGATCAATCCAACCTTCTGCCACTAGTAGATAACATCCACTTTTAAAAGTAGGCAGTTTAAACATTACATACTCCTTCATTGCAACCATTTGTCGACTAAAGGAAATCCTAGGTGGTACCTGAACCTCTTCTTCCCTCATTTCTCTTGTCATTTGCCTTATGGTATCTAATATGCCATGTATAAACTGTGTTTCATCTATAGGCTCATTTGGAGCATCAACGCCTCTACCTCGCGCTCTTCTTGGTGGAATTTTGCGATATGCACAACAAGAGATTTTTAACACCAAATATAAATGTAAACATATACACACAACTTCCATTAAGTTCACATAATGCCATGCTAAGTCATTTCAAAACTAGCATGTTATAAGGCGTAAACACATAATCATGTCACACATAAGTAATTTATCAATCTTAAGTCTAAACCCTTATGTTTCGGTCATTGACCTCAATGAAGACTTGACCAAATTTCACCTTTCGTCCAAGTTATTCAAACCATTACTCTGATATTAATCTGTCATGCCCCAAAATTTGAGTCACCGGAATCCCCCTTCCGAAACCTAAATTTTTTAGAGTGAACCCGTTTACTCAACCCCATGAATGATCCCGATAACAATCATGCTACGGTATCATGCTCTAATACCAACTTGTCACGCCCCAAAATTTGAGTCACCGAAAATCGAAGGTGAACCCGTCCATTAGCCCCAATGAACTTCTTTAACCATTCAGAATACCATGGAAGCATGAGTCTATACGCGCACTCATGGGCGCATATACTCATCATCATTCACCTTAATGGGCCCCACACTAAAACGCCCCTAGGCTACTTAACGTATCCTCCCGGCCTCTATTTTCAATTTTGAAAGTTCTTATGGCCTTGAAATAACTTCCTTAACTCTCTCAATATTTAATTTGGTTTAAAACCAAAAATAATTATTTTTTAAAAAATTTTAAATTTCTGAGCCCACCTGACCGTATCCCCCTGTTTGATCAAAAAGTCAAACTTATCCAAATATTTTGAAAACTTCCTGAAACCTCTATAAAACTTTCCAAACATGTTTCCCATACATAGAACATGTTTAACATCATTCAAAAGACATTTATAACAACTATGATGCATAAAATGCAAACCAGCCAAAATTGGTCACGGTCTCTACAAAATTAATGAAAAATTTTCTGCTCTAAGTATAACTCTATACTTTCTCTCTCTAAAAATAATATTTTTGATGTAAATTGTAAGTGTAATTTGAGAGAAAACATAATAGTTTATATAGATGTTTAAAACCCTAATTTTTCTTGAAAAACAAATTGAAAACCAATTGGAAATGAATCCCAATGTTTTAGGAAAGTTTAGAGTCAAATCCCGATCAATAGGACACTACAAAGGGAAAAGGCCACATCAGCATGCTTGGACCAATCCAGCCCTTTCTTGGACAAGTCTAGCCTTATAAAATCTTAGGATTGAGATGCTGAGACCTCATGGACCGGTTCAGGGCTTTCTTGGACCAGTCAAACCTTGAAAAATATTAATATTGTGTCCAAAAATCCTAGTTTTCAAAGTGTTCTCACCACTATAGTTGGACTACATGACTCTTATTCTTTATCAACGATGTCCGCATGCATTTGGAATCACTCGGAAGCTTCAAAAGATCAAAACATTGATGCTATATTCAAAAGAGCAAGCAAGCTTCTTGTTGAACTATATATGACTTGATCATATGCATGCTTGGTGAAGAACTTTATCCATGCTCTCTGACTTCAATTGCATGATCGATTACAATAATATAAATAAAATATTACAAATCGATAATGTTTATTTTCGACACTAAAAATTTTCAATTACAAATTTATATGTCACACTATTTTCATCAAAGTAGGCATGATGTCATCCAATATAGATATGGACTATGAATTAATGGTCCATATATACTTTAAAATCCAAATCTCAAAGAAAATTAGAACAATGAACTAATTGAGACCAAATTGACAGCACAATCGCCATACATAACAATATATGTGGTAAAGTGCATAAAACTCCCTTATAGTTTCAAAAATGTACAGAAAAACCTCTTTCATGTTCACTTTACACCCTTGTAGTTTGTATTTTTTGCAAATCAGCCATTCTGAACTAAAAACACTCTTTAAGTTCCAATTTTACCCTTCTACCAAATTTCTTAATATTTACAACAATATCAATTTTATTCTTTTTATCTATATTTTTTAAACTATGAATTTAATTATAAATTAAATATTCTTGTTTAATTATCATTTTGTGGCCAGCCAAAAAAAAAACCTTCATTATTTTAATTTCTTTTTAGCATTGTTTAAAAAATTGTCATTTTTTTAAACAATGCCAAATATATATTTTTTAGCAGTGTTAGACTTTTTTTTTTATTTCGGCTCGGTGACAAAATAATAATAAAAAAGAATATTTAATTTATAATTAAATTCATATTTTAAAAAGTATATATAAAAGGAATAAAAATTTTACTGTTGAAAATATTAAGAAATTTAGTAGAGGTGTAAAATTAAAACTTAAAAGAGTGTTTTTTATTTAGAAAGATTGATTTAACAAAACATGAGGGGGTTGGTGGTTTGGGAGGTTGGTTTGGTTGGGTGTTAAGCACTTTACCCTCAATATACGTTAAGCACATACACGTTTAGAGGGGTCTTTCAAAGTTAAACTTTTCTATCAATATATGATGACCAAATACAGGTTTAGTGGTTTTTTATCAATCCAATGCCGAGAATCTTATTCTTGGTTATTGACTAATAGGACAAAAGATTATACTAAGTATAAAACACTTGTATACGTAAGACAAGACATGTATGCATATTCACGCATACCAAATCACTTTAATTAAATTAAAAGTCAACTGGAAGAATTTTATCCTCCCAGTGGAGTTGCGGCTCCTAGTCGAACAGCCTCCGTGGGACTCGATCAAACATATATTTAAACTCATTTATTTTAAAGAAAAAATTATATAATTTTTAATTTGTTCTTAATTTTTCTTTTCTATAAATTTTCAATTTATTGGAGAGATTTTAACAACCGTACCTATTGATAATTAAGCATTTAAAATACCTTTGGATTGTGCATATATTATCTTTGCATAAGCAAATCACTAATTCCTCCGTAAATCCAAAATCAAAAAGATGAATTCACGACAATTGCATCATCAAACTAACCAAGTTATATTGCTCGAAATATGGTCTAATAAGATATCAAATTGAAGCTCTTCGAATTTCCTATCATTTGGTCTTCATTTTAGGTTGTTTCAATTAGTAATAAAGAAGTTATGACCAAAACAGTGTGGCTGGTCTGAAAAATTACTGACAAAAATTTTTAATATTTGTGAACACAATTCGAATATCACAAATCTGATTTGTATGGCTTGTAGACACCCCCAAATCTTTACTCCTATTTCGCAAGTTGTGTGTATGAACTAGATCGCATTAGAACAATTTTTTTTTTGTTTCTCATAGATTACACCAATTAATGATGCAGAAATTTGTAAGATTCAACTTAGCATGATCTTCCTGCAAAAACGAGGAGTTAGGACCAGGGTCAGTAAGGTGTTGGCCGGGTCTCTGACAGTCAAATTAGTTGTTGATCAGATATATAATAGAGAAAGAGATTATGTAACTAATTGTGGTATACCTTTCTAGATTGACCACCCACCTTATTTATAAAGATGGGCTTAACTTTCATATTAGACTAGGAAAACTTCTCTCTCCCATTAGGACTGAAAATTTTATTTGAAAAGAAATGGAATGAATCATATCTCCTTGCTTTGCCGGTTAGACTTCTTTGCCGATTGAACTTTCAAAGAATTTGAGTTCCATATTACTTTACTTGTCAATTGGAGTTACCTACTAAAATTGCACCATCAATGTGTTAATCTAATTTGATGAGTCTTGAGAGCATTGGAAAGAAGAAAAACTAAAATGTCATGGGACAAAGAAGACAAAAATGGTAACAACAATATTTTTTAAAAGGTACTATATATGTTAATATTTTTAGTTGTCGCCTCTTAAATGACAAATTTGATAGCTTCTCATTAATTGTGAATGTTATTAAAGTACTTATTTATTGTTTTAACTAAATAAAATATCACAAGTTCTTACCAAACACACTATTATTAGGAACAAAATAAATAAGTACTCAAATATATATATATATATATATATTAATCTTTCATTAAGGTTGGAATAAAAGTACTCAAATTATTTTTTCAAAAAAATTGAATTAGTTTTTAAAAAATGTGTTTCTTTACCACTTCTCTTTTTGCATGTACCTTATCATTTGCTCTTTTCTAATTTTTTTTTCTTTTCTATACCAAATTTTCATCACTATTTATTGAGGTTGTATTTTTCTCACTTTTGGATTAAATTTTCTTAATATATAGAGAAGACTAATATTAAGAAAATACATTACAAATGGTTTATAATATTTTCAAATTTTAATTACACAATAGTAGTGGCCCCCAACCCAATCAAAAATTGTGGCTCCAACCTAATGATTCCTGAAATGTGAATGCCATTAGAATTGACCACAGATAGCGCTAGATCAAGTTATAACGAAACAGTAGTGGGTCAAATTCAAAGGCAAAGCTCATCTAAACCCTTGGAAGAAAAGAATCGTCATTATTATGGGATTTGAGATTTACAAAAAGTCATCAATTAAATAGGACTTTCGGTCACAGACCACCACTTAGTATAATTTTTCAACCAAATTGACTTTCGACGAGGAAAAGTAAACATTGGACAACAATATGTATGATTCGAAAACGTATTCCAATTCATTAGTCAAAAAATATAGGCGAGAAGCCATTCTCTGTTGAATTATAGTGTGCAATTTGATGATGATAAACAGTATTTTGAAGACTTGTTGCGGGGGTTACGTGTAAAGCTTGGTTGTTGAACCCTTTTAGGCTCCACCTTGGGTTCAATTTTTTAATGGGCTGACTCTCTTTGAGCCCTTCTGGAGCTTACAATTATCAATCGAACCATATGGCAAGACTGCAGAGATGATCTATCATCTGTCATGATTCAACTCAATTTCACGTCATCTTATGCAAGGTAGTTCGATAGATTCTAAGATCTTATATATATATATATATATATATATATATATATATATATATAGAATTTACTTAAATATCATATGTATATGAGTATTTATCTAATAAAAAAAATGTAACTCAAGTGAATTTAAACTTTTCATCCAAAATATTCTTTGCTAACACTTCATAGAAATTATTTTATATATAATTTTTTTTATGTGTGCGTGTAGTTATAATATATATGGAGAGAGTATTCATCTACACATCAAGTATAGGCTACAAAGCACGGATACTTTAAAAATAGCGTTGTGGCCGCATCAAACACGTATTCGATACGAATACGGCTAAGATATGGCCGGATATGTGTCCGATACGGTTAAAAAATATCCCTTTTTTTTTTTTTTTTTTAATATCGGATACGGCTAGGATACCCGGGATATGGCTAGGATACCCGGGGGATACGGCTAGGATATGCAGGATTTGTCAGGATATGTTTAGGATACGGTTGGGATACTCTTCGGAATAAATTTGTAATTTTTTGTTCTATAAAATGGGGTTGAAAGTGTAATATTAAAAACTTTATAAATAAGAAAATAAGTGTCATTATATAATAAAACAAAAATACTTTTAAAACCCTCGAGTAAGTGGATCATTGTAAAAAATATTAGAAAAGATAGAGATTTTCTAGATTTTAACTACTTATATTTTGTATAATTACTTTAACTATATGTATTGTATGGTTGAAGAATAAAATTAATATTTTATGTATAATATTATATTTTTATTTATTTATTTATTTGACCTATCCTTGTCGTGTCCGTATTCAATTTTTTTGAGATTTACCGTATCCGTATCGTGTCGTGTCCGTATCCCGTGTCCGTGTCCGTGCTTCCTAGAGTATAGGTTACTGTTGGACCCAAAAACATAGCATTTACATCTGAATCATCTGATCATTACTATACATGATGTGATATGGAAGATTTATTGCTTATCGATGAATGAGAAATTATTTATATAGAATTAAATTCAATCAGTTTACCAAAATCATAAGGATAAATTATATATTTACGCGAGAAGAAGACATGTACGTTTGAGATTAGTTTATATACAGTTTATAGACCATAATTTCATGGCCCATTACTATATCAGCTTGGTTCATGTGTATCTTTTTCCAGCTAGTGTGACACTCACTGTTCAACCACTTGAATTTCAAAAACTTTACTTGATTCCTTCGACTCCTCAATATAATTTGAGGCTTTGGCCCAATTCGCTTCTCCTTCTCTATTATAATTTATCGAAACCGTCATTACGTACAAGAACATTTAGCACCCACAAGTGTGAGAATTCGGATAAGATCTCTATTATAACTCACACATTTTCCCAATCTTCAAGAACTTTATTTTCACAATCTTCAAGTATTTTTTTATTTTATTTTATCACGTAACATGGCATTACCACGTCAGATTCAGTGATAATTTCGAATACAAAGCTTTGACGATTCTATCATTATATATATAGATCAAAGTGCTCCATACCCAATAACAAAATTATATGTCATGTTTTAAAATTAAAATATACTCTCAAATATTTAAAATTAAAAATAAACCTAACTATTTATCATTTTGTCAAATCAATGGTGTAGAAGATGTTTCTTATCAGTAACTCAATAAGTGTGGACACAAGTATTATTTTATAGAGAGGTTCACTCGGATAGTTAGGGGACGAGTAGGCGACTGAAAGTAGAGTGAAGCACTCCTCGGCCCTCTTATGTTTTCCCGACACTTTGTGACAATGGTATACATTCCGAAATTATTTTGTGATATGTATCACGAATTGAGAAAGGCGATCTGTTTTTTTTTTGTGTTGTTATTCACTTATATTATTTTTTTTCTTTCAAACTCCACTTCTGTGACGTAGTTACCTTGCCGTTATTTTATTGTGATACAAAACACTACCTTTGTCACATCAATTTTATAGGTATAATGAAAATAGATTTGTGATCTCTATCATTTTCCTATTTTATATCAAATGCAAAAGCAACCACCGGGTAAGAGTGAATTTCCTTTTTTTTTTTTTTTTTTAAAGGGAGAATGGCAAAATCGCATGTGCAAATCGTTTCCATGGGCACATCTGCGCAAGCAGGACATAAAAATGCATGTTTATGTAAAACAGATTCCAGTTTGATAAAAATTTTAGAACAATCTCATATTTTGGATCATTCCATATTAACAAGTATTAGTTTTTATTATTATACTATTGGTTGCTTTGATGATTATTGTTTTTTTTGAACTCGGAACTCACGCGGACAAGGCCTTTGGACCCATCCCGGTTAAATCCTAAAAATAAAAGGAGCTAGCAATGTTCGATCATTTTAAAATTCAGGTCCCTCAACGTACCAACTCATCTAAGTCCCTGAAAATTTGATGACAATTGTTGATGAGCTGACAAGATAATAAAAACACAATTGGTCTTTGAGATTCCTATGCCGTATTTAGTTAATTCTTATTCTTGGTCAATTTCATCAACATTCAGATTCTTAACATAGTTATTTCTATTTCTTTGGTCAAGTTCAACCCCTAGGTTTTGCATGTTAATTGAACAGTCAATATCGACAGCTACGGGAGACAGTTTGACCGACTTCGATTGTCAAAGTCTAGAGATTATATTAATTAACTGCAGTTGTTCATATTCCTGCAGGACTAACTTTGCAATGCACCATGCCTTGACGGCCTAGAATAAAAAAATTTCTCCAAAAAAGTAAGAAGGGTTAACTGCAAAAGGCACCGGTGTGCTACGATCAGGTTGGAATTGAATCGATAAAGTAAGAAAAAAAAGTTATTATAGGCAGTGTTGGCACCCAAAATGATGTCATGTGAGAGTGATTGGGATGATCTAGAAGTATGACATATGGGATTTAATCCTAGTAATATACTGATTTTTTTTTACGTATTTGAAGCCTAAAGATATGCATGAAGGATAAATATTTAAATGAAAATGAGACAGGCCTGGGCACATTAAATTTAGCAAGAACTTTATCAAGGTATGAGTTGTACTAAATCAAGGACAATATCTATTTCGGATGGTTCAGTTTGGATATGATAGAATCATTGGCATTTAGGACTCTTTCAATGGTAGCTTGTTCATGTACAATATGTAAGATAACTACAAGGATAATGCTACTCAGGCAGAATTTTTAGACAGAAACATTTACATCTATTGGATGCATGTGGTGAGTGTATGTGGTGGTGCCTACCACATGCATCTAATAGATCTAAAAGTTTCTGCATGTGAATTCTGATTAAGAATTCTGCCTAAGTAGCATTACCCTAACTACAAATGGGCTTTTGGTGGGATGTACGACTTTATCGAAGCTTGGTTTGCGTTTTGATATACTTGGAGGTCCTTTATTTATTTTCTTTTATGTAATTAGTTTGTTTTTGCCCATTATCTTGTTTCATAGATTTAGAAAGTTAGTTGTGTTTAATTTTCTATAAATAATTGTAAGAGTACTTTGTCTTTAGGGTTGCGATCAAATACAAATGTTGCATCTATTGCAATATCTCTCTTTCACAATATTCTTCAAAATATTACTCTATCTCTCTCTCTAAGTCTACTTTTTCCTCGTACTTTCTTGCTCCCTATCTTTTCTTA
Source organism: Cornus controversa (assembly GCA_026545225.1). Classification (NCBI taxonomy): domain Eukaryota; kingdom Viridiplantae; phylum Streptophyta; class Magnoliopsida; order Cornales; family Cornaceae; genus Cornus; species Cornus controversa. The sequence continues at coordinate 2,966,223 of CM048848.1, forward strand.
TCAGTCTATCTATTTATATCTCTGACAATTTCTCTCTCCTTCCTCGTTATCTCCCTCCTTCTACCTCCCTCTCAGCCTCGTAATTCTTTTGCACAAATCAAAGTTCTCTTAATTGAGGCAAAAAAGAACTCTTTGGGAAGTTTTGTATTTTCTCTTCCCACACAATCGCTTGATCTTACATTATTTTTAAAGGAGATACAGTGTTCGACCATTTACCATAACTCATTGAGCCAATCAAACAGCTCTGGCATGCTCGCACACACTCTGATTCTAATCGACTGACCTAGCCGATTTAGTGTTGAATATATTTTAGCACACTCGGTAGGACATGAAAGTGCTATAAGATATTGCGATATGCTACCCAAGCCAAGAAATACTAAGAATTCTTCCACTAGTGAAGAAGATCACGAGGAATGAATTTCTTAGCCAGTTGGTAGTTATACTGCCATATTGGCTGATTTGGCAACATTCATGGAGGTTTTTAGTACTCGCTTCGAAACTCAAATGAAAACTAAATTGGTGCATTCAAAGCCCAAACCAAAGCTCGCATGGATGAGGGTTTTTCAAGTGATAATGTTTGTTTTGATGAATTATTAGTTGTCATCCATGATAAGCTGAGGTAAATTGGAGGTTCCAGTGTTCAGCAGTCGGTTCCTCAACCGATATCCCAACATTCTGTTGACCCACCACTGGTTGTACAATAAATATGCTAGCTGGTCTAACTCAACTGAATCAGCCAACATGTTTTCTAAAAAACGTATGGGTATTTTAAATGGTTCAATTTGGATATATAGGATAAAGTCATTGGCATTTAGGGCTCTTTTAATGGTAGCTTGTTCACGTACAATATGAAAAATAACTACTGATGGAATTGTAGACACCCCATTTTTGACATCCCATTTCCATCCTAAATCCTAATCCCATCTACGTAGGATCCAAAACCCCACTTCCTAAACATAAGCCGTAAAGGGCCCACATAGACAGCCCAAAAAGGGGAATTGTCGTCTGGGCCACCAAATCGACAAACAAAATTCACCAATTCATTTATTAGGAAACAAAATGTTGAAAAATAGTGCTCACAAGAATCATGAATCATCCCGAGCATCCAAAATCCACTGAAACCTTGGAAAGGGCAAATCGGTCATTTAAAAAAATCAGTTTACAATCCGTTCACCCAAATGGTAAACGGACTTTACCATTAACTTCAAAGACACCAAAAACCCCTGAAATGAATACTCACAGGGACTATGAGTCTTCCCAAACACCTAATTTTGTCCCAAACCTAAAAAAGGTTAAATTAGTCAACCCAAAACTTTAACCGACAAATCGTTCATCGAATCGACAAATAGACCACCATGCTCCTACGGTCCAAAAACAATAAAAAAATACTATAATATTAATACATTTCTAGTTCAGACATCCCATTCACCAAAACCCTAAATGAGGGGGTCAAACTAGTCAACCCAAAAGTTTGATCGACAATCGTTCATCGAATTAAAGAACAGAACTCACCACCATGATCGAAGTGTCCAAAAATCATATAAAACACTATAATATTGACACATTTATAGTTTAGACATCCCATTGACCAAAATCCTAAATCAGGGTCAAACTGATCCACTCAAGAGTTTGATCGACAAATTATTTGTCAAATCAATAAACGAACCTCATGACCACTATGATCCTAGGGTCTTTTCACTGTGCACACTGTCTAAAAAAATTTTGAAATATCATTCTTTGATAAAAGTAATGTCATTTTATTCAATTGCATCAATACAATTACATCATGAATGAGAGGATCCCAAAAAATTTCCAAATTCGCTCACAAAAGGGATATTTTTGGAATAATCAACCAAAGGGTGACACGTGAAAGCCAATCATTGGCTGCCATAATTTTCGCATACTAGTATGTGAAAATTCTTTAAAAAATTTAATAGCCCATATTGATCTCATCCAACGGTTTTTGTTCACCGAACCTCAAAATCCACTTTGAAAGGCTAGGATTTACTCGGGATTGAACCAAAACTCACCATTTTTTGATCCAACGATCCACATTCATCTAATATAATTTTCATCACTTAACTCACATCTCCCACATCTAATGGCTCATATTCATTCTTACAAAAATCAAAGGTATAAATTGTAAGAAAGTCATCAAGTGCCATTACACATTATATATGAGACCTTTTTGGTAATCTTATATTTTTCATCTTAGGGCACACATTCACTCACTTTAATCTAATGGCTCACATCAACCAAGATCTTCTCACCTTTGGCTATAAATAAGCCCATCTTCTCTTTATTAACACACACTAATACACTAACACACTTGGATACACTTGAATGTGCTTACTCTCTTTCACTATGCTTAGAATTCTCTCTCTAGAGTTTTATAACTCTCCCTCTCTAAGAGAAGCTTAGAGCTCTCTCTCTCACTCTCTCTCTATATCTACACCCATGTAACCTCCAACTCATTCTACCTTCATCTAAGCTCCTGACGCTGGACAGAATAGTGATTATCTGTAGGCTAATGGCAATAAAAAATATACAGAAAGAATGCAAGAGAATCTCCCAAAATTCAGAGAAAATTCTCTGATATTCTATTCAATATTCAAAGTTCAAGTTATCTCAGAATCAGCCCACAAGCTGGGCTATATAGCTGAAACTGGTCAACATTACCAAAAATAGCAAAACTCTAATATTCGTGCCAAAATAAAATATGAAATAAAAGAAGAAAGCTGCCAGAAATCTGTCCTAAATTGAGTCCAGAATCACTTCCTAATCGACAAAAGAAATATTACTAAAAAAGAAAATAAATAACTAAAATTGGGGATTCGGAGGAGCAAATAGTGGATTTTGGGCTCGAAAAAATACGCACTTAGCCTAGCTAGTGCCCACGATGTGCACGCCAAAACAAGCTTTCCGAATTGTGGTCATAAAGGTGATTCTGATATACGTAGCCAAAGTTATAGCCAAAATACCGAAAAGCACCCAAAATTGTCCCAATTAGGGATAATATCGCGGCTTCCTGCCATCTTTGCGCTGATCTACCAACTCAAGGTATCTCAGCGCCATCAATGTGTCATCTGACAGCTCAGCACCTTCTGACTCGGATCCTCCTGCATTAGCTCTCTTTCCATGAAGATCCTTTAGATGGTTGTTTTGGTGGAGAAATCATTCTCCACCATTGTATGTGTTTTTCTATACTTTTATTTTCAATTTGTTGCATTTTATTTTAAAGCCTTTACATTTCTCTACATTTTTATATCATGTTCTTTACAATTTCTACACTTTAAGTTTCAAGTTATTTACATTTCATGCACTTTAAATTTATAATTATTACACTTACAAGTCTTTACATTACATTATAAGGTCTCAAGTCCATCCTCAATGCTCCAAGACTCCATCATGGAGTGTCTTAGGAGATTGATGAATGAATGACCTAATATATGATATATTTAATATATATGTCTTTACATTGTATTTTCATTACATTTCAAGTCTTGAAATTTTGTCTATAAGCCTTTACATTTATATTGCACTTCAAATGTCTCAAGTTCACTACCAATGCTTCAAGTTTCCTAGAAGATTGGTGGTTGAATGACCTCGTATCTACTATACATATATTTACTTTGAAAAACATTTTATTTAAAGTCTTTCTACTACATAACATTTTTGTTCTCAACCCAGTTCTTCCTCTTTTTGTATTCAAAGAATACTTGCTTGATTTGAAACTCATTGATACTAAAATAGTCATGAGGTAACTTTATTGAACATGTTCCTCACACCTCCACCATGATGAAGTTAGGGGTTCGAGCGCATGCTTTCCAATGCAGATCACGAGGTGGACATTTGGTGCCAATACAAGGAGGGTAGGGCCAAACCACAATGTAAGGTCTTACTTGCCCCTTGGTTGGATTGGACATGACTTGAACACCCCTACTACGGTGAAGATAAGGGTTCAAGTGTATGCCCTCCTATGTAGATCACGTAGTAGACATTTGTTGTCAACATAAGGAGGGTAAGGCCCAACAACAATGTAAGGTCTTACTTACGCCACGATTGGAGAAAATACTAAAAAATCACCCTCGGCATAAAAAGTATCAATGAGAGTTCAAACCTTACTCTTATATTTTGTATATAAAAATTTCACACACCATCATTTTATCATACATTGCATACATTTTTCTTTTAGTTTTGGCATTTGTTATTTTCACTAACCTCACACTAAAGAATATTTCAAGTTTTTTGTGATGTTTCTATAAAAATAAATTACTTTTAAAATTTCCTTTTAAATTTCTTGCTTCAAAAAGAGGTATGTTCCCCAACCTCTCTCTCATTAATTTTTATACTATTTTCGGGCACTTTATTTAAGTGTCTATTTTCCTACGTGTTTAATGCTTCCTTTGCTTATATGTATTTAATGCTTTTGATTGCTATTTACATGATATTTTCTATTTCGATTTTCAGACACTTTATTTAAGTGTCCACTTTTCAACTTTCTATTTACAAGTTATTTTCCATTTCAATTTGATTTGGACACTTTATTTAAGTGTTAACTTTCTTATTTTTCATTTACATGTTCTTTTATATTCCAATTTTGGACTATTTGGTGCATGTTACTTTCCATTATTTCTTGATTTTTAAACCTTTCAATATAAACCCATTTATTTCAAGTGGTGATTTTCAAACCCACTTTATTTTAAGTGATGATTTTCAACCTCTATTTTCAAATAAAACCCATTTTATTTCAAGTAGTAATTTTCAATCTTTCAAATGTTGTTTTCCATATTTGTATTTTCATATCAAAACACACTTTTAAAGTGCTGATTTCATTTCTATATTTTCAACTTCAAATACATTTTCAATTTCTAAAAGCACACATTTATATTTTCATCCTTATATTTTCAATCTTTAAAACACTCTTTTATTAAAGTGTTGACTTTCATTTTTATATTTTTAACTTCAAATACCTTCTCAAAACATACTTTAGTTAAAGTGTTTATTTTCATCAATACATTTTCAATTTCAAAGTATTTATATAATTTAAAATATATTTTAATATATTTTCAATCTTCCAAATACATTTCTTCAAAACATTAATTTTTCATCCCTACATCCCTAACTTCCAACACATTTTTAACCTTCAAAACACACTTATCCCCAAGTGTTGATTTTCATATATTCTAAATTTTGTTTTCAATTCCAAATTACATTTTTCAAAACTCCTTCCTAAAAACATTGAATTTCCATCTTTACATTTCAAAAAACATATTTATTCAAATATCTACTCTTCAACATAATAGCCAGGCTGAATGGGAGGTTGGTCTTATGCACTAGATCTTCCATTATGGCGGGCATTTTTCCATCAAAGCTTGTGTCAAGTCTTCAACCCCATCCTTCAAATCATGTATTTGTAAGTCAAAGTAGATAGCATACTCAATTTTGTCTCCAACATAGACAAACACATCTCCACTAGGTGGGGTATTCTAAATTGGAGATTGATGGCACTACTTCATGTGCTGATGCATGGAACCCATCCTGTGGGTTCTGTAGTGGTGGGGGACTCGTAATAATATTCATGCCCCATGATGGGAAATTGGTACCGATTTATGCTTGGCGGCAAAAACCCAATTGCATCATAATGATAATTTTGTCAGGAAATCAATCATTATCCTTGGTACGTAAATGAGAGAAAAAGTCCTTTGTAGGAGAGAGAAAAAGTCCCCGTCCTTAGTACGAGAGAGAAAATGTCCTCGTCCTTGGTAAGAGAAATAAAGAGTTCTTATCATGACATGGAAACCCCTAGTTTTGTAGTGGTGGGGGACCTAAGGGAACATAGATATCCCTTGACCAAAAACTTGCAGTGATCAATTCTTGGTTACATCCAAACCGGATGGAATCAATAACTTCGTCAAAAAAAACTACTCATTTCTTACAAACGACGTCGATTATTGATGCAAAAAATTGCATAACCCAGTTCAACACAAGCTTTCTGCATGACAGAGTAGTTAGGACCAAGGTTGGCAGGGTGCCGGCTGAGTACACTTTGACAATCAAGTCAGTACGTGTAATCATATAATATAAACGTAATCATGTATTTAATTTTTGCATAATTTTGAAGAGTGTTTGGCAGTAGTATTCAACTTTGGAATTGGTCCCCTGCGTTCTCCCCCAAAAAGTATTAGTGTTAACGGAAGAGTGGTTGTAATTATCCTTATCTACCTATCCCGTCCCTATGTTTTGTTTGTCCTTTAGGGCTTGTTTGGATAACCCGGAGAGAAAAGTAACATAAGGTATGAGAGAAAAGAAAAGAAAAGAAAAGAGAGGAAAACATGTATTTATGTTTGGATAAATTATGAAGGAAAATAAAGAAAATGATTGCATTCTTGTTTGGAAAAGATAAAGGACAGAAAAGAAAATAAACTATTTCAATCAATTTACTATCATGCCCTTTTGTATTTATATTACAAGATATACCCAAATGTATTTTAAATTTTGTTCTTTAAAATATTAGGGTTATTTTTAGTATTATGAAAATTTCACTTATTTTTATCATTTCTCTCCAATTCTTCTCACTTTTGGGAAGATAGCATAATAGAGATTTAGAGAAATAAACTATTATTCCAAATCATTACTTATCATTTCTTTTCTTTTATTAATGACAATCCAAATACAAAAAATACTATTTTTTTTTTCTCTTTTCTTTTTCTTCCAATTTCATCAATCCAAACGATGTCAAGACTTCCTTGTAGTCTAAACTTCCCTCATCAATATATATATATATATAACAAACTGGCAAAACAAACTAGGGCAATGACAATTTTAGTATATAATATAACAAAACCAATGTAAAAGAGATAAAATAATATATAATATAATAAAACATTTAAAAGAATATTAAATAATATATAATATAATAAAACATTTAAAAGAATATTAATAATATAAAAAGCAATGTAAAATATATAAAATAATATATAATAGAATAAAACCTTACAAAGTAGTAATAATACATTAACAATTAATAAACCTCTTAACTTGCGACCGCAACTGCGCCGTCGCTGTCCGTCCGAGAAAAGCGTATAAAAAATACTAAAGTGGTACCGTCTCGCAACTGCTTTCCGCTAAACCCTAACATTTCAACACCATACACACACTGACGCTACCAATATGTCAACGGTCAGAATCGCTGGCTATCCAAAACTCCTTTGATGCATTTGACTATATGCATTTCCTACTTCATATGTACCTTCCTGTATACAATATAATATATATCAATCCCTTCTCTCTATTCTCTCTCTACATTTCTAACAAACCACTCAATATATATATATATCCTTTATTAGCAAGTCTTTGTTCTGGGTGGTTCTAATAGCTGTCATTGTTATTCCAAGTGTTTGTTTGAGCTAGCTAAACATGAGGCCGGCAAAGTTTGATGATGATCATGAACAAGTTGCGAGAAGGGATGCTCAGATGATCAATGGCCCACGTCCATCTCCATTGAGGATCAACCAAAACTCACTTGTCATCCATAAACCATCTTCTTCAAATTCATATGCGAATCATCATCATCATCATCAGCAGCAGCAGCGAAATCCGGTGATCATCTATACCCATTCTCCGAAGATCATTCACACCCAGGCTCGCCATTTCATGGCCTTGGTTCAGAAGCTCACCGGTCTAACACCCTCTCAACACGACAGCAGTACTGCTGCACCACCTGAGCATCAAAAGGGTGGTGCTAAAACATTTATATCATCGGATAGACATGACGAGAATGAGTCATCTTCGGCTTTGACAGAAGAGAATTGTGGTGATCATGATGGCGGCGGTGCTAGTGATTACGATAAAGAGAGAACATCTCCTGTTTCTTCGATGTTCAACGCGCATAAGCCCTACTTGGCTGATATTCCACTCTTCACGCCGAGTTGGAATGACTTCTTTCGCTCACCACGGCCTCTTTTTAAATACAATGATAAGGTGTCACCATCCAGAAATATGGGGGATTCCATGTCTCCTTCTGTTAATTTGGAGCTTATGAAAGGGCTGCTGCCTGAATATTAATTGGGTGGGATATATGCAATATACATATATAGATGAACGGGTTCCTATCTAGCTAGCTAGCTAGGATTTATTACTACTTCTCTGCACATTCAGTTGGTGATTCATTTTCTTGTCCATAGGTTTCATTTCTTCATTAATTTTATATCTTTGTATTTTTTCCTTTTTGGGTAAGTTTTAATTTATTGTTAGGGAGTCCATAAAATGTGAATTTATTATAATAAATTTAATTTGTTCTTTGTCCATCCAAGGGAAGATTGATGTCTCTGGGTATATATATATGATTAATTTTTGTTTTTCTTTTGATGGTGCAGTGATTTTATGGTTATCCCATCTCTCTTTTGTTTGTTCAATTTAATTATATCTTCTTTTTGGGCATTACCTGTACGTACGTAAGATCTTATACGTCCTCAATCCATGAACAAGAATATAGCATTGTCTACGTTTCTTGATATATGTTTATATCGATCGTTTGACAATTTTCAATATTATTAGTGTTTAATTATATATTCATTGTGATAGTATTAAATTAAAATTCTGAAGTACTGTCAGGTATGTACATAAGAAATTCAATGTTAATAACCTAATGAAATCATGGGCCAGTTGTATCCATCTGTTAGAAATTTCAATTTCAGAAACTCTAGCTAGCTAGTTTCAAAAAGAAAAAGTTATCAAGCCGATCGGGTCGACACTCTCTCCCAAACAAAGAACGTGGTGGTAGTAGGCCTTCAAATTGTATTTGTAGTGGTCCCATGCATTACTCTTTTGTCAGATTAAGTGTAGGTTTATGCCAACTTGGTCTATTCTATGAAATAGTATGAATAGAAGGAAGCGAATCAGGCCACTGTATGCGCTCTGCGCACTGACAGTTGACCCTATATACTTTGTTTGATGAAATGGACCTTAATTAATTCCATGTATTTCTTAATTTTCTGTGGTAAATGGGTCAATATATATATTTTTTTGGTGCTGTGGATCTTGATAATGCAATTCAAGTTTAAGAATACAAAACGTTGAATAATGGCCTTTTAAAAAAGGTGTGAATGAAGATAATATGCGCTTAAAAATAAATTCAAGTCCAACAAGTATAATTTAATTTAGGCAAAAGAGCAAAAAATTCCTCCAAAACTTTCTTTGACGCGCAAATTCACCCATAAACTACTTTTTGAAGCAAATTAGTCTCTTACCTTACAAAAGTAGACAACTTAATCCTTGACAAAACTATAATAATATATATACCATATACTATGACCATTATGCCCTTCTCTATATAAATATAGTGTTTTTTCAAAATTCAAAAAATAATAATAGTTAGTTAAAATTTTCAAATAATAAGTTTAGAAACATAAAAAAATAAAAGGTTAATAATGTTGGGATTGTATGCCATTTATAGTACCAATTGAGATGTAATGACATTAGTTTATTAATAATAAGAATTTGTTGCCTGTTAAAAATATTGTTTATATATATCATGAATGTTATGTATTGATTCAATTCAATATTCAAATCGTAGTGTCCATTGACTATGCAATGACTTGGTGCGTGCATAGTATGGCTACCAAAGTCAGGAGCATAAGTCACTTATATTGCGTTATCATAAACTGTTTTGTTCGTTCAGTAATAGTGGGTGGACTCCCTATTGATAGAGAATAGAACAGGATCACCGACAAGTCATTATCAAAGTAATTGTGAGGTCGTCTTTGCAATTATTACTTGTGAGTGTTATCCTCAAGTATGAGGGAGTGATGAGCTTTAGGCATGGTTGGTTAGCACTTTGACATATGCGGTGGGCCCCAAGGTCTAAAATTCAAATATGTTGAATGTTGGTTGATCATGTGCTTTAGAACATGCTCCCAAGATTTACATCTATGCTAGTTAAATTATTATGACTTGATTAGTTTAATCAATGATAAATCCAAGTGCTTGGTTCGGCTTTAATAAAATGAGTATGCACCTTGGCAAATTGCATAAGTTTTATTAAAGGTTTTTTGATTAAACAGAAAATAATCAAGTGGCTTAATAAATATTTAATTGTTGATTTGGATTGATTGGCACTTATACATCCATATCTAATTATGCGTAGATGGGTAATTTCGTATAATTAATAAGGGTGTTAAGGCAACACATGGTTCAACCATTCTCGAGTTGGAGTGCAACCACCGTAATACTCCATTATTTTGATGTTATTTAAATTGGTCATTCATTTATTTAGATTGCTGATTTGTGACTGTTTTAATACTTTAAGTTAATTTTGTCAATATATTTGTTCATATTTAAAGTGTTCATTTATGTTTAAATTAGATGCTTATGGTGTGGTATTAAGTGCTTTTGTTGTTTTAAATAAGTGTGTAGTACTTTTTCTTTTAAATGTTTATATATATATATATATATATATATATATATATATATATATATATAAGTTAAGATATATGATTTTTCTACATTTATTTAATGTATGAATCAATATGTTTCGAGTTGCGGTAGACAGTTGGATCAGTTGAGGGTGGACCTTTTTATTTTAGGTTGGGCTAGGAGAGGGTGAATGGACTGTATTTTTATTTTATTTTAGGTTGGGCTAGGAGAGGGTGAATGGGTTGTATTTTTATTTTATTTTAGGTTGGGCTAGGTGATGGTGAATGGGCTTTATCATTCTAGGTTTAGAAAGAAAAAAAAAATGAGTCGTATCACACAACAAGAGAGAAAGAACAAGCATAAGGAGAACGAGGGAGAGAGAAGGAGAAAGGTAAGGGAGTGAACTCAAATCCGTGACTTCTCGATCGAATTTCAAAATGCAAATTCATGCTCTACACCTCCCATTTGATCTTATAAACCTAGCACATTTGTGCTTAGGATCTATACATGTTGATTTAATTATTTTTTTACTTTTATAGATAATTGCCTGAGAATATTATACATATATATGCGGCTGTATACCTGATATTTATATGCGTATGTAAATTCTTTTGGTTACTTTAGGTTATATTATACATATATATATGCGGCTGTATACCTGATATCTATATGGGTATGTAAATTCTTTGGTTGCCATATATATATATATATATATATATATATATATATATATGTGACGACATACCTGATATCTATGGGTATATAAATTCTTTTGGTCTGCCTTAGGTTATATAATATACATGTGCAGCTGTATACCCATCTGATATTTATAAGGGTATGTAAATCCTTTTTGGTTGATTTGTTAGTTAGTGTAGTGCCAGGTTCTTTTCATGTATAAATTCATATAATGGCAATTAGTTTAGTACATAGTTGCATTCATTTTTTTTATGGCAATCAATTAGTGCATGGTTATTTTTATTCTTTTGCCTTAGGTTATATTATATATGCAGCTGTGGGTATATAAATCATTTTTGGTTTCTTTGATAGTTAGTTTAGTGATGGGTTGTTTTCATATATATATATATGGTGGCAATTAGTTTAGTGCATATTTGTTGCATTTTTTTTCTGTTGCTTTTCTTATAGTTTGGTACATTAAACACAAGTGATCAGTTTAGTGTATATTGTTTTCATATCTTTTTCATATGGCATAACACATATGGTTGTATAGTTATATATGGTTGCTTTTTGAGAATTTGGTCCATTAAGCATAAGTGTTCAATTTAGTGCATATTTGTTTTCATATCTTTTTCATATGACAACACGTATATGACTATATTTGTATAAATGGTTGTTTCTGATTGTTTGGTACATTAATCACAAGTAATCAGTTTAGCGCCTATTCATTTTTATATCTTTTTCATATGGCAGCACGTATAGGATTATATAGGTATATATGATTGCTTTTTGATAGTTTAGTACATTAAACATAAGTGATCAGTTTAGTGCATGTGATTTTCCTATTTTTTTATGTGGCACATTGTACATGGATATATATAAGTATAAATAGATGCCTTAGATTACTATTCATAGATATGTAGCGATTACCCATTGATACCTATATGGATTTATAAATATATTTAGAGGGATTATATTTAATTGTTTATATTCATAAGTTTTGTGTATTGTGGAAGGATTATTAGTGGAGGCATGTTAGGATTGCCTAATACATAATAAAGTATTTGTAAAATATGAATGAAGGCATGTCAGGATTGCCTAGTAACTAATAAGATAATTACTTAATATGTGTTCGGGTATGTCAGGATAGCCTCATGTGTAAACTTAAAATTGTTCTGCACTTGCATGGTAATAACGGATGGGTTAATGCAGTGTGTGGGGTTGTTCAATTTTTTTTGGGTCACAAGGTTAATTGTGGATATGTTTATATATATTTATAACTTTAATGCTATGGCATTGTCATTATAGAGATGATATGTTTATCATTTCTCTGTTGGGTTGTAGTATAGAGAATTTGCTCGTGGGTCTAACCCACCTTGTTTATATTTCAAGTTTCAGGCTGTTTCCACCTCGAGGTTAGAGTGTTAGATTTCCTAAAGCGTGCCAACCATCTATTTTTACCAAACTTTAGAGTAGGGACTTAGTTCTTTTTAAAATTATGCTTAGGTTGTGGATTATTTTGGGATGTTGTTTTAAATTATTTTATTATTAATTTTTTTATTTATTTGGTTTAGTAGTCTTTGTGTTACAAGACTTTCAAGTTGTATTGTTCGGACTCGAAATCTTTTAATAAAAGAAAAAAAATATGACATCGGGATGATAGGAATGTAATTAATTTTTTTCATCATCTCAGTTTGAATTTCCTTTTTACATTTATTATTATTATTATTACTATTATTATTATTATTTTTGTCCTTGTATTCCGTGCTTGTATGCTATCAAGTGTGGGTATTCCTTATTTTTATGTGTGAGACTGACCAACTCATGTGTAAAAATTATAGAGTATTTCAACCACACTTATATAGTGGAATTAAGTTGTGGTTAATGGATTATTGAAATTTAGAGTCATGAGATGACTGAACCAAAATATAATTCATTGGAGCCAATAAGAGTTTTGACCTTAAAATAAGATCATCACTTCTAGCCCATTAGGTCGATTTAAAGCCAACTGGGTTGTTAAATGTGAATTGATTTAATATGCTAGGGCCATTTGTAATTTAATTACATGCTAAAGGCACAAGTGAAATTATATATAAATATATATTAAATATTTTAATATCCTGGAATATATATTAATATATATATATATATATATATATATACACATAATATGTTATTTTTCTTAAGAAGAATATATGATATAGAGTGTATATATAATTTTCTATTATATGTAGATATGATTTATTATATCTTACATATACAGAAAGAAAAAGTTGACTTGGGAGAGTCTTTCCTATAAATTTGTCTCATTCTCTCCTATATTTTTTGAGAAAATTAGTCATAAGAATAATGTTTTGCAATTACAACAAAAGTGGTTGTAGGGGATTGCAAGAGAGAAATTAATTCACAAATCTAGGGTTCTCCCACAAGAACTAGGTTTTTAGAGAATCAATCTCAAGGATTATAGCGGTGATTCTTACAAGTAGTACACTAAGAAGATCGATTGTTTCATCAATTGTTGAAGACTAAAGGGTTAAAAAATTATCCCTATCAATGTATATGATCTCTGAATCCCATATTCTCTATGCAATCATATTTTTATTAATTAGAAATTTTTTTTTTTGTTACATGTTTTTCATACTTCAAGAGTTCAACCAATTTGTCGATTCTGCTCAACACGCTTCTACAATTGTAAAAATCCCATTCCCAACAAGTGGTATCAGAGCCACCTTGATGTTTATGAAAAATTATGTATTTAAAATTTTCCTAAATATTCATGGGTTTTTAAAAATCATGTTGTGCATATGTTTGCATTGGTTAGTGATTTTATTAATTGCCACGAATGGTTGAGTGTACAGATTCATGGATGAGGCTAAGGTTGTTCTTGTTATGATGTAAAACTTTGGGTCAATTTTATTTTGATGTATTTCATATTGTAAATATTGGAAAACCTTGTAATTGAAGAATGATAGATTGCAAAAAAACACGAAAAACGTATCTATAGAGGACAAGCATAGAAGAAAGAAGTAGAGAACATAGAGACGCGAGAGCATCGGTAGCGCAACAGCTAAAACAGCGCACCACTATAAGGTGACATGTGTTGCTTTGTGCATAGCAGCGCACTACACAAAGGCCGTGTGTATAGTGGCTAGCGCCAGCGCTAGCATAGTAGCGCATGCAGGCAGTGAGCACTACCACTGCGAGTAGTGGTGCACGTGGGCATTGTTGCGATGCATGCACAGCACTGCCCTAGGGTGGGGGCTGCACACGTGCACAGGTAAGTCAGCGTCGTTGTGACGCACACACAATATTATCGTAGGGTAGCGACTACGCGTAAGCGAGCCAGCGTTGTTGTAGTGCGCACACAATGCTGCCCTAGGGTAGCGGCTGGAAGAGCACACAAGCAAGCCCGCACCGCTATAGTGCGCTCGCAGGTGAGCCTGTGCTGCTGCAATGAGCACATAGCGTTGCCCTGGGGCAGCGGCTGCCTGCACACAAGCACACCATGGCAGCGTGCACCGACTATGCACACACAAGCACACCATGGCAGCGTATAACGTGTCCCCATGCTATGAGATGTGTGGTTTGCCTCCAGGTGGTTACCATGTATGTGCATCCATGGGTTGTGGAATTTGGGTGTTATACACAAAGGGTTCGACCTATATGTGTTCTCGGATGGGTTCTAGTGATACAATTCGATCCAATTTGTTCTTATTCTTTTTCTACTTGTCAGTGAGCCCGGTGATGAGTTCTCTAAAACATTTTGATGGAGGGAGTTGACAGAAAATAAAAGATTTTATTTCTATTGTATTTCATTTATTGAATTGCCTCATTCATGAATTTTTTTCCTTATTTATTTATGTGTATGTGTCATGCCCCCATCTTCTAACACCCAATTAAAAGCGATGGAAAAGGGGGTGAATGGTGAAAGTCAACCATCAATATTACTTATCACTAATTTCCCTCTAATACTTCTCACATCTCTAATATCATTATGGTACCATAGTCTGATACCAAGTTATCACACCCCGATTTTCGACATCCATTTTACACTCATCAACCCCTCAATTCTAGAACTTAACGTTCTGTACATTTGAAATTTTAGAATGATACTTAGTCCATTGGAAAGAGAATTAAAAAATACTCAATTTTAAAAAAAACTACAGTCAATTCCAATTTCAAACGAAGAAATTATGCTCGATGGAAGTTTGGACCAATTTCGAAGCATACTGTAAATAGTAATTATGGTCCATAGTAATTACAAGGGCGATTATGTCCATTAAATTCTAATGAATAACCTCTATCATTAAATCAATGCGGAAGTGTAACACCATACGTTTGCCTACGCATGACTCAACCTCAAAAACTTATTATAGGTCCGTCAGATGATGTTCCTTAATTTTCCAATTTCATCTCAACAATATCCCACCTAACCACACATTACGATGCATCGTAATGTTGGTTACGATGCATCGTACAAGTTGCGTAACATCCTATGAAATTTCATTCAAAACACTCAACTATTTACGATGCATCGTAACTCGGTTTACGATGCATTGCCGTATCACGATGCATCTTAATGGGGATTACGATGCATCGTAATCACTTAACTTGTTGCAACAACAAATCCACCAAATAATTACAATTGTCATTTTTATCACAATTCTCAATCCACAACATAAGTACATCCACTATATCAGGCAAAACATTGAAATATCTCACACATACTTCACATGGTCCTAAACATGTAAATTGAATCACAATATTCTCAAAATCATCATACATTTTCATCAAAATATAAAAATCCTTACATATCCATAATGTACATCATCCAATCCCATTGTATATATATATACAAGGTTCAAATGAATCGTAAGTTATAACAAGTACAACTTGGATTTTTGCCTTGAAAATTTTAGCCATGAGTAAAAAAATCGTGGCAAAAAGTAGTAATTTTGCCACAAAAATAAATTTTCCTAGTTAAACATTATAATCTACCACGAATTAACTTTTTTGTAACAAAAATTATCGCAAAATCTATTCCCTCAATTTTTTCCTCTCCCGCCATTACGTGGGAATAGGTTTTTCCACGAACATTAGGAACAACGAATTGATTTTTGCCACAAATTTCTTTTCGAGGCGACTGTGTATTCTTTTGCCACGTAGCTATTTTTGTGGTAGATCATTTAATAAAATGAGACAATGTATTTTTCGTGGCTGAAAATTCTCTTTGGCCACAAATTTTTAGTCATTGTAGCAAAATCTCATTTTTTCCACGAATTCTTCTTCGTGGAAATTGTTTCATCTTTTGCCACGTAGCTATTTTTGTGGAGATCTTTTAATTTTTTACAATGATATTTGTTCCGTGGCTAACAATTCTCTTTGGCCGTGATTTTTTAGTCATTGTGGCCAAATATCATGTCTCCCACGAATTCATTTTTCGTGGCAATTGTCAATTATTTTGCCACACAGGTATTTTTGTGACAGATCTTTTAATAATTCGCAACCATATATTTTTGTGGCTGAAAATTATCTTTCACCACGAATTTTTAGTTTTGTGGCGAAATCACTATTTTGCCAAAAAAAAAAAATTGTGGTAATTTTCTATTTGCAACAACGTTTTTATCATGACTAAAAAGATCTTTTGTCATATATTTTCAATTGTTTTCAATGATTTTTTTTCCTACTTGGTAAACACATCCAGGCCCAAAGAATTGTTTGCACCCAAGAGGATTTGATTCTTAGACCTAATGTTTGCTAGGCGCAAAGGCCAAGTTCTTTATCCACTTGAGCCAACCCCTTGGGGTTTGTTTTCAATTATTTCATTGTTTATGATTTTCTTGTCACAAATTCTAAAATTGAATAATTAATTACATATATTGTACTTGTTAGATGATGAACAAAGAAATTTCTTTCAAAGAGATAGGTATCTAAGAAATTTATTAATACATGAGAAAAGCATAAAAAAAATTATTTAGTAGCAATTGTTTTGATGTAACATATAGATATTATATATTATAGTGAAAATACACTTATTTATAGTCAATTGTTTTAATATTATTCTTTACTTATTAGATAAATTCATATTGTCTAGTTTACTCGATCAGTCAAATTAAATGATTTGCAGTTGCCTAATGTCTCAAGGTAACAAAATTGTATTGTTCAAAGGTATATTAAGATTCAGTATTCAGTTCATATTTTATTGGCCAATCCCTAATTCATGTATTTTTTGATTTTATTTTTTTTGGTTGTTGTAATTCCTTACATAAGGAGTCAGAAATTATTGGATAATCGCCTACACAAGCAAATTAATTGTTAATAAAACTCCAAAAAAATATTTTCTTAATTTTGACCCTAAGTTTTTTAATTTATCTCCTTATCATCCTGAAATACAAATAAAACAAATTCAGGAATAGCAAACATTTTCTATATTTTCTCTTAGAAAGTTGTTAGTATATCCACAACCAATCTTATAATTTAGGACCCTATTCTTCTTTATATATAGCTTCCTACTCTAATTTATGGCCATATCTAATGTTTATTATACTATAAAATATTGAGTATCAATTAAGTACATAATTTGAAGTAAAATTAACCACTTTATGATTTTACTAGTAATTTAATTATTAATAATTTCATGATTTTAATTCTTATAGATATAAATCCATTAATGTATATATCAAACAATGAATCATAATAGATCTACCTAATGTTCCTTTGAGCCAATATATTAATCAAACGAGGTAAAGGGACACAATAATATAAGTTTTTGAAAAGATAATGAATGAAACTTAAATTGGTGTCACTAGGGAGATTACTTAATTAAGTGTACTCTATTAAACATAATTAAGTGAAAACAAATTTAGAAACATTAATAAAGAAAACGTAACATACTAATTCCACCTATCTACATTCATTTGAGTCAATTCTATTGATCGATCAACGTAAAAGGTACACTAATATAAATATTTTAAAAGATAGCAAGTGAACTTAAATTTTTGTCATTGGAGATAAAATACTAAATCTATTAGTTTCATATTTATTAAGGGAGCTGATATTAGCACCCCCACATTTCACCTCAGGCACTTCGACTTTTAATTTTAATAATTGAAATGACAAGTTTATCATTCATCTCCTAAATGAAGCCATAGGATCTATTTTGTTAGATGGAAATTAATAACGAAAAGTGAAAGTGAAAGAAATTGAAGTGAAGGAAAATTAATTTTTTAGTATGCATGTGATTCACATGCAAATTTTTCAAGAAAGTTGTGGGAACTACCATTTCATGATTTGGGTAGGATGAAAGTTACAAGAAAATATAATGGTTCACCTAAAAGAAATATAACAGTGACATTGAGAGAGATATAGACCATTATACTATTATTTTAAATATATATGCATAAAAGCATTTTATTTTAGAGAGATAAGAAGGGAGTTATAATACTAAGTTAAAATAACTCTCTCTGGTAGTGTCTTTTTAAGAAATAATTTATGAGAAAATTAGGTTGTTATGAAAAGTTATTTTCTCACAAAATAAAGATTAAGTATAATTAGATTTTATAATTTTTTTTATTTAAATTAATTTATTCAAATAGATGAAAATTTGTATGACTTGTAATACTTATAACACATATCATGCTATTTAACTAAATTGTTTAACTATTAAAATAGCATACAAAAACTTTTAAATAGTTTATTAAAATTTCTTCAAAAAGTTGTACTAAAAATATTTGCAATAAAGCTTTTATATTTATCCTTTTTTTTTTTGTATTTTTTTTGGTAACGCATTCAAGTGCCAAAGTTTCGTGCCTGAAAATTTCAGCAATTGAGAAGGAAAAGGAAAACCATGTGGGTTCCTATTGGGATGCTAAACTCCTATTCAAGTATGATTTCTTCTCCTATACTCTCAGTAACACGACGTTCTCTCTTCTAAAGCAGAGAATACCACATTCTATCACTCTCTACGTCAATCCTTCACTCAATCTCTCTATCACTGGTAAGAGCTCACACCTTTTATATTGGAGATTTGATTTACAATTAGGGGATTTTGATGTTTTAATTTGGTGTTTAGGGTTTCAAGAATGTGTTTTGGTCTATTTTGATTTTTTTTATTGTGAATTTGTATATACGAATGGAGACAGGTATGTTTTCTTTTTCTTTCAATTAATTCTGTTTTTCTTTTTTTTTGGTAAAATTGATCAAAATCTAAATGGGTATTTTTGCTTTTGTCTTATATCGAATTAGGCAATGCTTATATTGATTGGGTTTTAATTATTCAGTTTTTCTTTCTAGGGTTTTTTTGTGAATTTATGATTTTCTTTCTATCTTTTCTTTTTTAAGGGTTTCCTTGTGACTTCATTGACTTATGAAGTTAATTTCTTTAATTTAGGGTTTGCAGATGAGTTGGAGAATGACATTCAAACAATATATAGAAGGCTAAATATACTTTTTAGAAGCAAGAGGTTATTATTTGATGTTCCGGAAATTTTGGTCCTACCAGAGAGGATTTTTATTTACCCTAATTTTTAGAGCTCCTCTTATATTTGAGGTAATAATTTTGTTTAATATGCTCGTTACTTGTTGTCTGCATCTGCTTATCTTTTCCTATTATGCCTTTTTTTTTTAAAAATGAAAATTTGGGTCTCATTATGTTTGACCATGTTGGTTTATACAATGTGATTGGTTTGGCTAGAACATAACAATTAACCCTTTGGCGATAGAATTGCAATGTTACAATATCAAAGACTTGTAGTTATGAAGGTTAGTCATCAAGCTAGGTCTCTTTGGATAGAAATAATCAATCAGTTTACCACAAAACAATCCTCGTTCATGGTATATTTCAAAGATGTGATGTGGTCATTCATTATCTTTTTCTCCCTTGGTTTTGTTTTTTTATATATATATTTTTTGTACCATGTATATTTTTTTAATGAAATTATTACATCACTTAGATTTTTTTGCAGCTTTCCAAGTTGACAGTGATGATTCAACTATTTATATCACCACAAACACTCAATGTTCATGGTAAGTTACTTATTTATTATCTTATGTGTCCTTGGTTGATAAGAGAGGAACTATATTATTCTTTATAATTTATAGAAGACATTGTTTGTGTGACATTGTTCGTTTTGATGTTGGGATTAGAAATGTTTGATAATAAAGACACGTTAGATTACATTTAGTTCACAAACTATATGATTAGATGAGATTTGACAACTCAAAAATTCCTCCAATCATTCTTGTTCCCTATTAGTTCATTCGTGTTAAAGGAGTACTCGAAGCTAGATACTACTACAACTTGACAACCAATATGACAATGTATTTTTCTAAATTTGATTAGGTTATTCGTGTATGCATATATATAAAATGCTTTTATACATGTTGAATAGATTATTATATAAAATTGTGTTTCCGTCTTTTTGAGAGGTAAATTGAATTAGAAAAGGTAAAGTATATTCAAAGGACTTTTTTAACATTAAAAAAAGAATACATTTTTCTATGCAAGTTAGAATTAGAAAAAGAGAGGATAGTGCACTGCTACATAAGCTCATATGCTTCTACCACCTTCTCATTAAGTTCTTTTCATAGAAAAGTTTGCCTCCTAAAGTTTTCCATTCTTGTTTTGAAAAAATTGTTGTTTTCATTCTTGCTTGAAAATAAAAATAAAAATAAAAAACTCTTTTAAAATTTGATGAGTTATACATATACATGTTCATTCCAATATTTGATGACCAAATCTAGGCTTGATAACTTTAAATTTATATTCCTAATTGATTTTAATTTCTTTATAAATATTTATTTTAAATTTAATATATGTTATTTATAAAGAAGTTCAATATCAGTGTAGTTTCTTAGGCTCAGACGTGGACTACATCCAATATCCATGTTAAGTATTTTAGAATGAATGCGGGGGATGTTTAGAACAATGTACCTTAGGGTACTCTTTAAAAATCCAACTAACCTTAGCATAACGAATTGTTAGAAACTGGGTTGAACCTATAGATTGTTCATGCCTCTTAATAGTAAGTTTCTTATTGATTCGATCTTCATGAAACTTTTCTTTATGATAAATTAATGTAGAATTCATCTTTGGATTCATTTACAAATTGGAATAGGCATTAATTGTTCTTATTCATCATTGGTTTTGCAGAATGTTGTTGTGACCGAGCTACAAGAATTCAAGCTCTTTTTTTTTTAGGACAATATAAACTATTTTTGCATAGATCTTGGAACTCTTTATTTAGGACTCCATAGCTCATTTTTGTCTAAGATTTTAGAAATTTTGTTTTAGGATACTAAGCCTCGTTTTGTCCAGATTATTGGAGCTGAAACTGTTTCATGTTATTATAGTAAAAAAAATATAATTATAATTGGTATTAGTATCATGTTATTATTATAGGTAAATAAAAAATATTATATAGTAAAAAAAAACATATGC
The DNA here is from genome assembly GCA_026545225.1 of Cornus controversa. Taxonomy (NCBI): domain Eukaryota; kingdom Viridiplantae; phylum Streptophyta; class Magnoliopsida; order Cornales; family Cornaceae; genus Cornus; species Cornus controversa. The sequence continues at coordinate 2,987,752 of CM048848.1, forward strand.
CATGAAATATAGTCGTGGCGATTAAAAAATTATTGCCACGGATAAATTTTGTTTCCTTTTTTTTGTTATTTGCCACAAGATATATTTATGTTGATCAAATTAATAGCCACGAATCAATATCATGGCAAAAAATAAACTTTTTGCCACATCTAATATCTTTGTGGCAAAAGGGTTGAATTAACGACGACTAGTACCCACATTGAGAATGTTGAAAACACTAACATGTAGTGACAAGAAAGTTTGTGGCAATAGGATGTATTTTGCCACAAGTTCAAATTTGTGGCAAAAGTTTGGAATTAGCGACGACTTATTCTCATATTGAAAGGGATAAAAGGCACAAAAAAATTGACATTTAGCGATGAGATACTTTGTGGCAATAGGACTTACTTTGCCACGAGTTCAAAATTTGTGACAAAAAGTTTTACATTTTGCCACGAAAAATTTTAGTCGTGTCTAATGACATTCTATGTCGGAGCTATGCCCACAACTAAGCCATGAAACCTTTCTCGTCGCTAATATGTTTCAGTCACAAAATGTATACTTTTTTACCACAAAATGACTTGTGGCAAAAGGCCAAATTTGTTGTAGTGTATTGCGTTATCATAAAGTGTTTTGTTCGTTCAGTAATAGTGGGTGGACTCCCTATTGATAGAGAATAGAACAGAATCGTCGACAAGTTATTATCAAAGTAATTGTGAGGTCGTCATTACAATTACTACATGTGAGTGTTATCCTCAAGTATGAGGGAGTGATGAACCCTAGGCATCGTTGGTTAACACTTTGACATATGCGGTGGGCCCCAGGGTCTAAAATTCAAATATGTTGAATGTTGGTTGATCATGTGCTTTGGAACATGCTCCCAAGATTTACAACTATGCTAGCTAAATTATTATGGCTTGATTAATTTAATCAATAGTAAATCCAAGCACTTGGTTCGGGTTTAATAAAATGGTTATGCACTTTGGCAAAGTGCATAAGTTTTATTAAAATTTTTTTGATTAAACAGGAAATAATCAAGTGGCTTGATAAATATTCAATTGTTGATTTGGATGACACTTATACGACCATATCTAATTGTGCGTAGATGGGTAATTTCGTATAATTAATAAGGATTTTAAGGCAACACATGGTCTAACCATTCTCGAGTTGTAGTGCAACCATTGTAATACTCTATTATTTTGAGGTTATTTAAATTGGTCATTCATTTATTTAGATTGCTAATTTGTGAGTGTTTTAATGCTTTAAGTTAATTTTGTCAATATATTCGTTTATATTTAATGTGTTCATTTATGTTTAAATTAGATTCTTTTGGTGTGGTATTTAGAGCTTTGGTTGTTTTAAATAAGTGTAATAGTTTTTATTTTATATAAATAAATATATATATATATATATATATATATATAAAATAAAATATATAAAAGTTAAGATATATGATTTTTCGTACATTTATTTAATGCATGAATCAATAGGTTTTGGGTTGCGATGGACAGTTGGATCAGTTGAGGGTGGACCTTTTTTTTTATTTTTATTTTAGGTTGGACTGTATTTTTTTTTTTTTAAGTTGGGCTATAATTTTATTTTTATTGTAAGTTGGGCTAGGAGAGGGTGAATGAGCTGTATTTTTATTTTATTTTAGGTTGGGCTAGGAGAGGGTGAATGGGCTGTATTTTTATTTTATTTTAGGTTGGGCTAGGAGATGGTGAATGGGCTTTATCATTCTAGGTTTAGAAAAAAAAAAAAAAATCAGCTGTATCGCACAGCAAGAGAGAAAGAACAAGCGTAGGAAGAACGAGGGACAGAGAAGGAGAAAGGTAAGGGAGTGAGCTCAAATCCGTGACTTCTCGGTCAGATTTCTAAATGCAAGTTCATGCTCTACACCTCCCCTTTCATCTTATAAACATAGCACCTTTGTCCTTATGATCTATACATCATGATTTAATTAGTTTTTTACTTTTATAGATGATTGCCTGAGAATATTATACATATATATGCGACTGTATACCTGATATCTATATGCGTATGTAAAATCTTTGGTTGCCTTAGGTTTTATATATATATATATATATATATATATATATATATGCGGCAGTATACCTAATATCTATAGGTATATAAATTCTTTTGGGTTGCCTTAGGTTATATAATACACATATGCGGCTGTATACCCATCTGATATTTATATGGGTATGTAAATCCTTTTTGGTTGATTTGTTAGATAGTTTAGTGCGGGGTTGTTTTCATGTATATATTCATATGATGGCAATTATAGTACATAGTTGCATTCATTTTTTTTATGGCAATCAGTTAATGCATGGTTATTTTTATTTTTTTGCCTTAGGTTATATTACATATGCGGTTGTGGGTATATAAATCATTTTTGGTTTCTTTGATTGTTAGTTTAGTGATGGGTTGTTTTCATATATATATATATATATATATGGTGGCAATCAGTTTAGTGCATATTTCTTGCATATTTTTGTTGTTGCTTTTCTTATAGTTTGGTACATTAAACACAAGTGATCAGTTTAGTGTATATTGGTTTTCATATCTTCTTCATATGGAAGCACGCATATGATTGTATAGTTATATATGGTTGCTAATTGAGAGTTTGGTCCATTAAACATAAGTGCTCAGTTTAGTGCATATTTGTTTTCATATCTTTTTCATATGGCAGAACGTATATGACTATATTTGTATATATGGTTGTTTCTGATTGTTTGGTACATTAATCACAAGTGATCAGTTTAAGACTTACTCATTTTTATATCTTTTTCATATGGCAGCACGTATAGGATTATATAGGTATATATGGTTGCTTTTTGATAGTTTAGTACATTAAATACAAGTGATCAGTTTAGTGCATGTGATTTTCATATTTTTTTTATGTGGCACAGTGTACATGGATATATATAAGTATAAATGGATACTTTAGATTACTATTCATAGATATGTAGCGATTACCCATTGATACCTATATGGATTTATAAATATATTTAGAGGGATTATATTTAATTGTTTAGATTCATAAGTTTTGTGTATTGTGGAAGGATTATTGGTGGAAGCATGTTAGGATTGCCTAATACATAATAAAGTATTTGTAAAATATGAATGAAGGCATGTCAGGATTGCCTTGTAACTAATAAGGTAATTACTTAATATGTGTTCGGGTATGTCAGGATAGCCTCATGTGTAAACTTAAAATTGTTCTGCACTTGCATGGTAATAACGGATGGGTTAATGTAGTGTGTGGGGTTGTTCTATATTTTTTGGGTCACGGGGTTAATTGTGAATATGTTTATATATATTTATAACTTTAATGTTATGACATTGTCATCATAGAGATGATTTGTTTATCATTTCTCTATTGGGTTGTAGTAGAGAGAATTTGCTAATGGGTCTAATCCACCTTATTATATTGCAGGTTTCAAGTCGTTTCCACTTTAAGGTTAGAGTGTTAGATTTCCTAAAGCGTGGCAACCATCAATTCTTACCGAACTTTAGAGTAGGGACTTAGTTTTTTTTAAAATTATGCTTAGGTTGTCGATTATTTTGGGATACAGTTTTAAATGATTTTATTATTAATTTTTTTTATTTGGTTTAGGGTCCTTGTGTTACAGGACATCCATGTTGTATTGTTCAGACTCGAAATCTTTTATTAAATAAAAAAAAATTATGATATCGGGATGATTGGAATGTTATTAATTTCTTTTTTATTATCTAAGTTTGAATTTCCTTTTTACATTTATTATTATTATTATATTTTTTTGTCCTTCTATTCCGTGCTTGTATGTTATCAAGTATGGGTATTCCTTATTTTTATGTTTGAGACTGGCTAACTCATGCGTGAAAATTATAGAGTATTTCAACCACACTTATATAGTGGAATTAAGTTGTAGTTAATGGATTATTGAAATTTAGAGTCATGAGATGACTGAACCAAAATATAATCCATTGGAGCCAATAAGAGTTTTGACCCTAAAATAAGATCCTCACTTCTAGCCCATTAGGTCAATTTAAAACTAACTGGATTGTTAAATGTGAATTGATTTAATATGTTATGACCATTTGTAATTTAATTATATGCTAAAGGTACAAGTGAAATTATATATAAATATATATTAGATATTTTAATATACTGGAATATATATTAATATAAATAATATATATATATATATATATATACATAATATCTTATTTTTTCTAGGAAGAATATATAATATAGAGTGTGTATATAATTTCATTTTATATGTAGATATGATGTCACACCCTAGAATCCGGACTGCCGGGACTCCCCTAGACCGACCCAAACCCCGAGTGTGAACCTGTCCATTAAGCCCTAATGGACCATCTTAACCTTCATTACCATGGAAGCCTAGCCACTCACTTGTAATTACCCATGCACAAATCAACATCATCTAACCTCAATAGCCTCAACTATACAACCATTCGAATACTTCTATCCCACAAAAACAAATACATAACTCCTTGTGAGTTTAAAATCAATATCTTAAAATATAACCATTGGAAAGAGGGTTTAAAAATACACAATTTCAAAAAAATAATCATCAAAATCCGATTTGAAACGAAGAAAATATGCCTATTTGAAGTTAGACAAAACACTGTGTGAATAGTGTATGTCGTAAAAAGGCGATCGATCGCCCAAGGTCGACCAAGGCTGGTTTTTTGGGCTTTTATAGGGGCGATTGATCACCGTAAAACAAGGGGATCGATCGCCGTAAATCCCTGGCGAAATTTTGCAACACAAATTTAGCTACAACTTCACCCTAACTTCAAATTCGAATATCTCACAATCCATAAGTTCGTTTGACCTGAAATTTGGAATGGATCATTCTCAACATGTCTAGCATCCAAACCAGTTGAAATCATCTAAAAATACCAACCAAAACCTAGGTTATATCCAAATCAATGACTATGGGTCAGAAATTAAACCCTTGCACTAAAACATGCATATCTTCCTAATTTTATATCCGAACAACGCCTATGACATATCAAATTGAAGCTAATATAATTATCCTTCTATACATATAAATTCCATCCACGCCATAAACTCAAAATGGACACTTTTGGGCATGTGTCCCCCCAATGGCTACTCTATTGCCTTAATGGTCATCAAGTATATTCACATAACATGTATTTCACATTTGAAATGTAATTCCATCAATTTTTCCTTCCATCTTCATTCAAAAACTCATGGATACATGTATTCCATAATCCATTAACTCATAATTATCCATAGAAGAAGTCATAACCCAAGAGAAAAATGGTCCTATGGTGCCATACATCTCCAACACATACAGTTTTCTCAAAAGGTACATACCAGTCATATGATTTTCCAAGTTTATAGTCATTACAAGAATTCATGCATAAGGTTCAAAATGTGACAAATTCTACCATGACTACAACTAGATCATTACCATGCCACAAGCCGGTACAGATAGCTAAATGTACAAATATCCAAAATGTATCAAAATGCTACTAGAATTCCACTTCGACACTTAAGTCCCATCCGTCATCGGCGCCTTATCTATAAAAGAGTTTAGAATAAAGTGGTGAGCACCACTGCGGCTCAGTAGAGATACCCCAACCCTCCTAAGTGTCGACCCAACACGACCTACATGAATACATGTCACTATATTATATATATTATCCAACATATACCATGTTTATTCACAAGCAATGCATATATATAGATATAAGAATGCATTAAACACATAGCATACCTCATAATTTAGAATGAAAAGCATTAACCACACACATGTCTCTCTCTCGGACTCAACCCGAAACCCAAATATGATTTTTGACCACTCATGCAACCGAGATACTTTTCACACAATTCCAACATTGCCACCGAGTCATCACATACTCCAAGGTGATTAGTGGTTCTAGAATTCATCACTGAGTCATCACATACTCCAAGGTGGTTAGATAGTTTAACACCGAGTCATCACATACTCCGAGGTGATTAGATAGTTTATCACCGAGTCATAACATACTCTGAGGTGATTAGATAAATTACTTTTCCATTTTCCCCGTCCTCCTCACAACGGCCCTATACATGCCTTTCAAACACATATGGATCAAGCATTTAAATTTCATGCTTCACAATACATAAGCTAGTTATGAGGGAACATAGCATGCATTTCATATCCACAAAAACCACACATAGCACATATATGTACAACACATATATATAACCTCCCATATGCATGCCCCTTCAAAATTAGCATACTTTACTAACATGCATTCAACCACCACATATTTCACATATAATCACATATATATATCATACATTTCACATTTTTCACATATACCCCAAATTGAGTACATAATCATACATACTCACAATTTTCCCAATTTATACACTTTGAACCCACATGCTATACTCAATACAAGGTATACAATTTTGCTAAGAATGGAACTCAAGAGAAGTAGAACGCATACTTTCCACCCCTCTCACCATCCTAAAACATGCAAAACATAACCTACACCCTTCTCTTCCTCCCGAAACCCTAGAATCGACAATTAGAAGAAAAGAAGAACCCCTACCTCAAAATCCAAGCTTAGATGTGGAAGACCCAAATTTCACCAAGCTTCAAAATCCTCCAATGGCAACTTTCCACCGATCAAAATGAAGAGGAGAGTGAGGGGAACAACTTTTGTTCTTGACTTTACCCTTAAATCTCACTTTTAGGCCCTCAAAAGTTAGAGAGAAGGAGAAAAGATGAACTTTGTATAGAGAGAGAGAGAGATTCTGATGTAAAGAGAGAGAGAAGTGAAATCTGAATTTTTTTCCTCTTCTTACACATATATTATATATACATCATATATTTGTCCCTTGCAACTAAACCCTCCACCTTTTCCTTATTTGCTCCTTGTTATGGCCCTTTTTTGCTTATTCGCAAACTAGCCTTTCCTCTTTTTCTAAAACTTCACTTGTATCCTTAAACTTACATTCATACCTCCATGACACTTTCTAAAGTCCGTAGTTATTTTTTCGGGTTACCCGAACCCATTCCGGTTCCACACCTATAACCGAAAACACAAAAAGATCATTTAAGTCCACTAAGCATGTCATTAAGCAATTAATCATGCTTGAAAATTTACTTAACATTTAGTCATAACTTGAAAAAAATTCGGGTCGTTACATATGATTTATCATATCTTGCATATATAGAAAGAAAAGGTTGACTTGGGAGAGACTCTCCTATAAATTTGTCTCATTCTCTCCTATATTTTTTGAGAATATTAGTCGTAAAACTAAAGTTTTGCAATTACAACAAAAGTGGTTGTAGGAGATTGCAAGAGAGAAATCAATTCATAAACCTAGGGTTCTCCCACAAGAAATAAGTTTTTAGAGAATCAACCTCAAGGATTATAGCGGTGATTCTTACGGGTAGTACACTAAGGAGATCAATTGTTTCATTAATTGTTGAAGACTAAGGGGTTAGAAAATTATTCCTATCAAGGTATATGATCTCTAAATCCCATATTCTCTACGCAATCATATTTGTATTAATTAGAATTTTTTTTTATTGTTAAATGTTTTTCATACCTCAAGAGTTTGACCAATTTGTCGATTCCGCTCAACACGCTTTGTCACGCCCCAGTTCCCGAGGCCCGAAAACCGAGGTGTAAACTCTGTGAGATCGCCCTCACGACATAACCATCACCTGATCATGTCACCTCAATTTTCTATTATTTTCACGAAAATCGGGCATGACCCATTCTAAATAATCAGTTCTTGGCATGTTATACCTGCTTTACAATTCATATGGACACTTTTGGGCACGTGTCCCCCCAGCATTTATATCTAACAATAAAAATGGACACTTCTGGACACGTGTCCCCCCAGCATTTCTACAACATGCATAATATAATCAAAAATATACATGTCTCAGTCCTTGAATGTCCATATTATATACATACATCACATGAATAAAATACAACTGAAGGAACTGAATCTACACAATCGCTTTATACATTTAATCCAAATGTAAAGCATCTATCTATCCACTATCCTGGACATACATTAGATTCTAAGGAATCTACTTACTACCTCTGCAACCGGTGTTGAGAATCCCCTAACTAACTCCGCACTCAGCAATACTTGCAAAACCTGGGAGGGGGTGAGCTCAAAGGCCCAACAAGGTATGCCGAACCATACTATCACTGCTGCAGCAGGTCGATCCTCACATATTCTCAAAAATATACATGGACTTAAATATATCACAATATTTAAGACCATGCTCTACCTAGCATGAATGAACCAACGATGTATATGGCTACTCTAGCACATATGAACATACAAAATCCACTATATATGGTTTTAGAATTCATTTTCAACATGCTTGAAAGCAGTAAACATTCAGCACCAATATGTATATAGAACATATATGTCAACACATTTACATAACCGATGTAAATCAACCATCACGTCCCCTACTCGACAAGTAGCAATCTCAAATGTAATGAAGATGCATTTAAACCATATAGCATGCTCAAAAGCAATAGATATCCAACATATATCATGTTATGTCATAAACAACGCATATATAAGAATGCGTCAAAAATATCGCATGTTTCACAATAGATAATGTAAGCAAGTTCACACACTTGTCTCTCTCTCGGACTCAACCCGATATCCTAACATGATTCTCAACCAATCATGTGACCGAGACACTTCCCACACAATTTTGGAATTTGCATCACCGAGAACATCGGTCCTACCAGGTGATGAGATACGTTCGGAATGCACCACTGAAAGCATCGGTCCTACCAAGTGATGAGATACTTTCAGAATGCACCATTGAGAACATCGGTCCTACCAAGTGATGAGATAATTTCAACATGCACCACCGAGAACATCGATCCTACCAGGTGATGAGATACTTTCAAAATACACCACTGAGAACATCGATCCTACCAGGTGATGAAACCACTTCGACACCGTGACCGAGTAATGACCTACTCTGGGTGATTCTACCACACTTTCCCGTTTCACACAACGGCACCATATATGCATTTCAAACATATTACAATGGAACATTCAATGTTCATGCCTCACAATGCCTGAGCTAGTTAAAAGGACATAGCATGCATTTCATCTCCACATAAACCCACATATAACTACATATGTGTCAATTTCCTCCCATATATGCAATATAGATGCATATATACATAGCATAATATTTTCATGCATCAACCCATGCTTATGAATACTAAAAAGAAGTATTTAGCATGCTTCTTATCACATTCTAACACATATAGCACATACATGTTCAAAACCCGCATAATACTTCACATATGCAAAACATTCCAACTTTAGCACATTTTTATCATGCTATAACCAATGCATACATTCAATATATATATAAAGTTAGCATGCATCCCATGTCCACACTACCACATATAAACACATATATGTCACATCCTGCATATAGTCACATATGCATATATACTAGCATAAGCATAATCATGCTCACAACCAATGCATGTATTCCCTACAAATAATCAACATGTATTCCAATCACAATATATAAACACATATATATTTCGTCACTCATATGTATTAAGAACATAGAGAACACCTAGCATATCATAATCATGTTTTGCAAATGCCCGCCAAAAGTTATATTGCTACTTAGCATGCATTTCTACCACTGCACCCATATATATATAATCACATATATATATTGAACATCATGCATAAAAGTCACATACGCATACAAGACCACACATAGCCAAACATGTATTATTTAGCATGCTTTTCACATGATTTCAATCAATACTGCACATGCATATCACGATGCAAATAGGCGATTTAATTTAGCATGTCATCGCTCCCCAAACTCACCCATATATATATACACACATATATATCCTCACATCCCGCACGTATGCAACATCCACACACACACATATATATATATATATAAGTGCACATATATATATATATATAAGTCACCTATGATCAAATTAAGGGACATAGGTAAATTAACCAACATATCAAAAATATGTGTAAGAGATAGAGGCAAGAATCAACTTGCCTTAGGTCCAGCTCTCAACCAACCCGTGCCTGCAAATCGGCCTCTACCACGTCCGGTCCGGTCCAGTCCTGTGTCAAAACCCACCCGAACAATCCATCGGGCCACTTCGTTTCCTTTTTAATTTTCGATCCAACCCAAATAAAGTGAACCAACCCAATTTGGAACCATCTTCAACCTTCACCATGGTTGCTTCCACCATGGACAACTAAGTCAAGCTCCCCCACTATGGTCGTCAAGGCCCAACACCACAAGGTAACCATTCTGGCCCTAAACCACCACAAATCGTGACACCACTACTAGCTATCCATGACAGCCCCTGCACAAACCCAATTTTTGAAACGCACTGCCGGAACCAATGTTCGGCACTACCAATATCCAACCATCAAACCCGGAGCCAACCGAAATCCCATCAACACCCCGGTAGAACCACCTCCTGTTCGAGCCATTGAGTCACCGTCACCCACCTCAAGCCATAACACCCGTGTAAACCGAGCCCCTTGGCCGCCAGCCCAGCCGCTGCCAGAGCTCCACCCCTGCCCGTACCAGCCGTGGACTATCTCACGGTAGCCATGAAACCCACCACGAAAAACCCATTTGAAGCCTCTGCAAATCAACCCACGTCATAGCCGATTGTCAAAATACTGTACGAAACCACTAGTTTCAACCAACCCAAGTCGCCGCCCACCATGGCTGACCACTACCGGAACCACCCAAAAACCCATCCTGATCGGACCCAAAACTCAGTCAACCCTCAACTGAAACCAAATACCGCAAACCACCATCACGCTACAGGTTGAACCCGTGAGTGAAACCGAGCCCCGTTGAGTCCCATCGGCACCATCACGGCCAGTCACAACCACCATGGACAGACCCAACGAGGACCGCGCAAACAGCCACTGTCGTGACCCCCGTTGTCCGATCCAACCGCTACAGCGGAGCCAAGCCGAACTTAGCCGAGTTCAGCCCAAAACCGAACCAACCACGGCCTCCTCCAGCCGTCGCGACCGTCTTCAGCCACCGCCAGAGTACCCCCTTCGCGAACGGCTCAGCCGAACCAAGCCACCATGCGCAGCTTCTCTTCTCGGTTTCTCTCTCCCCGATCTCCTTTTCTCTCTTCTTTTCTTTTCTTTTTCCTTTTATTTCTTTCTTCTTTTCTCTTTTCTTTTCTTTTCTTTCTTTCTTCTTTTTCTTTTCTTTTTCCTTTTCTTTCTTTCTTCTTTTCTTCTTTTCTCGGCTGACCCACATGTGGTCTCTCTCTTCTCTTCATTTTGGTCCACATATATATACATTTATATATATATATGTGTGTGTATAATACCATATACACTATTGACCCTCTTTATACACAAAATCACAAATGTCCATCTCCATGTATTCATAATTACATAAGGACCCATTAAATATATATATATATACTCATGTCTCCATATATATATATACACATTCACCACGCCACCATATATATATATATATATATATATATATTCCCATATATATATATATATATACGATTTTTCCATACCCTCCATCAATATACATATAATTCAATCTGTTTATATATATATATAACATCTTTCTAAATTTAATTTATTCGAAAAAAAAATAATCTGGTCCAAAATCGCCCGGAACCGGTCAAAATAATTCCGGTCCTTACAACCTCCCCTCCTTCAAGGAATTTCATCCTCGAAATTAGCATAGTCATGGTCTTTCCAAAACCAATCCTTACCAGACGTCATTCTCACGAATGATCATCACTTTCCCTTTCCACATACCCTAGGCGCTACACCCGTAACACCTAAGTCATAATACTCAAGTCTGGCACAATCAGTGCGTCTTAACTGCCGTAAAGCAATATAACCACTTCCGTGACATGGCTGAGTGACTCCTAAGCCCATGTACAGTTCACTCACGAAATCCTCCAAAGCACTTGCTTCATAGAGTCCATAGTCTCTACCTCAAGACCTATCCAGTCCATCTCTATTTCTAGTCTAAGGCAACACCTTCGACTAATCATTCCAATCACTCACAGTGATACATCCCTTGTAATCCGGGATCATCAATACTCAAAGTCATTCTATCACTGTCAAACATGACTTTCAATCTCTGGCATACCATTCCCGGGCTTAGTCCAAATCCTGGGCATCATCACACACAAACCTCGTCAATCCAGTGCACATCACAAGCGCACTCACCAGCAAGGCACATGACAGTGTACTCGCCGATATAAACCACATAGCGGTGTACTTGCCGCAGCAAGCCACATAATCCTGCCCAGTCTCATAGACTACAACCCACTGGAATCCAATGCCAAGTCCAGGATCTTACATCCCACTGATTTCACAATCTCATTATTCAAGAGGAGATCCATTTCCCATTTTCATCTTTCACACTAAGGAAGTAGTTGACAATTAGAGAGAATTCCTTTCATATTAGCACATCACTTTAGACAACCCTTACCAATGAAAGTTTGAGGTCCCCTACAGTAGCCAAACAACAGCCATACAGTGGCCGTAGCCCACTGCGTCTACACGTCCACTGCGTCCACCTCTCCCCTTCACGGTAAGAAATTATCCTCACTTCAGATACCATATGTTAGGATCCTCGTCCACTATCAACCCATCCTTCTCTCAACATCATACCCACGCTATGATCCAACTGCATCAATCATGCGCATATCACAGTACACCACTGAGGTCAAGGCACATAAGGAGTGCACTTGTTAAAACAAATCATCCAGTCTTGTCCACTTTTGTGGACTACATTCCATTAGCATTTAGCGCCAAAATTAGGGTTTTACATGCCCTTAACTTCACGATCTCATTCCTCGACGAATGAATCTCACTTACCCGTCCATTAATCCTAACGGGCGTCTTCGACTTCCCGGGTATTTATCCATTCCTTTCCAGCATCTCACTTGAGACCCCAAGATCTTGACTGCTTCGTCTAGGACCCCACAAATCTTTCCATACATCACTACTGCATTAATCAGCCAAACTCTCAGTTTGGAAATTCCCAAGGCAAATCATGCCCTTCTTCATCAACACTAGACTCCTACTCTCAAAGTCTATCACTACATGTCTATTTCAACATCATAGTCCACTTGGTTTCAAACCTCTACCCAGGTTCACCAATTCTCAAAACCAGAACTTCTAGGTGACTACATGTCACTACTAGCCATGCAACGCAAAATGAAACACTAAAGTGCAATGCTCAGTTACATGAATCATATATACCACATAGCATGTAACACACAACATGCTAATTAAATAAACACGTACCATACATGATATGACATATGATGCATAAATCAATACCCTAGCCCTCGGGCTAAAACTAGGAAAATACCCCTGACCATACACGGTCCCGGTACTTCCTCTGCCTGAGCAAGTGTGAAACACGGCCCAGTCCCCCTAGTATACACACATACTAGAACACAAAATCTAAAGTGGTTCAAACCAACCTACTCTCATTCTCTGTACTCATTGGTAAACACCTACCAATCTATCCGCCTCTATAGTCTAAGGTAGCAACCTTGACTATCAATACCAATCACTTTCAATGACATATCCCTACTATTGGGAATTCTTTATCTGTCGTCGTCTAGATGAAACAACTCAACATCCACAAGAGCTGGCGTATTGTAAGAGAAACGTTAATCCAAGAAAAATGTCTGGCTAGGCCACTTTTCCCAGTTAGCCCAACTCCGACGACATGCCTTCCTTGTATCTTCTCTCAATCTCAATTGCCATCCTCGGCAATACATTTACCAATCTCATAAGTCCATAAGTATCTCTAAGGACTTAAACACTCGGAACATTCTTTACGTTATCTCTTCGTTACTCACTAATGAGACTTAATCACCAAATCAAAGGTCTAAACTCAACCAAATTCTGGGAGTTATTACCAGTCGAAACCAGTTTCACACGCCAACACTTCGATCTTTCATTTGGATTGCTCAAACCGAGCAAATCATTCCACTACCGTCCATAGGTAATCAAACCTATCATCTAGACAACTATCAACCATTGCCTATCTCCAAATCAACACGTGATTTGACCATCCGTCCTTAGGTATTCGAACCTATGACTTTGATACCCTAGGTTTTCAAACCTAACGCTTTAACAGCAATCCACAAATCCTCAACCCTTACCCATCGCCCCTAGGTATACCAACCTAGTGCTCTCATAGATACCATTCTGGTATCAGGTACATAATCTAACCTTCTCGTATCAAGTATTTCACAATTCCACATGTAGTATGACCACTACCCGTCGTCCCTAGGTTTTCTAACCTAGAGCTCTGATACCATCCTGTCACGCCCCAGTTCCCGAGGCCCGAAAACCAAGGTGTGAACTCCGTGAGATCGCCCTCACGACATAACCATCACCTGATCATGCCACCTCAATTTCCTATTATTTTCACAAAAATCGGGCATGACCCATTCTAAATAATCAGTTCTTGGCATTTTATACCTGTTTTACAATTCATATAGACACTTCTGGGCACGTGTCCCCCCAGCATTTATATCTAACAATAAAAATGGACACTTCTAGGCACGTGTCCCCCCAGCATTTCTACAACATGCATAATATAATAAAAAATATACATGTCTTAGCCCTTGAATGTTCATATTATATACATACATCACATGAATAAAATACAACTGAAGGAACTGAATCTACACAATCGCTTTATACATTTAATCCAAATGTAAAGCATCTATCTATCCACTATCCTGGACATACATTAGATTCTAAGGAATCTATTTACTACCTCTGCAACCGGTGTTGTCAGTCCCCTAACTAATTCCGCACTCAGCAATACCTGCAAAACCGGGGAGGGGGTGAGCTCAAAGGCCCAACAAGGTATGCCGAATCATACTATCACTGCTGCAGCAGGTCGATCCTCACATATTCTCAAAAATATACATGCACTTAAATATATCAAAATATTTAAGACCATGCTCTACCTAGCATGCATGAACCAACGATGTATATGGCTACTCTAGCACATATGAACATACAAAATCCACTATATATGGTTTTAGAATTCATTTTCAACATGCTTGAAAGCAGTAAACATTCAGCACCAATATGTATATAGAACATATATGTCAACACATTTACATAACCGATGTAAATCAACCATCACGTCCCCTACTCGACAAGTAGCAATCTCAAATGCAATGAAGATGCATTTAAACCATATAGCATGCTCAAAAGCAATAGATATCCAACATATATCATATTCTGTCACAAACAACGCATATATAAGAATGTGTCAAAAATATCGCATGCTTCACAATAGATAATGTAAGCAAGTTCACACACTTGTCTCTCTCTCGGACTCAACCCGATATCCTAACATGATTCTCAACCAATCATGTGACCGAGACACTTCCCACACAATTTTGGAATTTACATCACCAAGAACATCGGTCCTACCAAGTGATGAGATACTTTCAGAATGCACCACTAAGAGCATCGGTCCTACCAAGTGATGAGATACTTTCAGAATGCACCATTGAGAACATCGGTCCTACTAAGTGATGAGATAATTTCAACATGCACCACCGAGAACATCGGTCCTACCAGGTGATGAGATACTTTCAAAATACACCACCGAGAACATCGGTCCTACCAGGTGATGAAACCACTTCGACACCGTGACCGAGTAATGACCTACTCTGGGTGATTCTACCACACTTCCCCGTTTCACACAATGGCACCATATATGCATTTCAAACATATTACAACGGAACATTCAACGTTCATGCCTCACAATGCCTAAGCTAGTTAAAAGGACATAGCATGCATTTCATCTCCACATAAACCCACATATAACTACATATGTGTCAATTCCCTCCCATATATGCAATATAGATGCATATATACATAGCATAATGTTTTCATGCATCAACCCATGCTTATGAATATTAAGAAGTATTTAGCATGCTTCTCATCACATTCTAACACATATAGCACATACATGTTCAAAACCCGCATAATACTTCACATATGCAAAACATTCCAACTTTAGCACATTTTTATCATGCTATAACCAATGCATACATTCAATATATATATAAAGCTAGCATGCATCCCGTGTCCACACTACCACATATAAACACATATGTGTCACATCCTGCATATAGTCACATATGCATATATACTAGCATAAGCATAATCATGCTCACAACCAATGTATGTATTCCCTACAAATAATCAACATGCATTCCAATCACAATATATGAACACATATATATTTCATCACTCATATTTATTAAGAACATAGAGAACACCTAGCATATCATAATCATGCTTTGCAAATGCCCGCTAAAAGTTATATTGCTACTTAGCATGCATTTCTACCACTGCACCCATATATATATAATCACATATATATATTGAACATCATGCATACAAGTCACATATGCATACAAGACCACACATAGCCAAACATGTATTATTTAGCATGCTTTTCACATGATTTCAATCAATACTGCACATGCATATCACGATGCAAATAGGCGATTTAATTTAGCATGTCATCGCTCCCCAAACTCACCCATATATATATATATACACACATATATATATCCTCACATCCCGCACGTATGCAACATCCACACACACACATATATATATAAGCCACCTATGATCAAATTAAGGGACATATGTAAATTAACCAACATATCAAAAATATTTGTAAGAGATAGAGGCAAGAATCAACTTGCCTTAGGTCCAGCTCTCAACCAGTCTGTGCCTGCAAATCGGCCTCTACCACATCCGGTCCGGTCCAGTCCTGTGTCAAAACCCACCCGAACAATCCATCGGGCCACTTCGTTTCCTTTTTAATTTTCGATCCAACCCAAATAAAGTGAACCAACCCAATTTGGAACCATCTTCAACCTTCACCATGGTTGCTTCCACCATGGACAACTAAGTCAAGCTCCCCCACTATGGCCGTCAAGGCCCAACACCACAAGGTAACCATTCTGGCCCCAAACCACCACAAATCGTGACACCACTACTAGCTGTCCATGACAGCCCCTGCACAAACCCAATTTTTGAAACCCACTACCGGAACCAATGTTCGGCACTACCAATATCCAACCATCAAACCCAGAGCCAACCGAAACCCCATCAACACCCCGGTCGAACCACCTCCTATTCGAGCCATTGAGTCACCGTCACCCACCTCAAGCCATAACACCCGTGTAAACCAAGCCCCTTGGCCGCCAGCCCAGCTGCTGCTGGAGCTCCACCCCTGCCCGTACCAGCCGTGGACTATCTCACGATAGCCATGAAACCCACCACGGAAAACCCATTTGAAGCCTCTGCAAATCGACCCACGTCACAGCCGATTGTCGAAATACTGTACGAAACCACTAGTTTCAACCAACCCAAGTCGCCGCCCACCATGGCTGACCACTACCGGAACCACCCAAAAACCCATCCTGATCGGACCCAAAACTCAGTCAACCCTCAACTGAAACCAAACACCGCAAACCACCATCACGCTACAGGTTGAACCCGTGAGTGAAACCGAGCCCCGTCGAGTCCCATCGGCACCATCACGGCCAGTCACAACCACCGTGGATAGACCCAACGAGGACTGCCCGAACAGCCACTGTCGTGACCCTCGTTGTCCGATCCAACCGCTACAGCGGAGCCAAGCCGAACTCAGCCGAGTTCAGCCCAAAACCGAACCAACCACGGCCTCCTCCAACCGTCGCGACCGCCTTCAGCCACCGCCGGAGTACCCCCTTCGTGAACGGCTCGGCCGAACCAAGCCACCACGCACACCTCCTCTTCTCAATTTCTCTCTCCCCGATCTCCTTTTCTCTCTTCTTTTCTTTTCTTTTCTTTTTCCTTTTCTTTCTTTCTTCTTTTCTCTTTTCTTTTCTTTTCTTTCTTTCTTCTTTTTCTTTTCTTTTTCCTTTTCTTTCTTTCTTCTTTTCTTCTTTTCTCTTTTCTTTTCTTTTATTTCTTTCTTCTTTTTCTTTTCCTTTTCCTTTTCTTTCTTTCTTCTTTTCTTCTTTTCTCGGCTGACCCATATGTGGTCTCTCTCTTCTCTTCATTTTGGTCCACATATATATACATTTTTATATATATATATATATATGTGTGTGTGTGTGTGTGTATAATACCATATACACTATTGACTAGGGATGGCAACGGGGCGGGGCGGGGCGGGTTTTGCCTTCCCCATAACCAAAACCGTTTAACTTTCCCCACCCCGTCCCCGCCCCGCAACCGTGTATAAACGGGGCGGGGCGGGGCGGGTTTTGACTTCCCTATTCCCATAACCGTTTAACTTACCCGCCCCGCCCCGTTTATACATTTTTTTTTTAATGCAAAATTTTTTATAGTAATAAATATGATATTTTGATACATATACACCAAAAACACACATTTAGGAACTTGTAACACAATGGATAATATTGAGTAATATATAATAAACTTGTATAGTTGTATGATATATATAATATTACTATTTTCTTTATACATTATTAATATTTTCTCTATATATTATATATATAAAAGTATAAATATATATATACTTAAACGGGGCGGGTACCCGTCGAGGTAGGGTCTTACCCCCGTCCCCGCCCCGTTTAAACGCGGGTTATTTTCTTTAACCCCATCCCCACCCCGTTTCCTTAAACGGTTCCGTAAACGGGTTTTAAACGGGGCGGAGCGGGGCGGGTACCCGACGGGGCGGGGCAAATTGCCATCCCTACTATTGACCCTCTTTATACACAAAATTACAAATGTGCATCTCCATGTATTCATAATTACATAAGGACCCATTAAATATATATATATATATATAATCATGTCTCCATATATATATATACACATTCACCACGCCACCATATATATATATATATATATTCCCATATATATATATATATACGATTTTTCCATACCCTCCATCAATATACATATAATTCAATCTGTTTATATATATATATAACATCTTTTCGAATTTAATTTATTCAAAAAAAAACAATCCGGTTCAAAATCGCCCGGAACCGGTCAAAATAATTCCGGTCCTTACACGCTTCTACAATTGTAAAAAATCCCATTTCCTAACAAGTGGTATCAGAGTCACCTTGATGTTTATGAGAAATTATGTATTTAAAATATTCCTAAATATTCGTGGGTTTCTAAAAATCATGTTGTGCATATGTTTTGTAAGGACCGAAATAATTTTGACTTGTTCCGGGTGAATTTTGACCGGATTTATTTTTTTCGAATAAATTAAATTCGAAAAAATGTGGAGATACATATATATACATATGAAATTATATGTATGTTGATGGAGGGTATGAAAAAATCGTATATATATATATGGGAATATATATATATATATATATATATGGTTGCATGGTGAGTGTGTATATATATATATGGAGACATGAGTATATATATATATATATTTAATGGGTCTTTATGTAATTATGAATACATGAAGATGGACATTTGTGATTTTGTGCATGAAGAGGGTCAATGGTGTATGTGGGTTAAGTATGTATATATATAATATATGTACATAAATAATGTGTAGTGTATATGGTATTATACACATATGTATATATAAATATACTAGGGTATTGCCCGTGCCTACGGCACTATAAATAAACTGTAAATAAATAAATAAATAAAAGAAAAATATATATACAATATTGATAGTACTTAATCAACTTGCCAATTAAAATATATACACTCATCCACTACGTATTCACATTCAAAACCATCAATACAAAAAATAAATTTTGATTCCAAAGCTATGTCAATACTATTTTGTTTTAACATTATAAAAAGCAAACAAAATTTAGATTAAAGTCAAGTCGAATAACCATTCGAATTTTAACCATTAGATCTCTATAATTGTAGCTACCCCCTCCATCTTAAAACTTAAAACAAACCCAATAAAAAATGATGTGAATAGTTTTTATTATCTCACAATTATTGAAATAAATAATGGACTCTAACAAAATTATCATCACCACACCAGAATTACGTGGGACCAACCATATTTTCTATTTCAATGAAAATATTAGATTACATTTAGAGTAATGTAATTTTTTAAACTTCACTAAACATATTTTAGATGTGATTTTTTTGGGAATTGTTTGATATATCTAATTTATAATTAAATTAAAATTTTACAAAAAATATATATAAAAAGAATAAAAATGATATTGTTAGAAAATAAAATCAATAAACATGTAGACTTGGAAAAAGTAATTATTAGTAAAGTACAATAAAGAAAAAAAAATAAAGTAGGTCTATAATTATTAAGTGAAAAATCTGTATAGAAATAGTTAGAATACACAGCAGACTGGAAAAAAAAAAAAACAGAACAAAACAAAACAAAAGTCCATCAACAATGAAAAGCTTGACCAAGAGAAAGTCATGTCATGGACTCCACACTCAAAAGTATTTTAACAAAATATGTCTATTAAAATATGCCTGAAGGGACTGGATTGAATCTATAATTTTTCTTCAGTTTTATTTTCAAGGCATATTTTGTGATTCAAAAAGCAACAACATATAGCTGTTTACTTCTTCTGCCTCCGAAGAAATCTTGTGATATATTATATTTGGATATACATTGATTTGTTGGAGAAAATTAAAGTCTTCAATTTAGTCACCAAAAATCAATTCCAGATTATGTCAACAAAATGTAAACTAAGGATCTCCAGATTTTTCTTTGGCAATCAACCCAGACAAAGAAAATAAAAGTACAGAGAGAGAGAGAAAGAGGGGACTCCATGGTAGAAGGAAGCATGTCATCAATAGTTAATCACGTGAGCTGGGTTCTACTTTATTAGGGACTTGCTGGAATTTGAAATTGGTTGTGATATAGCTTTTCAGATTGGTGATGAGACATTCAAAGCTCATAAATTGATGTTTGCTGGTCAGTCTCCTGTATTAAGAGCACTGTTTTATGGATTTATTGGAAATCCTAACATGGATAAAGTAGTATTGGAGGATATTGAACCCTCTATCTTCAAGGTAATGTTCTGTTTGCTGAAATGTAAAAGCATTTTATATTACACTATTAATAGTGTAATGAACAGGATTATCTTAATGAAAAAAAAAAGGAAAAAAAAATGGTCCAGGGCATATCTCTCAGTTACCCAAGAACATGGCAACCTCCATCATAAACTCTCAACAAACTCGAACCCATCAACCCAATACTTCCCCCACCATACACCAAATCCATCTTCCTCTTCACCTGTATTGGACATCCATAAAATCAAACAACAAAACCCACAAAAAATTTCTAAAAAATAAGCAAAATAAGCATAGAAAAAAGCAATTCCATTATCAAACTGAAGCAACCACCTATTCACAAACTCAAAATATAATCCTCAAAAAGTCATGTTCTCAAACCAAGAGCCAAAACCTAAGAACATGAACATTGTCAAATAATTAAAAACAGTTCATGTATTGAGAGCACAGACCAAAAACCCATCAGTCCAATCATCAAAGAGAAGAGTACCATTCTAATGCATCGCACACCCTATTCCTAAAGTCAACTAAAACAATATGTTTTGTGGCCATAAAAAAAAATAGTTTTCTGAAACAAAAGAAGGAAACAATCAAAGATGGTTTATTGGAACAAAAACAAACCAGTTCATTTTCCAAATCAATGGCAGCATCGCTGAAGACTTTTCTGTGTCCAGATTGCTTCCATAGAATACACATACCCTCTTGAATTTGTTATTGTCTTCCATTCCTAGATTTATTAGTGCTCTTCAATTCAATCTCAAACTATTGAAAACAATCAAACCTTACCCAATATCTCACTTCCAACCTCTAAGATTGTTGATTAGATTCCGATGAAGACCACTACAACAAAAGTAGAAACTGATCTCACCTACACTCTTCCGACCTGGAGAAAACGTCCAAGAGATTCAAACAACCCGGTAGGCCGAAACCAATCCGGCCGAAGACAAACACAATTATTATCATACACAAACATAATATATTCAACTGAAAGTGAAACAAACACAAAATAAAAGAAGATGAAAAGTCAAGAACTTTGATATTTCTGAGAGGAGAATTATGTCGTCCATGAAAAGTGCTCTGGCTGGCCCAATCAACATCTCCCCTGTATCATATAGTAAAAATTATATGACTAAAAATTATCCAAAAAAAGACTAAAAATTAAGCATTTCATCTGAATATGGCATATAGAGAGATATGACACATAACAGAGAGTGTATCAATGATAGAACAACATATCAGCGGTTCACAAAGTTGAATCAAGTTGATTCCAAACTGGTGGTGGAGATCTTGGCTTCGGCCTCTTGCTTGGTGGTGGTGACTTGACCTAGTGGTGGCGGCCGCCGCTGCGTAGGGTGCTGGTGGTGGTGGTGGTGGACCACCAATTTTACCTATTTCTTTTATTTTTCATCAAAGCTATTATAGGCGTGTTTCATTTTTTTTAATGCTACTCATGTGGAAGTGTACCCTTTATGCCTTAAGCTAACTGATTCCAGAGATAACAGCCAATCGTTTACAAAGTTGATATCTCAGTGGTTATTGTACCCATGCCATTAAAGTTGTGACAAAAATCATGTGATGACTTATAAGTTTTTTATAGCTAACCTTCTAAATCAGTATGATGCACCTTTTGCATTATAAGTTTTTTATTGTTAACTTTTGCATGGATGTCGATTTGTATAATATTTAATTCAGTGAATAAATTGCCCGAGTACCAAAAGAGAGAGGTAACCATACAATGTGTGAGGAACTGAAGAAAGAATTAAAAATCAGCTACATACAAATAAATAAACAAATGCAGTATCTTATTTGTAAAAGAATGTACTTTACAACTATTGGCGGTACCTCGGTTGGAAAATCACGGTGGGTGGGGGCATGGGAGTTGCACTGGCAGTGGTGACCGCTATTATCTATGTATGTATTGTAGCCATCCATTCCATGCATGCCACCCCAAATCCTTTGTCCAAGTTGCTTTATGAACTGAATTGCCTAGGCTTGCAAAATAACTGTTTACATTCTTAAAGAACTGCAATACCCAAAAAAGCCTCTAAATTATGTATCAAGTAGTAATATAGCAAACCAATGTTTTATAAATCAGAACTTCTAAAAGGAATTAGAACAGGCATCACAGAATTTTATAAAAAAAGAAATAGACCCATAAAAATAAAAATAAAAATAAAGAAACAAAACTATAAAAGAAGATGCTCAATACCATATTGCGCATTTTTGGATCACGTAAGATACCATAAGCTGCCCACCTTGACCAAGATTCAAGCACAATACCATCATATTCCATTTCCCTATACATTCAATAGAAGAGCTATAAAAAATAATAATTAAAAAGACAAAAAAAAAAACTAACCAGATTGCCTCACACTTCTTTTACTGGGTAATTGCCTTTTTAGCTTTATCAATGTCTTTGAGAAATAAAAAATGGAATGACAATCAGGTTGGGTAGTTTTTGAATTCAAACCCTTAAAGTGTGAGGCAATACACATTCTCATACCAAAAGAAACAGATTAACCATCCCTCTGGCACAACTGTGATAACCAACAAAAGTAACCAGATTAACCAGATGTTAATACTGGACAACAAAGCCAAGCAACCAGCGACAACAAAGCCAAGCAACCATCCCTCCAGCACACACCACCGGTTTATACATCCACAAAGAACACAACCCAAAATTCTTCCGGCACACACCACCGATTTATACACCCACAAAGAACATAACCCAAAATCAGTAACCCAAGATCAATTTCAACAACAAATAAAATAGGTCAAGCTCAACAACAAATCAACCGATTGAGACTCACCTTTACAACAGGAGATCTAG
Source organism: Cornus controversa (assembly GCA_026545225.1). NCBI lineage: Eukaryota > Viridiplantae > Streptophyta > Magnoliopsida > Cornales > Cornaceae > Cornus > Cornus controversa. The sequence continues at coordinate 3,011,679 of CM048848.1, forward strand.
ATAGCGAGCACACGACTTCTTCTTCCAGATCGAGCAACGCCGTCCTGTCGAAGTCCTGCAAGTTTCAACTCCGAGCTCCGGTCGTCGTCTGTTGCAGAGTCCAGCGGCTCACCCCACAGATCTCTCCTCTTTTAATCCCCTAAATTCCTCAATTGGGTTAAGATTTGGAGAAAAAAAGAGAAGAGAAGAGAAGATTTGGTGGAAGTCAGATCTGAGAGTGAAGAGAAGAGAAGTGTAAAACGGGAGAGACCACGGTTGCCGAGTCCAACGGCTCACCCCACGGGCTTCAGTTGGGTTAAGATTTGGAGAAGAGAAGAGAAGATTCAAAGAAGAGAAGATTTGGTGGAGTGAAGATTTGGGAGTGAAGAGAAGAGAAGTGTAAAACGGGAGAGAGAGATAGAGACAGAGAAAGAGACAGAGATAAATTAAAATAATAGTGAGTGGATGCATTAAAATAATAGGGAGTGGAGTGAATTAATCATGACCGTTGATTGAGAATTAGGAGAGTAATTTTAAACCGTAGATAGGGATATATATTTTGAGCTGTTAGATTAATTTTTTAAACACTTGTGACCGTTAGATGATGGATTTTTTTTGGGGGAAAATTCAAACTCAATGCTGAAATGTAAGATAGATATATGTGGACCAAATTTAAAAAAAAAGAGACTACATGTGGTCAGCTGAAAAAGTAGAAAAGAAAGAAAAGAAAAGAAAAGAGAAAAGAAGAAAAGAAGAAAGAAAGAAAAAGAAAAGAAAAAGAAAAGAAGAGAAAAAGAAGAAAAAGAGAAATTGGGAGAGAGAAGCCGAGATCGGGGAGAGAGAGAACCGAAGGAGGGAAGGGGGGAAACCATCCCGATGACCCTAGCGGTGGCGGTGGTCATTTTCGGCAGGGGGTTTTGCTCACGGTGGTGGGCTGGTGGTGAAGAGATGGATCTTCTCGGTGCTTCGGCGAGATCGTGCCAAGGAGGGTGAGCACGACTGGGTCGTGTTTGGTTTGATTGGGTCTTCGTGCTGGTTCGACTGACCCAGCGGCTGGGGTTTTTTTTTGTGGGTTGAGCTCGGTGAAAGTTCAACCAAAGGTGGGCCTGTTGGTGGCGGTCCGACGGATGCTCGCGACTTCAGGTGGTTCACGGTGGGTTCTCCTTGGTTGTTTCCGGTGTAGTTGGTGTCAGAAGTGAGTTTTGTGTGGCTAGTGGTGGCTCGCGCTACAAATGCTAGAGAGTGGGTTATGGGTTCGGTTTCGGTGAAGAGGGCCGACGGCAGGTGGTGGCTCGGGTGGTGTTCGCTCGAACGCTCATCGTTCTTGGGTCGGTTCCAAATGGAAGCTTTGGATTCCATGGGTGGAGCTTGTGGATTGGTTCAGTTTTGGGTTTTTGGGTGGCTTCGGTTGTGGCGGCCAAAAATGGTGGTGCCTTGGGTTGAAGGTGCCGAGACTTGGTGATGGGGTCTGTTTGGCTTCGGCCGGTGCTCATGGCTTCATGGACAGCCGTGGTTAGTGCTTACAGCTGGATTGATTTTGGATCAATGATGGTTGGGCTTTCATGGTTGTAGTTCTCGATTGGGATTTGGGATGAAACTCGGCAGATAGCTGGGTTGTGTTTGGTTGTGGATTGTTTGGTATGTAGTTGTTGAGTTTGTTTGAGCAGCCACAATTTTGGGCTACAATGTTAGAGATCTACAAATTTATGGGTTTGTGATTGATTTCGGTTGGTGGTCGGTTAGAGGCTAGCTGCTGAATAGATGGTTTCGCGGTTGGGCCGTGAGGAGGTAACCACGGGGGGTGAATATCAGAAGGTCTCAGTTGGTCTCAGCTGGGCATGTCATGGGGGTTGCTTGGAGTAGCAGCCATGGTTCTGATTTGATGGGTTCGACTTTGGGGTCGACAAAAGTGCCGAAGCTTGGAGCTTCGATTGGATGGTTTGGTGATGCCGGCCTTGGTGTTGGCTTGAGGGTCTTGCATAACAGGATGTTATGGCTTGTGTTTTGGGTCGGTTGTGTGAACTTTGATGAGGGACTGGACCGGGCTTGGTATGGACCGCCTTGCAGACGCGGATTCATTAGAAAGCGGGACCTAAGGCAAGTTGATTCTTGCCTCTATCTCCTACGTATATACTTTAATATTATTGATTAATTTGCATATGCTCTTAGTTTAATCATATGTGACGGTTGTATATATATATATATAAAGGTGGATATGGTATATGCATGGGATGTGAGGATATATATATATGTGGGTGTGTATATATATATATGGGTTTGGGGAGCGATGACAGGTTAAATTAAATCGCTTATTTGCATCGTGATATGCATGTATTGTATTGATTGAAATAATGTAAAAATATGTTAAATAATACATGTTTAGCTATGTGTTGTCTTGTATGCATATGTGGCTCTTATGCATGATGTTCAGTATATATATGTGATTATATATATGGTTGCAGTGGTAGAAATGCATGCTAAGTATGAATGTAACTTTTAGCGGGCATTTGCAAAACATGATTATGATATGCTAGGTGTTCTATATGTTCTTAATACACATATGGTGACGGAATATATATGTGGTTATATATGTTGTGAATGGAAAGCATGCTAGTTACTTGTAGTAAATGCATGTCTTGAGTGGAAGCATGATCATATTTATGCTAGTATATATGCATATGCGACCATATGCAGGATGTGACATATATGTGTTTATATGTGGGAATGTGGATATGAGATGCATGCTAACTTTATTTATATATCGAATGTGTGCATTGGTTATAGCATGATAAAAATGTGCTAAAGTTGAGGTGTTTTGCATATGTGAGGTGTTATGCAAGTCTTAGAACACGTATGTGCTATATGTGTTGGAATGTGATGAAAAGCATGCTAAATACTTCTTTTTAGTATTCATAAGCATGGGTTGATGCATGAAAATATTATCCTGTGTATATATGCATCCATATTGCATATATGGGAGAAAAATGACACATATGTGGTTATATGTGGGTTTATGTGGAGATAAAATGCATGCTATGTACTTTTAACTAGCTTAGGCATTGTGAGGCATGGACATTGAATGTTCGGTTGTTATATGTTCGAAATGCATATATGGTGCCGTTGTGAGGAAACGGGAAAGTGTGGTTGAATAACCTAGAGTAGGTCAATACTCGGTTATGGTTGTGGTCATAAAGTGGACAAATCACCCAGAGTAGGTCAATACTTGGTCACGGTGTCGAAGTGGTCTCATCACCTGGTAGGACCGATGTTCTCGGTGGTGTATTTTGAAATGATCTCATCACCTGGTAGGACCGATGTTCTCGGTGGTGCATATTGAAATTATCTCATCACTTGGTAGGACCGATGTTCTCAATGGTGTATTCTGAAATTATCTCATCACTTGGTAGGACTGATATTCTCAGTGGTATATTCTAAAATTTTCTCATCACTTGGTAGGACCGATGTTCTCAGTGGTGTATTCCGAAATTATCTCATCACCTGGTAGGACCGATGTTCTCGGTGATGTAAGTTCCGAAATTGTGTGGGAAGTGTCTCGGTCACATGATTGGTTGAGAATCATGTTAGGGTATCGGGTTGAGTCCGAGAGAGGGACAAGTGTGTGAACTTGCTTACATTTTTTATTGTGAAGCATGCTATGTGTTAAACGCATTCTTATATATGCGGTACTTGTGACAGAACATGATAGATGTTGGATATCTATTGCTTTTGCGCATGTTGTATGGTTTAAATGCATCTTCATTGCATTTGAGATTGCTACTTGATGAGTAGGAGATATGAAAATTGATTCACATTGTTATGTAAATGCTTTGACATATATATTCTATATACATATTGGTGCTGAATGTTTACTGCTTTCAAGCATGTTGAAAATGATTTCTAAAATCATGTGTAGTGGATTTTGTATGTTCATATGTGCTAGAGTAGCCATATACATTGTTGGTTCATGCATGATAGGTAGAGCATGGTCTTAAATATTGTGATATATTTAAGTGCATGTATATTTTTGAGAATATGTGAGGATCGACCTGCTATAGCGGTGATAGTATGGTTCTACATACCTTGTTGGGCCTTTGAGCTCACCCCCTCCCAGATTTTACAGGTATTGCTGAGTACGGAGTTAGTTTGGGGACTGACAGCACCGGTTGCAGAGGTAGTGTCTAGATTCCTTAGAATCTGATGTATGTCCAGGATAATGGATAGATAGATGTTGTACATTTGGATTAAATGTATGGAGCGATTATGTAGATTCAGTTCCTTCAGTTGTATTTTATTCATGTGATGTATGTAAATAATACGGACATTCAAGGACTGAGACATGTATATTTTTGATTATATTGTGCATGTTGAAGAAATACTGGGGGGACACGTGCCCAGAAGTGTCCATATGTATTTTAAGCAGGTATAACATGCCAGAATCTGATTTATTAGAATGGGTCATGCCCAATTTTCGTAAAAATAGTTAGAAATTGAGGTTGTATGATCAGGTGTTGGTTATAGCATGAGGGGATCTCACGGAGCTCACACCTCGGTTTCTGGGCCTCGGGAATCGGGGCGTGACATGTTTGCATTGGTTAGTGATCTTATTAATTACCACGAATGGTTGATTGTACAAATTCATGGATGAGGCTAGGATTTTTCTTATTATGATATAAGGCTTTGGGTCAATTTTATTTCGATGTATTTCATATTGTAAATATTGGAAAGCCTTGTAATTGAAGAATCCTAGATTGTAAAAAACACAAAGAACGCATCCATGGAGGACAAGTATAGAAGAAAGAAGCAGAGAACATAGAGAGAGGCGAGCATCGGCAGCAGCAACAGCTGCAACAGCTGCAACATCACACTGCTATAAGGTGACACATGTTGCTCTGTGCATAGCAGTGCACTGCACAAAGGCTGTGTGTATGGCGGTTAGCGCCAGTGCTGCACATAGCAGCGCTAGTGGGCATTGAGCACCACCACTGCTAGTAGCGGTGCACGCGGGCATTGTTGTGATACATGCGCAGCGCTGCCCTAGGGCAGGGGCTGCATGCGCGCACAGGTAAGTCAGCGTCACTGCAGTGCACACATAATGTTGTCGTAGGGTAGCGGTTATGCGTAAACGAGCTAGCACTACTGCGGTGCACACACAGTGCTGCCCTAGGGTAGCAGCTGGAAGAGCGCACTGGCAAGCCCACACAACTATAGTGCGCTCGCAGGTGAGCCTGTGTTGCTGCATTGAGCGCATAGCCTTACCCTGGGACAGCGGCTGCACACACGCAAGCACACCATGGAAGCGTGCACCATGCTGCCCTAGGGCAGCATTTTCACATGCACGCACGTATAACGTGTCCCCATGCTATGAGATGTGTGGTTTGCCTCTAGGTGGTTACCATGTGTGTGCATCCATGGGTTGTGGAATTTGGGTGCTATACGCAAAGGGTTCAACCCATATGTGTTTTGGGATGGGTCCTAGTGATCCAATTCGACCCAATTTGTTCTTATTCCTTTTCTACTTGTCAGTGAGCCGGTTGATGATTTCTTTAAAGCATACCATGGAGGGAGTTGACAGAAAATTAAAGTTTTTATTTCTATTGTATTTTTTTTATAGAAATATCTAATCCTTGAATTTTTTTCTTATTCGTTTATGTGTATGTGTCACTCCCCTATTTTCTGGCACCCAATTAAAAGCGAGGGAAAAAGGGGTGAATATGAAAGTCAACCATCAATATTACTCACCACTAATTGCCCTCTAATACTTCTCACATCTCTAATATCATTATGGTACCATGCTCTGATACCAAGTTGTCACATCTCAATTTCCAACATCCATTTCACACTCATCAACCCCTCAATTCCAAAACTCAACATCCTGTGTGTTTGAAATTTTAGAGTGATACTTATTCCATTGGAAAGAGAATTAAAAAATACTCAGTTTAAAAAAAAATCACACTTAATTCCAATTTTGAACGAAGGAATTATGCCCGATGGAAGTTTGAACCGATTTCGGAGCATGCTGTAAATAGTAATTATGGTCCATAGTAATTACAAGGGCGATTATATCCATTAAATTCTAATGAACAACCTCTATCATTAAATCAATGCGGAAGCTTAACACTACTATACATTTGCCTACTCATGACTCAACCTCAATAACTTATTGTAGGTCCATTAGATGACGTCCCTTAATTTTTCAATTCTATCTCAGCAATATCCCACCTAGCCACACATTATGGTGCATCGTAATGTTGGTTACGATGCATCATATTTACGATGCATCGTACAAGTTGCGTAACATCCTGCGAAATCATCTAAAATCCCACTCAAGACACTCAACTATTTTCGATGCATCGTAACTGGGTTTACAATGCATTGTCGTATCACGATACATCTTAATGGGGATTACGATGCATTGTAATCACTTAACCTATTACAACAACAAATCTACCAAGGAATTACAATTGTCATTCTTATCACAATTCTCAATCCACAACATTAGTACATCTACTATATCAGGTAAAACATTAAAATGTCTCACACATACTTTACATGGTCCCAAACATGTTAATTGAATCACAATATTTTCAAAATCATCAAACATTTTCATTAAAATATACAAATCCTTACATATCTATAATGTACATCATCCAATCTCATTGTACAAACATATAAGGTTTAAATGAATCATAAGTTACATATAAATGAATATAACTACAACATCTACATGATCCACATGCCACATGCCGGCATGGATAACCAACTATACAATTCATGCATTAAATCTTTAAAATGCAAAAAAATGCACCAAAATGCTCCAACTGACCAATCAAGTCTTCTAAGTTCGTCCTCAATGCCTTACCTGAAAATGGTTTAGGGAAATGGGGTGAGCAACTCAACGACTCAGTAGTAACATCCCAACCCACCTAGGTATCAACCCGACACCGACCTAAATGTCGCTACGCTACATGGCATGCCAATACTCTCATGCCAACAACACAATGCAAATCAATAATGAATGAATTTAACACGTACATCATGCTTAACAGATTAACCACATATGCAACAAGATATAAACTCTCTCTCTCTTGGCCCTAATCTGATACTTATACATGATTGGCCAACTCTGAAGATTATGTACCCTTGGGCCCCTCCAATGATGACCATATGATTATGACAACTCCGAAAATCATATTACCTTGTTAATGTATTGCTTTGCCAAAATGTGAGGGGACAACTCCGAGGCTCACTTGTTATGGACATACTCCGATTATAGGCCTTGGCCTTGGTATGACGGGACCACTCCGAGGTAATACCTAGTCGATGGTTATGCCACTCTCACAACACGGTAGGACCACTCTGTAGTCCTATGCACGCCCCATCTATGCCATTTTCCCACAACATCTCATATATGCATTGTAGACATATATATATATATATATATATATATATATATATATCATTTTATGCTCTTCAAATGCTTATACATACTATAATCACTTCTAGCATACATTCTCTTTACACTAACCATATATAGCCACATATCTATTTATAGTCTCATATATGCATTTTAGATATATATCACACTTAGCATATCATATTCATGCTCTTCAAATGCTATAATGTATCTATCATACATTTTCAGTACTCTACGTCACATATAACCACATATATGTCACACAACATGCATATCATTTTCTTATACACACAATTTAGAAGATGCATATCATTTTATTATACACACAATTAAAAACAGAGCATAGTTAGTTCATGCTTGACTAATACACATACATGTTATAATTATGTCTAACATGCACTCAACCTTCCTATACCTCCACAACCCATATATAATCACCTATGTACACAACTATGCACACATTTTACATATGTATAAAAATTACTACATGCCTAGGCATGCTCTCACATTACACATAACACATGTATTTCTACTATACATTAGATATATCATCACATATATCTATCTAGCATGTGAAGACCATAAGAGAAGAGGAATACACTAATTTTCAGCTCCACCCATCTCTAACATACAAGCCACTCAATCAAAACCTCTCTAATTTCACCCAAACCCTAGAATCAACACTTAGGAGAGAAAAAACACCCCTACCTTGAATTGGAAGACTTTCCAAGCAATCTCCAAGATTTCTAGCAGGTTCCACCTTGCTGAAACTCAATTTTGTTCTGTTCAAATTGAAGCCCTTGCTAAGTTCTATGACTTATCCTTCACGAGCAACTCCTGAATTATGCCCGAAGGCCTTCGAAATAAAGAGAGAAAGAAGAAGGAAGAAGGAGAGAGAGAGAGAGAAACCATAGCCGGCTGCTGGGACAAGAGAGATATGAAAATATCTCTGAAATTTTGATATTTAAAGTCCCTTGGGTGCCAAATGACTAAAATGCTCCCGAGCCAATTACGTATCTTCCTGACCTCCGTTTTCGATTTCGAAAGTTCCTATGGCCTCAAAATCACTTCTTTAACTTTTTAAACATTTCATTTGGTCTAAAATAAAAAATAATTAATTTTTAAAAACTTTATGGATTCCCGGGCTCACTCAGATCACATCCCAGTGCTCCCGTTGACAAAAAAATCAAACATCTACAAATGTTCTGAAAACATCCAAACACCTTTAATTAACCTTCCAAACATATTTTTCACTCTCGAAACATCCATAACATAATTTAAAATGCATTTATAACGAAAATGATAAAAAATTCAAAAATCGATCAAATTTGATTCCTGCCTTTACAACCTCTCCACATTTAAGGAATTTTGTTTTCGAAGTTAGAAACATACACCATGTTTTCGAGTGTCATTACAAAACCTTTAGTGACCTCTAACTCCCTTTTACCACTAGTAAAAGCTCTAACTCGTCGGTACTCAATACTCGGCTTTCACTTCTTAATCAATGAGGTTTTTAGTTACGCTTATACACAACTTCACTCTAAGTCTATGAAACATCTCGGCTATTAGAACACCTCAACTATGTCTAGATATCACCAAAGCTGTAGTGCAATTATTATGCTATGAGCCCTCACGCCAACTATTATCTCCTAAACTAAGTTCAGGAAGGGTCAAAACTGCAACCAACTCACTTTTAAAACTGCAAAAGTAGGTGCACATATCTCTATCCAACAACTCACCCTCCTTGAGCCACAATTCCTTTAAATCCTTACACAATGCAATACTATGTGTACAAGTCCAAACTCACACTCCTCATACATGGCCTAAGGCGAACGCTTCCCAAGAATTTTTAACACAATCCTCAACTAGTTCGATCACATTCCTCTCCCCAATGAAGAGTAAGGAAGATTTCTCTAAGGTGGCGTTCCAAGACGCATGGAACTCTCATTTCTTAAATTTTCACAACTGATCATTGGATCCTTCTGATTCCACCTGTACCACAAGGTACGGTCCATAATGCTGTAAAATTAGTAGAAAATATTACTGATTACTTGTCACATCTTTTTCTCGGTTAACAACTAACCAACACAAATCTAACAGTCTGTCCACTGTCATCCTTCCATGACATCAAAACTGGTCATGTTCCAAAATTGAGCCAAATACCGTATGACTTCCAAACTTCGATCTCTCATGGCCACATTACCCATAACAGTATGTCAACAAACAAAGTTGTATCCAGAGATGAAATTCCCGCCTCAACGAATGCGCCACTAGACAAATATGTGTTTGTCCTGACAATAACCAACACCATAGATATGTCAATAAGCAAAATTGTGCTTTAAAGACACTCTTCCACGAAGATAACCCCAAAGTCTATAACTTTTTGAGGATTCCAAACTGTCTCCTCAAGTACCAGAATGGATACCACAACACAACCTCAAGAATGGTTTAAAACTAACCCACTCTTATCATCATGAACCTGTTGATAAACATTTTTTTTGTTCATCTATAATCGTACACTACGATAATACATTACACAGACCTTTCTTAGTCATATACCCATCTATAAGCAAATCTTTTGCACTCAAAAACATCTAAACCTCATTTCCTTACTCATCAATACCTAACGAGTCAATTCCATAACTACTTGGACCTAGCACATTGTAAGAGAAACACTAATCAAAGAAAAATGTCCTGCCCAGCCATTTTCCTCGTTAGCCTAACTCCGGCAACATGTTTTCTTTGTCCTCACACCTTCAGTTCCATCAAACCTGCAACCACAACCCACAGAGATAACACTCTATATAACCATTCTCAAGGTTCTAGGCTTTCACAACTAGAGTCTATCACAACTCGTAACTCTCAACCATCGTAACTTTACCTAAGCTCAAATCCTTGGCCTACTCATCAAATCTCCAAAACTAGGATCTCTAGGCGACAATAATACACCCACCTATCATGTGACATCTAGCGTAAACACTTATACACTCTGTATAGTCACATAAGTCATACTAATAAAACATATCACACACAACATACATCATACTCAACATTTTTTCAAACCAATCCAAACAAGACATTATTCTTGCCAATAATCTTTATTTCTTCTTCCCATACTCACTAGGCGTTACACTCTCAACACCTAAGTCACAACACTTGAGTCTAGCACAATCGATGCATCTTAACTACTCTAAAGTAGTATAATCATGGAATGATCTAGCTAATGTGAGTGGACAACTCCGAGACAGTCACAAGTTGCATAGACAATTTTGAATGATCATACAACCCCATCAATATGTTGGTTTTGCCAATTGTGAGAGGGCGACTCCGAATTCTCACAAGGTTATGGACAACTTTGAATTCTAGGCTTCCGCCTTGGTATGATGAGATAATTCCACTGATCATACCCTTGTGGGTAATTATACCACTTTCGTGACATTGTTGGGCAACTCTAAACCCCATAAACGGTTCACTTACACAATCCTCCGAAGCACTTGCTTCCTAGAGTCCACAATCTCTAACTCAAGACCTATCTAGTCTATCTTTATCTTTAGTCTAAGGTAATATCCTCGACTAACCATATCAATCACCCACAGTGATACTTCTCTATCATTGGGATCATCAGTACCCAAAACATTTCCTTTATTATCAAACATGATTTTTCTATTATCGGGGTTCATCTATACTCAAGGTCATTTCATCATTATTAAACATGATTTATCCACTGGCATACCGTTCTGAGCATAGCCTATAGTTTCGTGCAATTTCCACAACAAACCGCACCAACCCAGTGCACGTGACATAGGAAGCGCACTTACCAAAACAAGGCACATAAAGAGTGCACTAGCCGAAACAAATCACATAGTTCTATCCAGTTTCATAGATGATAACCCTATGGAATCCAACGTCAAGTTTAGGATCTTATATCCCACTGGTTTCACAATTTCATCACATCATATCTCATTCCATTCCTCCACTCCAAGGAACTAATTAACGGTCATAAAGAAGTCCTTTCATATAGCACTTTACTCTAAGCAATCCTTACTAATGAGAATTTGAGGTCACCTACAATCACCTAAAGTAGCCATACAATGGTCTTAGCCTGCTGCATCTATTGTGTCCATTACATCCATTTTTTCCCCCTTATGGGAAGCAATCATCCTCACTTCAGACATCACATGTCAGGGTCCTCACCCATAATCAACTTATCATTCACTTAAACATCATACCCACTCTTATGATACAACTTTCAATTCGTCTCACGTAATCCTAATGTCTCATTTTCAGACGTACAATGTCATTACATGTCCATTACTTCAAAGGAAATACATCAATTCCAAGTCCTCATCCAACTATCTCAATAGTACATCTTAGACATACTCTATCTATAATCTCGGTATCGCAATACCACCAATTGTCTTACTCAATTGGCTGAACTCTATCCTTAATAGTCGTGCACATATTGCAACACTAATATGAACCATCAAACTCTCGGTTTAGAAAACTTCATGGTAAATCATACCCTTTCCAACAACCTTAGACTCACACTCTCAAAGTCTATCATACATGTCTATCTCAATATCACAATCCGCTCAAGTTCAAACCTCTACCTAGGTTTACCAAATCCTCAAAATCCAGAATTTCTAGATGGTGACTACATGTCACTACTAGCCATGTGACGCATAATGAAATTCTCATGCACAATGCTTAATCACATAAATCACATATTCTATATAACATATAACATACAACATGCAAATCAAACACAACACATACAATGCATAATACAACATATGATGCATCCAAACCAATCGATACCTCAACCCTCGGGCTAAAATTAGGAAAATACCTTTGACCACATATGGTCTTGATATTTCCTCTCCCTAAGCAAGTGTGAAAACATAGCCAAGTTCCTCTAGTATACCAACACATAATATAATGTACTACACCAAAAGTGGTTGTCTCAATCCTTAACCTCAAATGAATTCATAATCATTTCTTATCCTTCGTCCAAGGTACTCATATATATGGCTTTGATACCCTAGGTTTCTAAACCTATTACTTTAATAGCAATCTGTAAATCATCAAATCCCTTTCAAATCAAAATGTGATTCAACTTTTATCCCTCCTAGTGTTCTGTTAATCAACCAATACCCATCATCCTCAGGTATTTAAATCTAATGTTCTGACAAATTACTTGTCAATACACAAGTCCAACTGACACGTGATTGGACCTTCACTCTTCGTCTTTAGGTATTCAAACCTAATACTCTGATGTAAATCCATTACTCAATGTAATACATCAAATCCACACATGATTTGACCATTACCCTTCGTCCCTCGGTGTTCAAACCTAAAGCTCTGATACCATTCTGTCACGCCCTCATTTTCTGACACCCGAGTAAAAACGAGAAAATGGGGGTGAACGGTGAAAGTCAACCATCAATATTACTAATCACTAATTGTCCTCTAATATTTCTCACATCTCTAATCTCATTATGGTACCATGCTCTGATACCAAGTTGTCACGCCCTGATTTCTAATATCTGGTTCACACTCATCAACCCCTCAATTCTAAAACTCAACGTCCTATGCGTTTAAAATTTTAGAGTGATACTTAATCCATTAGAAAGAGAATCCAAGAATACTCTATTTCAAAAAAAAAATCACGCTCAATTTCGTGTGCCCTTGGACCCCTCCGGTGACGACCGTATGATTGGGATAACTCTGAAAATCATACTACCTTGGCAATGTATTGCTTTGCTAAAATGCGAGGGGACAACTCCGAGGCTCACTTATTATGGATATACTCCGATTCTAGGCCTTGGCCTTGGTATGACGGGACCATTCTGAGGGTCATACCTAGTTGATGGTTATGCCACTCTCATAACACGGTTGGACCACTCCAAAGTCCCGTGCACATCCCATCTACACCATTTTCCCGTAACCTCTCATATATGCATTTTAGACATATATATATATCATAAAGCATATCATTTTATGCTCTTCAAATGCTCATACATGTTATAATCATTTCTAGCATGCATTCTCTTTACACTAACCATATATAGCCACATATCTATTCATACTCTCATATATGCATTTTAGACATATATCACACTTAGCATATCATATTCATGATCTTCAAATGCTATTAATGCTACAATGTATCTATCATGCATTTTTAGTACTCTACGTCACATATAACCACATATATGTCACACAACATGCATATCACTTTCTTATACACACAATTCAGAACTAAGCATATTTGGTTCATACTTAGATAATACACATACATGTTATAATTATGTCTAACATGCACTCAACCTTCCTATACCTCCAAAACCCACATATAATCACCTATATGTACACAAACTATGCACACATTTCACATATGTATAAAAATTACTACATGCCTAGGCATGCTCTCACATTACACATAACACATTTATTTCTACCATACATCACATATATCATCACACATATCTATTTAGCATGTGAAGACCATAAGAGAAGAGGGATACACCAATTTTCAGCCCCCACTTGTTACGCCCCAATTTTCGTTCTCCAGAAACCAAGGGTGACTGGGTTGTCACTTACTCAATTGCCCCATAGTACCATGCTTTGATACCAAGTTATCACGCCAAGATTTTTGGTGCTCCCAGAGTCCAAGGGTGAACAGTGTTATCACTCACCCAATCGCCTCATCATCAGATTTTCACATTTTAATCAAATGAACACAATTTCATCAAAGAGCATTCATGATCTCAATTTCACATATGTAACGTATATAAGCCATAACTATCATGTTAGACATATACATATGCATAACCAAATATATATAGAATTAAAGTAAGGAAGAATTTCACACCCCTACCTCAAATCTCAAACTCGGAATCCAACATTGAATCCTTTTCAACTTCACGAAATGAAGACTTTGATCGGTTTAAACAAATGCCCTTGATGTCCTATACGCACTTCCCTTCTTCGAAAACTTCCAAATCACACTTTAAGTACCCCAAAATCTAGAGAGAAGGGAGAGAGTTAAACTGGGTGAGCTAGTGAGAGAATGAGATCAGTAAATATGAAATTTCCAAGACCTTAGGATATTTATCTCACTCCTAGGGGCGTGAAATGACTGATTTGCCCTCGAGCCACTTAAGGTACCCTCCCGACCTTCGTTTTCAATTTTAAAAACTCTGATGGTCTTAAAATCGCTTCCTTAACACTCTAAACATTTATTTTGGTCCATAACCAAAAATATATTTTTCAGAATTTTCGAACTCATTAAATCTCATCTCAGGGCTCCCGTTGACCAAAAAGTCAAACTTTTTCAAAAGTTTCCAAAACTTTTCAAAATCCTAAAACAACTCTCCAAACATGTTTCCAAAATATGTTTAGTAAAATGTTTTTATTCTCTATAATAAAAAATGTTTCTTATTTTTGTGAAAGGAGAAGAAAAAAAAAAGATGTATCTTCTGTTTCTTCACTATAGCAAGGAAATATTCTCTCCACTATAGTGGGACCCACTTAGTTAAATAATATATAATATTAAACATAAGTTTCACTATCCATGATTTTTTTGCACAATTATTTTCGTATTTACATATTGTAATCCTTTTTCTTGTCTACTTAGTTAAATAATATATAATAAATTAATATGATAAAATATAACGTGCATAAATTATCTATATTAAAATATAAAACACTTTGAAAATGCTCTTACTTTCATCTTTTTTTAAAAAAAAACTTCACTTATAAATAATAACTCTCTATGATATACATGTTATGTATATTATTATCTTTTTAACTTGTATCAAAGTTTTTAATTTAATTTTCACATAGACATGATATCAATTTTAATTTAATTTAATTTTCACATATATATGATATCATACTTATGGAAGTCTAGTTCAGCTGGAAAGTTTTTGTTGTATTGTCTGATAGTTACATGTTCAAATATGAAAAAAATAAAAAGAAAATGTGTAACAAATGTGTTACTAAATACTTTTTTTTATTCTTAAAAATGTGAAAACAACAAGTTTAATGAGCGTTATTTTTGCTTTCTGTTTCCATTTAGAAAAACAAGAATATATTTTTATTTTTTCCTGACTGCGGAAACAAAAAATGTTTTCGTTAGTGAACGCACCCCTAGCTTTCAAAAGACATTTCATCTTCAACCAAAATCGAACGGGAGCCTTCCTAAGTTGTGAGCGAGAAACTCGCAATTGTTCCCACCATTCAAACGCTATTCCTTTCTATTTGTAAGTCACCAATTTCACCTTCTTATCCTCTTGAATCCCCATGTAATGAAAGAACCTCTCAACATCTACCAACCAATCCAGGAAATCTTCATTACAAAGATAGCCATCAAAACTAGGAAGATGAATCTTTAGATGAAAATTTATAGAATAATGATCCCTATGATCCTGATATCTTCTTGTGCCTCTATGATCTCCAAACACAACTTCCTCATAGGCTAGCAGCCTATGCGGTGGGAATGTGTTGTGATTATGAACAGGATGAACGATTTTGATCAAGACCCAATGCAAGCCTAACAAGGGAAGCTTGTATATCATGCATCACATTCTGGGTATAGCTTGTCAAGTTTCACGTTGAAAGTCTTGAAATTTGGTCCTTAAAATAACCCCTCCCTGTTGATCTTCGTCGCCAGCAAGGTTGCTACCAAAATGATTAATTGTAATCTGACTAGGAAAAGACAAGGCTTTAATATCAACTGAAGGACAGAAAGCTATGAATGTTCATGCATGAACAAGAACAACTTTGATCCACAAAGTTAGGATAAGTCACACACAATTTGCAAAAAAATTTGATATTTTATTGATAATTGAATGGGCTACCTTCTGCCCTATGGCATTACATATATTTATAATAAAGAAATCATAATCCTAACAGCATAAGAAAATCTAAAAAAAAAAAAATAATAGCACAAGGAAACTACCAAAAAATAGTCTCTCTAATAATTCTGAAAAAAAAAAGTCAAATAAGAAACTTAATAATTAAAAACTACTAAATATGAAATTTCTTCCAAATCCGAATTCATTTTGGCCACCAACAAAATTCCTGAAATATTCAATAGGTTTCTTATAAGACAAAGAAACGCACTTTTGAGGCCATAGATGATGGAATTCGTGTTAGGGAAATTTTCTATAACACTTATAATTTACACAAGTATAATAAATAAAAAATATATATAATTGAGTAACACACAACTCAACCATCAATTTTATATGATCAATAATATTAACAATAAAATAAAACATAAGAAACAATACATAAATACACGAGAGATGATGATATAATTAAAATAATAATAGATAAAAATAAGGTTAAAGAATTGTTGGCCTGATAGGGAGGCATGTGTAAACAAATTGAGTTAAAGCTGATAGTCCTCCTCTTTGTGCAGGTATAGACAGTACTAGCCAGTTTCAAAATACAACCCAATTAGCTCACAGCGGCGTCTCCTCTATGTGCATGACCATAGGAAGACTATGTCCAAGTCTATATGTGTCTCATTGTCCATAAACTCATAAAGTGGTGTAACTCATATACATATATAAGAATAGATAGAATATAGACATGTAATAAAAGAACAAGATGGGAGTATCTCTCTTTATAATTTCAACTTACAACCTAAATCCCATATGAGAGATATGATGCTTTATATATAGAATAAATATGTAATGGTTAGGATGTATAATGATGAAAATTATTATTAAAATAATTCCACCATAAATATAATTTAACTACTAAGATAATTTTCACATTAAACTATCATAAATATATTTTTATTAAAATATTCCTAACAATCCCCACATATTTTAATAAAAAAAATAAGTAACATATAATCCGGCAACTTTATACCATGCAATTGGCGTAAGTACCTTTTGAGCTTGAACCTACACTTAGTGTTGATAGTCTCCATTTGAGGAACCTTAGTGAACCATATCTTGAACTCAGTCCCTTAAGACAAACTTAAACATATCACACGCATAGTATTGATGATAAACTTAGTTTGGTGAATTAAAGCTATTAATGGTCATGCGTTAGTATCTTAATTCTCATCAGAGTTTTAGGGAACAGCCCAATCCCCACAGTCACGGCCTCATGGCGGCTCTCACTTAGGTGAATCCTCCAAAGGTATATGTGACTATACCTTGCGAGAGTATGCCTGCCTTAGATTCATTCAGGATAAAAATCTTCTCTAACGTCATATCACAACACTAATGCCATGGGGATGAGCAGGAGAGAATCTCTTCAAGAAACCTCCTCAATGGGTCACACAGTGTAAATTGTTTCTAGCCATTAAACCTTCTTTATGTAATATTCATCGCCAATTAGATAAATTGGGTTACCTCAGTAGGTGACTCTCTTAGGGCTTAGGCCCATCCCCCTCAACATATTGAGAACAATATCCTAGGAAGACTCTTGGTCTCTTTCTTTCTTTACTTTTCTTTTCTTCACAACACAACACAACGCTTGGGTTTTCTTTTTCTCTTCTATCTTATTTTCAATGCTCTTTATTTTTTCTTTTCTTTTTTAATTTTTTCCTTTTGTTTTCACCTCGGTTCCTTCTTTTCTCTCAAAAATTTTTTCATCATTATTATTTTTTTTACCTCCACAAGATAATTCCTCATTGAAAAATATTTTGGAGATAAAGAAAATGTATGCTTTGTTTATTCGTTTATTCTATCCGGATTGGTTGAATATGTTTTTGTTTGTAATATGACAATTGGAAGTGGCATGAGAGAGTGCAATTCACAAGCACGTGCGCACACAAACACTCACACATCAGAGGAGAGAACCTGGGAAATCTAGGGCTGTAACTCATGCGGGTCAGGCAGGTTGAAGGCTGAATTCAGGTTCAACCCTAAGTATAAATTGGTCAACCCTAGCCCGGCCCGAACTTGACCATGAACCCAATCATGTGAACTCGAGCTCAACCCGTTTTTAATTTTCAAAACCTCATGCGGGTCAGGCAGGTTGGAGGCTGAATTCAGGTTCAACCCTAAGTATAAATTGGTCAACCCTAGCCCGGCCCGAACTTGACCATGAACCCAATCATGTGAACTCGAGCTCAACCCGTTTTTAATTTTCAAAACCTCGGGTTGAAATCGGGTTGGGAATTTCGGGCTACAGTTTCGGGTTTGGGACTTCTTATTGAAGAAATATGTTGCTGCTATGAGGAATCGAACATCATCCCTTCCGCAAGACTTCAAATTTAGTTATACACTCCTACCACTCTTCCAACATTGCCTCTTGTTTATATATGATGAAACATTAATATTTAATATATAAAATTGATAGTTTGGACCATTTATTAAAATAAATTTAAAACATTAATTAAATTACAATAATATTTCCTCCATTTAAATATAACAAAAAAAGATTATAAATTATATTATTAACTACATCAATGACACAATTTTCACTATATCTTAAAATCAAATAAAAATAATAATCTCACTCAAATAAGTATGTAAGTGTTATATTAATCTTCAATTCAACTTTATCTTGTCTTAAAATTGATTTATTGTTGATTAATCTCATACACTATTGCTCTTTGTAAACGAGCATTTATACAATATATAACATGTTGAAAAATAAAATAATCTTATACATTTGAAAATAAATTAATAAATATTAACACTAAGGTATTGCTAAAAAAAATACTAGTATTTCATTAGCTTTCCAAGATAAATTAAATAAATATATTTATTGGTCTAATATAACATAAGAGAAGTTGTTGGCATTATGGTCAGAGCCTTTGCATTTAGAAATTTAGAGTCAGGTTTGATTCTTCATGGCAGTTGAATTTTTATACATATTGAGGTGGGGTTACTCGGGTTCACAATACAGGCCGAGCTCGGGTTGAGCCCGGGTTGGAATTAATAGTAGCCCGGGCTCGGCCCATGATTCAATATACACAACCCAGGCCTGAAAATTTTCGAGCTGGGTTTGGATTGGGCAGGGTTGAACCCGTCCAAGTTGCAGCCCTAGGGAAATCCCGTGCGATTCTACCATGCAAGCGCACCCGCTATGGAAAAGGTAACCTTTCATTAATTTTATAACACAACTCTCCTAATAAACGTTACGGTTCCTTTGCATATAAATTATATCCATTTCAAATTCATAACATCTTTCTAAAAACATTATTTTACAATCCAACTGAAGTTCAAAAAAAAAATTAAACACTCAATGAGTTACATAGTTTAATTCAAATAAGCATTCAATAAATGGTTGAATAAAACAGTCTAAATAAGCAATTAAAGGTTGCATATAACAGCAAAGTGTTCAATCAGTTTCAACGTACAATGCTATGAAGTGTTTAACTTCAAAACTGTTACCCTCAAACAACCCATGAACTGTGTTTTTTTTTTGTTTTTTTGGAAAAATTAAATTTCAGTGACCAAAATTGAAAAAATATTGATTTTTAGTGATCTTAAACTCAATATAAGGTGAATAGTGACCAAACTTAAAAAATAATTGCTAATTAGTGACCATTTAATCTTAAAGTTCAATACCCTTCCTTTTCTCCATAAATCTCCATCCTTTCTCCATTTTCTTCAAACCCAAATATCAGAAACTTTAAAGAATCCGATAACTGGTATAAGTATATGAACATATATACATTTTAAAAAAGATATAATAATATATATAAATTTATTCATGCATATTAATATCTCATTAACAAAAAAAAAAAAAAAACCTAATTTGGGTGCAATTAATTATTAATAAGGAATATTAGAGGATATGAATAGACTTGGTTAATAAGCATATGACCTGTCACATGACGGTTGATTATCAACTTCTCTTCTAAATCTTCATCTTCTTATATTAGGTTTCAAGTAGTTAATTCATCTCAAAGGACAACTCTTGTTGCATTTAAGAAAAAAAATGCATATATGCACATGCATTAATTGTAAGATGAACATATATGTCTAAAAATATATATGTATAGAGAGAGAGAGATATATATATGCTTTCTTTTCTAGAATTCTTTTATAACTTTTGAAGCTTTGATATTTAAGAGTGAGATTAGAGAAGATTAAAATATATGTCTAAACTAGGAGTGTATTCATGCTTCTCAATTTCTATGCTAACAAGGAGGAAAAGAAAAGACATTCTACTTGCACCTGATAAAAAAATGCAAAAAACTCTAACTAAATGCTTCTGCAATGCTATTTACATTGCTCCAATTTGAAGAAGATTAAACAACCTCAACACCATTCAGAGGTCACGCCATTAAGTGCAAAAAATTGGTATTTCGATTTGCTTTATCAAATAATTTATTTTTTAACATAGCTATCAATTATCCAAAACCAATAAAAAGAAATTCATTTTCAATAGTTAAACAAGACCACCATAAAAAATAAACAAAATCACTATAAGATCCAACTGTATGAGAAAATGATTTTAATTGTTGCCGCTTTAAATTATTGTTTCTTATTCTAGTTATCATTACCAAATAACAACTTCAAACATCACCCGGAAATAAACAATAAAAATCAGGAATTATATAAGAATATTATTATTTTCATATTGATCATATAGAGATGTTACATAGTGTAAGTCTATATATAAAAGGGGTCTTACACCATACAGTTGGGTACTAGAGTGTTCTGAAACTCTCTGTTGTGTGTGTATCTCTTCCTTTCTTCCTACTATATATATATGGATGGTATTATTGGCGCTCCACAAAACACATCTTGCTATATCATTATGTTTTATTTTCTTTTTCAACCTAATCTATCATCTGAGTGGTGAAATAAAATATTTTCATTTTTTTATTTTACCTTCGTAATCAAAATACGTAAATATATTGTTACACAAGTTTTCAGAAAATTAATAATATTCTCAAACTCTATCTTTGTCTGTGAATAAAGATTGATAACACTTTTCATGATTTTTTGAAATACTAGAACCCAAATCTCTTGAAGAAATTGTCGAATTTTTTCTTTAGTGTGGTAGAGCGTTGGGTTACATATGAATTATGTACCAGCTTGAATCATTTTTTTTTCTATTTACAATAAAAATCTATTTGTAATTGTTTAATTGCTCTATGTTTTTTGATCAAATATTGAGGATATAGTATTCATTTTTTGTTTCAAACATTTGGATTCCAAGTTTTATTATTATTTCATTGATGTACAGAGCATATTTCATATGTTTTTGGAGAAAATGGATAAAATCATGTAAGAAGAAGGTTGAAGTGAGTTATACGAAGAATTCTATAATAGACTTTCATTCTAGAATAAAGGGTAACACCGTCATTTTTTTTAATTAAATAAAATATCACTACCCTATATATATATATATATATATATATATATGAGTATTTTATATTGTGTTTCGGACATCTTTGCAACAAGACTAGTACACATTCTCTCTCTTTGAACATGCCCGAAAAAAACTAATGGCAAAAATGAATTGTATTTTTGAGTCGTATAGAACTGCTAGTACTAGAGAGATCATATGATTTTAAGGACAGTGCTTGCATGCCTCTCATTATCCAGACGAGTTCTTTTCTACTTATTTTACTATTGATGTTTTCCTTTTCAAATTTTTATTATTGAGTTAATTTTCTATTGTTGAGATTATTTGTATTGTTTAAATTTTGTGGCTTAATGTTGTTATACATGTTCAAATTCATTTATTATTCATTATATTGAAAATAGTGTGAATTGATACTGATGTATTATCCATCATCATTCATTGATGTATTATTTATTGTTATGCCTCATTGTGAATGAATAAAATTGGATGTATTATATTTTTAATGTTTTATAATATCAGAGCATATTTTCTAACACGTGCTACGTTGGTGGTGTGGAGGAAGTTGTGACATATAAATTTGTAATTGGCATATTTCGGTGATCAAAACCTGAATGATCGAGTTGTAAGTTTCATGTTATTTTATGTAACCGATCATTGACATCTTCGAGCTGACACTCAAGTGCATGGAAGCCGACAAATCAGTATGAACACCATAGAGTACAGGTAAGTATGGTGAGGACACTCTGCACTTTTTAGTTCCGAGCCTATTTTGAAAAACCAGGGTCTAAATGAAAAGTTTAGGGTTTTTCAAAGTAGGACCGGTCCCCAATATTTAGGACCGGTCCAACTTTTCTCGGTAAGATGGTTTCTGCAGGTTTTCAAAAAGTCCCACCGATCCTGATAATTTGGCACCGGTCCAACTTAGCCTGTTCCAAATAGGAAATAGATTTTGATAGAAATTCTGATTCCTATTGGGTTTGAAACTTCTAGGAAAGTTCTATTTTGGTATTCAACTTCTTTTCCAAGTAGAATTAGGACTTCCTTGCCTATATATATGTATTCATATTTTCTCTACAAAAGAGGCCCTGAAATATTATTTTTAAAGAGAGAAAGTATATACAATATAATTAGGGCTTTATATTTTTAGAACACACATTCATACCTCACGAGTGATATTTAGGATGGTGTTCTACTTCTGATTAGCTGCTCAGAGACTGCATCAAATCTATTTGCTGGTCAGAACATTGGATTGAAGGTTCTTCGCTTGCTTGCTTGCTGAGGAAGAAAGGTAACCAGATTGCACTACGAAGGGAACAAAATACTTGCTGAGTATTTTGGTTCTTCCAGCAACCTTTCTGTAAGGGTGGTGACATTAGCCGGAAGTCTGCAGCAGTTGGACGTGTTGTCGCAATCATAAGCCTGAGGTGTTCCGCATCAGATCCTTGACAAAGTGAAGAGGGGTGTGAGACTGAGACAGAGTCTGTTGTACTTTGCTTCATCATAGTGAATTGGTTCCCTGAGGCGTGCCGCCTCCCTCCGTGGTTTTTCCCGCCTTGGGTTTCCACGTATATCTGGTGCATTCTTTTCTTTACTTGCACTTTACTTATTTGCTTGCTTTAATTGTTTGATTAATTGGACTAAAAATTGAATTAATTAAAAATTAAGCAAACGAGCAAGTGATCCTATTCACCCCGCCTCTAGGTTCTAAAATACTTTTCGCAACCGCTTCCGCACCGCGCAACTCACAGAAGTTTCTCCATTACAGTGAGGAGGAAGCTAAGTATTGTTCTGTACTCGATCTATTTTATAGGAGTAATTCAAAACATGGACAATGCTTGGTAAAAATTAAAAATAAATTATATCCCATTTTTTGGACAGAGAGAGTTCTCTTTATTTCTCTCTCATCGGACGAGAGATGAAACCAGTGCTGGGATTTCTGGTAACATGGATTAAAAATAGGTTAATTGGATCTCCATTTAGAACCCAACTCATTTCTTTATGAACATATAAATATATATATATATATATACACACACACAGTTGGTGTTCAATAGGAGAATCAATAGTCGATTTTTGCTTTTTGGGAGGTGTCCGTCGTCGATTTGGAAAGCACAGCAAAGAACAGTTTGATTTTAT
Organism: Cornus controversa; assembly: GCA_026545225.1. Classification (NCBI taxonomy): domain Eukaryota; kingdom Viridiplantae; phylum Streptophyta; class Magnoliopsida; order Cornales; family Cornaceae; genus Cornus; species Cornus controversa. The sequence continues at coordinate 3,035,509 of CM048848.1, forward strand.
TGTTACTGTTGAAGATGATGGTGTTCCTAAATGCACCATTGTTTAGCGATTTGATTGGATTTTGAGAATTTGCGACAGTGGAAACTCGGTTGTGAAGGTGAGAAGCAAATGACGTCATGGAGAGAGAGTTTTAGAGAGAGAGAGAGAGATATAAGTGAAAGTCAAATTTTAATTGGGCGACGTCACCCTCACAAATTTCAACGGAGGGTTGGACCCAAGCATTGTCCTTCATTGCATATAAGTGAAAGTCACACCTATTTGCTCATCAATAAATAGATCAATCAGCCTGCAACTGGTGATCTACCTTTGCTATTCTGCTAAAAGATCTTGTGTGGAAACAAAAACAAGTCAAATACATCCCCCACTATATTTCACAGACATAGAAAGTGAACAATTAAGAAGAACAGAGTGCAGTGTTCATTCATGCATCCACAATTTTTTCAACTGGATTATTTACAATGTGGACGATGTAGAACAAGATCTAAACAAACAAACACAAATCACTGACAAATATACTCAAGTTAGTTATGAAATTATGCTTTCATTCTGGTTTCTTCACAACAAGAACAGAGCACTTGGCATTATGAACACAATAGTTGCTCACACTCCCAAGAAGAGCCCTGCAACAACAAATTTTGGTTCAGTACCCAAATAAGTGCAATTGATATGCTAGACTGCACTATTTAGTACTTATCACCAGCGTAGTTTCTCATGCTTCCATAATAGGAATTATGAGAAACAAGAAGGCATATTAATGGTAACACCAGAATAAGAAATTGAACAATAGGAAGAAAAGGAAAAAACTTGCTGAATTCTCATGGATAAATCACAACAAATCAATTTTCTAAATTAAACATTCCATCAGCTAACCACAAGGAAATCTAATATTTTCAGAATTACATTTTAAAACATATCTCTTTTTGGTCTTTAGATGTCCTAATATAAAGTGTAAAGTTTATATACTAAATGTGCCATTGTGATGTCCCAACTTTAAAGCAACACCTGATAGAACTGAATTTAGTAAATAATATCAGCACAACATCTAAACAAATATTAGAACAAAAAAAGCACTGTAGTCTGTATATAATGTGTAGTTTATTTAAAAAATAAAACTGTTGTTTAATCAATAGCATCCGAGTTTTCTTTGGCATGATATTTGTGGTCTGTATCATGATATTTGCATGATATTTTCTGCGATGCAATCTAAAACATATGTGTTCAGCTCAGTTTCTTCCATTACTCCAGTCATGGTGATGTAAACTGCTAATACAATCATAAGGAACTGAATGACATGATAAAAAGTATAGTTCAACGGAGGTTATAGGCTAGGTAGAGTGAGACACGAAACAGAATTCATGTTGCCAAACCCCAAATAGCTAAGAAAAGGTTCTATTGAGTTGAGTTGAGTTTCCACAGAAGCATTTGCACTTCTGAAAAGGACCAATATTGCAGAAAATCCCACAAATGCTAGGTAAATACTGCCACAGAAGTAACAAGAATTACATTTACATCCGTATTGAGGTATTTTAACCAGAAACTGGAATTAATAGCCGCTAAATCCATCACCCGCATTGTAACTCTCTGCATTCTATTTGCATTTCCAAGCATGATGAAACCATAGCCCAAAATATTTCGATGGCATGCTCTAGCAGTCGTATAATATCCAGCATATCACATTCTCTAGGAAGTGACATTGAATATAATATCCACCCGATGAATACCACAAAGGGATTTGAAAGACGTGAGTTGAAATAGTTTTAACAGAACAAAAATCTAGTGGAACACAAGATACGAAGGATTATCATATTAATGGAATGTTTCAGCAAATCATAAGCAAGGAAACTAACCTCTTGATTTTTCCAATGGTATGATCACCTACAACTAGAAGACTTATATTGTTTTTTTTAACCGCACTACATATGGCCTGTTTAGGATCTCCAATCTCTGTAATTGTTTCTGCATTTACCTATAGAGAGACAAAAAATGAACAGCATTCCTCAATAATTTATGTGGGATAAAGAAAAAACAGAATAACAAAAATTGTGTATCCAAATGCACATATGCATAATAAATATATTATTTGTGCCAGTTCTCCTCTAGTTAGAACAGTGTCAATATGAGTAACCAAAATCTATAATTGTAGCAATGAAAGAATCTTGCTGCAACTACCATGATTTCATCAAGAAGAAATACTTGAACAACTGCAAAAGTAGTTGTTAAAGACGAAAGCATGTTGTCCCTAGAATCTTGTTTTCACATACATCATTATACAACTTTTTTCGAAGTAATTTATGACACCCAATCTCACTACCGTCCTGAATGATCCTATCTCTACAATATTTCTTCCACCTTTGCAGTACTTCTCAAAAAGAACATATGTAGAAATGACAAATAGAAAGTGAAGATACAAGATAATCTGAATGAGATCTTAAAAACACTATCATTTTGCGGGAAAAAATTGAATTTGAAAGGTAGGATAATGGGATAGTCCGCTATGTATCACATATCAACACTAAACCTCTATCCTTAACGAGGTTCTATGCTACATTCTATTTGCCGAGAATATTATTTTAGTTGATGAAACCAAAGTAATGATTAGCACTAAATTAAAGGTTTTATTATAAATAAATAAAAAAACAAAAACTCAGAACTAAAAGGGCATAAGATTTATAGGTCTAAAACTAAATAGATAGAATTTAGTTTTAAGAAAACTAAGAATAAAAATGCAGACGTATTAAGATTAAAGGCCAAAAAATGCCAAAGAGTGAACATTTTCATTACCTGGGAATGATTGATTATTCAAAAAGAGGGAGAGATTGGAAATGATACTACTTATGGAACTAAGGTGGGAAAGTTTAACTGGAGTGCTTATGACATATTGCATTATTGAAATATATTTCTAAATGTGGAAAAAATCTATAAAATAAAATATTAAAACAGTCATAGTTTACAGAGTGAATGGTCGACAGCTAGGAAGTAACATTTTCATAATACAAGCTTGGTCAAAATGCAGAATTGATAAAATAAAAAAGAACACGTTGGTAAGACACCGATTGAAGATAAAATGAGAAAAATCACGCTAAAATGGTTTAGCCACATGCAACAGAGAATGGAGTCCAACAACTACATTAGTAAGTAAGAGCAACTTGATACATATTGAGGGTAATAGCTAGGAAGTAACATTTTCATAATACAAGCTTGGTCAAAATGCAGAAATGATAAAATAAAAAAGAACATGTTGGTAAGACGCCGATTGAAGATAAAATGAGAAAAATCAAGCTAAAATGCTTTAGCTACGTGCAACAGAGAATGGAGTCCAACAACTACATAAGTAAAGTAAGAGCAACTTGATACATATTGAGGGTAATAGGGAACTGATAACGCCTGGTTCAACTAATTTTGTGACAGACAAAGTTGGAGAACATAAAGAATTCATGTAATTAGATCTTTTTACACGATGGATGTTCAAGAACCCCCTTTCCCTTGGAAGGCAGTTTGGCACACCAATGTGCCGCTTAAGGTGGGTTTTTTTGGCTGGACGGTGGTTCTTGAGTGGATTTTGACTATTGACAATCTAAACAGGAGGGGTTGGAATTTGGTGAATTGATTTGAGCAAAGAAGATGTCGAGACTGTCAGTCATCTCCTCTTGCATTGCCCGGTTGCTAGAGATTGTTGGGACATGTTGTTCGCTATTTTTGGGGTTTCATGGGTTATGCCAGAATCTCCTTGGAAAGGGTGTGTTGTGAGGGAACAGGTCCGTGACGCTTGGAGAGTGGCTTCCCTTTGTTTATGGTGGGGGCTATGGCGTGAGCGGAACAAGCGATCCTTTGAAGATGTGGAGGTTCTGGTTTGGATGCCCAAGTTCTTTATTCTCTATACTTTATTCTTTTGGGTTATGGGATGGAATTGTAAATCCTTGGGCGATATAGTTTCTTTTGTAGATTCTTTAGTTGGTCAGTAGACCTCCTTGGTCTTCTTTGTTCTCAAGCTTCGCTCCCCTCTTGAGTGCTCTATAATGAAATCTTACTTGTCAAAAAAAAAAATAGTCAAAGACTTTAGTGAGTCATAATACGTGGATGATGCTCAATATCAAAGTGCTGATCATAATCTAGGTAATAAAGCCAGACTATGGACTATGAATGGCGAGAGAGCTAAACATGATCATCAATACTGATGAATAAAATCCATCAGTTTATTAATATACAAAATTTTACTTTTCCACAAAATTTATAATCAGTCTAAATTCCAGGTATCTGTTTAAATGAATATTATTATTGTTGTTCCTGTTCTTGTTGCTTTAATTTGAAGTCCAGAAATTCTATAAAAAAATTAAAAAAAAAAAACTTATTGCTATTATAATTTTTCCTATCCATGTTTTCATATCACAATGGTCACGCATTGTTTTTCCCCTATGTGGAAATGTTAACCTTCAAAATACTCTATAATCCTTTTGGGAAATTTTTCACCTAAATAAGTTTGTCTACTTTACCTTTCCCAAAAACATTCCATGGATTCCAAACTTCTTCATAAACTTTAGTCAGTTCTAGAGTATTTTTTATAAATATTCATAAAAATATTTAGGCAAAAGTGCAAAAAACTCCTCTGAGGTTTCCCCAAGTGAGCATAATACCCCCCTGTACTTACAAAGTGAGCAAATAAGTTTCCAAACTTTCAAAAAGTGACAATGCATACATCATTAGCATCCAATTGTAGATATGACAATGCAACTGGAACATAGCATTAAACAACTTTTTAAGGTTGGGACCTAAATTGGACAGATAAGGGTCTTCAGTCATCATTAATCAGAAAATTGGATGATAGAAAAAGAACAAATAGTATAGTAAATAGAAATGGAAGATCTCCAAGTGATGAAAATAATAAAATGAAATTATCCAACTCAATGAAGGATCAAAATAAACTACAAACGTTTGGGAAAATAAATAGGAAAAACTAAGAAATTCTAGGAAAAAAGAGTGTTTTCTTAATTAGCAAGCATAAAATAATTAATAATAACAGCGCAAGAAAATATATGAATAATTTAAGTCGAACCAATTGAAAGAGAAAATCTTGAAAATGACTAGTGTCATCACGAATTTAAAATTATTCAAATGTAATACGCTTTTAAAGAAAGAATGAATCTGTACCAACCCACAGTTGCTTATTTTAAAGAGGAAAGATTCTACATTTTAGTATAAAATTTTGTCAATTTGGACCAGGGAGCAAAGTTATTTCATCTTTGAAATGAAACATACTGCTCAAATTAATTCAACATCCATTTAAGATTAACCATACAAACATGTGAATTTATGCACTACTGCATATAAAAAACCTACTTCTAGATGTACCCCTACTTCTGGAAATGCTAATACTATTGTGACATCATAGGCTCACTACTACGCCATTTAGTTGAAACTTGAAACAGAATATGCACCAATCGGAGTGTTTTAACCAGTATAGCCAGAAATGCAAGAGAGTAAGAAACCTGGTTAACACTAAATTATTTTATACAAGAAGATTCCTTATATATAAATGTGTGTGTATATATATGCATGCCGTCCCACCTAATGTCAACACATCAATATAATTTCATAATCTAAGTCAAGAACACAAGAATTTCAATTAATTTCAATTCTACATCAAAAAATAATAATTGCAACCCATTAGCTCAAGAGTTTTGCATATATAACTACTAGAACTGTACAATTAGATACATGTTTTTCTAAGCTAACCATGGTTTCAAAAGGTTAGATTAATACATGTTGGGATCAAGAAAAAAAATCATAGATGAAAAAAATAAAAAAAAACTTGGGCTTATACATGTTCATATCATATTGTTCATAAAAAATTTATATTCTTCCTCCTACAAGGAGTACTCAATCATCAAAAGAAACTCTCAACCAAGGCAAGACAAAAGCAAGTCAAAACTTCAAGTGGGACTAATTGGCTCCAATACCATCTCTTTCATCTTAAAACCATAACATCAATTAAATAAGTTTCTTAAAAATTCAGGATATTACATATTGGAAGGTTGTCGATTGACTGTCACCTATTGTTTTCAAAACTCACAGATTTAATAAGTTTTAAAAACTCATTTAATCAATAACCTTTTCCAAAACATTTTAAACCCAACCAAGAACAAAATAGGTTAAACTTAGGTCAACTCACCTAAATGTGTGATTGAATATTCATAATCCTTGCAAATTTGTGTCTGCCATGTCTTCAACAAACATGGAATGAAGTGATAAGAAATGATTTAAAAAAATTAAATCTAGGAAGAGAAATGGCTTATGATAGAAAAGATTGGAAAAAGAGAATTCATGTGGCCAACCCCATTTGTACGGAATAAAGGCAAGGATCATGATGATGATGCCTTCAATTGATATTCTCAATCAACCAACAACACTGATACTATTACAAGTTTGTTTTGATGAGGAATATACCCATGACTCAATTTTCTAACAAAAAATAATAAAATAATATTAATATTTAGTAGTGTCTTGTGTCCTTCTGTTTGACATTTGACACATACGAAACCTGGATACACACTCGCACCACCCCTCGAGTCCATGTAACATAGGTAATTTTTGTAGAGGAAAAATGCCAAATAGAAGTAAGAAAGGAGGGAGAAAGTGTCTCTCTAATTCCATTAAAACACTTCCACCCAGAACCAATCAAAGAAGAGGGGAAATCAATTTCTTACCTCTCTTTATTTTTTGACATTTTAATAAAAGCATTTCCAATTACTGAAGCATATAATAGTTGAATCACGCAATATCACTTTCTCACTAAGCTCTTTTCCTCCTCTTCAATCCCTCTTATCTTCCTTTACATTCAATTTTTCATCATTCAAATGGAGCACAAGTGACAAGATCTTTTTCACCCCATTTCTACCCTTAATTTCCACTTGACAAGTGTACTCCCTTTTTCCTTCAAATACATACCACTTTACTTTCTTTTATAAAAAGAAATTTCATGACTCTTTTAAGGTATAGAGAAATAGGACATAAAGTTGAGCATGAAGCATTTTGTTGTTCCCAGATACATGTAAAAATAAGGGAAACAATACCAGTAATAACTACATAGATGATTACACTTGCAATATGACAAATATTACTTGCAATATAGTGAATATAGGAAGACTATGGGACATCCAAAGGTCCACAGAATTATAAAGGAATTTAAATTGCATTTGCAAACATGGATTTGGCACCTTGGAATTAGAAGTGGAGAAAAAGTAGTTAAAAGTTTGAACTAATGTTTCTCTAATTCTAATTCCAAAGCACCAATTCCGTACTACAAAACATAGCGTTACAGTATTTACATGGGATTCAAAATGGATTTCCTGAATTAATGAATTTTATTTTTTTTAACTTAACTCTTGTAATAACCAATGAAAATTTTAATGATTTCAGCATATCACCTCATTGTTATTATTTATTCCTCGGTAGTTCTGATATATATGAAGACAACACTTCCAAAATACCATGGAAACACAATGTAATAATTCAATCTTGCTGAGAGGTCCAAACAAAAACTAATCTAATGCAGCAATAATGTAAGAATAAATCGAAATTATAGGTGCCTAAAATAAAATGCACTTAGATGACATTAGTGTAACAAGTAAACAGCTAATAAAATCTCTATTGCCATTTGAAAAGTAAAACAGGGCCATACCCCATGACTGGTACAGATTGCCTTAGCTTTCTCCAAGAGACCCAATGTAACCCTCCTACTCTGTTCTTGCACAGAGTTGACGAACTCCGGAGCTGCCATTAAAAATTTCAACACCTTACAATCAAAACACAAATTAAACAATATGTGTGTATCAAAAAAAGCTTTATAAATCCAAAAAATTTATCCACTGCTCCAAACCCAATTTCCCCTTCAAGATTAATTATAAAACCCCAAAGTTAAATGAATGTATTAATCAGTGGCAGACACCCAAATCCAGTTATTCCCCCCACAAACACACACACGCAGATATACATATATATATATATAGAGAGAGAGAGAGAGAGAGACGTAACGGGCTGAGACTTGGCAATACATGCGAGCAGAGCCGAGAGCTGCAGCGAAGACGTGATTGTCGGTCGGAGATTGCTGTGCCATGAATACAATTAGCGGATTGTTGGAGTTGGTGATCGATTCTCGGAGATTCTCGAGAACCCACATGAGCGCGTGGTAGCTGGACTCATTCTCGTCGATAGCCACCATCACCTTCTTCCCAGACTCCGTTGCCATTTTCAGCGTTTCGAAATTCAACTTCAAACACACAGAATCGTTTTGAATTTGAGTGCAGATAAAGCCGGTCTCCACCTAGATTTTATCCACTTTGGTAGTTGGTGACCAGTGCTCTGTTTGGTAGTGGAGAATAGTAGGTGGATGTCTTCTCTTTAAGAAATTTTTCTCTGGTGAACGGTGATTACTCATATACGGTTCAGTGCTGTAAAAATTTGGTGATGTCAGCGTGATATCACCCATGCACATTGCCTTAGGGCTCGATCCTGCACCTTCAAAACTCATCTCCATTGAATAATACTATAAATATTTTTTATAACCACGGCGACACATGTCATTGCTTGTACTAAATAATTTTTAAAAAATCAATAAAATTCATCAAAATTCACTAAGAACTCATCAGAATTATGTATTAGGACATTTTAGACTTTTCCATGTGAATTCAAAACAAAATCAAAAATGTGCTGACTGATTCCTAGGGCCCGATTCCGTTACACTACAATCGTGTCTCTTATTGCAATTGCAATCGTGTTCATTAATGCAACACATCGTTTCAACTTAATTATTATGAACATTTTTATTATTTTAATATGGATATTAATTTTGACCCTTTTTTTATATAATTGTATTGTCCCAATTATCTTTTTCATGAATTTAGTTACCTACTATCTAAATTTGTTCAACATATTTTCATTTTATACTTATATTTATAAATGGGTTACATATCCCATTTACATTAAATAGATTAAACATGTTAACTCGTGTAATCTGTTTAATAAACGAGTCGTATTCATGTCAAAGATTTCTGACACGCTTATTAAACGGATAGTATTTGAATTGATTTGTTTATTGTAAATAATATTCATAGTTTATAACTCGCAAACATAGATTATCACCCATAATTAGAATTTGGGTTTTGTAAGATTAGCTTTGATCGTTGACTTTGGTACCCTATCTCATCATATTGGTTCATGTGAGATCACACACGCAGGGAGCCAAGAAGGGCAACCCACTTAATTTATATATATTATAGTCCTAAAATTATGTCAAAAATCTAACAAGCCCACTAAAATTTTGACAAAACCCCTTATACACGCTTGTCCTAAAAATCGTCATAATTATCTATTCTATATATCTCTCAACTTCACAATATTGACTTATAAGGTCTCATTAAACCGATAACTCCCTCTCTTTCTCTCTCTATTATTTTCTCTCTCTAAAATATATATCATTCTTTATGTCTCATGAATTGTACGAATACTTTTTTAAATAAAATATTTAGAGTAATAAATTTAAAATATTTAGAAAGTAATAAAGTTTTCTCTTTCTCTCTCTTCTTGTTTCTCTCTCCTCTCCTTATTTACAATTTTGCTCAACTTCAAATGAAAGATTTTTTTATGGATTCACGCTTAGTATGAAAATATCTAACAAGTTCTTTTGTTTATTATGATAGTATAATTTTTTATTTGATGAAGTAAAAATTCACCCCAAACTGGTCAAACATCAACCTCTAAAAAAGGACAAGAGAAGGGTAATCAAGAGGGCACCGGCGTGGTGCCATTTTTTAAAGCTGTAAAGGAACTCAAAAGGTATTAATTGCGTACTTTAGGAGTCAAACACCCCATCAGATGTCCCCTGTTCATGAAGGTCGCTTGTCGGACATCAGGAACATTTGGTGTTTTAACGGATACTTGAACCACCAGCCTGGCCCACCCTTTTTTTTTTCGCGAGCCTGGCTCACCCTTTTTTTTTTGCAAGCCCGGACTTACATGCACGCGTGGGCCACACGCCAGGTGCCCAGCCTGGGTCGGGCACAGTGGGCCCCGTAGGCCACCGGGCCTGGGCCAGGTGCGGTGGGCCCTATGACGCCTGGCCTTGGCCGGGCATGGTGGGCCCCGCAGCCCGCCCGACCTCGGGCCGCAAGCCTTCCTAGTGCGGCTTTGGCCGTGTTCAAGATAGGCCGGTTTCTTCCTGGGCTCAGCTTTTGGTCGGGCCGGTTTCTTCTTGGGCCTACCGCTTGTCGGACCAGTTTCTTCTTGGGCTCGGCTTTTGGTCGGGCCAGTTTCTTCTTTGGCCCGCTGCTTGGTAAGTATATAAGAACCTGATTTATATATATATATATATATATATATATATATATATATATATAAATGATTGTTACTTTGAAGAATCAAACCTTAGCTAATAAGCTCTAACTAATATATATTTAAATATATATATTATGCTAATGACTCACTTTGGTTAATAAACTTTAACTAATAAACTTTATAGCACAACTCTTGATAAGCCATGTGACAACCTTGGTGGGACTTACTCGCCATTTGCTAAAATTTCTTTTAACGGGTTGTAACCCCGTAGGGTTGGTTGATAATGTTCTCGGGATTAATTGTCCCGCCTTGTTCATTAAAGTCCCTTTGAAGAGGTGTGCCTTCGCAGAGCCATGTCCCCGTAGTTGGGCTAGGCCCCGGTAAGGGTTGTGTTCCCGTAGGGCTAGTCATGTGTAGGGCTGTGTCCCCGTAGAGCCAGTCGTGGGTAGGGCTGTGCCTCCGTAGGACTATCCGTGTGTAGGGCTGTGTCCCCGTTGGGCTAGCCGTGCATAGGGCTGTATCCCCGTAGGGCTGTGCCCCGTAGAGCTATTTTAACAATGTTCTCGGAATTCATCCATCCCGCATTTTTCATTAAAGGTCCTCCTTAGAGGTGTATCCCCATAGGGTTGTGCCCACGTAGGGCTATGCCCCCATAGGGCTATTTTAACAATGTTCTTAGAATTCATATATCAATCCCGCCTTTTTTCATTAAAGGCCCTCCTTGGAGGTGTATCCCCGTAAGGTTGTGCCCATGTAGGGCTATTTTAACAATGTTCTCAGAATTCATCCATCCTGCCTTTTTCATTAAAGACCCTCCTTGGAGGTGTATCCCCGTAGGGTTGTGCCCACTTAGGATTATGCCCCCGTAGGGCTATTTACTTTTTGTTTTAGTTATAACAACATATTTTGAAACAAAAATGACTGCTATTGATACTTTACTAACAAATAGAGAATTATTCGAGCAAAAATCTTGGAGCTATCGTCCTAAGGCTCGATATTAAATTGAGTTTCAGCTAGAATTATTAAAGTAAATGCAACTTTTAAAAGAAAATCTTACTGGTGACACTTCCTCAGATGCTCAGCATTCCAAGGATGTGCCAACTGCCACCCTTCTAATGTCTCTAGTCAATATGCCCTCTGCCTCCTCCAAGTCCACCAGAGATAACTCTGATTTCCTCTATTAGATGATTTTTTTCAAGTGTTGTCATCTTTTACCATCCTCATCCCATTGGCAGTTCCGTGTTCTCCTCTCATCTCCGGCCACGTACCTTTGTATTTGGCCCCTACGAATCAGACTTTTAATCTACCTTTTCAAGGCTATGCACTCATCTGTATCGTGGCCATGGTCGCGATGGAACCTGCAATACTTGTCGCGGGACCTCTTGGATGAATCAGTTCTTAGCTTTGGGGGCCAGGCAACAACCGGGTGATCTTGGATGTTGAGGAGGATTTGACTTATTGACGTGTTTAAGGGGGTAAAGATGTTGAATCCCTTATCATGATGTAATGCTTTATCAGTCTGCTCCCCTGACATTATGTCATACTTGGGGTCTCTATCTTCCTCACCGGACTGTCCCCCCCTTTTCCTGTCTGCCTTTCTCGCATCAAGGACCTCCTCTGCATTCATGTACTTTTGGGCCTTCACGAGTAGCTCAGACATATTTTTTGGAGGGTGCTTGGAAATTGAGTACAAGAACTTTGAAGGCAGTAGCCCCTATGAATGCGATAAATGTTACCTTGTCATCCAGGGCATCGACCTGTAACATCTCCTTATTAAACCGGTTAATATAGTCTCGCAATGACTCCCCCTTAGTCTGTCTTACGTTCAGGAGATAGGTGGCGGGCTTTCTGTGCCTCCGGGCAGCAATAAAATTGCCTACGAACAATTGGCTCAGTTCTTTGAAGGAATGTACAGATGTCGGCTTCAGGATGTTAAGCAATGATCGGGCGGAACCTTTCAATGTAGTTGGAAAAGCTCTACATAGGATTTCATCCAGTATTCCTTAGAGGTGCATCAGAGCCTTGTAGGTCTCCAGATGATATAGCGGGTCTTTGGTCCCATCAAAGCTTTCAAAGGTGGGTATCTTGAACTTGTTGGGCAAATGACAGTTCATTATCCCTGCGAAGAACGGGAGGTTGGTTTGCTGGACCAGCTCCTCTACTATAGCAGGGCCCTTCCCCCTTATGGCGTAGGCCATGCTTTCTACTTTGGCTCTAAGGTCCTGTATCTCCATGTCATAACAGGTAGTTTCCCCTGGGTGCCCTGAGTCTCTACTGGAGTTCGTCCCATCTCTTACTCGACTCTGAGCTACGTTGTTCGTTAGGACTTCACTGTCTCGCCCAATACCATCCCCTTCTAGATCAACAGGCCTAAGGTGACCTAGCGATGGTACTCATGCCACAGAAGGGAGGCGCTGCAGAATTGCTGTATTTTGTTAGAGTATCTGGGCAAGACTTTGATTCAAGTTCCGGACCTGGCATTCCAACGCTGCGATCTGTCCCTGGTCGTTTAGGATTTCAGGGTGTGCCTCAGGGAAGTCCATCTGTCCAGGGGGTTGCATGCCTCCCTATCCTGAAGCTGGCACATTGTAGCCGAGAAGATCAGGGGCGACAAGCAGGCCCTGTCAGACTGGAAGGCCCTGTCCGCCAGGAAGGACATAGCTGATAGGTGGATCCTATGCGGCTGGAGGATTGTGACCGGCAAGAAGGTCCTGCACTGGAGGATTGTGGCTGGCAGGAAGGTCCTGCGCTAGAGGATTGTGGCCGGCAGGAAGGTCCTGCGCTGGAGGGTCCTGTACGGCCGTAGTCTCTAACCCAGATTGTAGGTGCATCATGCTTCGTATATGATTCGTGTAGAACAATCAAGTTTGTGATTGATTTCCCACAGACGGCGCCAACTGATGAAGCAAAAATTCACCCCGAACTGGTCAAACACCAACCTGTAAAAAAAGACAAGAGAAGGGTAATCGAGAGGGCACCGACGCGGTGCTGGCCGACTACGCTCCAACGATCAAGTTAGAAATCGGAAGGATTTTTTTAAGTTGTAAAGGAACTCAAAGGGTATTAATTGTGTACCTTGGTATATGGACCGTCCTATATTTATAGTGACCAAGTGAGGGTGTGCCTTAGTAAAACTCTGTCTCTTCAGCTTTCCTTTCCCACTTGTAGACAACCAGTCTTGGTTAAAGCATTCTTCTTATCCACGTCACCTTAGCGCTATCCTCCCACGTTATACGTTTCATATTAGGAATCAAACACCCCATCATTATTTATTTTATTTTTGTTCAAGGTCGCCTCTGTTGATTTATTTTTTGACTCTGTCACCATGTGAGATGAGCTTTAATTATTTACTTTGGTTACACATGGGCTTTCATCTTTCTTTCTTATTATTATCTTTTTAATTATGACATTTTAATTTTCAACTTGTTCAAGTGTGAAAAGTGAAAGAGTGAGACGGACTTTTATTGTTTAATGTGTCTAGTTCATAGTTCGCAGTCATAACTACAAACCCGGATATCGATGTAGTATAATGGAACCGAGTTCGTATCAGCGTAATATAACAGTATCAATTATCGTGATTGTCAATTTTTTTTGACCTTGCACGTAGAGGTGCAACTTGAGTTGGGTAACCCGAACCCAACTCGAGTCCAGCCTAATTTGTTACGGGCTTAGGCAACTATTTTTACAATTAGGGTTGAGCTTGGATTGAAAAATCTCAACCCGAACTTAATTAGGGTTGGGCTTGGGTTGAGGTGCCAACAACCCGAGTCCAACCCGAACCTGAATTGTATTATTTTTATACATATTTTTTTATTTTAAATATATTATATATAATATTCAAATTATTATAACCATTTTATTTTCAACTTCCTTTATTTAAATCTTAATTTATTGTATGTTAACACTTTGAATAATTAATTTCTTAAAAATTTGTTTGTAATTTTTAAAAATTGGCGTTAAGTTATTAATTTTTTTGTGTTTATGAGTAATTTAATGTGAAACTTATTAAAGATCACTTTAAATTTTTAACATGGAGATTGGTGATATAGATAACCTGAATTAACCCTACTTTTTAACCCGAAATTTCAACCTGAGTTGCAAACCCGAGTTTACAAATTTAAGAATGAGTTGAATAGTTAGGGTTGAAAGTAGAATTATGATTGAACATTTTATATGTAGAATTGAGCTAGAGTTGTACCTCTAAGATGTCTAACCCGTCCTAGTTGTAGCCCTACTTGCATGTAGGTACCAAAATGCACTATATGTAACTTTTTACAACATAGTTCAATAAAATGGATTTTAAATGAATTTTAGTGATTTTTATTAAATGACTAATAACCATTTAACACAAGTAATAACCATTTATTAATTCTAAGTCATTGTCATTATTAAAAATGCTTAGTAATTATTCTCTCTATCTCATAATTGTTGGACATCATTGGAAATTCAAAATTTTATTTTAGTGGAGTGGTAAGGATTGAATTTACACATTAACCATTGATAAAGGTGAGTATTAGTACTATATGGTGGGCCCAACTTTTATTTTGCCCAACTTTAATTGTAGTGGAGTTTAGAAAGGGTAATTTGGATATGTTATGAAAAATTTATGTTCATTTTTGGAATGAGACAAGTATTTTGGAACATTCCAAAAAGAGAACATGAACAAGAATTTTTGGACGGAAGGAGTATAAAGTTTGAAAAGAGGTCAATTAGATAAAACACTAATAATTTATGAGTGAAAATTAAAAATGAAAGAAATATAAAATAAAAAATGAAATTGAAAATAAAAATGAGAGTTAAAAATATATAAGCCAAATTGCACTAAACTCCTTGTGGTTTCAAAAAGTTACACAATACCTCTCTCTACTCTTTTTTTTTTTTTTTGTCAGCAAATTCCTCAATTTATGAAGTGTTACAAATTGCCACCTTTGGCTAACGAAGGACTAACCACCATTAAGAGGCAATAAAAATTACATAAATACCCCTAGTAAGCAAATACTCCATCCGTCTTATATTATTGTCTACCTTTACATATTTAGTTGTCCCAAAATAATTGCCCTAATCAAAAAGTTAATGTACTATATTTTGCGACATGTCTAATATACCCTTCTTACATTGAACTTATAAAAATAGTTAAAGTGTAAAACATGACATCACAGTGGACCCACTATGGGTAGATTTGATAATTCATTCACTACCAATATAATAAAAGAACATTAAAAGTCACTAATTAGATTCCCAAAAAAGAATAAAGAAAATGGAAAGAAGGGAGTAATTATATAAAAATGATATTTTAAAGGAAGGTGATATTCGCACTCTCATGGGTAGATTTGATAATTCATTCACTACCAATATTGTGGTGACCCTTGTGGGTGGGTGTGATGTGGGCGGGTGCGAGACACTGGGCGAGCTACCACACTGGCAGGCTACAGGGTGCTCAATCCCATATCGCCTGGGTGTGGAATGGGGAAGTATTATATGTATGTTTATCACCCTTCTATGACACAACGCGTTTTAAAGCCGTGATGGTTGTGAACCTACCAGAACTCCACAGTTAAGCGTGCTTAGTTGGGAGTAGTACCAGGATGGGTGACCCCCTGGGAAGTCTCTGGTCCGGGGGAACCAAAAGCGGACAATATTGTGTCGGGATAGGGTGAGGCGTTACAAATGGTATCAGAGCCTGACCCAGCCGAAAGTGTGCCGACGGGGACGTCGGGCCTCCTAGGGGGGTGGATTGTGGTGACCCTTGTGGGCGGGTGTGATGTGGGCGGGTGCGAGACACTGGGCGAGCTACCACACTGGCAGGCTACAGGGTGCTCAATCCCACATCGCCTGGGTGTGGAATGGGGAAGTATTATATGTATGTTTATCACCCTTCTTTGACACAACGCGTTTTAAAGCCGTGATGGTTGTGAACCTACCAGAACTCCACAGTTAAGCGTGCTTAGTTGGGAGTAGTACCAGGATGGGTGACCCCTTGGGAAGTCTCTGGTCCGGGGGAACCAAAAGCGGACAATATTGTGTCGGGATAGGGTGGGGCCTTACACAGTGTGGCCAACCTTTTTGCATCTAGTGCAGAATTTAGGAATCCAGTGGTACTCAACTTTGATTTCAATGATCTTCCCATCACCATCCCTGAGAGAAATGACCTCCAACAGTGGGCAGTCCAAGTTGAGTTCTACGCAAATCCTCGCAAACTTGAGTTTTTGCCTGTTCTCTGTGGCATGGTCAGCATTTAAAGGTCTACCAATTGCACTTGCTATGTGGCTTAGGCCTTTTGCTGTCCAAAATTACAAAGGAATATTGTAGAACCTAACCCAAACAGGGGTGAGGTTATTGGAGATTTTCTCAGGGGAGAGATTGCTAGACCACTTTTGCAGCTAGATATGTCTTCCTACAATATAGAATGGGCTTGATGCAAGAATAACGTTTAAGGATGATTTAGAGTCCAACCTGAAATAAAAAAAAGGCCTTTTCCATCAGCAAAAACTTGTTGTAGCCCGTTTGCTTGCCATAACTTCATAGCTGCTAGTTGAACAACATTAAAAGGTGGCCTCTTGTGCAAGAAAGTCCCAACCATAAGGGATATCAAGTAAAGCAAATGAGAAGAAGGTCTTTAAACTAATTAATACATCATCCCCTATTTTATAATACCACAACTAACCTTTATACTATAAACTTAAACTTTTTTTTAGCTTCTTTACTTTATATATTACTATTTTTTTTTGTTTCGATCAAAAAATAAGAATTTTTTTATCTTCTTTAGTATTTTTTTTTTTGCTCTTGTCAAAAGAGATAATTTTTTCTTAGGTTTTTTTTTTTTATCAATTCAAAAGTGATAATTTATTTTTAATCCTTTTTTTATTTTTATTTTTCAATCCTTCCAAAAGAGATAACTTTTTTTTTAATCCTATCAAAAGAGATAATAATAACTTATTTTTTTGTCCTCTCAATGGATATAATTTATTTAACAAAAATAATTTTTTTTAGGTACTTTGTTTTGAGTCCTGTCAAAAGATATAATTTATTCAACCGTAGAACTTTTTTTTTGAGTACTTTTTAACTTTTTGTTCATGCCAAAAGAGATAAGTTTTTTTTTGCCTTGTCAAAAGATAATTTATTCAACATATATAACTTTTTTTGGGTCATGTAAAAAGAAAACATTTTTTTTTGGGTATTTTTTGTTTTGGTATTTTTTGTTTATTCGGTCAAAAGAATCCGAAAACAATAAAGATTGGAGACGGAGAGAATATCTAAAAGGGTAGTTTAGTATTTTGAAAAAAAGTAATCATTCACATGTGAAGTTAAGGTTAGAAGTGACATTTCTTTTAAAATGGGAGTGCGAATATCACCTTCCTTTAAAATATCATTTTTATATAATTACTCCCTTCTTTCCATTTTCTTTATTCTTTTTTGGGAATCTAATTAGTGACTCTTAATGTTTTTTTATTATATTTGTAACGCCCCGGTTCCCCTGACTCCCGAAAACCGGAGGTTAACCCGTCCATTAGTCCCAATGGACCCTTTTTACCCTCTATAAGGTACCAAGCTCTGATACCATCCTGTCACGCCCCGATTTCCGAGGCCCGGAAACCGAGGTATGAACTCCGTGAGATCACCCTCACGCTATAACCACCACCTGATCATACAATCTCAATTTCCTATTATTTTTACGAAAATTGGGCATGACCCATTCTAAATAATCAGCTCCTGACATGATATACCTGCTTTACAGTTTATATGGACACTTCTGGGCACGTGTCCCCCCAGCATTTATATCTAAACAATAAAATGGACACTTCTGGGCCCGTGTCCCCCCAAACTTTCTACAACATGCATAATACAATCATAAATATACATGCCTGAGTCCTTGAATGTCCATATTAAATACATACATCACATGAATAAAATACAACTGAAGGAACTGAATCTACGTAATCGCCTCATACATTTAATCCAAATGTAATACATCTATCTATCCAATATCCTGAGCATAAATTAGATTCTAAGGAATCTAATTACTACCTCTGTAACTGGTGCTATCAGTTTCCCCAACTGACTCCAGAACCAGTAACACCTGCAAAACCTGGGAGGGGGTGAGCTCAAAGGCCCAACAAGGTATGTAGAACCATACTATCACCGCTGCAGCAGGTCGATCCTCACATATTCTCAAAAATATACATGCACTTAAATATATCACAATATTTAAGACCATACTCTACCTAGCATGCATGAACCAATGATGTATATGGCTACTCTAGCACATATGAACATACAAAATCCACTATATATGATTTTTGAAATCGTTTTCAACATGCTTGAAAGCAGTAAACATTCAGCACCAATATGTATATAGAACGTATATGTCAACACATCTACATAACCGATGTAAATCAACCACTACATCTCCTACTCGTCAAGTAGCACATCTCAAATGCAATAAAGATGCATTTAAACCATATAACATGCTCAAAAGAAATAGATATCCAACATATATCATGTTCTGTAACAAGCAACGCATATATAAGAATGCGTTTAACACGTAGCATGCCTCACAATGGATAATGTAAGCAATCTCACACACTTGTCTCTCTCTCGGACTCAACCCGATATCCTAACATGATTCTTAACCAATCATGTGACCGAGACGCCTCCCACACAATTCCAACACCCCCACCGAGTCATCACATACTCCAAGGTGATTAATTGGTTTTGGAATTCATCACCGAGTCATCACATACTCCAAGGTGGTTAGATAGTTTTCCTCGTCGAGTAAATCACATACTCCAAGGCGGTTAGATAGTTTTCCTGGCCGAGTAAATCACATACTCCAAGGCGGTTAGATAGTTTTCCTCGCCGAGTAAATCACATACTCCAAGGCGGTTGACCACCGTCATCAAGTATTTACCTACTCCAAGATGACGTTACCACTCCAATGCTCTCATCGTGACCGAGTATTGACCTACTTTGGATGATTTGCCCACTTTATGACCACAACCTTAACCGAGTATTGACCTACTCTAGGTTATTCAACCACACTTCCCCGTTTCCTCACAACGGCACCATATATGCATTTCGAACATATAATAACTAAACATTTCAATGTTCATGCCTCACAATGCCTAAGCTAGTTAAAAGTACATAGCATGCATTTCATCTCCACATAAACCCACATATAACCACATATGTGTCATTTCCCTCCTATACATGCAATATGGATGCATATATACACAGCATAACACTTTCATGCTTCAACCCATGCTTATGAATACTAAAAGAAGTATTTAGCATGCTTCTCATCACATTCTAACACATATAGCACATATATGTTCAATACCCGCATAACACATCACATATGCCAACAATTTCAACCCTAGCACTTATTTATCATGCTATAACCCATGCATACATTTTCTATAAACAGATAGCATGCATTTCATTCCCGTAAACCCACATGTAATCACGTACATGTCAAATCATGTATATAAATCACATATGCACCTACGCTAGCATAAATACAGTCATGCTCTCATTCAATGCATGTATTCACTACAAGTAGCTAACATGCATTCCAATCACAATATATATATTCACATATATATGTTACATCACCCACATATGTATCAAGAACATATAAAGCACTTAGCACATTTCATGCTTTTCAAATACTTGCCAAAAGTTAAATTCATACTTAGCATGCATTTCTATCGTTGCAACCATATATATAATCGCATATATACATACTGTAAATCATGCATAAGAACCACATATGCATACAAGACAACATGTAGCTAAACATGTATTATTTAGCATGCTCTCCATAGACTTTAATCTATACATACATGCATATCACAATGCAATTAGGCGACAAATCTAACATGTTATCGCTTCCCAAACCCGCACATACATATATATATACACACACGCATATATATATATCCTCTCACAACCCATGTATGTACCACATTCCCTATACACATATATATATAAGCGCCTACATATATATGTATATACACATACCACATATGATTAAATTAAGACATATGTAAATTACTCAACGTACGTAAAAGATATGTATGAGATAGAGGCAAGAATCAACTTGCCTTAGGTCCCGCTTCAAGGAATCCGCGCCTGCAAAGCGTCCTGTTTCCAAGCCCGATCTAGTCCCGTGCCATAACCACATATGAACTCACTTTCTTCTCTTTTTGTTTCCATGCTTGGTCCAATTGATTTGACAAGTCCAAGCCTCAAAACTTAGCTGCCCAAAGAAGAACTAAATTTCACGGCAGCCCACCCTCGTTCGAGACCAAACCCAAATGCCACAAATCAGCCCACAATTATTGAACCCAATATAGGAGTCAACTTCTATGCAAACCATGCACCAAATTCATGACCCTCATCTCCAGAGCCACAACCAAAGACTAGCTAAATGCCACAAAAATAGGCTGTCCAACAGCCGGGAGAATGCCACCATCTACCACTTCAAGCCACCATTATCTAAACAAAATAGAACCCACAACCAGCCACAATAAGGTCTACAAACCTGAGCTAAAACAGCCCCACCGTGACTACCACCGTGACCACCAAAACAGGCCACTCCTTTGAAGCCAAACCATGAACCCAAACTCAGCTGTAAGATCACCACAACCACAGCCAACCCAAACACAAAACCGAAGCCCATAGCTGGCCGACCAAGCCGAAACCCAACCGAAAAATCCCAGCCGAGTCACAACCCCGGAGCCTCTAAAACAGACTGTCCGAACCGGACCCGGAACCCCACGGTTCCATCTCGCCACAGCTGCATCCAGCCACCCAGCATCTCTCTATCCTCCTTCGGTGAACCACCACGGCATCAACACCCTCACCCACGGTCGGCCCAAGAAAACCCAGCCGTGAACCCAGCCAAACACCACCGAGCTCGACCCAAGATCGAACCAACCTCGGCCTCCTCCAGCCGTCGCGACCGCCGTCGCCGTCGCCCAGGTGGAACCCCACCGTAAGTAACTCCCCATTCGCGAACCGCCGCGCCACGCCGAGCCACCCGCGTCACCGGCAACCACCACGAGCCGCCGTCACCGGCCCACCGCCAGCAAACCCGCGAACCAGCCGATCTCGCCTTCGGCTTCTCTCTCTTTCTCCCGATTCTCTCTCGGGTTCTCCCTCTTTTCTCTCTCCCCGATCCTCTTTCTTCCTTCTTTTTCTTTTTCTTTTCTTCTTTTCTTTTCTTTCCTTCCTTTTTCTTTTCCTCTTTCTTTAATTGCAACCACAACTTTACTTACACCATTCTCCTCCACATAAAAATTATATCATACCTACATAAATTTGTAATGCCACATATATCCCGTATATGTACATAATACATATACGTATGTACATACATAATCTCCCACATAAGTGCAATTAAACAATTACACTTCTATATATTTGCATATAAGCCCCCCATATATTTATAATTAAATATAAATATAGGCACTATGTATATATATATTTAGATATATATATATACATACATGTACACACACCTTCCACTTGTATGGAAACATAAATGTCCATACCCCTTCCGGAATTTTAATTAATCCGAAAAAAAAATTTAATTCTGGTCAAAATTCACCCGGAACCGGTCAAAATAATTCCGGTCCTTACAACCTCCCCTCCTTCAAGGAATTTCGTCCTCGAAATTAGCATGGTCGTGGTTTTTCCAAAACCAATCCATACCGGACGTCATTCTCGCCAATGATCGTCACTTTCTCTCTCCACATGCCCTAGGCGTTACACTTGCAACACCTAACTCTTAACACTCAAGTCTTGCACAACAGTGCATCTCGACTTGCTTCCTAGAGTCCACAGTCTCTACCTCAAGACCTACCCAGTCCATCTCTATCTCTAGTCTAAGGCAACACCTTTGACTAATCATACCAATCACTCACAGTGATTCTTCCCTATAATCCGGGATCATGAATACTCAAAGTCATTCTTTTATTATCAAACATGAATTTCAATTTCTGGCATACCATTCCCGGGCTTAGTCCAATATCCTGGGCATCATCACAACACAACCCACATCAATCCAGTGCACATCACAAGCGCACTCACCAGCAAGGCACATGACAGTGCACCCGCCGATCAAAACCATATAACAATGTACTCGCCACAGCAAGCCACATAATCCTGCCCAGTCTCCTAGACTACAACCCACTGGAATCTAATGCCAAGTCCAGGATCTCACATCCCACTAGTTTCACAATCTCATTATTCAAGAGGAGAAACCTTTACCCTTTTTCATCCTTCACACCAAGGAGCCGGTTGACAATTAGAGAGAATCCCTTTCATATCGGCACTTCACTTTAGACAACCCTTACCAATGAAAGTTTGAGGTCACCTACGATAGCCAAACAGCAGCCATACAGTGGCCGCAGCCCAGTGCGTCTACACGTCCACTGCATCCACCTCTCCCCTTCACGGTAAGAAATTATCCTCACTTCAGATACCATATGTCAAGATCCTCATCCACTATCAACCCATCCTTCTTTTAACATCGTATCCACACTATGATCCAACTACATCTATCATGCGCATATCACAGTACACCACTGAGGTCAAGGCACATAAGGAGTGCACTTGTCAAAACAAATCATCCAGTCCTGTCCATTATTGTGGACTACATTCCATTCCTTTCCAGCATCTCACTTGAGACCCCAAGATCCTGACTGCTTCGTCTAGGACCCCACAAACCCTTCAAACTCTTGGTTTGGGAAGCTACAAGGTAAATCATACCTTTCTCCACAATTCCAGACTTATACTTTCAAAGTCCATCACTACGTGTCTATTTCAACATCACAGTTCACTCGGTTTCAAACCTCGACCCAGGTTAACAAGTTCTCAAAACCAGAACTCTCTAGGTGACTACATGTCACTACTAACCATGTGACACAAAATGCAACACTAAAATGCAATGTTCAGTCACATGAATCATATATACCACATAGCATATAACACACAACAGGCTAATCAAATAAACACATACCATGCATGATATGACATATGATGCATAAATCAAAACTCTAGCCCTCGGGCTAATACTAGGAAAATACCCCTGACCATACACGGTCCTGGTACCTCCTTTGCCTGAGCAAGCATGTAAAACACGGCCCAGTCCCCCTAGTATACACACATACTAGAACACAAAATCTAGAGTGGTTTAAACCAACCTACTCTCATCCTCTGCACTCATTGGTTAACACCTACCAATCTATCCACATCTATAGTCTATGGTAGCAACCTTGACTATCAATACCAATCACCTTCAGTGACATATCCCTACTATAGGGAATCTTTATCTGTCGTCATCCGGACGAAACAACTCAACATCCACAAGAGCCAGCGTATTGTAAGAGAAACGCTAATCCAAGAAAAATGTCTGGCCAGGCCACTTTTCCCAGTTAGCCCAACTCCGGCAACATGCCTTCCTTGTATCCCATCTCAATCCCAATTGCCAACCTCGGCAATACACTTACCAACAACACATCATAAGCCCCTAAGTATTTCTAAGGACTTAAACACTCGCAAACTTCCTTGCGGTATCTCTTCATTGCTCACTAATGAGACTTAATCACCAAATCCAAAGGTCTAAACTCAACCAATTCGGGGAGTTATTACCAATCAAAATCTGTTTCACACACCAACACTTTGATCTTTCATTAGGATTGCTCAAACCGAGCAAGTTATTCCACTACCATCCATAGGTAATCGAACCTATCATTTAGACAACTACTAACCATTGCCTATCTCCAAACCATCACGTGATTTGACCATCCGTCCTTAGGTATTCGAACCTACGACTTTGATACCCTAGGTTTTCAAACCTAATGCTGTAACAACAATCAAGAGTTCCTCAAATCTTACCCGTCGCCCCTAGGTATTCCAACCTAGTGCTCTCATAACATTCTGGTATTAGGTACATAATCCAACCTCCTCAACCATACACATGATAGGTCCATCACCCGTCGTCCCTAGGTATTCCAACCTAGAGCTCTGATACCATCCTGTAACGCCCCGGTTCCCCCGACTCCCGAAAACCGGAGGTTAACCCGTCCATTAGTCCCAATGGACCCTTTTTACCCTCTATAAGGTACCAAGCTCTGATACCATCCTGTCACGCCCCGATTTTCGAGGCCCGGAAATCGAGGTATGAACTCCGTGAGATCACCCTCACGCTATAACCACCACCTGATCATACAATCTCAATTTCCTATTATTTTTACGAAAATTGGGCATGACCCATTCTAAATAATCAGCTCCTGACATGATATACCTGCTTTACAGTTTATATGGACACTTCTGGGCACGTGTCCCCCCAGCATTTATATCTAAACAATAAAATGGACACTTCTGGGCCCGTGTCCCCCCAAACTTTCTACAACATGCATAATACAATCATAAATATACATGCCTGAGTCCTTGAATGTCCATATTAAATACATACATCACATGAATAAAATACAACTGAAGGAACTGAATCTACGTAATCGCCTCATACATTTAATCCAAATGTAATACATCTATCTATCCAATATCCTGAGCATAAATTAGATTCTAAGGAATCTAATTACTACCTCTGTAACTGGTGCTATCAGTTTCCCCAACTGACTCCAGAACCAGTAACACCTGCAAAACCTGGGAGGGGGTGAGCTCAAAGGCCCAACAAGGTATGTAGAACCATACTATCACCGCTGCAGCAGGTCGATCCTCACATATTCTCAAAAATATACATGCACTTAAATATATCACAATATTTAAGACCATACTCTACCTAGCATGCATGAACCAATGATGTATATGGCTACTCTAGCACATATGAACATACAAAATCCACTATATATGATTTTTGAAATCGTTTTCAACATGCTTGAAAGCAGTAAACATTCAGCACCAATATGTATATAGAACGTATATGTCAACACATCTACATAACCGATGTAAATCAACCACTACATCTCCTACTCGTCAAGTAGCACATCTCAAATGCAATAAAGATGCATTTAAACCATATAACATGCTCAAAAGAAATAGATATCCAACATATATCATGTTCTGTAACAAGCAACGCATATATAAGAATGCGTTTAACACGTAGCATGCCTCACAATGGATAATGTAAGCAATCTCACACACTTGTCTCTCTCTCGGACTCAACCCGATATCCTAACATGATTCTTAACCAATCATGTGACCGAGACGCCTCCCACACAATTCCAACACCCCCACCGAGTCATCACATACTCCAAGGTGATTAATTGGTTTTGGAATTCATCACCGAGTCATCACATACTCCAAGGTGGTTAGATAGTTTTCCTCGTCGAGTAAATCACATACTCCAAGGCGGTTAGATAGTTTTCCTGGCCGAGTAAATCACATACTCCAAGGCGGTTAGATAGTTTTCCTCGCCGAGTAAATCACATACTCCAAGGCGGTTGACCACCGTCATCAAGTATTTACCTACTCCAAGATGACGTTACCACTCCAATGCTCTCATCGTGACCGAGTATTGACCTACTTTGGATGATTTGCCCACTTTATGACCACAACCTTAACCGAGTATTGACCTACTCTAGGTTATTCAACCACACTTCCCCGTTTCCTCACAACGGCACCATATATGCATTTCGAACATATAATAACTAAACATTTCAATGTTCATGCCTCACAATGCCTAAGCTAGTTAAAAGTACATAGCATGCATTTCATCTCCACATAAACCCACATATAACCACATATGTGTCACCCGGAACCCCACGGTTCCATCTCGCCACAGCTGCATCCAGCCACCCAGCATCTCTCTATCCTCCTTCGGTGAACCACCACGGCATCAACACCCTCACCCACGGTCGGCCCAAGAAAACCCAGCCGTGAACCCAGCCAAACACCACCGAGCTCGACCCAAGATCGAACCAACCTCGGCCTCCTCCAGCCGTCGCGACCGCCATCGCCGTCGCCCAGGTGGAACCCCACCGTAAGCAACTCCCCATTCGCGAACCGCCGCGCCGCGCCGAGCCACCCGCGTCACCGGCAACCACCGCGAGCCGCCGTCATCGGCCCACCGCCAGCGAACCCGCGAACCAGCCGATCTCGCCTTCGGCTTCTCTCTCTTTCTCCCGATTCTCTCTCGGGTTCTCCCTCTCTTCTCTCTCCCCGATCCTCTTTCTTCCTTCTTTTTCTTTTTCTTTTCTTCTTTTCTTTTCTTTCCTTCCTTTTTCTTTTCCTCTTTCTTTAATTGCAACCACAACTTTACTTACACCATTCTCCTCCACATAAAAATTATATCATACCTACATAAATTTGTAATGCCACATATATCCCGTATATGTACATAATACATATACGTATGTACATACATAATCTCCCACATAAGTGCAATTAAACAATTACACTTCTATATATTTGCATATAAGCCCCCCATATATTTATAATTAAATATAAATATAGGCACTATGTATATATATATTTAGATATATATATATATACATACATGTACACACACCTTCCACTTGTATGGAAACATAAATGTCCATACCCCTTCCGGAATTTTAATTAATCCGAAAAAAAAATTTAATTCTGGTCAAAATTCACCCGGAACCAGTCAAAATAATTCCGGTCCTTACACACTGCCTCTTTGTGTCATACAACAAAGATCAAAAGACCTCCCATCAAAAACTCAGACCAGTGCAACAAAAGTTGGCAACGAGTCCCTTTCAGAATTTCCAAGCCTAAAAATCCTACCCTTTTACCACAAACCACCACAACACCCATTCATCACACATCTCCTTCAAGTCACACCTCACACATGTCACCCTCCCATCCCTCACCATTTCTAGTCCCAAACCATCCACCCTTAGATCACTCTCCCCCAGTCCCAAGCTCCCTGCCTCTGCCCTCTTCCCTTGCCCATCAAACCAAAAACACTTTTGTCAATCTAGAAAACCATTCTCTTGTAGTTGACCTATCCCATGCCTTTCTTTCCATCAATAATAATGACCTTTCCACCACAAATGCCCTTGTTCTAAATCCAAGTTTTGTGAATGGTTACAAACAATTGGCTCTTCATAATACCTTCTTGCCCCTTACTGACCTTATTGATATTACTGATCAGGTTGACAGTAATAACAAAATTTGTGATGACAATAGCCAAACTCACTCATTAGAGGAAAACTACTCACACTCTGGCTCTTCAAATTTCTTTTATGCTTGCTCTGACCTTAAGAAGATGAAAAAGCTCCCTGCTACGAAGAAAAAGATGAAAGGTGTTGGTCCAGTGCTTCCTCTTCCTTTCAAGGGTTTGAGGTTGATGAGAGGCATCAGCAAAACAACCTCTAAATGATTAATCTGGCCTCATGGAACATTAGAGGCTTGAATAACCTCTCAAAGCAAGTGGAAGTAAAGAACCTTATTTCTTCCTACAGCTTGGACATCCTAGCACTTAAGGAGACAAGAGTTGGCTTTGAAAACATTGAAGATATTCACAATTTCATTGCTAAGAAATGGTCACTTCTCCACAACTATGATCATTCCTACCTAGGGAAGATATGGATTTTGTGGAACCCTACCAAAGTCAAATCACTATTATCCAAGCTTCTTGGCAGGTTATCCATTGTTCTATTTCATTGCCTTCCAATGAACAATGTTTTATGTCTTTTGTATATGGTGCAAACACAGCAGTTAATAGACAATCCCTTTGGTCTAGCCTCAAACATCATTCAAGTCTCATTACTGGTGCTCTATGGCTGGTGGTTGGTGATTTCAATGCCATCATCAATTTTCATGAGAAATTTGGTGGAGCTGATAGGTGGAGCAGGGCAATGTCTGAGTTCAAAGATTGCATTGAAGACTCAAATCTCTATGATCTAATATTTTTTGGTTTTCACTTCACCTGGAATAATAAAAGTATGGGTCATGCTAATATTGCAAAGAAGCTTGATAGGGCTCTTACCAATGATGGTTGGGGTCTAAAATTTCCAATGTCAAAATGCATCTTCCTTCCCCCTTTAGTTTCTGACCACTGCCCTATTCTTGTGAAACTTGGATGCCCTTCTCCCATTAGAAAGGTTGCTTTTAGATACTTCAACTCTTGGGCTCATAATTCTCATTTCCTCCCTATAGTTCAACATGTCTGGACAACTCCAATCATTGGTACCACAATGTTTCAGATTATGAGAAAATTGAAACTTCTTAAGAAGCCTTTAAAGCAGCATTGCAGGGTAGAAATCTCTCAACAGTCATCGTTTGTGAATCAGGCAAAACAGAATCTCAATCATTGTCAATTGGCTTTAGACTCCAACCCAATGGATTGTGCCCTAAAGCAGCAGGAAAAAGGATCTGCTGAAGATTTACACTGATCTTGCTCTCAATGAGGAACAAAATATTAGGCAGAAATCTATAATTTCTTGGCTCAAAGATGGAGACAGAAACTCAAAGTTTTTCTTCAAGATTTTCAACTCTAGGGTCAATAGAAAGAAGATTGTGAGTTTGCAGCTTCCCAATGGGGTTCTCATCGATGATGAAAAGCTGGTCAAAGATGAGGTTCTATTTCATTTCCAAAATCTTTTAGGTTGTTCACCACCTTCATATCCTAGAAAATCTGTTCTGCAGCCTTTTATCACCAAAACTATCCCTCAACACATTTTTCTAATTCTCACTTCCATACCATCTGACATAGAAATCCAGTCATGCTTCCTTTCATTAAAAAATGAAAAGGCTCCAGGCCCTGATGGGTATAATGCCCATTTTTTTCAAGCAAACATGGTCTATTCTAGGAAAGGACATCATTAAGGCAATTAGACTTTTCTTTCTCAATGGCAAGCTTCTTAAGGAGATTAACAACTCATACATTGCTCTTGTTCCTAAAGTCCCTAACCCCTCAACTATAAATGACTTTAGACCTATTTCCTGTTGCAACTTAATTTATAAATGCATCTCTAAATTGATTGCAAACAAGCTTAAATTTGCCCTTCCTTCTATCATTGACCCTTGTCAAAATGTTTTTCTGCAAGGTAGACAAATTTCTGATAGTGTCATGCTTGCACAAGAGCTTATGACAGGATACCATAAATCCCTCTATCCTCCAAGATGTGCAATCAAGGTGGACTTGAAAAAAGCTTTTGATTCTATTGGCTGGTAATTCCTTCTTGATTCACTATCCCTTTTTGGCTTCTCACCTCCTTTGATTGTTTGGATTAAAGCTTGTGTAACATCCCCTTCATTCACAATTTCTTTGAATGGTGAATTCCATGGTCATTTTAATAGTATTAGAGGGCATAGGCAAGGTGACCCCATATCCCCACTGTTGTTTGTCATAGCAATGGAAGTCTTTTCTTTGGTCACCAATCAATGTATCTCCACTAACCCCTCTTTCAAATTCCACTCCAGATGTAAGAAAATTTCATTGTCCCACTTAATGTTTGAAGATGATTTACTACTCTTCTCACATGGAAGCATTGAATCCATCTCTGTCCTGCACAATGCTCT